>OU696696.1:142577930-143177930 GCA_916050605.2 Platycheirus albimanus
TGTATGAGTGAATGATTGGAATGGACGAGGGAAGAAAGTTGTTGATAAAAATTAGCTTGGAAGGCACTCTTGGGAGAGCCTTATAAGCGCATACAAGAAGTTTAAAGTATAATCGAGAAATTTTGGTGAAGGAAAAAAAAATCTAGGAGGAGACATATTTTTATTTTTATTTTGGATCGAGGATTTTAGGAATTGACTAGAATCAGGATTCGAGACGTGAGGAGTTAAAAAGGAGATACAAGAAAGGAGTTATTACCAAGATAAGATAAGTAGTTTGTGTTAGATTGTGAATATAAATATATATTTGAAATTCTAAAATACATATTTATATTCAACGTGTATGTACGAGTTTGTCCCTATAATTTTCGAGACGCGCTTCAATTGTTAAAAACCCATTTTACTTTCCTTTTTTTTTGTCTTTATTTTTATTTAGCTTCAATTGCTGGATAAATTTTCCTTTGAGCCAAACGGCCATATTTATTTGTTTAAACCTTTTATTTGAAAAGACTTTTGGGTTTTAGTCCAGGGATCTTCTGTCCCACAGTTTCCCAAAACAATAAAATAACGATACTAAAACTAAACTCTATTTCTTCTTATTTCAAACATCGGTTCGTTATCTTCTATAATTAATTTTGGAATTTTCTAATTCGGCTTTAGAAAAGAATTCCTGGCGCCCGCTTTTTTTTGCACCCTACTGTGCAATCATATATTTTCTTCTTTTGATAAACTGTTTTGATTGCGAAATCAATCAAGTTTATCAAAAGAAACACAGAATTCTTCCACTGAACCCACCCCAGCTGAGCAGCCTTGGGAGAGCCTTATAAGCGCATACAAGAAGTTTAAAGTATAATCGAGAAATTTTGGTGAAGGAAAAAAAAATCTAGGAGGAGACATATTTTTATTTTTATTTTGGATCGAGGATTTTAGGAATTGACTAGAATCAGGATTCGAGACGTGAGGAGTTAAAAAGGAGATACAAGAAAGGAGTTATTACCAAGATAAGATAAGTAGTTTGTGTTAGATTGTGAATATAAATATATATTTGAAATTCTAAAATACATATTTATATTCAACGTGTATGTACGAGTTTGTCCCTATAATTTTCGAGACGCGCTTCAATTGTTAAAAACCCATTTTACTTTCCTTTTTTTTTGTCTTTATTTTTATTTAGCTTCAATTGCTGGATAAATTTTCCTTTGAGCCAAACGGCCATATTTATTTGTTTAAACCTTTTATTTGAAAAGACTTTTGGGTTTTAGTCCAGGGATCTTCTGTCCCACAGTTTCCCAAAACAATAAAATAACGATACTAAAACTAAACTCTATTTCTTCTTATTTCAAACATCGGTTCGTTATCTTCTATAATTAATTTTGGAATTTTCTAATTCGGCTTTAGAAAAGAATTCCTGGCGCCCGCTTTTTTTTGCACCCTACTGTGCAATCATATATTTTCTTCTTTTGATAAACTGTTTTGATTGCGAAATCAATCAAGTTTATCAAAAGAAACACAGAATTCTTCCACTGAACCCACCCCAGCTGAGCAGCCTTGGTGACAGCTACTTTAAGCAAGCTGTAATTGCACTTTTTTTTGCATCCTTTTTTCGCGTTGTTCGTGTGTATTGGTAGTAGGTACCATTACCATTAGTCAATTCGTCTCGTGCGTCGCCGTCGGTGCGCGTTTAGATTTTTTTTCCTTTTTGTTGATTTAATTGCTCGCGAGTTAAAAAAAAAATAGATCGATATTAATTTAAATTAAATTATTTCCCTCCCCCTTCCGTATCGTCTAACGCGGAAAAAAGTGTAATAAAGTGGCGCCCAACGTGGTTGAAGTGTAAGAATTTTTTTTGTATTGTGTAGTGTTTTTTTTTTTCGTATCAATATTTTGATTGGAAAGCTAATTGTTTTTTGTTTTATTATTGGTGTATAGCGTATTCTCGTGGGAAACAGCAAGGAGTTTTGGTGATATTTTTGTTTGTTATTAGTGTTGTAAACTTGTTTTTTTTTTATTCTGTGTTGTCTAGTGTTTTTTGTTATTTCATACAACATCTCAAATTATTACTCTTGTTTTGTGGTGATTTTTCTTAAGAAGACATTTTGCCTTGTTTTTAATTTTTTTTTGTAGGTATTGTTTTTTTTCTCGCGTGGGACAGAAATTTTTTTTGCGTGTTTTGAGAATCGAGTGGAATAGAATTGAGTTAATTCCAGTGAGAGGTGATAGTTTTTTTTCTTATTTCTTTTTGATTGGTGTTTACGGTTGCCACCAAAGTGGAAAATATCTCTGTACAAATTTTAATAGAGTTTTTTTATGTAAGATCGGGAAGTAAAAAAATATAGTTTCGCGTTTTTATTGGATATTTATGGTTTTGAATTTTTGCTTTTTTTATCTCAATCGATTAGGGTTGATATTTTTTTAATTTTGAATAATTTCTTTTTCTCGTGGTTGTTTAGTTTTTTTTATTAAATATGAATATAGGGAGATTAGCGCAGGACGAACTGGCCTATGAGATGAAGGTCAGGGGTTTGAAAGTAGGGTCGGTATATGAGATGCGAAAAGCATTGAGGTCATCGAGGTTGCTCGTTAATAGAAACTCGATGGAGGTTAGTATTTAGTACCCGTTCACCTATGAAGAGGATAAAGATGCTATAGAAGCAAAAATTGAGGAGATTAAGGGCCTTCTTAAAGTACCTCCGAAGAATCCAAAGTCTTCGGAGTACATTAAGATTGTAACAAAGATTGAATGGTGTATAGGTAGGTTAGCAAGGACCCCTTGTGAGGCAGACGACGAAGAAGATGCGATTAGCTCACTTCGTAACAAGGTTTTGTGTTTGCTAGGAGATCTCACTGGTGGTAGTGAGAATAGTGATAGGGAAGAAGTTGATAAAGAAAAGACTCCGGTTAAAGTGCAAACCCAACTTCCGGTACAAGTTGGTCAGACCCCAAGTGGTGTGCGGTCTGCGTTAGGATTGGCTGGTGGGTCATTGTCTGAACCAATGCGTGTTGGCAGTAGTCCATCAGTCAATGATATTAGTGTTAGGGTCACATGGGACATAGGGTTGATAGGGGTGACACTTTTGTTGAACAAATGGTCGTTCAACAGAAGTGCACTGAACGTGTAGGGAAGTGGGGGTGAAATTTACTGGTGACTTTAATAGAGCATCAGTGAATTCATTCCTGGAAAGAGTGGAGGAACTTCGTCTGGCAAACGATGTTCCGGACTCCCACCTTTTCGAATCCGCTTCGGAGCTTTGGCGGGTAGGGCCCTTATGTGGTATAGGACGGTTAGGGAAGATTTAGGAGATTGGCAAGAACTCGTCAAGGAATTCAGAGCGGAGTTCCTTCCTGCAAATTACGATGATCTTCTATTGGAAGAAATTAATCTGCGTTCGCAAGGAAAGGATGAAACTTTCGGCGCGTATCTTGCCACTATGAGGACATTGTTCCGAAGATTGTCGGAACCTTTGTCAGAGGGAAGATTGATTTCGATATTGAGGAAAAACGTAGACGCCTTTTATCAGGTTCAGATAGCGAGTGCCAAACCAAAGACGGTTAAGAAACTTGCTGTCTTTGGTAGAGAGCTAGATACCCTTAAGGTAAATGTGGATAGTTTCACTCCACCAAGTAGAGGTAGGCATTTGTTGGAACCAGAATGTGGTTACAAACCGCAATCGTCTGGACAACACTGAAATGCGGCTGTAGGTGTATATCGTAGGGACTGTAGGCGGTGTTCGGGAAATGGGGAACGGGCTCTTGTGACAGCAGGACAGGAGACCCGTCGGCGTTAGTTAGGTCGTCTGTTGGCGATCCACTGGTACCGCAAATTCATCTGAGTTTCACTTTAGCAGCAAATGGCAGGGACAGTAGACCATATTTAGGGGTTAAGAAAACTCTTAAACTAATTAAAAAAATAAACGAATTTTCGAAATTATTTTCAATTTATTTTTAATATACATGACAGAAATAAAAGTTATTAAGTGTTTTTCTTTAGAGATCAAAGAGTTTATGGAATCAAGTTTTTGGGCCTACTTGATTCAGGAGCCTCTCGTACCATTGTGGGTGGTGACGGGTGGAAAATTGTAAAAGAATTTGGACTTAGATTAGAAAAGAGTATTGGGTCAGGACGTTAGCAGATGGGACGGGTGTCGGAGTAGCTGGGTCTATTTCTCTACCAGTGGAGGTTGAGAATAGATCCATTTTGATAGAATGTCTGGTAATACCGAATCTCCCACACCAATTGATGTTAGGTACCAACTTTTAGGCACTATCCGGCATATTCCCGGATTTGAGATATGGTATGTGGAGTTTTTTCGAGCCAGGAAATGGTGGCTTCGGTAACAGACATATTAGCGATTAGGGAAAAATCGAATTTGGACGATTTTGAAAGTAGGAAGTAAGAACACGTGTTAGGAGAACTTTTTAAATCAATGACCGAGGGATTAGGGTGCACCAATTTAGTTGAGCACAAGATTAGGACGTCCGCAGAACCAATAAAACATCGATATTACCCTGTTTCGCCCGCGAATCAGAAACATATCGATCAGGAACTCCAAGAGATGTTGGAAGCTGGAGTGATCGAGAAGTCGAAGAGTCCTTGGGCATCGCCGATTCTTTATTTATTTATTTATTTATTTCAACTGCAGACAAATTGTCTAAGTTGTTTTAAACTTTATATTAACAGTTCCAATACAATTATACATAGGTAAATAATTGTTAACAATTTAACAGTTTTGTTTTAATAACATTTTTTGATAAGCTAAAATCAATTACGTGGTAATAATGGTTAAAGTCAATGCACATTACGTTTAGAGGTTCATTTAATCCATAATTTACCCTTGCAAAAGCCGTGTAGAAAAAATCCGGGTAACGAGTAAGCCTTGGGCGAGTGTTTATGTTGAGTTTACTGAGAATGTGTTTAGAATTGATGGATCCCGAGAGAAGTTGGAAAAGGAAAAGTACGTTATTATCTCTCTTCTCTTCCTTAGCGTTGATAGTCTTAAGAGTTTCAATCGGTTAATGTATGGGGGAAGATGTTGGTTTGGTTCCCATGGAAGATGACGGAGAGCAAATAACAGGAATTGTTTTTGAACGCTTTCAATTCTATTTATTGCTACATCATAGCTAGGGCAACATATACAGCTGCAATATTCCAAGATGGGACGAACATGCGCACAATAAAGAATTGTTGTAATGTAGGGATCATTAAATTCCTTCCAGAACCTCATTATAAAACCAAGGCGGCTTCTTGCCTTGCTAGTAATAATATCAATATGGGGATTGAATGACAGTTTTTTGTCGAACAAGACTCCTAAGTCATTGAAGACTTCAACTCTCTCGACAACAGTTTCATCAATAAAATAACATGAGCTAAATGGTTCATTGTTCCAAGAATATGTCATTACTTTGCACTTTTTTTTGTTGAGTTCCATTCCGTTTACAGTGCACCATTGAAAAACACAGTAAATATCGTGTTGTAGAAACAAGTGGCCATTCGGATTCGTAAAGCCGTAAAAAAGTTTGAAATCATCCGCAAACTTGAGAATTTTGCAATATATTATATCCATAGAGATGTCATTTATAAAAAGATTAAATAAAAGTGGTCCTATATGGCTTCCTTGTGGAACTCCAGATAAAACACGGATTAAATTAGAAATACTATGATTAAAAGTGACAAACTGAGTGCGATTGTTCAGATATGATTTAGGTTAGGTTAGGTTAAAGTGGCTGTTGGCTGAAAAGACCAACACACTTAGTCCATAAGAGGACCGTTGTGATACCACGAGTTTGGGGTGTTTCCCCCTAGTAACTCAGAACCAGTTTGTGCTTCTAATGAATTTTAAAAGAGAGTTAGTGTCCACGTTAGACAGATCACTACTATCGTTGAAGAAGTATGCTCCCAGATGGAGTTCCCTTTTGTGAGCTAGAGCAGGGCATGTACAAAGAAGATGGGCAATTGTCTCTTCCTCCTCTTCGTCCATACAACTTCTGCAAAAATCGTTTGCGAACACGCTAAGTCTTATGGCGTGTCTATCTATGAGGCAGTGTCCTGTAATGACACCTATAATGGAGCTAATGTGACGTCTGCTCAGAGAGATCAAAGTCTTAGAGCGATTTGAATCCAGCTTTGGCCAAATCCGTTTTGTCGCTAGACATGTGTTGCCACTTGTCCACCTAAGATTAGTTCTATCCATAGCTTCTTGCCTTAGCAAAAGTTTACATGTAGCGATGGGAATACCCAGGTAACTGTGTTCAGTTAATAGAGGTAGTGTTGTTCCTTTTTTGGCAAGTTCGTCGGCCTTACAGTTACCTGGAATATCTCTGTGCCCTGGCACCCAGCAGAGGTGTCGAGACCTGTTTTAGAGTTATAGGAGATGGAATCCAGGGACCTCAGCGCGGCTTGACTATCAGAGAAAATGATGATATCCTTAGAAGATATCACGTTTTCTTTAAGCCAAGATAAAGCCTCCTTAATTGGCATTAGTTCCGCCTGGAACACGCTACAATGGTTTGGTAGACGGAAGGAGAGACTAAGATTTAGTCTATTAGAGTATACACCTCCCACCACCCCATCATTTGTTTTCGACCCATCGGTAAAAAACTGAATTTGATTGTCGTCCTGGAAGGCATTTTCCTCCCAGAGTGATCTAGAGGGTATGCTTACCTGGAAGTTGTTATCAAAATGAAGTTGGGATGTGGAGCAGTCTATGTTACTTTGGGGATACTGAAGGTGTTCAGTATGTTAGCATGGTCATAATTATTATTTTTCCATATAGAGATCGCCTTCAGGCGAATTGCTGAGCAGGCAGCGATTTGCTTGCTGAAACTATCTAGGGGTAGCAGGTTGAATAGTATTTCTAGCGCTGCAGAGGGAGTAGTGCGCAGCGCACCGCCTATACACAGGCAGGCGGTACGTTGGACTTTACTGAGCTTAGCACTATTCGACGCTGTGTCTAGAGCAGGCCACCAGATGACCACCCCGTAAGTGAGAATCGGTCTTATCACCGATGTGTAGAGCCAATGCATAACATGGGGCTCTAAACCCCATTTATTGCCGATGGCTTTTTTGCAAAAGAAAAGGGCTACTGTAGCTTTCCTTACTCTTTCTTGTATATTGGGTTTCCAGCTTAGTTTCTTGTCCAAAATAAGACCCAAGTATTTTGCTTCGTCAGAGAATATAAGACTTATACCATTAATAGATGGAGGGTCGACGTGTGGAATTTTATATTTCCTTGAAAAGAGGACAAGTTCAGTTTTGTGGGGGTTAACACCTAGTCCACAACGACTTGCCCAATTTGTGAGCTTATTGAGTGCAGATTGAAGAAGTTCACATAAGGTGCTGAGATGCTTTCCTGAAACGGCTATTGCAATGTCATCCGCATAGGCAATCACATTGAATCCCCCCTCTTCCAGTATTATTAACAGTTCATTTACCACTAAATTCCAAAGGAGTGGAGATAGGACACCAACTTGTGACGTACCTCTACTAACAGATCGTCTTGCGGATGTTACACCCAGTTTTGAGTTGATCACCCTACTTATCAGCATTTGGTCGATCAGTTTACCAAGTGAGCCATCTACCTTCAGACCTGAGAGAACCAGTTCAAAACAGCTTCTCATAATATTTTCCAACACAGGCAGAATAATATTTGAAGACTTCTGTAGTTCAGCGGGTATTATGCCATCTGGCCCAGCAGACTTGTAAGGCTCAAAGCTGTTCAGTGACCAAAGCAGTTTGTCCCTGTTGATCAGACCTTCAGGGATATTTTGAATATTTGACCTATTAGAGTGAATAGTACTGATATCAGACGAACTACCAGGAAAGTGGGTATCTAGTAGTAAATTGAGCGATTCCTCGCTTGATGTCGTCCAGGAGCCATCAGGTTTTTTCATAAAACTTGGTACTACTGGGTTTGTTGAGAGAACTTTCCTAAGCCTTCATGCTTCAGAGACATTTTCAATTTTACCACAAAAATTTCTCCAAGACATTCTTTTAGATTTCCTAAGTTCTTTTTTGTATTTTTGAAGGGACTTCTTGTATGATTCCCAGTCCGATTCATTTCTTGAGCTTTTGGCTTTGTTAAACAGTTTACGACCGTTTCTCCTAAGCGGTTCTAGTTCTGTATTCCACCAGTAAGGCTTCTTCTTGCCTCTTGGTGTTATGAGAGGACAAGAGGTTGCCAGAGCATTGTTTAGGGCCAATGTAAGATCATCAACCTTCTTGTCAAGCTCCTGGGTATTACATGGGGGTATTGAGAGATTACAATCCATCAGGTTTTTGAGTGTATCTCTGTACTTTAGCCAGTTAGTTTTCCTGTGATTTCTGAAAGCTACCTGGCAAGGGGGATCATTTTCTAATTTGAATTGGATATAACGGTGATCAGAGAACGAATGGTCTGGTGACACCCTCCAATCCTTGATACTTTAATAGATGAAATCGGAGACAAGAGTGATATCAAGTACCTCTCGTCTGGTTTTAGTAACAAACGTAGGTTCGTTGCCTATATTGCTTACAATAAGGTTAGTGCTTAAGATGAAATCAAAAAGTAACTCACCTCTACTGTTTATATCGGAACTGCCCCACACTGTATGATGGGCGTTGACATCACTACCGATGATGAGAGCAGTGTTTGTTGATTCAGCTTCCTTGACCAGCCTATCTAGGTTATCAACCGGTATAGGTAGGTCGTGGGCAAGATATGCCGATGCCAGCCAGTAATGGTCTTTAGCCGTCTCTAGCCTTACGACAGTCATATCTTGGTTGCTGAAATTAGGGAGTAAAAATACTTTAATGCTACTTTTCACCATAATGCATGACCTCAAGTAACCTATGTCTGATGCATACAGTGTGTATCCCGGAGTCCTGAGTCCACGGACCTGGTTGTTGTGTATCCATGGTTCCTGGATCAGGACTATGTCCTCCCCAGTGTTAGTCAGCCGAAGGAGGAGTGAGGCCGAAGCCTTTTTGGAGTGCTGGAGGTTAATCAGAACTAACTGCAGCATTGTTGCTACAATCAGGCAGAGAAGCCTCCACCACTGTGTTGTTCAGGTCCTCGTCTGAAGATAAACCGAGAAGTTCGTCCTCATTCAGAGAGCCTTTTAGGGAGTCGTACGTCTCTACTATCAACTGTTCATCAAAGGTAAGGGAAGACAACGTTTTTCCAGTAGAGGATGATGAGTCAGAGACATCCGCCTCCTCACCCATGGAAGGAAAAGTGATCCTCACATTATCGGGTGGAGAAGCCGATGCCTCCAACATAGGCTCCTCGTTGTCAGAGAGCGAAGGATGTGGAGGAATAATACCTGCCTCTAACTCGTCTTTTTTATAAACCCTTAGGGTTATAGATTCAAACCCATACCTAATCACACCTTGGGTCTTTACCAAATGGGCAAGAGACTCTTTATTGATCACAATTACCGCGCATCTATAAAGACCCTTCTGCTCATCCAGCTTGGCGACCTTCCAGTTGTGAGTAGGTATATGCGGGTTGCTTAACCTGATTATCTGGATGATCTCATCCCACGCGGAGGGTTCAGCTGGGATCCAGGTGCGAGATATGATTTAATCCAAGTTAAAATCCATTCAGGAAATCCATATCTCGTAAGCTTTGTAAGAAGTACTGAGTGACTTACCCTGTCAAAAGCTTTACTCAGGTCAGCATAGAAGACATCAGCTTGAAGATTGTTTTGCATGTTGTTGTTGACAAGGTTTGCAAATTGCAAAAGATTAGTGGTGGTGGACTTAAGTAAACAAAAGCCATGCTGCTCCGGAACAATCAAACCTTGGCAGTAAAATTGAATATGTTTGCAGATAATTTTCTCAAAAAGTTCTGGTAAACATGAAAGTTTTGCATACCTCGCTAGTTCTCTGCGTTGTTTTTCTTTCCACACTTATGAAGAGGTATGATCTTCTCGTTAAGAAGAAAGACGGCAGTTATCGGTTCTGCGTTGACTATAGGAAATTAAATGAGGTTTCTGAAAGGGATGCTTATCCACTTCCTTTTATTTCGGCGATTTTGGACAAGCTTCGAAACGCGAAGTACTTGTCCTCATTAGACATTAAATCTGCTTATTGGCAGATTCCAATGGAGGAAGAATCGCGTAAGTACACAGCCTTTACCGTGCCAGGGAGGGGTCTTTCTCATTTTTGTAGGATGCTATTCGGGCTTCATAATTCACCAGCGACATGGCAAAGGTTTATTGACGACGTTCTAGGTCCCGATTTAGAACCGTTCGTCTTTGTGTACTTAGATGACATTATCATTGTCACCGATTCTTTTTAGAAACACCTAGAAATTCTCAAAGAAGTTTTTAAAAGGTTAGGAGAGGCGGGTTTAAAAGTAGGTAGCTAAAAATGTAATTTCTGTAGGCCTTCTTTGATATTTCTAGGTTATGTATGTAGTTGATAGGAACGGGCTCCATGTAGACCCGGAAAAAGTGGAAAACATGATGAGGATTCCTCCACCGAAAAACGTGAAGGAAATTAGGAGTTTTGTGGGGACTATTTCTTGGTATCGAAGATTCGTGCCAAATTTTGCAATTTTAGTCAGGCCTCTTACCGATCTCTTAAAGAAAGGTAAGAAATTTGAGTGGACCCAAGATTGTGAGGAGAGTTTTAGGAAAGCCAAAGAGTGTTTGGTTACGGCACCGATTCTGACATGTCCGGATTTTTCTCGGCCGTTTGTTGTCCAAACAGACGCGTCAGATTTTGGTATCGGGGCCGTACTTTCGCAGGAGTTCGAAGATGACGAAAAAGCCATCTGTTATTTGAGTCGGTCATTGAATAGGAATGGAACTAACTACTCTACGACCGAAAAGGAATGTTTACCGGTTCTTTCGGCGATTGAAAATTTACGGCCGTATCTCGAAGGTTTTCGATTTACAGTCGTGACTGATCATCACTCACTGATCTGGCTTAGCAATCTGAAGGATCCGCAGGGTGGGTAAGCTCGTTGGGCCATTCGGCTCCAAGAATTTGATTTCAAGATCATCCATCGAAAGGGCAAAGAACATGTCGTTCCTGATATGTTGTAGCGAGGAGTTCCCGAAGTAGCCGGTGTCTCTGAAGCGGATTCGGACCCTTGGGTGATCAAAATGAAATCACAGGTAGAAAAGAGCCCGTTAGAATATCCATCCTGGCGAGTTGAGGATGGGCGGCTCTATGAACATGTTAGGGTGAACCATATTGTTGTTCACAACGAGAATGAGGAGTGGAAGTTAGTGGTAGGGAGAGTTGATAGGGAAAAGATTTTAAACGATTGCCATGATGCTCCGCTTTCAGGACACATGGGCGATAAAAAGACTTTTAATAGGGTACCAGAAAAATATTACTGGCCCAAAATGAGGAGTGATATTACGAGATATGTTAGGATTTGTAAGACTTGCCAAAAAGTGAAACCAGTAAATGAGAGGCCAGCTGGTCTTATGACCGAGAGGGTGGGAAAATCACAACCGTGGGAAATGATTTGTGTGGACTTAGTTGGTCCACTACCGAAATCGTCGCGCGGTTTTATTTATATTTTAACGGTCGTCGATTATTTCAGTAAATTTCCGTTGTTGTTCGCGTTACGGTCCGCAACGGCGAAAGCGGTTTGTCGAGAATTGGAAGAAAACGTTTTTCATCTCTTCGGTGTTCCAAAGTGGATCGCCTGTGACAACGGTCCCCAGTTCCGTAGCAAAGAACTGAAGACGCTTAGTGAAGCGTACGGGTCACAACTGCGGTATACGACGCATTACCATCCGCAAGCGAATCCTGCGGAGCGCATAAATCAAATTATTAAGACTACGCTCCGAGCGTATGTCTCCGAAAACCAGCGGAGTTGGGATATGCTACTGGCAAAAGTGGCCTGTGCTATCCGAAATTCGCAACATGAGGTGTTAGGTGCTTCGCCATATTTTGTAAATTTTGGTAGGAACATGGTAACTAGTTGCCATGATGTAGGGCTTAGAGATAGTGATAGGGACCAACATAGAGGGGATATAGTTAGGCAGTTTCAGAAACTGAGACAGGAGATAGCTAGGAAGTTGGAAGCGGCGGGAAATAAGACCGCTTAAACTTATAATTTCAGAAGAGACATACAGTTTCAACCTGGTGATCTCGTTTGGCGTAGGAATTGTTCCTTGTCCGATGCGGCAAATTATTTTGCGGACAAATTAGCGAACAAATTTTTTGGTCCATTTAGGGTCAGTAGGAGGGTCTCACCTTGGACATACCTCCTGATAGACGATAAAGGGAACGATCGAGGGACGTGGCACGCAAAGGATTTAAAGCCATTTATTGACACTTAGTCAAAAGTCCCTTTATCTCTCTTTTAAATCGTAATTTTTTTTTTTTTTTGGTAAATTGTCCAATTTTATATTATCAATTCGTGCCACTAATTCTTTTTTTTTCTATTTTTCTTTTTTAATATGACGATAACCCTGTGTTGTGTTGTACACCCTGTTCTCTAACCCTCCCAATCCTGGCCGAGCCTTAAGAAATGGTTTATTTTTCTTGAAAAGTAAACACATTTCTTGGGAGGTAAGGGTGGAATTTGTTACGGTAAATTTTACTGCAACAAAAACTTCAATTCGGTCGTTCTTTTCCCCATTCTTTTTTCTCGTTGTGGCTGCAAAATATTGGCGAAGTTGAGGGCAACGATGGTCTCATCAACCTAGCCTTATTTTGCAAAAGCAACAAAAGCAGGTGTTCGAGTACGAAGTTCTAAAACGAGAAGAGAGCCGGCGGATGAGCCGAAGAAGTAACGAGTCGGATGGACTCTTACTTATATCTTTCTATCAACAAAAACAAAACATCTCTAATGACTTTATTTTGATTTTAAAATTTTACTTAACGTTACGTAATTTTAACTTAAACTTAAAATAACGAAATTGGTTTATTGTACAAAATGGGTTTTTAAGGCGTGTAAGATTAGTTTTGTAGAATTTTGAAATTGATTTAAAAGTAATGCTACTCTCTGTATCTCCGAAAATAGTTTGTTGAATAATTCACGCTTCGAATCCCGCGCGATAGTTGTAGAGTAGGTAATAGGAAAAAGCCTAGTTCAGACTCCTCCTCAATTTTATTTCTTTTAAATTTTTCTAGAAAATAGTTTTAGTTGGAAAAGAGTCTGAACTCGTCCATAATGTTTCGACAAGTTTTGGAAACACATCCAACAACTTGTCGAAACGTTGTTTGTGTGCGTGAGTAAGTTTTGGCAAGTTTTGGAAACACATGCAACAACTTGTTGAAACCGTGTTTGTGTGCGTGTGAGTATGTTTCGTTAGATCCCACCACGGTTGTTTTCTAGGAGAGCGTCATGCTTCCAGAAAGCCGTGACCGATGATCTCAAAACGAATGGTTGTCTTGTATCGTTGTATGTATGAGTGAATGATTGGAATGGACGAGGGAAGAAAGTTGTTGATAAAAATTAGCTTGGAAGGCACTCTTGGCAGAGCCTTATAAGCGCATACAAGAAGTTTAAAGTATAATCGAGAAATTTTGGTGAAGGAAAAAAAAATCTAGGAGGAGACATATTTTTATTTTTATTTTGGATCGAGGATTTTAGGAATTGACTAGAATCAGGATTCGAGACGTGAGGAGTTAAAAAGGAGATACAAGAAAGGAGTTATTACCAAGATAAGATAAGTAGTTTGTGTTAGATTGTGAATATAAATATATATTTGAAATTCTCAAATATATATTTATATTCAACGTGTATGTACGATTAATTAAATAAAAATAAAGAAAATTTAATTTTTTTAAAAATGAATTTTATTAAAATTAAATTTAATTCTAGTCAAATTATGACACAACATAAAATTATTAATAAATTAAAAAAATTACAAATTATTAAAGCGACGCGTTTCGAACTATGTGTTCATGTGGCGCGACGGATGGTGGGTGTGGGTGTACACAGAATTAATAGAAAACACTAAAAACCTCAACATACTACCTCAATATAAACTAATTTCCTTGGACGTCACAAACATGTATACCAATATACCAATAGATGAAACTATACAAATATTAAAAGAAAACCTCACAAATACCGCAACATTACCCACACACCAAATCAACGAACTCATACATTTACTAAAAATCACCTTAAAACAAAATTATTTCACATTTAATAACAAATTTTACACACAAAACGAAGGACTCGCCATGGGTTCACCCCTAAGTGGAATCATGGCAGACATCTACCTAAATTATTTCGAAAACAAATACATATTATCATCACTTAACCCTCAACAGCAAAAAATCATTTTTTACACAAGATACGTTGACGACACATTCATTATTTTCGATGGCACCAATAGACAAATCGACATATTACAAAAATATATAAGCAAAATAAATAACAGAATACAATTCACATCAGAAATAGAAAATAATAACACAATTAACTTCCTAGACTTGAGTCTCTCTAAAAACAATAACAAAATCAAATACAAAATCTTCAGAAAACCAACAACAACAGACATAGTAATACATAAAAACTCCCACCACCCATACTCACAAAAAATGTCATCCTTCAATGCTTTTATCAATCGTCTTCTCAACATACCATTAGACAAAAAAGTTTATGAAGACGAGATAAATATTATAAAACAAATAGCATCTGCAAACGGATACAATAAAAACATAATCGATACATTAATTTCCAACAAGATAAAGAAAATCAAAAATAAAACCAAAAACAATACCATAGAAAATAACAATACAAACAATAATTACATATCAATACAAAACACCAACATTCTTCCACACATACTCCAGTACCAATTCAAAAAACTAAACATCAACATTTCATATAAAACCAACAACAATATTCAAAAACTTTTCACAACAAAACCCATTAATAACAAAGAAAACTGTTCCGGAGTCTATAAAATCAAATGCAATGACTGCGAAAAATTGTATATAGGACAGACTGGTAGATCATTCAAAGAGAGAGTCAATGAACATAAACCTAAACCTAACACCAAATCAACATTTGCTTTACATTTAATTGACAATAACCATAACTACACCGATCTAAATTCTAATTTGACTCCTTTACACCTGTGCAAAAAAGGAAAAACATTAGATGCACTTGAGGAGTTTGAGATCTACAAAGCAAATAAATTAGAACGAGACAGCATATTAAACGACAAATTAACAATCAAAACAAACGTACTATACGACACTGCAATCGAATATTCAAATTATAATACAAGATAAAAAGAGACAGATAAACACGCATTAATAATAATATAATTATACTTTCATCTCTAATCATCATCACCTTTCACCATAAAATAAAACAAGACACCCACATTTGGCAGTACCATCCGTCGCGCCTGATGATGAACACATAGTTCGAAACGCGTCGCCTTTAATAATTTGTAATTTTTTTACTTTATTAATAATTTTATGTTGTGTCATAATTTGACTAGAATTAAATTAAATTTTAATAAAATTCATTTTTAAAAAAATTTAATTTTCTTTATTTTTATTTAATTAACATTAACTACAACATGGAGACTGAACCCCATAATTATGTATGTACGAGTTTGTCCCTATAATTTTCGAGACGCGCTTCAATTGTTAAACACCCATTTTACTTTCCTTTTTTTATGTCTTTATTTTTATTTAGCTTCAATTGCTGGATAAATTTTCCTTTGAGCCAAACGGCAATATTTATTTGTTTAAACCTTTTACTTGAAAAGACTTTTGGGTTTTAGTCCAGGGATCTTCTGTCCCACGGTTTCCCAAAACAATAAAATAACGATACTAAAACTAAACTCTATTTCTTCTTATTTCAAACATCGGTTCGTTATCTTCTATAATTAGTTTTGGAATTTTCTAATTCGGTTTTAGAAAAGAATTCCTGGCGCCCGCTTTTTTTGCACCCTACTGTGCAATCATATATTTTCTTCTTTTGATAAACTGTTTTGATTGCGAAATCAATCAAGTTTATCAAAAGAAACACAGAATTCTTCCACTGAACCCACCCCAGCTGAGCAGCCTTGGTGACAGCTACTTTAAGCAAGCTGTAATTGCACTTTTTTTTGCATCCTTTTTTCGCGTTGTTCGTGTGTATTGATAGTAGGTACCATTACCATTAGTCAATTCGTCTCGTGCGTCGCCGTCGGTGCGCGTTTAGATTTTTTTCCCTTTTTGTTGATTTAATTGCTCGCTAGTTAGAAAAAAATAGATCGATATTAATTTAAATTAAATTATTTCCCTCCCCATTCCGTATCGTGTACCGCGGAAAAAAGTGCAATAAAGTGGCGCCCAACGTGGGAGAAGTGTAAGAATTTTTTTTGTATTGTGTAGTGTTTTTTTTTTCTTATCATTATTTTGATTGGAATACTTATTTTTTTTTTTTTTATTATTGGCGCATAGCGTATTCTCGTGGGAAACAAAATTGTTGTGAACAAAAGGGGGAACAGCGAAAAGGGCATCCAGGAAAAGAAGCAATAGTAACAGCAAGGAGTTTTGGTGATATTTTTTTTGTTATTAGTGTTGTAAACTTGTTTTTTTTTTATTCTGTGTTGTCTACTGTTTTTTTATTATTTCATACAACATCTCAACTTATTACTCTTGTTTTGTGGTGATTTTTTTAAGAAGACATTTTGCCTTGTTTTTTTTTTTGTAGTAGGTATTGTTTTTTTTCTCGCGTGGGACAGAAATTTTTTTTGCGTGTTTTGAGTATCGAGTGGAATTGAATTGAGTTAATTCCAGTGAGAGGTGATAGTTTTTTTTCTTATTTCTTTTTTCTCGCGTGAGATTTTTTTTTCGTGTCATATATTTTGAAAATTGAGTCAAAATTAAATTGAGTTTTTTTTTAGTGATAGGATTATTTTGGTTATTAAATTTAAGAAGAAGTGATTGGTGTTTACGGTTGCCACCAACGTGGAAAATATCTCTGTACAAATTTTAATAGAGTTTTTTTTATGTAAGATCGGGAAGTAAAAATATAGTTTCGTGTTTTTATTGAATATTTATTGTTTTGAATTTTTGCTTTTTTTATCTCAATCGATTAGGGTTGATATTTTTTTAATTTTAAATAATTTTTTTTTCTCGTGGTTGTTTTAAATTAGTTTTTTTTTTAAATATAAATATAGGGAGATTAGCGCAGGACGAACTGGCCTATGAGATGAAGGTCAGGGGTTTGAAAGTAGGGTCGGTATATGAGATGCGAAAAGCATTGAGGTCATCGTTAATAGGAACTCGATGGAGGTTAGTATGGTGTACCCGTCCACCTATGAAGAGGATAAAGATGCTATAGAAGCAAAAATTGAGGAGATTAAGGGCCTGGGCCTTCTTAAAGTACCTCCGAAGAATCCAGTCTTCGGAGTACATTAAGATTGTAACAAAGATTGAATGGTGTAAAGGTAGGTTAGCAAGGACCCCTTGTGAGGCAGCTCACTTCGTAACAAGGTTTTGTGTCTGCTAGGAGATCTCACTGGTGATAGTGAGAATAGTGATAGGGAAGAAGTTAAGAAAGAAACGACTCCGGTTAAAGTGCAAACCCAACTTTCGGTACAAGTTGGTCAGACCCCAAGTGGTGTGCGGTCTGCGTTAGGATTGGCTGGTGGGTCATTGTCTGAACCAATGCGTGTTGGCAGTAGTCCATCAGTCAATGATATTAGTGTTAGGGTCCCATGGTACATAGGATTGATAGGGGTGACACTTTTGTTGAACAAATGGTCGTTCAACAGAAGTGCACTGAACGTGTAGGGAAGTGGGGGTGAAATTTACTGGTGACTTTAATGGAGCATAAGAGAATTCATTCCTGGAAAGAGTGGAGGAACTTCGTCTGGCAAACGATGTTCCGGGCTCCCACCTTTTCAAATCCGCTTCGGAGCTTATGTGGTATAGGACGGTTAGGGAAGATTTAGGAGATTGGCAAGAACTCGTCAAGGAACTCAGAGCGGAGTTCCTTCCTGTGAATTACGATGATCTTCTATTGGAAGAAATTAATCTGCGTTCGCAAGGAAAGGATGAAACTTTCGGCGCGTATCTTGCCACTATGAGGACATTGTTCCGAAGATTGTCGGAACCTTTGTCAGAGGGAAGAATGATTTCGATATTGAGGAAAAACGTAGAACCCTTTTATCAGGTTCAGATAGCGAGTGCCAAACCAAAGACGGTTAAGGAACTTGCTGTCTTTGGTAGAGAGCTAGATACCCTTGAGGTAAATGTGGATAGTTTCACTCCACCAAGTAGAGGTAGGCATTTGTTGGAACCAGAATGTGGTTACCAACCGCAATCGTCTGGACAACACTGAAATGCGGCTGTTGCTCCAGCCCCATAGAACCCTTTTAGACAGGTCGTTAGATGTTACAACTGTAACAGAGATGGATGCATTTGGCACAAAACTGTTGTGTGCAAAGGAAATGTTTCGGTTGCGGGGCTGTAGGTGTATATCGTAGGGACTGTAGGCGGTGTTCGGGAAATGGGGAACGGGCTCTTGTAACAGCAGGACAGGAGACCCGTCGGCGTTAGTTAGGTCGTCTGTTGGCGATCCACTGGTATAGCATACACCAACTCATCTGTACAATCTGGTCGGATGAAAGTATGCCTGACGAATGGAACCTCAGCATTGTGTGCCCTATCCATAAGAAAGGAGATACTCTAAGCTGCGCCAACTACAGAGGTATAAGTCTCCTAAATGTCGCCTATAAAATTTTGTCGGCCATTCTGTGTGAACGTCTGAACCCTTTCGCACGTGAACTGATTGGCCCCTATCAGTGTTGTTTCAGACCCGGTAAGTCAACCGTCGACCAAATTTTCACACTTCAGCAGATTTTGGAAAAGACCCAAGAATTCCAGATCGATACTCACCACCTCTTTATCGATTTTAAAGTCACGTATGACAGCGTAAACAGGAACGAGCTATACAGAGCCATGTCGCTTCTTGGCATCCCTGCCAAACTCGTTCGATTGTGCAGGTTGACTATGGAGAACTCTCGCTGCTCCGTCAAGGTTGGTAAGAACACCACCGACTCATTTAATGTCGAGAAAGGCTTACGACAGGGTGACGCGCTCTCATGTAACCTCTTCAACATCATTCTTGAGGCAATCGTACGCAACTCGCATGTCAACACCAGCGGTACGATTTTTTTTAGATCCGTTCAATTACTTGGCTCTGCTGATGATATTGACATTATTGGAAGAACGAAGCGCGCTGTCAGTGGAGCATTCGCAAGTATTGAAGTGGAAGCGGCTCGAATGGGTCTGGCTGTAAATGAAGATAAAACAAAGTATATGCTGTCCTCGGGTGAAGTAGATCATCACCGTAGGCTCGGACAAAACGTCACAATGGACAGATATAACTTTGAGGTTGTCAGGGACTTTGTCTATTTGGGTTCCACTATAACCTCTCAGAACAACATCAGTGAAGAGATCAGTCGAAGAATCACTCTTGCCAATCGCTGTTTCTTCGGGCTAAGAAGGAATCTTAGTAGTAAAGCCCTCTTTCAAAGGACCAAGGAGACACTATACAAGACCCTTATCATCCCAGTCCTGCTGTATGGGGCAGAAGCGTGGACACTGACACAATCGGATGAATACAGGCTGGAGTGCTTTGAGAGAAAGATTCTTCGGGTGATATTCGGGCCTGTATGTATCAATGGAGTATGGAGGAGAAGATTCAATGACGAACTGTACGGGCTATACAGCGACATTGACTTGGTTAAGAAGCTGAAAATTCAGCGGCTTAGATGGCTGGGTCATGTGGAGCGTATGGACGAAAACGCTCCTGCCCGACCAATCTTCAATTCCAACCCGGGGGCCGACGCAGTTCTGGAAGACCCCATCTAAGGTGGCGCGATCAAGTGGTAAACGACCTCAACCAACTTGGTGTGCGCAACTGGAGGCCACTGGCTAGGGACCGGCCTAGCTGGCGAGGATTGTTGGTTGAGGCCGTGGTCCACAATGGACTGTCTGCGCCACCTTAAGTAAGTAAGTAAGTATTTGAGTCAGTCATTTAATAGGAATGAAACTAACTACTCTACGACCGAAAAGGAATGTTTACCGGTTCTTTCGGCGATTGAAAATTTACGGCCGTATCTCGAAGGTTTTCGATTTACAGTCGTGACTGATCATCACTCACTGATCTGGCTTAGCAATCTTAAGGATCCGCAGGGTAGGTAAGCTCGTTGGGCCATTCGGCTCCAAGAATTTGATTTCAAGATCATCCATCGAAAGGGCAAAGTACATGTCGTTCCTGATATGTTGTAGCGAGGAGTTCCCGAAGTAGCCGGTGTCTCTGAAGCGGATTCGGACCCTTGGGTGATCAAAATGAAATCACAGGTAGAAAAGAGCCCGTTAGAATATCCATCCTGGCGAGTTGAGGATGGGCGGCTCTATGAACATGTTAGGGTGAACCATATTGTTGTTCACAACGAGAATGAGGAGTGGAAGTTAGTGGTAGGGAGAGTTGATAGGGAAAAGATTTTAAACGATTGCCATGATGCTCCGCTTTCAGGACACATGGGCGATAAAAAGACTTTTAATAGGGTACCAGAAAAATATTACTGGCCCAAAATGAGGAGTGATATTACGAGATATGTTAGGATTTGTAAGACTTGCCAAAAAGTGAAACCAGTAAATGAGAGGCCAGCTGGTCTTATGACCGAGAGGGTGGGAAAATCACAACCGTGGGAAATGATTTGTGTGGACTTAGTTGTAAATTTCCGTTGTTGTTCGCGTTACGGTCCGCAACGGAGAAAGCGGTTTGTCGAGAATTGGAAGAAAACGTTTTTCATCTCTTCGGTGTTCCAAAGTGGATCGTCTGTGACAACGGTCCCCAGTTCCGTAGCAAAGAACTGAAGACGCTTAGTGAAGGAATAAATAAAATTATTAAGACTACGCTCCGAGCGTGTCTCCGAAAACCAGCGGAGTTGGGATATGCTACTGGCAAAAGTGGCCTGTGCTATCCGAAATTCGCAACATGAGGTGTTAGGTGTTTCGCCATATTTTGTAAATTTTGGTAGGAACATGGTAACTAGTTGCCATGATGTAGGGCTTAGAGATAGTGATAGGGACCAAGATAAAGGGGATATAGTTAGGCAGTTTCAGAAACTGAGACAGGAGATAGCTAGGAAGTTGGAAGCGGCGGGAAATAAGACCGCTTAAACTTATTATTTCAGAAGAGACATACAGTTTCAACCTGGTGATCTCGTTTGGCGTAGGAATTGTTCCTTGTCCGATGCGGCAAATTATTTTGCGGACAAATTAGCGAACAAGTTTGTTGGTCCATTTAGGGTCAGTTAGAGGGTCTCACCTTGGACATACCTCCTGATAGACGATAAAGGGAAGGATCGAGGGACGTGGCACGCAAAGGATTTAAAGCCATTTATTGACACTTAGTCAGAAGTCCCTTAATCTCTCTTTTAAATCGTAATTTTTTGTATTTTTTTTTTTTTGGTAAATTTACCAATTTTATATTATCAATTCGTGCCACTAATTCTTTTTTTTTTATTTTTCTTTTTTAATATGACGGTAACCCTGTGTTGTGTTGTACACCCTGTTCTCTTACCCTCCCAATCCTGGCCGAGCCTTAAGAAATGGTTTATTTTCTTGAAAAGTAAACACATTTCTTGGGAGGTAAGGGTGGAATTTGTTACGGTAAATTTTACCGCTACAAAAACTTCAATTCGGTCGTTCTTTTCCCCATTCTTTTTTCTCGTTGTGGCTGCAAAATATTGGCGAAGTTGAGGGCAACCATGGTCTCATCAACCAGTGGTGTACCTAGTCTTATTTTGCAAAAGCAACAAAAGCAGGTGTTCGAGTACAAGTTCTAAAACGAGAAGAGAGCCGGCGGATGAGCCGAAGAAGTAACGAGTCAGGTGGACTCTTACTTATATCTTTCAATCAACAAAAACAAAACATCTTTAACGACTTTATTTTGATTTTAAAATTTTACTTAACGTAACGTAATTTTAACTTTAACTTAAAATAACGAAATTGGTTTATTGTACAAAATGGGTTTTTAAGGCGTGTAAGATTAGTTTTTTACAATTTTGAAATTGATTTAAAAGTAATGCTACTCTCTGTATCTCCGAAAATAGTTTGTTGAATAATTCACGCTTCGAATCCCGCGCGATAGTTGTAGAGTAGGTAATAGGAAAAAGCCTAGTTCAGACTCCTCCTCAATTTTATTTCTTTTCAATTTTTCTCGAAAATAGTTTTAGTTGGAAAAGAGTCTGAACTCGTCCATAATGTTTCGACAAGTTTTGGAAACACATCCAACAACTTGTCGAAACGTTGTTTGTGTGCGTGAGTAAGTTTTGGCAAGTTTTGGAAACACATGCAACAACTTGTTGAAACCGTGTTTGTGTGCGTGTGAGTATGTTTCGTTAGATCCCACCACGGTTGTTTTCTAGGAGAGCGTCATGCTTCCAGAAAGCCGTGACCGATGATCTCAAAACGAATGGTTGTCTTGTATCGTTGTATGTATGAGTGCATGATTGGAATGGACGAGGGAAGAAAGTTGTTGATAAAAATTAGCTTCGAAGGCACTCTTGGGAGAGCCTTATAAGGGCATACAAGAAGTTTAAAGTATAATCGAGAAATTTTGGTGAAGGAAAAAAAATCTAGGAGGAGACATATTTTTATTTTTATTTTGGATCGAGGATTTTAGGAATTGACTAGAATCAGGATTCGAGACGTGAGGAGTTAAAAAGGAGATACAAGAAACGAGTTATAACCAAGATAAGATAAGTAGTTTGTGTTAGATTGTGAATATAAATATATATTTGAAATTCTAAAATATATATTTATATTCAACGTGTATGTACGAGTTTGTCCCTATAATTTTCGAGACGCGCTTTAATTGTTAAAAACCCATTTTACTTTCCTTTTTTTGTCTTTTAAATTGCTTTTATTTTTATTTAGCTACAAGTGCTTGATAAATTTTCCTTTGAGCCAAACGGCCATATTTATTTGTTTGAACCTTTTATTTGAAAAGACTTTTGGATTTTAGTCCAGGGATCTTCTGTCCCACGGTTTCCCAAAACAATAAAATAACGATACTAAAACTAAACTCTATTTCTTCTATCGGTTCGTTATCTTCTATAATTAGTTTTGAAATTTTCTAATTCGGTTTTAGAAAAAAATTCCTGGCGCCCGCTTTTTTTTTGTACCAATATATTTTCTTCTTTTGATAAACTGTGTTGATTGCGAAATCAATCAAGTTTATCAAGAGAAATACAGAATTCTTCCACTGAACCCATCCCAGCTGAGCAGCCGTGGTGACAGCTACTTTAATCAAGCTGTAATTGCTCTTTTTTTTGTATCCTTTTTTCGCGTTGTTCGTGTGTGGCCTATTGATAGTAGGTACCATTACCATTAGTCAATTCGTCTCGTGCGTCGCCGTCGGTGCGCGATTAGATTTTGTTTTCCTTTTTGTTGATTTAATTGCTCGCGAGTAAAAAAAAATAGATCGGTATTAATTTAAATTAAATTATTTTCCTCCTCCTACCGTATCGTGTACCGCGGGAAAAAGTGCAATAAAGTGGCGGCCAACGTGGGGCCCAAAAGTGGAAGAATTTTTTTTGTATTGTGTAGTGTTTTTTTTTCTTATCAATATTTTGATTGGAAAGCTAATTGTTTTTTATTATTGTTGTATAGCGTATTCTCGTGGGAAACAAAATTGTTGTGAACAAAAGGGGGATCAGCGAAAAGGGCAGCCAGCAAAAGAAGCAATAGTTTTGGTGATATTTTTTTTCTTATTAGTGTTGTAAACTTGTTTTTTTTATTCTGTGTTGTCTAATGTGTTTTTATTATTTCATACAACATCTCAAATTTTTACTCTTGTTTTGTGGTGATTTTTTTAAAGAAGACATTTTGCCTTGTTTTTTTTGGTAGTAGGTATTTTTTTTTCTCGCGTGGGACAGACATTTTATTTGGGTGTTTTGAGAATCGAGTGGAATTAAGTTGAGTTAATTCCAGTGAAATTAAATTGAGTTTTGTAGGGACTATTTCTTGGTATCGAAGATTCGTGCCAAGTAGTTAGTTTTAGCGGGTTCTGGCGCTCGAGCGGAGCTATGTGCGGAGTATGGATGTGCGGAGTATGGATGTGCGGAGTAAATCGGGCGGATGTGCGGAGTAAATCATCAATAGGGATGAGACAGACCGTTCTATGCTTGCTGGGAAACGTAAAATGGAAAATTGTGTGTTTTTGGCTTGGGACAGGTACCTATTTTTTATTTTTGGTGTTGCTTTGAATTTATAAAATGTTTGGTAGGTAGGTAATAAAAATGGATTAATTTATAGCGGTATGGACTAAAAATGCACTTTTGTAAAGTGTCCTTTTAGAATGAATGTTTTTGGTTTGAGACAGGTATCTTTTTCTTTTTTTCATTTGAAGTAGATATTTTGTCTTTATTTTTATCGTGTGATCATAGCTATTAAAAATATATATTTTATTAAGGTTTGAAGGAGAAAAAAAACAGAGTGAATATTTTTAATGAAACAGCATCTTTATTAAAAAAAATTATACAATTTTTGTTAATCGTTTTGAGGTATAGATGTCCAAGAATTGTGTTCAGATGGGAAACCAAGCCATTTCACAAATATTTGTCCCTTTTTGGTCTTAAGTACTTTTTCTATGAGGTAGGTATCTGGAAATTTTGTTTTTTGTAATTCAAGTTCATAGAATCCTCCTTTGATGGGATGTCATTGATAGTCCTCTAATAAATATGTAACGGGATTTGTGTGTTGAACTTTTATTATTTTGAAGATTTCAGTTGTCCAATTGGGGGTGTATCCTTTCTCAAAAACATGCTTATATTTACTTATTCTTACAAAGTCACCAATATGAAGCTTAGGTGTAATATGAATTTTGATATGATTATATGCTGTTGAAAGTATGTGTTCTTCATTTCTAGAATTAACTTCAGATGGACTCATTTTAATAGTGCGATGTCTCGTGGTATTATATGATTTAGTCAGTGATTTTATCATGTCAATCCAACGATATGAGCCATTAGCGCTAAATTCTTTCCACATCATGTTTTTTAAGGTGCGATTGAATCGTTCAACAATGGATGCTTTAAGTGCACTAAATGTAGAGTAATGTTTGATTTTATATGTTTTCATGAGATGTTGAAAAATTTTATTATAAAATTCTTTTCCGTCATCTGTTTGCAGATTATTTGGGGTGCGTCCTTCATTAAATATGTTTTGCATAGCTGCAGTGACATCAACTCCTGTTTTACTTTTGATAGCTATACTCCAAGCAAATTTAGAAAATGTGTCTATTACCGTAAGAAGATATCGATAATTATCATTTTCTGATGAATAGGTACCCATTTCCACCAAATCAGCTTGCCATAATTCATCAAGTCCCTTTATAATGACTCGTCTTTTTTTGAAATTTCTTCTTGCCGGTTTATGCAGCTCGTTAACAATGTTTCTCTTACTCATCTTTCAGTTGATTGAAATAAAAATGTAATGTTTTTTCTTTTTATAATAATTTTATTTATTGTAATCTTTTATATAATAACATAAGTTTTTTTATTTTTAATAGTCTATTTTCAATCATGTAGCACGCACATGTATCTGGCCCTGATTTACATTTATTAGAAGACCATGGGCAATTTATAAAGTGACACCCATGATCAGATGTTGTAGAGGATATATTTTCAAATTTCCTCAGAAAATTTATACTTGCTATGAAATACTCATAGTGTTCTTCTAGTATAGTATGTTGATTTGTT
The DNA here is from genome assembly GCA_916050605.2 of Platycheirus albimanus. NCBI lineage: Eukaryota > Metazoa > Arthropoda > Insecta > Diptera > Syrphidae > Platycheirus > Platycheirus albimanus. The sequence goes on from OU696696.1 coordinate 142,603,620, forward strand.
TTAAGAAATGTTAAAATTTCATCAAAAATTATAGTAGTATTTATTCCTGCCATTATTAGGTTACTGTCCTCTCACACTGATATTCAAAATAAGACTGAAATAAAAAAAAAAACAATTTCCTCGTTAAGTTAAATACATAGTAATTTTTTCTTTTTTTAGTTTTTTTTATTCAATCATTAGAATTACATTAGTAGGAAATAAAAATGTTGGGGCTGGGAAGTAGGAGAAAGAGATAGAATGTTGGTTCAACCAGTTTGAAATTTCACCCAAGGGTTATAAATACATATTTCTTGAATTCAAAAATATAAATATTTTTCATCTTTAGAATATAAATATTCTTCAATTTTGGCAATTGTGCTAATATTACTAATTAATTTCTTGTTTAATTCGTCAATTTTTTCATCAATATAATTTTTTGTTGCAGCATCTTCCTTCTCTTGTGAGTCCTGTAGGTTTTGTAGACACTTCCAGTTTATATTATAGTTGCCGTTTTCTGTTTTGAGAAATCCCTCACCAGGTGTTCCCGGCACTCCTTGCAACCCATGTGGTCCTGGCACTCCTTGCAACCCAGGTGGTCCTGATTCTCCTCGCTCCCCACGTGGACCAATTGGTCCTCTTAGGCCTCTGACAGGAGTTCTATTTGAAAACCTTCCGAACTTATCTACACTCATTTTTTATTCGATAATATTAGATTCTTTTAATTCTTCGATAATTGATACAATTTCATTGGAATGATTATTATGTCCTGCTTGATGTGAAGCGACAAGAAGTCTTAATCGAACTACAAGTTCATTGGGATCATCCCAGAAGATATAGTCTTTTTCTTTCTTAGATAATTGCATTAATCCATTTCCAGTATGTGCAACTGGAGTAGTAGTATCTGTTAGCAGTTTGCTTATAATTTCTTTATATTTACTTCCACGATTTCCTAAAACTTGTTTTGTAGAGTCATGAGAACGTCTATATGCATTGGTATCTTCCAATATATCCTTATATATTTTTAAGTCTTTCTCATTGTATATTTTTTGACAGGGTTTTTTCTTGAATATAAGTTCATATAAGCCGTTTGAACCTTCATAGATTTTATTTTTTATTTGTATATTTTTTCCAAGAATCTTAAACTCTCCATCCCCGATGAACCACTTGCCATTCTTTTCGTGAATACCATATATATTGTCAAAAGCACTAGACTCATTCAAAAATAAATCTAAATACTTCTGTGATATTTCATCGAATGCAGTTTCTTCTATTTGGTCTGTTAAATGACGAGCTTTGTAACGATCACGTACTCGTTGTCTGCTTTCTCTAAAATGCTTGCTTTTGGGTGTTGCTGAATAGTTTTTTGGAGTAATACTACTGATGCTTGCAGCAGGTGTAGCAAAATCATCATCAAAATTCTGTTTTGATTTAGTTACAGGGGTTTGAAAATAATTTTGCTGTTCATTTGATTTCTCAACTAACTCTTTCAGAGGATTGGTGATTGGTTTAAAGGTTTCCTCCAATTGAGTTTCGAATGCTTCTCTTCCATTCCTTAGAGCTTTATATTTCTTTCGTAGAGCATCAGTAGTTTTAATGAGTTCACTTGTCAATTCCTTATTTAAATTCATCATAATGAAGCTGTGTTGGTCTTACAACAGACTGTAAATAAGCTTCTTATATTATGAAAGAGTCTTTCAATAGGTTTGAAATTTATTTTAATGTTGAATGTACTACTTCTGATTGATGAACATCGATTTTTAAACCGAGTTGAGCGACTTCGTACTTCTACGGACTGTGCGTTGAACTGCTTTGAGCTGCTCTCATAGAACATAACTCTACGTATGTTGTAAACGATATGGAGAAATGCTTATTATTGTTTTCATTTATGAACTGCTTTTATACTGCTTTTGACCTGTTTTTTACTGCTTTTTACTGCTTTAAAACAGCTTTTGACCTGTTTTTTACTGCTTTCGAACTGCTTTTTACTGCTTTTGTACTGCTTTTTACTGCTTTCGAACTGATTTTGAACTGCTTTTTACTGCTTTTATACTGCTTTTTACTGCTTTCGAACTGCTTTTGAACTGCTTTTTACTGTTTTTTACTGCTTTCGAACTGCTTTTTACTGCTTTTTACTGCTTTTATACTGCTTTTTACTGCTTTTGAACTGCTTTTTACTGTTTTTTACTGCTTTTATACTGCTTTTTACTGCTTTCGAACTGCTTTTGAACTGCTTTTTACTGTTTTTTACTGCTTTCGAACTGCTTTTTACTGCTTTTTACTGCTTTTATACTGCTTTTTACTGCTTTCGAACTGCTTTTGAACTGCTTTTTACTGTTTTTTACTGCTTTCGAACTGCTTTTTACTGCTTTTATAGTGCTTTTTACTGCTTTCGAACTGCTTTTGAACTGCTTTTTACTGCTTTTGAACTTCTTTATACTGCTTTTGAACTGTTCTCATAGAACATTAATATTCGTATGATGTAAACTGTTATGAAGAGCTGCTTTTATAGTTTAAGGAAATGATCAAAGCCCTTTCTATATCGACCTTCTTTCAAAGGACTGTCTTTATCAATAACCAAAAATCCATATTTATCATTCCAGCATTCTGCACATACATTTTGAAATATATTAAATGCCATGTCAGAATTAACATGATCATTATGAATATGTTTCAAGTTCATATCGTCCTGTTTGAAAACAATTAAAAAATTTGCATTGTCGCGTATAAGATGTTTTGGAATTCTTGTATATGTTTGACATAAATAAAAACTATCAATAAGATGATGTCGTCCCATACTAAAGTAGGTTCGTATAGTATCTTGTTTTTCACAAGCAATATCATCAAAGATAAAAACCGAATTTGGTTTTGCTTCTTCAGGTGGTATAACTTCACTATTATTGGAAAACGTAAAGAAACCCATTCCTTTGATTGGTTTGACGGCTTTTCGTAAAAACTCATACTTTGGTTGATGTAATGACTTTGAATAAATATATATGTTTTCAAATTTTAAACCGTTAGGATGCTGTAGTAAACTCATCATAGCATTTGTTTTTCCGCAATTCGAGGGACCCGTAATTAAACCTCTTATGCTATTGGGTAATAGTTGACCATGTTTTCTTGACTCATTACTTTTAGTCAAATCAAAATTTTGAATTGGTAAAAGTTGTTGTTGTTTCACGAATCGCATCATGAAAGGTACTAAACAATTTCCTTTAAATGTGAAGGTTTTATTACAAAATTGTCATAACATTGTAAGCCGTCCTATTGAGTACATAACTTTATTTCTATAAAAATGTTGGATTTTTCAAAAAAAACTTATCAGTCAACAAAGCACCGTGAAAGGAGACGGTTTGGTAAATTCTATAATCAACAAATTACCTCTTGAACTACATCTTCCTGGTTATCAATATTGTGGACCTGGAACAAATCTAGAAAAACGATTAGCAAGAGGAGATCCAGGAATTAACTTGCTTGATCAGGCATGCAAGCAACACGATATATCTTATTCTAAATTTAAAAATACATCTGAACGTCATACAGCAGATAAAATCTTAACTGAGAAAGCTTGGAAGCGAGCGACATAAACCTGCAAGAAGAAATTTCAAAAAAAGACGAGTCATTATAAAGGGACTTGATGAATTATGGCAAGCTGATTTGGTGGAAATGGGTACCTATTCATCAGAAAATGATAATTATCGATATCTTCTTACGGTAATAGACACATTTTCTAAATTTGCTTGGAGTATAGCTATCAAAAGTAAAACAGGAGTTGATGTCACTGCAGCTATGCAAAACATATTTAATGAAGGACGCACCCCAAATAATCTGCAAACAGATGACGGAAAAGAATTTTATAATAAAATTTTTCAACATCTCATGAAAACATATAAAATCAAACATTACTCTACATTTAGTGCACTTAAAGCATCCATTGTTGAACGATTCAATCGCACCTTAAAAAACATGATGTGGAAAGAATTTAGCGCTAATGGCTCATATCGTTGGATTGACATGATAAAATCACTGACTAAATCATATAATACCACGAGACATCGCATTATTAAAATGAGTCCATCTGAAGTTAATTCTAGAAATGAAGAACACATACTTTCAACAGCATATAATCATATCAAAATTCATATTACACCTAAGCTTCATATTGGTGACTTTGTAAGAATAAGTAAATATAAGCATGTTTTTGAGAAAGGATACACCCCCAATTGGACAACTGAAATCTTCAAAATAATAAAAGTTCAACACACAAATCCCGTTACATATTTATTAGAGGACTATCAAGGACATCCCATCAAAGGAGGATTCTATGAACTTGAATTACAAAAAACAAAATTTCCAGATACCTACCTCATAGAAAAAGTACTTAAAACCAAAAAGGGACAAATATTTGTGAAATGGCTTGGTTTCCCATCTGAACACAATTCTTGGACATCTATACCTCAAAACGATTAACAAAAATTGTATAATTTTTTTTTTAATAAAGATGCTGTTTCATTAAAAATATTCACTCTATTTTTTTCTCCTTCAAACCTTAATAAAATATATATTTTTACTAGCTATGATCACACGATAAAAATAAAGACAAAATATCTACTTCAAATGAAAAAAAGAAAAAGATACCTGTCTCAAACCAAAAACATTCATTCTAAAAGGACACTTTACAAAAATGCATTTTTAGTCCATACCGCTATAAATTAATCCATTTTTATTACCTACCTACCAAACATTTTATAAATTCAAAGCAACACCAACAATAAAAAAATAGGTACCTGTCCCAAGCCAAAAACACACAATTTTCCATTTTACGTTTCCCAGCAAGCATAGAACGGTCTGTCTCATCCCTATTGATGATTTACTCCGCACATCCGCCCGATTTACTCCGCACATCCATACTCCGCACATCCATACTCCGCACATAGCTCCGCTCGAGCGCCAGAACCCGCTAAAACTAACTACTGTGCCAAATTTTGCAATTTTAGTCAGGCCTCTTACCGATCGCTTAAAGAAAGGTAAGAAATTTGAGTGGACCCAAGAATGTGAAGAGAATTTTAGGAAAGCCAAAGAGTGTTTGGTTACGGCACCGATTCTGACATGTCCGGATTTTTCTCGGCCGTTTGTTGTCCAAACAGACGCGTCAGATTTTGGTATCGGGGCCGTACTTTCGCAGGAGTTTGAAGATGGCGAAAAAGCCATCTGTTATTTGAGTCGGTCATTGAATAGGAATGAAAAGAACTACTCTACGACCGAAAAGGAATGTTTAGCCGTTCTTTGGGCGATCGAGGGACGATCGGTGTCGATTGACTTTGCTTCATGATTCAATTAGTTTGCGTATGCAAATAAGGCATTATTATGAGGGAAAGAAACATTAAATAATGTTAATGGCTTGTCACAATGTTTTTTTATTTCTATTAACTTGAAAAAAAACACATAAAATTAAAAAAGTAATTAAACCCAAATAAAAAAAAATTAAAGGAAAAAGGTTGTCCAGATTATAAAAAAAACAATACTTATCAATTTTCAGATTTTCGTTTCTCTCACTCGTTGATACGCTAACTTCATTACTTGTGATTGGCATAGATTGTCTACAAAAATAATTGTGTCACAAAAGATTTGTTGTTGATTTTGATACACATTTCACAATTTTTTTTACATGATCTTTATGCCACAATGTTGGGTATTGTCTCACCGTTTTCGTTCTTCACTTCACCAGATGTTTTCCAGGCCTTACTTCAGCAGTTGCGTTTATAACAAATGGTATAAATATGTTCAATTAATCTTAAATAAATAAAATTATCATCCATTTTTACTTGCGATTATAGGTATGTACTACAGTAATTGCATACGCTAATGACGTCGCCATTGCGATATCGGGAAAACATGCTCAAATTCTTATTGAGCTAATACAAACAGCTCTTAACAAGCTTCTAAAAAGAACAGGAAAATGTGGGCTACGAGTAAGCCCTCACAAAACTGAACTGGTCCTCTTCACAAGGAACTATAAAATTCCACAACTGAATGCCCCGTCCATCAATGGAACTCCACTTATTTTCTCAAATGAAGTTAAATATCTAGGCCTCGTTCTAGATAAGAAGCTCACATGGAAACCCAACATTCAGGAAAGAGTAAAAAAGGCCACGGTGGCTCTCTTTTCTTGCAAAAAAGCAAAAGGGAATACATGAGGTTTATCCCCACAAAATACCCACTGGCTATATACAGGGGTCATAAGACCGATACTCACTTATGGGATAACAGTATGGTGGACTGCTTTGGACAAAGTGTCCTACGGGGAACACCTAAGCAAAGTACAAAGATCAGCGTGTCTATGTGTCACTGGAGCACTGCGTACGACACCTTCAGCTGCCTTAGACATTCTTCTTAATCTTACACCCCTTGACATTTTTAGTAAACAAATGGCTGCGAGTACAGCAATCCGTCTCAGAGCCACCTCTCAATGGACCAATAACTGAATTGGCTGCACTATTATTCTGAATTTATTCAGAACAATGCCAAGTCACTCCGACTACAGCATACCTTAACTGGTTTTTGAAAACAACTTCCGAGTCTCCATTCCATCACGGTCTGATTGTGACTAAGGACATTTCTCGAGAGATGATTCGGTTCATTTCTACACTGATGGTTCAAAAACCGAAGATGGGGTTGGGGGCGGTGTGTATTCAGAAGGACTAAATCTAAGTCTTTCTTTCCGACTCCCTAACTATTGTAGCGTGTTCAAAGCGGAACTTCTGGCGATAAAAGAGGTTCTATCCTGGCTCGAGGAAAACGTGATATCCACTACGAATATCCGCATCTTCTCAGACAGCCAAGCAGCCCTTAAATCACTCGAGGCCGTTTCCACGAACTCAGCAACAGTCCGCAACTGTCGCTAATCTCTCGCGGAGATGGCAGAACAGTTTAACATTCACTTTTTGGGTGCCGGGACATAGAGATATTCCAGGAAACTTCAAGGCCGATCAACTCGCCAGAAATGGAACTACTGCACCACTTTCACCCAACAGGAGGTATATTGGTATATCTATCGCTACATGTACTCATGCTAAAACACGATGCCATGAACGAAACAAAGCTAAGGTGGTCAAACTTGACCACCTGTCAGGCGACAAAACAGATCTGGCCAAAACTAGATCCAAAACTTTCCAAATGTTTGTTATCTCTTGGTAGATTTAACCTTACCACCTTAATCGGTGTCATAACTGGACACTGTCTTATAGGCAGACATGCTATTAGACTCGGTGTCTTCTCGAATGACTTCTGCAGAAGTTGCATGAACGAAGAAGAAGAAGAGACTATAACTCATCTTCTTTGTTCATGCTCTGCTCTCTCACAAAGACAAAATTTACATTTGGGAGAATTCTTCTTCAACGATATCAATGATCTAACTCAGACAGACATACACTGTCTCCATCGCTTTATTAAAAGTTCCAATTGGTTTTAAAATTAGTGAGGTAGTGCCTTACTTTCTTATGTGGTATCACAATGGACCTAGTATCTGGTCTAAGTAAGTCAGTCGTTGACTGACAGCCACCTTAACCTAACCTAACCATAGGTACTATAAGGCAAGTTATGCATTCGAAAAAAAAAACTCTAACAATCAAACATGACATAACGTTGATAGAGAAGTTGAAAAAAGTGGGTCCGATATTATGACGTCCTACAGAGGGGTTTTTGGAATTAGCATTCTAGCTTTAAAACTAACGGTACCTGCCATACGATTTTTAGTGAAAAATAAATTTTTCTCAAAAACGGCTCCTACGATTTTGACAAAACTTTCTGAATAGTGTTTTCTGTTCAAACCTTGTGTTTTGTTTGGAATAGATTTTTCAGAAAAAGTCTTATAACGGTACCTCCCATAGGACCGGTTTTTTAAATCCGATTTTCTCGTAAGCCACTTGACAAATTTAGATGAAAGTTTTAATGTAGAAGCTCTTTTATAAAAGAAATAATATAAATTCTTAAATTTTCCAAAAAAATTTAATTATTTTTTTTATTTTTTTTTTGTTTTTTGCAAAAACCGTATAATTTTTTAAAAATTTTTTTTTCTGATTATAACAACAAAGTGCTAAAAGTTGGCATACTCAAAAACAATTTGAAATATATTTTGGAAACGTTTTCCAAAAAAAATGTTTTTTGAAAAAGCTGGTCAACGATTTTGAAGAAAAAATTTCACTAATATTCAAAAACCTAAAAGAAACCTGATGGTTTACTTCATTTTCTGCAAAAAATGTTTTAAGTAGTGATTTTTAAGTGATTAGTAAAATTTCATATGATTTTTTCAGTGTTTTTTCCCAAAATCTCAATCACCAAGACCATTTTAACACATTAGAGAAAGTTCGTACGACCCAGTCGTGCCCTTTATTTTTTTAATTTAACAAGCAAGAGATATAGAAATCAATCAAAGTGTGGGAACTTCACACGCGCAAGTTTTTCGCTTAATTGAAATCATTCATTCATAACCTTGCACTTTCAACCTAGATTTATATAAATGTTACGTAACTAGTTCTCCTACACACAAAAGAAATATTCTTTTTAAAACAATTATTGGAAGACCCGTAAAAGCGAACTACTAAAATTACTAACAAACAGTACCAGTTTTGGACAATTTTAACCTGCACCTACCATAAATGAATAATCGCAATTAAAAAATTGCCTTTACTTGAATACATACATTAACCGCGAATGTTGACCATCTTTTGTTGCATAATTACATCCTTTTCCTACCTAGCCACCTACCTATTCATAAATCTTCCAAAATAGGAAACCCTGTTTCTTCTGCTCTATTTTCTGTGAATACAAAACATTACCTTTAAAATACAACAGATAAAGATAATTAAATAAGTAGCGCCTACAGTTCAGCAGTTTCCTTTGTTCACGCATTACTTGTGAGTACTCGCTTTGTTCACGATCAGTAGATCTTTTTTTGAGTACTCGAAGCTCGTTACAACTATTTGCGAATAATTTTGTTCGTGGGTATGAAAGTCAGAAGATACCCATGAGTTCGATCAGTTTGTTTGTCTTTGTTTGTGATTGTTTTTAATCATAAGCAAAATGACTTTTATGAGCATGGAAGCAAAACGATAGAATATGAGCGATCAAATAGAAAAAATCCCAGTGTTCGAACTTATTCGAACATACTCAATTTTATCTCTGAGGTACTATGTATTTTGTTTTTTCAACTTAATAAATGTTGAACCTACGTAATGCTTTAAACGATATTTTGTTTAGAAAAGTTGTTTCAAATTGTTAATACGCCTTGTTTTCGTTAGTTTACATTAGCTTTGTTTGTTGAGCCCTGAAGTCACCCTGGGGTCGCCACAGCGCGTTTTTTTAATTAGCTCAACTCGCCCTCAATACAAAATTATCTGTTTTTTGAAACCTGGGGTCGCCCTAAAGTCACCCTGAAGTCGATCTTGCTATTGAGCTGGGGCGAGTTGAGGTAACGAATCAGCTGTTGAAGTGAAGTGTTGAATAGACGAAAACTAGTGCGAGGTTTTTGTATGACGAGATTTTGAAACGACATTTCTTAGAAACTATTAAACAGCACAAATCGTAGTAAGAAAATCTCGTCATACAAAAACCTCGCACTAGTTTTCGTCTATTAGAAGAAATAAGCTGATTTTTTTGGAATTTTTTTAGCAAATTCTGAAAAATTACCTGTTTTTCAAAGAGCTATATCTCGGTAAAGAATTAACATACAACAACTTTGGTACCGACAAAATTGTAGGAAATTTGACGTTCTACTACAAAATGGAAATGCTTTTGCTATAGAACGTAAGGAAAAAATGTTCCTGAGGAAAAACCGTTGCAAGGTAGAAAATTTTGCAGTTACCCCTTCAACCTCCCCCTTCTCTTTTTCCATACTCCCATCGAGGTCCAAAACTTCGTAAAATATTTATTAACTATCCTTCAACAATATCTGATAGTTTCATTAGCTTCCGTCCTTTTTCCACCTTTCACCCACTTTTTCCAACCTGTCGACTGGACTTAATGTATGCATGTGGCATATATGTGCATATCATATAGAACGTGACTCCTTCAAGTTTTAAAGTCACGATGTCTCCGAAATGGTTATTCTAACAAAAAAACGATATTAACAAGTTTTGTAGATAATTTCATGGTCTACAACATTGTCTCATGTATTTTTATGATAAAACCTACCGTTTACAAGAAAAATTGTAAAAATAGTTTATTTGACTTTTTGACCTTGAATAACTTCTAACGCACCAGTCGGATCGATGGGGATGTTGCTAAGTTTATTTGAAATGGTGTTCCTAACGTCTGTACCAATTTTCAGCTTTATGCGAATTTTTGCAAACCTAGCACTATTTTTTTTGTCTATTTTGACCGGACTATATAGCCAAAAACTAAAAATGCAGTTTTGTTTGAAGTATTCTATGTATGTTACATAAAAAGTTTCATAAAAATCGGGGGAGCCTTTTTTGAGTAAATCAGAAAAAATGAAAAAATTGGCCAAAATCTAGTGGCTCTTTGTATTGGAGCCACCATTTAAAAAAGAGAAAATGAAAAAAAATCAATGCCATCTGATAGGAAGCTGTAAGGAACTATACCAAACAAAGTTTGAGTGAATTCGATGCAACCGTTGACAACTTATGGCCATTTGAAAAAAAGCCGTTAAGAGCAGATCTCCGTTATTTGCATTTTTAGCCAAAAACTAAAAACGCAGTTCTCTTCAAAACACTAAAAGAATATAACACACAAAGCTTAATCAAAGTCGTTAGAGCCATTTTCGAGAAAATAAGAAAAAACCAAAAAAAAGTTGGCTAAAACTCAACGGCTCGTTGTAGGGAAGCCACCGTTTAGAAAAGCTTCAGTGAAAAATTTCCTAAACCATCCTATAGAACACTATGAAATTTTTTGTCAAACAAAGTTTGAGTTGATGGTGGAGGCTACCGACTGCTAGATATTGTTTAATAATAATAAAAGCCAAATGCAGTCTTTGTTTTTTAGTCGATGTTTATTTAATATTTGCCGACGTTTCGATTCTGGTTAGAATCTTCTTCAGGGCCTGGAACAGGAGAGTGGATTCATAACAATAACATTTATACATATATATACATATCAATTTTCACTTGAACAAAATTATAATGTTAGCACTTACTGTATAAGTAATATCGACTGTGTCTGTAAAGATACTTTCTCAACAACAGCCATATAAACAATATTTTTTAACAAAAAATTATGTAAATAGCTAGCATTGATACGTAAAATTATTATAAATTAATAAATAAAAAGGCGAAAATCTTAAGCAAACTTAATCAGCAAAACGTAAACAATTATTTGAAGTGAAGGAAATGTCAAACTTTTCCATGAAATTGACAAGCTTCAGTTAGTGGATCGTATACAGGGTGGTTCAAATTTTACAAACAGATAGGTACTTTAAATATTTTGGATATTTTAAGATATTTTAAGACAATTATGAAAGTTTTTTAAAAAGGTTCATATAAATATCACTAAAATTTTTTGATTCTACACTTTTAGAATTTACACAATTTTTACAAGCTTTTATGTGTATTTCTTCTAAAATCATACGTTTTCGGTAGAATTTCTCACGTTCGAGTATTTGAACCTTTTCAAAATAGAAATTATGTTTATAAGTGGCAGCATGCTTGGCCAGGGCACTCCTTGCTATCCGATTGTTTGTGACGTCTGATTCATGTTGATTCATGCATTTGGCTTTTATTATTATTAAACAATATCTAGCAGTCGGTAGCCTCCACCATTAACACCTCATGCCAGAGCACAAAATTACAATGGGAACTGGATTTTTCAACCAACTTTACCTTGACCACGGTCCCGACGTCTCAGCGATTTTCAAGCATTTCGCGAGCAATACATCGAAACTGAGCAACCTTTCAGCACGTAAGCAGTTTTTATTATCTTGTCGCAAGAATCAAATTTTCCCTAAACATATTAATATGAACGTTGCATGTTTTTTTCAAAGCATATCTGAAACTCACCATTTAACAACAAAATTAGCAACGCCGTTACACACTTTAAGAGGAAATTGTAAAATTTTGAAATTAAAATAACTTTTTGGAAACTTGATATTCTTGTTAAAGAGACTAAAGAACTGGAACAACGTATCCTGTCACTACGACTTTCTGTAAGTGGAGTATTCTTTGACTCACAAAACATAAGATACTCCAACCAGCACAACGCGAGTACATTGAAGTTATCACGAAGATTGAGTAGTTTACGCGAAACGCAGTTGAAAGTTCATATCACAGCGAACACAGATAATTACATTCACAACGCTACAAATATACAAATACCGGATGATGTCAAACTTTTAATGGGCTTAGGACCTAAATTTGGGTTACCATTGAACAATGATGAAATTCCTGTGCATAGCATTATCGCAGATGTTGAACAGATTTTAATTGATCGTGTTGAAGCTTCTGAACGTAATAATATAAGATACAACACCACTAATTTACTGAGAAAAGCCATTACAAGCAATCATCATTCGCCGTTGGATAATTTCTTGCTGGAGAAAAGAAAAGCTTGTGCGAATTTCTTTAAAGAACATAAAGACATTCTTTGCGTTCGCTCGGATAAGGGTGCGAAGACTGTCTTCATGCATAAAACAGAATACATAGCGAAGGCTGAAGAAATGTTGAGTGATAACACCACCTATCAAAAAATTTCTGACCCCACGGTCCGAATCAAAAAAGTTAACAATGCATTCGTTAAGAAATTATTTGATCGTGGCAAAATCGATACTGGTACTAAATATAAACTATCATCGCATCACGCCACACCACCACTTATGTACTTTTTGCCAAAACATCACAAACAAAATATGCCACTTCGTCCGATTTCAGCTGATTTGAACGGTCCAACTAGAAGTTTATCCGAGCACGCTGTAGGAATCCTTAACAAACTAACGAAGTCATCTTATCATATTAAAAATTCTTACGAATTCTGTGAGTTCATTAATAAGACGAAATTTGAAGATGGTGAAGAGATGGTTTCATTCGATGTAGTATCGTTGGTTACTAATGCACCAGTCAACAAAAACATCGATATCTTAGAAAAACGATGGGACGAAATCGCATGTCATACCAATCTTGATATGAATGAATTTATTGAAATGATAAAGATTTGTACTTCAAACAGTTATTTTCATTTAACGGACAGTGCTACAAACAGGGCTACGGCACCCCAATGGGCGCTCCAATATCACCGATTCTAGTGGAGTTATTATTGGATGATATTTTGGACAAAATGCAAGCAATAATGGAAGAGCACTCCAAGAGAATTAAGATCTTGAAAAAATATGTTGATGATATGTTTTTGTTGCTTCCCAGAGATTCGATTGATGAAATTTTGTTTTTATTCAATTGTATTGATGATAGAATTCAATTTACTGTCGAACGTGAATTTTCGAATAGTATTCCGTTTTTAGATATGACAGTATTCCGTGATGAAAAAGAAAAAACATTTTTTACAAAATGGTATCGGAAGCCTGTCTCATCAGGACGTTTGTTGAACTACAAATCAATACACCCAATGAACCAAAAAATAAGCACAGCGTACGGACTCATCGATCGTGTCAATCGCCTTAGTCACGCACGTTTCTCAAAGGACAACAAGAAGCTATTGATTGAAATGCTTGTAAAAAACGATTATCCATTAAGGCTTGTAAACCGTTTAATCAACCGTTATAACATACGAAACAATTCGCAATCACGATCACTTACAATAATAGCAGCTACTGATAACAACATTATAAGTCGACACTCCTTACAGTTCGTTCCAAACGTATCACAATCTATTGCAAGATCCATCACCAAAACTTGTGACAACGTTCGTATTTCTTTCAAAAATTCGAACAATGTAGGCCGACTTTATTCGAAGTTAAAACAAAAGCAGCTCGTCGGTGACTTGGTAAATGTTGTATATCGTGTACCATGCAATGGCTGTAATAAATGTTACATTGGTACTACTTCGCAAAAAGTAAAAGAACGCATGAATCAACATGAATCAGACGTCACAAGCAATCGGATAGCAAGGAGTGCCCTGGCCAAGCATGCTGCCACTTATAAACATAATTTCAATTTTGAAAAGGTTCAAATACTCGAACGTGAGAAATTCTACCGAAAACGTATGATTTTAGAAGAAATACACATAAAAGCTTGTAAAAATTGTGTAAATTCTAAAAGTGTAGAATCAAAAAATGTTAGTGATATTTATATGAACCTTTTTAAAAAACTTTCATAATTGTCTTAAAATATCTTAAAATATCCAAAATATTTAAAGTACCTATCTGTTTGTAAAATTTGAACCACCCTGTATACGATCCACTAACTGAAGCTTGTCAATTTCATGGAAAAGTTTGACATTTCCTTCACTTCAAATAATTGTTTACGTTTTGCTGATTAAGTTTGCTTAAGATTTTCGCCTTTTTATTTATTAATTTATAATAATTTTACGTATCAATGCTAGCTATTTACATAATTTTTTGTTAAAAAATATTGTTTATATGGCTGTTGTTGAGAAAGTATCTTTACAGACACAGTCGATATTACTTATACAGTAAGTGCTAACATTATAATTTTGTTCAAGTGAAAATTGATATGTATATATATGTATAAATGTTATTGTTATGAATCCACTCTCCTGTTCCAGGCCCTGAAGAAGATTCTAACCAGAATCGAAACGTCGGCAAATATTAAATAAACATCGACTAAAAAACAAAGACTGCATTTGGCTTTTATTATTATTAAACAATATCTAGCAGTCGGTAGCCTCCACCATTAACACCTCATGCCAGAGCACAAAATTTCAATGGGAACTGGATTTTTCAACCAACTTTACCTTGACCACGGTCCCGACGTCTCAGCGATTTTCAAGCATTTCGCGAGCAATACATCGAAACTGAGCAACCTTTCAGCACGTAAGCAGTTTTTATTATCTTGTCGCAAGAATCAAATTTTCCCTAAACATATTAATATGAACGTTGCATGTGCTTTTCAAAGCATATCTGAAAACTCACCATTTAACAACAAAATTAGCAACGCCGTTACACACTTTAAGAGGAAATTGTTAAATTTTGAAATTAAAATAACTTTTTGGAAACTTGATATTCTTGTTAAAGAGACTAAAGAACTGGAACAACGTATCCTGTCACTACGACTTTCTGTAAGTGGAGTATTCTTTGACTCACAAAACATAAGATACTCCAACCAGCACAACGCGAGTACATTGAAGTTATCACGAAGATTGAGTAGTTTACGCGAAACGCAGTTGAAAGTTCATATCACAGCGAACACAGATAATTACATTCACAACGCTACAAATATACAAATACCGGATGATGTCAAACTTTTAATGGGCTTAGGACCTAAATTTGGGTTACCATTGAACAATGATGAAATTCCTGTGCATAGCATTATCGCAGATGTTGAACAGATTTTAATTGATCGTGTTGAAGCTTCTGAACGTAATAATATAAGATACAACACCACTAATTTACTGAGAAAAGCCATTACAAGCAATCATCATTCGCCGTTGGATAATTTCTTGCTGGAGAAAAGAAAAGCTTGTGCGAATTTCTTTAAAGAACATAAAGACATTCTTTGCGTTCGCTCGGATAAGGGTGCGAAGACTGTCTTCATGCATAAAACAGAATACATAGCGAAGGCTGAAGAAATGTTGAGTGATAACACCACCTATCAAAAAATTTCTGACCCCACGGTCCGAATCAAAAAAGTTAACAATGCATTCGTTAAGAAATTATTTGATCGTGGCAAAATCGATACTGGTACTAAATATAAACTATCATCGCATCACGCCACACCACCACTTATGTACTTTTTGCCAAAACATCACAAACAAAATATGCCACTTCGTCCGATTTCAGCTGATTTGAACGGTCCAACTAGAAGTTTATCCGAGCACGCTGTAGGAATCCTTAACAAACTAACGAAGTCATCTTATCATATTAAAAATTCTTACGAATTCTGTGAGTTCATTAATAAGACGAAATTTGAAGATGGTGAAGAGATGGTTTCATTCGATGTAGTATCGTTGTTTACTAATGCACCAGTCAACAAAATCATCGATATCTTAGAAAAACGATGGGACGAAATCGCATGTCATACCAATCTTGATATGAATGAATTTATTGAAATGATAAAGATTTGTACTTCAAACAGTTATTTTTCATTTAACGGACAGTGCTACAAACAGGGCTACGGCACCCCAATGGGCGCTCCAATATCACCGATTCTAGTGGAGTTATTATTGGATGATATTTTGGACAAAATGCAAGCAATAATGGAAGAGCACTCCAAGAGAATTAAGATCTTGAAAAAATATGTTGATGATATGTTTTTGTTGCTTCCCAGAGATTCGATTGATGAAATTTTGTTTTTATTCTATTGTATTGATGATAGAATTCAATTTACAGTCGAACGTGAATTTTCGAATAGTATTCCGTTTTTAGATATGACAGTATTCCGTGATGAAAAAGAAAAAACATTTTTTTACAAAATGGTATCGGAAGCCTGTCTCATCAGGACGTTTGTTGAACTACAAATCAATACACCCAATGAACCAAAAAATAAGCACAGCGTACGGACTCATCGATCGTGTCAATCGCCTTAGTCACGCACGTTTCTCAAAGGACAACAAGAAGCTATTGATTGAAATGCTTGTAAAAAACGATTATCCATTAAGGCTTGTAAACCGTTTAATCAACCGTTATAACATACGAAACAATTCGCAATCACGATCACTTACAATAATAGCAGCTACTGATAACAACATTATAAGTCGACACTCCTTACAGTTCGTTCCAAACGTATCACAATCTATTGCAAGATCCATCACCAAAACTTGTGACAACGTTCGTATTTCTTTCAAAAATTCGAACAATGTAGGCCGACTTTATTCGAAGTTAAAACAAAAGCAGCTCGTCGGTGACTTGGTAAATGTTGTATATCGTGTACCATGCAATGGCTGTAATAAATGTTACATTGGTACTACTTCGCAAAAAGTAAAAGAACGCATGAATCAGACGTCACAAACAATCGGATAGCAAGGAGTGCCCTGGCCAAGCATGCTGCCACTTATAAACATAATTTCAATTTTGAAAAGGTTCAAATACTCGAACGTGAGAAATTCTACCGAAAACGTATGATTTTAGAAGAAATACACATAAAAGCTTGTAAAAATTGTGTAAATTCTAAAAGTGTAGAATCAAAAAATGTTAGTGATATTTATATGAACCTTTTTAAAAAACTTTCATAATTGTCTTAAAATATCTTAAAATATCCAAAATATTTAAAGTACCTATCTGTTTGTAAAATTTGAACCACCCTGTATACGATCCACTAACTGAAGCTTGTCAATTTCATGGAAAAGTTTGACATTTCCTTCACTTCAAATAATTGTTTACGTTTTGCTGATTAAGTTTGCTTAAGATTTTCGCCTTTTTATTTATTAATTTATAATAATTTTACGTATCAATGCTAGCTATTTACATAATTTTTTGTTAAAAAATATTGTTTATATGGCTGTTGTTGAGACAGTATCTTTACAGACACAGTCGATATTACTTATACAGTAAGTGCTAACATTATAATTTTGTTCAAGTGAAAATTGATATGTATATATATGTATAAATGTTATTGTTATGAATCCACTCTCCTGTTCCAGGCCCTGAAGAAGATTCTAACCAGAATCGAAACGTCGGCAAATATTAAATAAACATCGACTAAAAAACAAAGACTGCATTTGGCTTTTATTATTATTAAAGTTTGAGTTGATTCGATCAAGCCGTTGTGAACTTATGGCTATTTGAAAAAAGCCGTTAAAACCTGATTTTGGTTAAGACCAATTGAGGCAAAAACAAAAAACGCAGTTTTGTTAGAAATGCTTAAAGTTAGCTAAATTTTATATTTAATCAAAATCGTTAGAGCCGTTTTCGATAAAATCCAAATTGAAAAAAACCGTTACTTGAAAGGTACCAGTTTGAGCCGGGCTAAAACAAAATAAAAAAAAACTCGACAATGGTTTTTCTTCAAACTGCTATATACCAAGTTTGAAGAAAATCCGTCAAGCCGTTTAGGCTGTAGTATGACGTGAAAAAGCGCACATCCGCACATCCGCACATCCGCACAGACGCACAGACAGACCGACGGACGGTATGGCGAAAACCACTTTTTTGGGCTTCTCTATCATCGTAATGTCATGTTTGATTAAAACCTCGATTTTTTTTTTCTGCACGAAACCAATACTTGCCCTATAGAGCAAGTAAAAATCTATTTACAATATGCCGACCAAGTGTGCGTCACAGTGTTTTATTATGTAGGTTATAATGCAATAAAAAAAAAGTGGACTGGTCGTGTAAATACAAAATCGAAGTGCGGCTTGTTTTGGCAGGATTTATTCACTATCGGTGGATTAATAAATAATGAAAAATTATATTTAAAAAGGCTGTTTACTAACTTAAAATTTATGATTATAGTTGCTGAATAAACAGTAAGTTTATTCAAACAAAATAATAAATAGTTTTGTTAATTTCGTGGTGCCAAAACATAATTATACAGAAAGTTGGACATATTTTGTTGCAATATCTTTTTTTTCTTTTCTTGGTGGTATCTACCTATTCTGCAGAGAAAATTATTTTAAAATAAAATAACAATAAAAAGGGCATTTACCTACAATATGCCGACAAATTGCTGTGTTCAAGGCTCTAGTAGCAATTAGAGTAAAAGCCCAGTGCCCCCAGACATAGCTTATTTTCTAAAGGACAAAATGTGGGGCTTCAAGTAGTGTTTATACGTGTATTGAATGCCAACATATCAACTAAGTTGGTAAGTCGGCCAATTCACAGGTACAATGTGAGAAAGGTAACTAAAAATATTGTTAACTTTACTTAAATTCTAATGGCTGATTTTTTATATATATTGCACAAAATACTATTAGAAAGTAATATTGGACATTGCCAGACACTTTCCGTAGGCCACAACTTCTGCCAGACGCTTTAAAGCTCCCAAACAAATGTTGTAACTTTACTTATATTCTAATGTCTGGCTTCTATATATGTTATTTAAGGGACTATTTTAAACATATATTTACTCTGCCAGACCAATCGTATGGGCCAAAAATTCCCTAGACACCAAAAACACTCAGCCGTGAAAATGAAAGCGACGATACTATTTTCATGCTGTGGAGCGAGTGAGATACTTCCTACTAGTTATAGAAAACTAAGTGTTCTATCCCTCTGGACCAGTATTCTTTCAGCATGAAATAAGTATATTATTTTTATTTGAATATTATAAATATTAGATATATGAGTACCTATGTATATGTGATTTTGAGTTAAATCGGTTCATAAATAAAAATTTAAAAAAAAAATCGACCACAGCGCCGCCTGCAGGAGTAATTGAAAAAGCTTACTCCCTGCTACATCAGCTATCCGCCATTGAAAGTCCGGTCAAAATCAATATAGCCGTTTCCGAGATTAGCCGGAACAAACAGACAGACAGACAAAAAATATAAAAAATTGCTTTTTTTATGTAAGTGTATTGTCTATAATACCCTTATAAGTTTTCTATACATATTAATAATTTCACAGGTGCTGCTGCATGATGATTTTATAGCTGGGTCATGTAACTGGAACGTCCCGCGGTGCTCCGTAGCAGGAAACGCGGAGTTGTTGAATCGTGTGTGGACCGGCATCGGCAATATAAAAACCCGCCAGACGTCCTGGTGTTATTGGTGATTCCTTTCTCCAGTGTTGTGGCCTTCAGCCTGTCGTGACTGGGTACCGTCCAAGAAATTTTTGGATATAGCCTCGTGGCTAAGTAAGATGACGGCTTCAACGTCCGCTTTTGTCAATGGGGCGTTATCAGCTCCGGCTCGAGGGTAAATTGTACAAAGGTATGATTCAAGTGGGCGTTATGTGTGTGAAAAAGTATGACGCACTAAGCGAAATCAATTTCAGAATCGTGGATTTCGAAAGAGACGTGGGTAATGCGGACTGCCACAATTTGTGGGATCCGGAAACTTTATGGACGGGTCGTCCAAACGGTGTGCCAATGATTGCACCTGGGTTTTCTGCCGTCCAATTGGGGCGCGTGGCTTCGTTGCCACGTGTAATGGTGCAGGACAACGACGTGGCGTCCTTTGCACAAAGAAAAGTTTGCGACAGGAAAGAAAAACTCCGTGGTCTGATGTCCAGCGTACTACGCTGCTTTATGTTTATGTGTATTTAAGTAGAATGATATAAATCTTTGATAACGAGGTGTCTTCTAGCGTCTACACGTGTCGCCAGGGTGGAATCTTGCTTCAAGTGTAAGATTCTTCCATGCAGGATATCCTGTGCGTTTTTCGCCGATCCGTCCACTACGTTGGATATGATGGGCCACTGAATCTCGGTGGATGTACAACCCTAAACGAAATAAAAAAGAAGTGGCCATGAGTTGGATGAATCGGCCATGTGACAGCAAAAAAAAAATTACGCCGAGGCAGGAAAGAATAAATTCTTTCGCCTATAAGTACCAATTTTTCTTTTATGCTTACCTCAAAAAGTGTAGTGTGGTGATTTTATTAAGATAAATCCCCTAATTGCATTGCAATATGGGATTATTCTCCTTCAAGGAGAGAATAAGATGGCCGCGGCACTATGCAACAAACTTTAATTAATTTTCTTTATAATGCTGTTCGGTTGCTGTGATGTTCTCTGGTCGAATGTTCTGGGTAAAATGAAATCCACTGCCGGCTTTCTGGATTATGCTTCCCATTTTCCAGGTAGCCAACCCCCAATTCCATTCTCATTTCCAATTTCATTTCTTGCATTCCAGACCTAGTTCTGTTTGGTTATGATATTTTGATGGAGTGTAGTCATGGATGTTTAAGGACAGTACGCACTGCACTGTTTTTATGGATATGGATTTTAGACATATGATAGAAGAGTTGTGACAAATAAGTGAGCAAAAATAATCAGACTCAAGGTTCCGGTCACACTGCTAGTGTTAATTCGCCTACTGGCGCGTAATGAATTCTACACTTCTGCTGATCAACAACAATTTGTGACATTTGTTTCTAACTCAATCAGATGTCAACTGGGGTGTCAATCTCGAGGATGAAAGTATCGCTACCTTGGATTTTTGGTCCTTTCTAGGTAAGTGTCCGATACAGCACTGAACTGGTCGACTGGTCTTATTGTGATGGTTGTCAATCTAGTGTCAAATATTGTGACAGAAATGTTGTTACACCTGCCATTTCGGGTGTTCATACATCTGACAAATTCTCGTTTAGAAATACTCTGCGTTCCTGCTAGGAATATGGTCCCGAGTAAGACACTTTCGGATTTACAACAATCGTCAGATAAATCCGTCATCGGGTGTGACTTAAGATCTTTGCTTGTTTCCATTCCCAACCGCACGTATTTTGAGTATATATCAGTTTGACTTGAACAACCTGATGGAGGTATAAACTGTCGCGACAAGTGTCAGGTCTGAGAAATTAATCTTGGATTTCAACTGTAAAAAATTTATAACTGACCGCTATCTGACAGACATCAGTTACCCCTACCTCTATCACTTCGTTAAAGTGCTTAACTTTTTTCTTATACCTACTAGTGTGAAAGGTGTTCAATGCAATTTTTGGTGCGAACTGAGTATAACTTCTAGAACAATGGAATGTTTGTCGCTTGTCGCTTCATGGCACTTCCATAAATAAAATGGTGGAGTGCGCATGTCTGAAAAATTCCACAACAGAACTCGAATTCCTGTGGACTACATTCTGGAAATGGATTATATTGCGGATGTGGGTCCCATTTGTGGAATCCTTTTTCTGGTGGACTGTGATGGGTGCGTTCAGCATGGTGTGAGTGTTAGAGAAGTTTCTCTAATAGATGGCACCAGTTGTAAAAGCTATTTGTAAATGAATGGTGAGAAAGTTTTTCCCTACAAAACTTGGAATTTCGACTAAGTCCACTTAGTCTAACTTCCAAGAAAAAGGAGAACTTCTCACAAATACGTCATCATGTCTGCAACCTCTTGCCTTTCGTATCGTAAAGACACTGCGACTCTTTTACGTCTAGTCGGTAAGACAAAAAAATTTCCACGGGTAAGTAATATGATGACACGTCATGGCTTGAATATCTGAAAATAAAATAAGGACAAAGTAAGTAATGACCAAGAGTCTCATGCACAGCTGAGAGCCGGGCATCAGATTAAAGATTGAAATTCAGGGTTAAGTATTTTACAGTACTAAGTACTATAAGGTAGTAATATGGAACGTCCGATAAAATATGTAAATTGTCATATATTGGGAACGCAATAAGCAAATATTTGTTACGCGTGGGCTTAGATATGGGTTGTGGTGTAAGCGCTTTACCTCTTTAAGTCTTTAGTGTGGCAAGTTGTTTTATGGCCTCGCCTATCTTCAACTTCATATAAGTTGTTACTGATTACTTTGTTTACACGAACTTTGACGAATTTCTGACACAACTTCGCATTCAAATGCTTAGTTGCGTCACTCAAGATCTGATTCCTCTTATAGATTTCATCCCCTACTTTGAACAATATTTTTCTACTACGAACATTATAGTTCTTTTCGTAGGCATCATGCGTTTTAATTAGAGCTTGCTTCAAATACGAATGTATGATGTTCATCTTGGCAACTTTGGGAAGCCAATCTATCTCCGAACAGTTCAGTCCACCCAACTCTCTCAAAAGACGATAGTCCGGTGCTATATCATCCGTTGCCCGAATAAGGCTTCGTATGGGGACATCGAAAGAGTTGAATGCACCGTTGTGCGTAAAGCGCTACTGATCGAAGACAGATGGGCATCCCAATCCGTCTGTCGAGGGTTGACATACGACCGAATGGCTGCGAGGATTGAACGGTTCACACATTCGCTTGCATTCGATTGGGGAGCATACACTGCCGTGCCGTAGTGTTTGACCCCGAAAATATCTAAAAACTTCTGGAACTCCTTACCAACAAATTGAGTGCCGTTGTCAGAGAGCAGACTCTCTGGCACTCCGTAAATCAAAAATACGTCGTCCTTCAGGAATCTGACCACGCTCGCGGCTGTTGCCTTGCGCAGTGGTTTGATGAAGACGAATTTGGTTAATTGATTTAACACGATCGCGATGTAAACATTACCACATTTCAATCTGGGGTATGGCCCGAGTACTCATCAGGTAGCTCAAACTTTGTGCAGCATTACATAGACCGAAGGGCATGACCTTAAATTGGTACAGTGGTCGGCCAGGTACCGTAAAAGCGGTCTTTTCCCTCGAACTTTGCTCCAGCGGTATCTGCCAAAACACATCCTTCAGATCCACGCTAGAAATATAACGTGTCTCTGTCAGACGTGCTAGCAGCCCCTAAATATGTGCAATCGGACGAGCATCTTTCTTTGTCACGGAGTTAACTTCCGAAAGTCCAGATACAATCGGTTCTTACTAGGTTTGTGTACAAGCACCACTGGGGAACTCCATGCGCTGGAACTTTCCTCGATGACTCCCAACGAAAGCATACGGTCCAACTCCGCATACATAAGAGTTTGTATCGCCGGAGATACGGGATAGTACCTTAGCTTTATAGGTACGGCATCACCCGTGTCTATGTAATGTTGTACTAGATTTGTCTTCCCGAGTCCATGGACTGCGAAAGAGGGAAATCTACGAACAACTGCTTCTAGTCGTTTAGACTCTTCATCATTCAACTTTATTTTGTTGGTGGGTCTCTCATCTGGCCCACCGGTCGCAATTCCTGAAAGACCCGCAATTATATTAGGTGCGATCTGGAATTTCTGCCAAAAGTCTACGCCTAAATATAAGCGTTGGCTTAAAGATGGCACGATATACAGATCTTTATCTTTTGTCACATTCTTATACTTGATCGTCGTAGTAATCACTCCCACTATGGATTGCTTGTGTCCATCGGCCGTGGACACGGTAGTCTCTACCTTCCTTACCGTAACATCTTTGTCTTTTAAATAGGGAAGTATATTGGTGCCTAAGCAACTAATGCTTGCCCCTGAATCGAGAAGACCTAGGAAGCTGTCTCCGAATAAACCAACCGTCACATAGGGACGTGGGTCATTCGATTCTCGGCCTATTGTTGCTGACGCGATGTTACGATAAGTAGTCCGCTTCCGATGGAAGCGCTCCCTTGTTCGTCGTATCCGTTTGGACAATTCTGGGAAAGTGACTATTCTTCTTCGCACTTCGTTGTAATTGCGTAACCTTTCATGAAATGGTTTACGGTATAATGGTTCTACTATATCATTATTATAATTCAACATTGTTTCTGGTTTGGGTTCATTATTCATAATAGGGATTGTTCTACAATCATGTTTGTTATCGTTCGGTAATACATTATGGTTCTTAATCGGTTTTAAAATCTTAATCTGTGGAAGTTCAAGAGGCTTCGCAGATTGGACACTCGAACTCCGGTTACATCTAATCGGAGCGAACCCCCCCGGTTGATGGGTTGTTCCTCCTCTTGTTTCCCGCTGCAGACTTCGAACAAGTTGGGCTATACGCATCAGCTAATCCGCAACGGAAACAAAATATTTTATCAATGGGTTTAGCACAATCACGAAAGTTGTGGCCTAAGACTTGGCAGTTCCAGCATTTCTGCAATTTATGATCCCTCTGGATTGCTTCAATGTTAGTGGCGGGTAATGCCACCGTTAGATCCTGACAAAGCTCTCCTTCGATTTCGTTGACGAATCGTCTTGCAGGTGGACGTTGTGCATTTGGCACGAAACTTGGACGCGAATTCTCGTATTGAGATTGGGCTTTCTCAACAGCTCGACAATAATAGGCTAGCTGCCTTAAACTGGACGGACTATAAGTGATCAGGAGCTCACTCATTCGCCCACGGACATTGGTCTTAATTATCTCGATGAGCTTTCTTTCGGGTCTGGGGACACGCATCCTGGAGTTCAGGTGTAGAACGGCATCGTAGAAGTCATTGAAAGACTCACCATTCAACATTTTGCGATCTGACAGTTTTCTGAAAAGCTCAGTGTCGGTTTCTAAACTGCGGTATTGCTCTACCAAAGCAGTTTTCAACTCTTCCCACGTAGTGTGCTTGTTGCTTTTCAGGTACACCCAGTACCATGACTCTACGGAACCTGACACGAAATGATAAAAGTTCGTAGCGATATCATACCACGGCACACCATAGCTGCATCGAATACAGTCGAGACGGAACAAGAAGTCGTCGACTGACATGTTCCTACCATCGAATTTCAATCCCCACTTGTGGAATTGATGGTCTACGTGGCGAAGTGGCGTACTCATCGTCGGAATTGAACGCATTCAGGCGCGTCATGAATTCGTCTAGATTCTTGCCTAGAGGCATTTGGGCTGGATTGACATCCGGCAAAGGTGGCACTCTAGCTGGCTCGTAAACGGGAGTAGTTCGACCTGCCGCACCTTCAGTGATTGGCATAAAAGCGGACTGAAAAGAACCACGCACTAAATGTATGGAAAAAAATTCCCGGTCAAATTGGCTGAAATTTTAGTATGATACACTAGACGTTATTCTTATCAAAAGTCTGTATGAGCAAAAACCTCTACAATCAACGGATTTTAAGTTACAGGGAATTTAATCATTAAAAACTAAAAAATAACAGGCTGATTTTTCATACTTTTTTTTTGGCTTATTTCGACTAGTATGCGGTTTTTCGAAAGTAAGAACTGTATTAAATGGTTTCTTAATAAGGATCTGATTAGAAAAATAATTGTTATTATGGTCCTGATTTGACCTATCTATTAAATATAAGTCGGTTATTGTATTGTAACGCACCCGATTTGTCAAATCGATATATGATCAACAAGTTTTGAGATCATTTGATTTTGTATCCATAAAGTTTTTAAGTGAATACCGTCGGCGTTAGCATAACCCAATGTACATCACGTGGAGGTCGCACGATCGGGTTTGTACATCTTGGTTTTGGCCCTGAAAAGGGCCGATTGATTGTCTGGAGCAGAAATAATTTACAATATAAATCATTTAACGCTGCTGTCCGGAACGGTTTCTTGCGTCTTGTATAGTTTCGTTAAGTATAGTTGAAGGGTAATGTACATCATCTTCATGACGTGCATACCCTAAGAACCAAAGGACACTGGTGATATGAGCACAAGTTCCAATAGTTCGGGCGCCAGATTGGCAAGTGCAGTAATAGCCGAGTATGGGTTCTTCTTCTTCGTCTTGATTTTCTTGTTGTTCTTCTTCCTCAATCTCATCATTTGGTTTATAAGCAATCCAAAGCTGATGTTTGGTGGCATTTCTAAATCGGGAATAAACTCTGACTCTCATTAGACCACGCTCAGGAACATTATTAATAGCCCTCAGCATTTCAACCTGAAACTCATCGTTCGGATCTCTTCGCAGTGCATCCTGGACATACGATGGTGCAAGTCTTACCTGGAAAACTCCAATAGTCAGGTCCTTTAGTCATTCTAAAGTTAAGCTTGGAAAGTCCATTAACTGTCCAGCATCCATCCGAACCCACCTTCCAACATTCCTAGAATCGAGGTTTTCAACTTCCACCAGTGCTTGTACAACGTTGGAATCTCTTTTTTTTTCAACTAATCGTTGGGCAATGGCAGCATCAGCCCCTTCCATTTGAATAGTGGGCCGATATATATTTATTATTGCACCAGCGATTCGATAGAAGTCTCCAATATTTGGAACATGATGCATCTGAATGGTTTGCTGCAGAAAAAAATATAGTCTTAATATGAGCATTCCTGACTTCAACAACCCATCTTGATTTAGTTATTATTCGGGAATGGGATATATATATTTCTTTGTATAAAAATATTAGCTTTACACTCGGTGGATAAAATATGTAGGTCATCAACTGCTTTGCAGATGAGACATGAGCTATTTCTGGTCTGAGTGAGGACATTTAGTCTCAAACAGGTTGAATTTTGTTCTATTGCAGCTATTTCTTCGTTAATTGACCGGTTACAGTTAATGCATAATCTTGTTAGATTATTTACTGCCAAAGGAGTTCTATCAAAATGATAACGCCTTTGTTTTGCGGTTTCTCGTCTAATGTTGTTTTCTTCTCCATCAATACGGGCCATTGATCTAGGAGGAAACCTATTCATACAAACAAAACAATTCAGATAATTTCGATTTGCCATATTTTATTTAAAGCATAAGATTTCAATTCTTAGACCTTCAAACAAAGGGATCTAATAATAATAAATAATTACCGTTTTCAACACAAAAATGCTTAGCATGTAGAACTCCGTAAATAAAAACGAAAAAATGTCAGAGGGACATACGAAGCAATGAACTGAACGTATGAGGGAATGAACGATCTATACCTAAACAAAAACTCAGACGTCTGCCATGGATTCTAACTGGAAGGATCTAAGAACTTTGTTTTTATAAAATGACTCGACAAACCGGTTGCATTACTTCATTTAGTTGGAAATATCAAAATCTCGATAGATCGGTGAAGATAGGGCTAAAATATTAACTTTTAATTCATGAGTAGCTTGAGAAAATATTCAATCATGTAATACTTTCTTTAACCGTACAACAGTCAAAATAATTCAAAAAGGCGAAAAATCGGCCCCTTATTTATTTTTATTTTTAAATGAATCAAAGCCCTGTAACTTAAAATCCGTTGATTGTAGAGGTTTTTGCCCATACAGACTTTTGATTAGAATAACGTCTAGTGTATCATACTAAAATTTCAGCCAATTTGACCGGGAATTTTTTTCCATACATTTAGTGCGTGGTTCTTTCTGGACGTGGTTGGGCCAGAATGGACATTGAGATTTACGACACGTGTAGTGTCGGGGTTGGCTGAGTTAACTTGTCGAGCGACTTTTTGTGTTGACGTAGCAGTAGGTGGTGCAGGTGGCCTAGAAGGAGCGGCAGGTTAAGTGGACTTAACGGTACGGTTCTGAAGTAGCTGTGCAACTTGTTCAAGCAAACGAGCTTGGCTCTTAGCCAACTCTTCTGCCATAAATTGCCTGTCGTTGACCCTATGTAAATCTATGGTAGCAGAAACTACCTGCTGAATAAAGGCTGAATGATCAGCTGCATCTTTGCGAAGTTGCTCTTCAGCTGCTTCCAGCTCACCATGCGTCGTCCACATCGATACTTCTGTCGATAGTGTTATCTTCTGCCTGATTATCTCCATCGACGGACTGATTATCAATCAAATCATTCTGGTTACGACCAGGTTTAGGTTTTGGTGCCCCTGGAGCCATGACTATGAAGTCTCTGTACTTTGAATCGAAAGTACTTTTAATAGCTCGCTTACGACCTGTGTCGCTCATTCAAGGAACGGATTATAACAGACGAGTTATTCAATAGTTCGAAAAAAAAGTATTGTAGCCCCTGAGAAATTCCTCGAACGGATACTACTCGAGTGGTAAATAAACAAAAAAAGAAATCGTCAAATCAAAAAGAGGAAATTCAAATACACCGTGGGCAATTGCCTCTAACGGACATTTGTTAAAACAATTCAATGTACTTCGTTAATCCAGTGGATAATAGTAATTCAAGTAGTCCGTGAGAAATTCCTCGAACGGATACTACTCCAGTAATATAACAATAAAAATAAGTCAAAAGTGAAAGTGTGAAAAACTCCAATATACGTGAGCAAAAACCTCCAACGGATATTCTTCAATCAAGTAAATCAAATAAAAGTTAATTTAAATCTTAAGTGCTTAAAAATAAAAGTGAATAGGTCTATGACTCATTTATTCCAAAGTTACTCCAAAGTTATTTCAGAAATCCTAAATAGATAAATTCTTGAAATATATGCTTAATTCCTATCAATGAAATTCAAAAAAAATTGTAAGTACATACTGATACTTAATTGATACTTGGGTCCTTAATTGATACTCAGTAATCTAAATTTCAACAAACTAATATATTCAATAATGGTGGGCTCTATCCCAAAAATCCAAGAAATTCTAATGGTGGGCTCTATCCCAAATATACAAAAAAAAAAAAAATCTATAATCTGTAAACGGGCACTATCCCCAAACTACACGACAATCAATAAGTTACGTCCCAACTTGATTGACGGAAACTCAAAATGCTTAGATACCTTGGTAAGTGAACGTTCTCGAACTATCTAAAAGAAATTTATACTAAACTGAATTAAATCTCAAAACAAAATTAAATCTATGGGTTTGTATTTCATAAAGAATTCGAGAGGGGTAACCCTCCCTTCATTGGAACATGGTGTGTGTCTCGGTTCTGCAACATAAACCGACTCGAAGAAAAAAAAAAATATTTTAATAAAAAAAAAAACTTAGTGTGTAGACTTTATACTTTACTGCGTTCTGATGCTGGAAGAAAGACAATTCGCTCTACTCGAAAAGTTGTTCGGGCATGTGAAGATGACATTACGCTTCTGCTGACGTACATCGGGTATAAAACTCCAACTACCGGTTAGCGCTTCATGTCACACCACAAACCGTCACTTTGTAGGGAAAATATTTTGACAACTGTAATGTCAGTGTGACTTCACCCCAAACATTTTTTTTGCTGTGTGACCACTGCCTTAAAAGCGAAGATTATACTTACTTTTAGGTTCACACCAGTCACTAGATGGCGCTCATCCTACATTACCGATGCTCAAATTTCATGGCGACAGATTTCCGCTTTGGAATAATTCCCTCTGTTGGAGAAATTTCCCTTGTCAAAGTGATCCCTTTTTAGGAAATTTTGCCTGTCAGATTAATTTCCTTCACGGAACAGTTCCTTCCTACTCTGACAGAAAATATCCTGAACTCGATCCTGTTGAAAGTATCTCTTCGGATTTTTATGTCCGATCTGACATTTGCACCACTATTGACAGAGCGTTCCAAAACGGGAATCCGAATTGGCTCTATGTATTAGTGTCGTTGTGCTATTCACCAGACCAAGTTGGTGGTGAAATTAGTTTGTATAAAAATTTTATTGATTGCAAAAGTTATTTTCCTCTAACGCATATCCAGCATCCCTCATCTGATGGAATGGTTGACACACGTCGGTTGAACAAATTAGAAGCATAATCTAATCATTTAGTTGATTTATTCCAAGTTCCATGACGGTGGTGACATATATGCGGGAGCAAGACAAACTAATAATACAGACATTACTCTATGGACATACATATTTGCCATAGAGAAATTACCTCATCACTACTGTGTATGTTTTGTATCTTTATGGTCGGCATATAAAAATATGATCGAGATCATATTTCTTCCTATTTCCTATTCAGTCATTATACCTACCAGTCACATTCGTTAAAATTCATTTTTTCTTTCGTGCAAGCGACATTATTTCTCCTGATTGGATTTTCACTTTGTGAAATAAGGTATGTAGAATATATTTTACTCAAACATAAGGCCGAATATATTCAGCTTCATTTTTTGAGATTATATTATTGAATCTTTTTACTGAATTAATTCCCGATTTGTAGGTAATCTTTAGCACTTTGTACGTGGTAAATTTTTCTTGGGTAAAATTTTTTTTTTATCGAGCGTCGGTGGCACCACATTGTGGCTTGCAACGACGCGGCGTTACGCTGGTATACTTTGTATAACCCTATGAATCCTATCCTTAGGATTTATAAGGATTTTTGCTAAAATAAAAGGAACCGCCAGATGCACATGTTTTTGGCTTAGGCAATCCATGTGGCCATCGACGCACCACGTGCCGATTCATCTATAACTTTCGAAACATCCTATTACATCTTTACTTAATTGACGATTTTGAGTTAACTGCGGCGGCATCCTCCTGAAGGATTATTTAAACCAAAATATATATATTTCAAGTGAAGTGTTGTGCCTTTTGAATATTGGATCCTGGAGACGGACGTTGTCCACGAATCCTACAGGAATTTTCTGTGTAAGCCACGTGCGGCTGACGCAGTCCCGCACACAGTTCATTTACTTTCATCGTCGTCGGAGATTCGTTCCTCGAGGAAGTGGCGTGGTATTGCTGTTAGCATATCTCACCCTTCCGCCTACTTTTTCGAGACGACGTGGAATTCTTGGCGTATCCACTGCACCGTCCTGACGCCACGGTTGCAGCACACTTTCAATTATATCTATTGACTTGAATGTATGATTTCTGAAGCACCACCTGCGGTGTCAAGAAAGCCCACCTGCGGGCACATACACATAAGTTTACTGCGAGCAGGAGATCATTGAGATCATTTCATCAAATTATCCGTCTGTCTGGACAATAGTTCCACAGATCGGATATAATATTGTACTTTAGACACCACGCGCGGTGTACACACGAAGCGCGCCCCAGCTCTGTTGCGGATTTGCACTGGATCAGGATACTTTCGTTTCCGATCAGCATCACGTTATAATCCCTACACCTGGAGTCTCGTTAGTGTTCCTCTTCGAGTCATCATTTGTTGCAGTCGTCCAAGTGGACATATATATTGAATGATTACATCATCAAGGATATGGAGTTGCGGAATTCCTTGTACCAAAATTCACTTAAGTACCATTTGATTTCTTATTATATATATTCATCTTATATACATATATATTGGTTAGTTTAATGAATCAGTAAATTCTTCGAGTGAGAAACAATTAAAGCCAAATAGTAGAAGATTTTCGAAATACTTATATGAACATTTTTGAGAGATACAGAACTTCGTACTGTTTTTGAAATACTTACCTTTAATTTTTGAAATCGTGTTTTTGAATTTAATATCACGTAAATTAACGTACATCCTTTTTGAACTGGTTTGGAATTTAAAGAAAAGAATAATTTTTAGATAAAACGTAATAATATTTACTTCCTAAAAAAATAATAGACTGGTAAATTTACGAAAAATAATCATTCGAATTTGTGGAATTACAAATTATCAGATAGTCTAATATACTATCAAGTAAACGTCTTCGTCTTTGTATGTTGTAATGTTATGTGAATTAGTTTTTACCTTTCTTTGGTTTGTCCAAGTGTTCAATTGGCAACCAACTCCAGAGTCATTGAGACTCCTCACGCCATTCATCGAATATATTGCTAGGGATATAAACTCCCTGCCCCGCTGTATAGCTGGAAAATTGCATCCTGTTACTTATTGATATCAAGGTTGCAACAATATAAAGTTAATTATATAGTTTTTTTTGTTGAATAAAATTTAGCTAATCATTTGACAATACAATATAAGATAGGAGCAGTGCACTTCTTCATCTAGGTATTTAAGATTTAAATAACTATATTGATTTTTAAAAACATATTTAACTATATTGCTTTATTGATATCATATACGAACTGTATATGCATTTATTTCCAACTTTTACTTTTCAGCGACCCTCCCTGATATTGGCTGCATTTTGTTTTCGATTCTGTTATAGTCTATTTGTAATACTATACCTTTATTATTCGTACCATATTTCTTGGTATTCTGATGTAACCTCATCGTTTGAAGTTTCAGACATTAAATTTTCGAATTGTTTGCAATTCATGTCACTTTCCCTTGCGGAATCCTTTTTCGATTATAACTTGTGTTACTATTGTACTTTCTGCCATACTTGGCATGGTAATAATTGTCTGGTCTACCATATTGGTACTTATCGACCTTTTACTTTTATGATGCCATTCATAGTCAACCTTATCGGTTGTCGTGTATCCTTTGTGGGTGTTTATACCTGAAATAATTTTTGACTTCAGCCCATAGTCGGCTTAGGAATTATTGACTTTACGTTATATTATGGTAATATACTATCTTTGTTTGACAAAGTGTTTGTTATTTTTGGAACAATCCCAATAATAAACCTTTATTTGTAATCTTTGTTGTGTTTGTTGTGTGATTAGGTCAGACGGGAGTGACGGTTTATTGTACCGCTCTTCACGCCTATCGTAATAAATACGCTACTTACCTGAGTTACTCGTTTGATAATTTCAGTAGTGTATACCTTTGAGAATTCTATTCGCTTTCAATGAAAGTTTTCTTCGCGAATGTTTATTTCGGTTATCGGAATTTTTGAAACTTTTAGTAGCTTATACGAGCCTTTGTGGCCTATCGGTTTTCATTTGTTTTGATTTTGATTGTTTCATACTTGTAATCAAATTTTGTACGCGTGTATAGTTTAGTATTAAGAATAATTTGATTTTATATGAATTTTTGAGAATATATCGACCATTGCATTTTTGAAAACTACATTTACTTAAAATTTTTAACTT
Source organism: Platycheirus albimanus (assembly GCA_916050605.2). Lineage (NCBI taxonomy): Eukaryota > Metazoa > Arthropoda > Insecta > Diptera > Syrphidae > Platycheirus > Platycheirus albimanus. Next base: position 142,636,812 of record OU696696.1, read on the forward strand.
CATTTCGAGGTTCAGTTATAGCGAGATTGATTCTTGTATAACGACCGCCTAGTTCGTTAAAATTTACTTTTTGTAATATAATTGATAACTTTCCTTTTTACGCTCGGTCGAATAAAAGATATATTATTTTTGAGAATAAAAATAAAGAATATATTAAAATAGAATATAAGTATATAGGGATTTAAACCTGTTAGATTTAAGAACAAATTTAAATAAAATTTTTGTATGATTATTTGGATAGAAAATTTCGTTGCAGTTTTCACTTTGATATATGAAAATTTGTAGATATTCTTTTTTTTTCAGATAATATGAATAATTTAGTAATTATGCAGTAAGTTAATTCTAGGTCCGATGGGGGTTGGTTGAATCCCTCTCTTTCTCTCACCTGAAACGGAAGTGGTTATTTAGGTTATTTAGTTGATGGGTCAATATAGATAGAGGTTTAGTTATGTAGGTCAGGCTTGACCTACATTCATGCTTAGGGGCTTCTTAGTAATATTGTTTGCCTGTCTTTAAGAAGCCATGGTTCGAAGAGGGAGTTGATCTTCTTCGGAAATGGGTGGGTTATGAGACAGGGGTTGTCGTTTACACCTTAGACAACCCGACACTCGGTCAGTCACTTCGTACCTACACTCTACAAAATATTAGAGCACGGTAGAGACAAGGTTGATGACAGCTCTAGATATCTTCTAACATCTAAAGATATCATCGTTTAGTAAACTATTTAGTGTGGTCAAGGGTATTTGTGGTAAAAGAAATAGTTCTACTCATAACTCCAAGAGAAGTGCAAGACTAAGACTTTTCTCAAACAATCGAAATAATATTACTCCTACTGGGAGTGTCTCAGGCTAAGAGGGTTTGAGAGAAAGAAGCATACGCATCTTAATGAACAGAAAGAAAGGGATATGTCAACATCCGTATCCAGATATGCAGGGTAAAAACTTGTAGCACCGTCGCGATCCCACAGCAAGGATCCACCTCCCTTCGGCTCTTGAGCGGAGCGGGGCAATGCTGCATATCGACGCGGTGGTCGATCAGCGACAACCTCGATTTGCCTCTCGGGTCAATGCCCTCCAGTACGTGTAGTGGACTGAAGAGTAGTACGGAGTAGGGGAATTGAGAAAAAAGAAATTCGACTTACTATTTTTATTTTTCTTCTATACCAACTGAGTTCGTGAAGGATGAGAGATTCGGCTTTCGTCATTTCCCATGACACACGGGGGCAATAGGCCTTTGTGACTGGCGAGGATTAGGGGTTCCAGAATTCTCTATTCTTCCACGAGCACTACGATGATTGGGTCGGCTTCGGATCTTTTGAGTGTAGTAGTGGTCTCGTGGTGACTAAATTCTGTTTCCGCGTGGATCTTTGGTATGAGTCTACTTTTTGAAGTTTAAGATAATTTCTCTGGTGAGTTTAGTTTTGAGTATGTGTTGAATAGATTTTAGGTATTGCAGGTCATCGAAGCTACCAATTATAAAAATAATAATAAATTATCCACCCGCATTCTGGTTTCCTCCGGTTGTTACAAATTTAATTCTGTGGTGATCAGCATGGTAAGTTATATTGTTCTAAGGGATGTAGGTTGTGATCTGTGGTTGGACCTATCTCTCTTACTCATCGTGTCTAGGGTATCTGGATGTGTTGGAATATGTTTCCATTCATGGTGGAACATAACAGAATGCGTATTCGTATGATGTATGTGTGCATCCCGATACCGATGTGGTCCTGCCATACAACTATGAGAGAAGTGAAAGAACCGGAATGCTGTGGTGGATAAGTCTGTGTATGGAGAAGAAGAAGGCAAGGATTTGTATGGTGAAGATATTCCTAGTAGAGTGATGGTGTTCGATTAATACGTGTGTATGGGTACTGCGCTTTACTACCAACACCAGGAGACATTGTAGTTGAAGCACGGACTGGCGGTAGGGGTCCTCTAGGATCATCTGTAGGTTGGTCTTGTTATTGTTTGATGCCCTCTATCGGGAGAACGTGTCAACCCAAAATACCATCATCATCATACATCTCCTAGCGAGAGGAAATTCGTCCTGGTAAAAGTTACTGACGTTTCAGAGTGGATGCATAATGTGAGACATACATTTTTGGTATACTTCACTGGCCTCTCTCTGGGCGTTTGTGATTTGTCAGGTTTCGGTTTTCTACGTTATAGAATGAGCGATGAGACATCTCCTCGTAAGTTCTATGTCATTTTTTTCTTTCTACGTTACAATTTCCTAATGAATATCGAAGACTGACTGTAATCTTCTAAACAATAAACTGGGCGAGAAAATATTTGAAAAGTAAATCGATTGCTTGATAAAACAATTGGGTCATATTGAAGCGAGTAACCAGCTTCTGCAGCTGACGTGCGTCAGGCAAAAAGCACCAACCACCAGTCAGAAGACCTGCTCACTCTACTATTCTATAACCGGAAACTCAGACTTCACTGATGGACATGTCGACACATCAGCAACAGACGATTAAGCAAGAAGATTGCTCGACCCGGACAGAAATCGAAGACATCCCTATGTGACAAAAAAATAAAGAAAAGTGGGTAGACCTAATGCAACAGCTGACTCAGGACAATATCACTAAACCACTGGACAAAATAGTGCCTACACCTCAGATCCCGATGACATTCCTCTATCTAAGAGACCTTATCGTCAAACAAATAACAACTTTACTTAAAAACTGAAAAACTTAGAAAAATTCTCAAAAACTCCTAACTTCATTCTACGTTACTCTGAATCGACCTAACTTTAAACAATTCTTATCTGATCTTCATCAACTAATTCGGGCCCCACGTTGGGCGCCATCTGTAACGTAAAAATAAATGAATGAAAATTAAAAAGGATTAAATTAAAATTGCAATTGTTAATCTGCACTGAACCCTCTCCTCCCAAACATCCTATGGATATCCAAGATTCAATCCAATGCCCATCAACAACCCAAACCGAAGAGGAAGCCAGAAGAAACAAGGAACCCCTTGACTCCTATACCAAGGAACAGCATCTCCAACATCAACTTCCCATGCATCGGTGTATCCAGCATCCCTAAATAGATATATTTGCATCTTGCTCTTCCTGCTCCTCTTCCCTTCCTTTAAATTCCATACCCATCCCCATCACAGAAGCGCAAGCCACCTAACAGCGTACCATAGGTGCTGACTACAAAGCACCGCAGAACAGCCTAGAGGGTACCTGTCAGCATGCTCGCGCCTATCCACTACAAGTATTAGATGTTCTCCTCGTAGCTGAAACCAAGGGCTCTACTATACCTTAGACTCACAACTAGAATTGTAATGCTGATTCGTGAATCTATATGTTCTTTTCCAGAGACTTCACTCCAGATTGCTTCTGCAACCCTAGTTATGATTACCTACTTCTACATTTGAAGGGATGGTATCGATCCTATGTCGGCGACACCCCCTTTCCTGGCAACTGTTCGTTAAGAACAACCAACAAGAACAGCATGCGACAGCGCAGAACCGTGGTTGAGATCAACCGTCGCGGTGGCCGGCAGTACCATAGCCACAGCTAGCTCAGCCAGGCCGTAGGCACTTGCTCTCCGGGATCTGCTTAACCGGTGTTACCTCTTATTTTTCACTGCCGACCGTTGAGCTTTGATGTGCAAGTTCGAATATTGATGTTGTAATGCTTACAGGCCCTCATAATTGACGTCGAAAAGACTTGTAAGAATTGTTTTAAAGATAGAGTTCGATTCAAGTTCGCACCTCCTTAGAATAATAGAGTGAAAACGTAAGAACGAAAGAGAAGATTAAAGGTTGAATTATTATTCAGACCCACAGAACGCCACACGTAAGTATTTGACAAAAGCAAACCATAGATTATGGTGGTTGCAATGGCTCGATATTACCGTCCAAGCATTCGGCTGCCACGATGATATGCCGAATGTTGATAAAGGGGTGTCTTACTTTGAGGGGAGGGAGGATCAAAGGTGTTATGTGATCCTCCTGGTCTCTCAACCCACCCAATTCAACTACCGAAATCAACTCTCCAGTAGTGACCTTGGCTACCTTCGGACCTACAAGTCCCCACGACTTGTAATAATGTTATGGGCAACATATACAACTATACACATAGTCCCTATACAAGAATCTATGTCCTAAACTCCAAAAGAATGTTGCATATAAGAGGAATACTCTATCCGCACACCATCGTGTTCCAACCAAAAGAAGTTCGAGGGTTACCACCCTCTCTATAAAATCTTACTCCGTCATTATGAAGAATCTAAGATTTCTTCACCAAATGTATTCAATTTAAAGAAAAAGAATTCAAAGTTTTTCTTAAAACGTTATAATAATAACTGATTAGGTAATAAATTTATTATTCAAAACTTAAATCTAACAAGTTTGGAAAATTATTTCTTAATTGTCTAAATGCATGAAGTTAAAGCTTTTCTTTAATCTTTGTTTCGATAATTATTCTTTAATACCTTGATTCAACAAGTAAGAAAACAAGCAGAATTATCTGTATAAGTAAATTAGTATTTTGGATCTTGTAAGACAATGTTTCAATACTTAAGCTCGCTAACCTTCAAGGTTTTGATAATATAAATTGTTAAGGTCTGAATGTAATTTCAAAATAAAATAAAATGATAGGTACCTACTATAAAACAAATCAATGGTAAATCTATGTGAGAACTTCTTTAAAACAAAGCGTTATTGATATTAATAGGCGTGAATCAAAACGCCAACCGAGATTGATAACTTAACAATCTAGTGGAAACGAAATTCAAAAGCTTCAAGGATCTTACTGTCGAATAAAAATGAGAAGATATCTATATAAGTTGAATCGCGGTTACGATATCATATTAAAATATGATCGACAAAATCGTAAGCATCTTAAAAAAAGTAAAAAAAAAAAAAAAAAAAAAATAATTACTAACACGAAAAAGGAACATTTAACCTCCACGAAGTAATAAGTAGATTGTGCCTACTCAATTGAATAACGAATGAGTAAATGAGCGACAGACGGAATATATGTATATATATGTGATTCAAAAACAAGTTATATATATATACCACATACACATAGGATACAATTCGCATCCCATACGTATGATCGATTGTAAATTTCAAATAAAGCAATATATATAGTCAAAGCAAAAAGGAAAAATTCAATATAATTGTCAAAATAGATAAATGCTTTACTACCAATAGGGTAGCAAAGGTTTCGTTGTCCACTTTAGGTGTTCCGGAAGTGCACTTCTGTAACAGCTGAAAGGGTTAGTTAAAGTTTATTTAATATGAGGGACGTTATTATTGATAAACAATCTACACTTCAACTCTATAATTGAACAGACATCTATTGCTGAAGTTATGAATCTAACATCGTTACTGGCATTCAAACTAGCGCGACAACTTTCTTCGAGTGTCTGTTAAATATGTCGCCGGTACGACAGACACAATTAAATTGCGAAGCAATTGGTACTCAGGTGTAATAAACACGTATAAAAGCAAACGTTACACGGTAAACGAACAAAAAAATTAAGTCTACTAATGTGCAGGGTGGTTGTAAGAGAGGATATTTATGCTAAGTGAGCTTAAATGCGCGAACGCGGCGTTAAAATACGCGAACGAGGGCGGTCGCTACCGACGAGGAAAGTAAATTGTCTTTACGACCAGTGATAATCAAAATTAAAAGGAAAATTAAAAGCAGTGTTAAAAAAAATATTTTTGGTAATTCAAAGTTATCTACCAACTTACGACAAGGACGATTCTCACTCCGTGAGTTCCTCAACAAAACCGGCTGTGAGCAAGGGCTACAAGTGAGTCAAAAAAAAAACTCTAAGTCGATTGCAATAAGAATACACACGGTTAAACTTCGCGATACTATGATTAAAAAAAAAAAACTTTTTATCGGTGAGCTGTTTGAAGTCTTAGACACTTTGTTTCGTAGATAATAAGCTAATCCTCAGAATGCACTAAATACAATAATAAACACACTTATAACAAATCAAAGTAGGTGTGGCATCTGGCCACCAAGAATCTATCCACAAGGCAATAACTGATGAACCACCGTCCGTGGTCAGTGGAGTTGTACACTAAGGTACTTGGCAGTAATGGGCTCGCCAACGAATAAGTGGCAATGTGGTTGAGCTTAACTGCTCCCACAGCAATTCACAAATAAAATAAATACAAAAATTCTTTACCTGGATAGTGGGGTTCTAAAATACCCTTATAAGTTTTCTATACATATTTATAAATTCACAGGTGCTGCTGCATGATGATTTTATAGCTGGGTCATGTAACTGGAACGTCCCGCGGTGCTCCGTAGCCAGACGTCCTGGTGTTATTGGTGATTCCTTTCTCCAGTGTTGTGGCCTTCAGCCTGTCGTGACTGGGTACCATCCAAGAAATTTTTGGATATAGCCTCGTGGCTAAGTAAGATGACGGCTTCAACGTCCGCTTTTGTCAATGGGGCGTTATCAGCTCCGGCTCGAGGGTAAATTGTACAAAGGTATGATTCAAGTGGGCGTTATGTGTGTGAAAAAGTATGACGCACTAAGCGAAATCAATTTCAGAATCGTGGATTTCGAAAGAGACGTGGGTAATGCGGACTGCCACAATTTGTGGGATCCGGAAACTTTATGGACGGGTCGGCGAAACGGTGTGCCAATGATTGCACCTGGGTTTTCTGCCGTCCAATTGGGGCGCGTGACTTCGTTGCAACGTGTAATGGTGCAGGACAACGACGTGGCGTCCTTTGCACAAAGAAAAGTTTGCGACAGGAAAGAAAAACTCCGTGGTCTGATGTCCAGCGTAATACGCTGCTTTATGTTTATGTGTATTTAAGTAGAATGATATAAATCTTTGATAACGAGGTGTCTTCTAGCGTCTACACGTGTCGCCAGGGTGGAATCTTGCTTCAAATGTAAGATTCTTCCATGCAGGATATCCTGTGCGTTTTTCGCCGATCCGTCCACTACGTTGGATATGATGGGCCACTGAATCTCGGTGGATGTACAACCCTAAACTAAATAAAAAAGAAGTGGCCATGAGTTGGATGAATCGGCCATGTGACGCAAAAAAAAAATTACGCCGAGGCAGGAAAGAATAAATTCTTTCGCCTATGAGTACCAATTTTTCTTTTATGCTTACCTCAAAAAGTGTAGTGTGGTGATTTTATTAAGATAAATCCCCTAATTGCATTGCAATATGGGATTATTCTCCTTCAAGGAGAGAATAAGATGGCCGCGGCACTATGCAACAAACTTTAATAAATTTTCTTTATAATGCTGTTCGGTTGCTGTGATGCTCGCTGGTCGAATGTTCTGGGTAAAATGAAATCCACTGCCGGCTTTCTGGATTATGCTTCCCATTTTCCAGATAGCCAACGGCCAATTCCATTCTCATTTCCAATTTCATTTCTTGCATTCCAGACCTAGTTCTGTTTGATTATGATATTTTGATGGAGTGTAGTCATGGATGTTTAAGGACAGTACGCACTGCACTGTTTTTATGGATATGGATTTTAGACATATGATAGAAGCGTTGTGACAAATAAGTGAGCAAAAATAATCAGACTCAAGGTTCCGGTCACACTGCTAGTGTTAATTCGCCTACTGGCGCGTTATGAATTCTACACTTCTGCTGATCAACAACAATTTGTGACATTTGTTTCTAACTCAATCAGATGTCAACTGGGGTGTCAATCTCGAGGATGAAAGTATCGCTACCTTGGATTTTTTGTCCTTTCTAGGTAAGTGTCCGATACAGCACTGAATTGGTCGACTGGTCTTATTGTGATGGTTGTCAATCTAGTGTCAAATATTGTGACAGAAATGTTGTTACACCTGCCATTTCGGGTGTTCATACATCTGACAAATTCTCGTTTAGAAATACTCTGCGTTTCTGCTAGGAATGTGGTTCCGAGTAAGACACTTTCGGATTTACAACAATCGTCAGATAAATCCGTCATCGGGTGTGACTTAATTCACATATGACGTCAGCTGTGCTAAGATCTTTGCTTGTTTCCATTCCCAACCGCACGTATTTTGAGTAATTATCAGTTTGACTTGAACAACCTGATGGAGGTATAAACTGTCGTGACAAGTGTCAGGTCTGAGAAAGTCTTCTTGGATTTCAACTGTAAAAAATTTATAACTGACCGCTATCTGACAGACATCAGTTACCCCTACCTCTATCACTTCGTTAAAGTGCTTACCTTTTTTCTTATGCCTACTAGTGTGAACACCTTGGCTGCAATTTTTGGTGCGAACTGAGTATAACTTCTAGAACAATGGAATTTTTGTCGCTTGTCGCTTCATGGCACTTCCATAAGTAAAATGGTGGAGTGCGCATGTCTGAAAAATTCCACAACAGAACTGGAATTCCTGTGGACTACATTCTGGAAATGGATTATATTGCGGATGTGGGTCCCATTTGTGGAATCCTTTTTCTGGTGGACTGTGATGGGTGCGTTCAGCATGGTGTGAGTATTAGAGAAGTTTCTCTAATAGATGGCACCAGTTGTAAAAGCTATTTGTAAATGAATGGTGAGAAAGTTTTTCCCTACAAAACTCGCCTTCTTCGTTGCTCGCGAACATCATTCGACTCATTTTAATTCTGGTATGAACACGCATTTTGCGCCTTAATAGAACTAATTCGCTTTTTTTTTGAAAATAAAATACATAAAACCAATTAACTTGAATTATTGTTTTATTTTTTGAATATTTTTCGAGCACTGAATGTATTTGAATTTATATTAGCATTGATGTATATTTTCTAGTGTGCTGGTTACTTATCGAATATTTTCTCCTTCTGAAATAAAAAAACAAATCATAAAAAAAGGGAAAAAATATTTGAGGGGGTATTTAAAACAACAGTGTAAATGTATATGTGGTCTTTAACAAGCACAAAATATTATTTAATATCTCTTATCCCGTTTAACGTTTTGTTAAAATATATATTTAAGTGGCTGATCAAGTTAATATTTGAAAATTAAAACCCTTATACTCACACGGTTGACATCCATTTACGGGAAAAGTCAAGTTATTCAAATTAGAATGTCTGCTAATTTCGTCATTTATAATTCGGATTTTCGTTATATTTCGGTTAATTTAAATACACACTTTAGTACAAAGCCACTTTGGTTTCCAGGTCAAAATTGGCTACAAATGTTATCGTGCGGCCTGCAATTTATTAAGTTAAAGGGACACAGGAAAAAAGGATATCTATAAAATTATAAGGAACTTGTGAAACGAAACTTGTAAAAGAAGATTGGCATTTCACGATAAGAATAGGAGCAAAATATTTAGAATAAGGTATTATGAATTACAGCTTTAGATTCAAAAATTAGACTTTCGAAAACCCAGCAATACCATGAAAATAAGAAAATTAGTATACATAAGCAGACTTTACGTGAAACATTCACGCTTTCTTACCTCGATGTATGAAAGATTTAATTAAAATCGGTCTGGATAGCTAAAATTGTAAGTTCATAGAGGATATACCAGGAAAACAACATAAAATAATAAAAAAATCCCTTCTTTTCGAATTACTTTTTGAAAACAAGTGATTATGTATTTGAATAAGAAGTAATATGATTGATTATTAAAATAGAAAATCAACGAAAATAACTTAATACCTCTTTACATAACAAGTTTGGGATTTTGTATTGTGCCGTGAAATAAGGCCAAGTGAAATTACACCCAACTCAAATAGTTATTCTTATTTCACTTTAGCAAAAAGAAATAACGCCAAGTTGGCTTTATTACACTTTCATTTAGATTAATTTGGTAAAATTTTGCTTAAAGCAGCTATAAAGTCGAAATACCTACTGAGATATGCCCTCATAATGTTTTTTATGAGCGTATAACGGTATTTTATACAAACATTGAAATTTAATCAAGAAAGAATAATGAAAAAAATATTAAACTACTATTTTCTAAAATTCTTTACAGTCTCACAAGCTGTAACTGTGAACAGTTTTAGAAAATAAAACAAATTCGAGCGAATTTTCAACCTTTATTTTATGTCCTATGACTCTTCACAATTAAGTCTCACAAGCTGTAACTTTTACTTTCTGAAATTCTGCAACTATTATTATCTAAATTTCTTTACAATTGAATCTCTCGGATATAAGGAGTGTTAATTCGTAATTTTTTTGGAAAGGCTTTAATTTATGACACCTCTTTTAAATAATTTTGATAATTCGACAGGTTTTTCCATCTTCAAATTATTCCTTGATAAGGAGTTGAGAATTTCTATTGTTGGCCTGTAAATTTTTTTTAAAGTTTTTATTCTTTTTTGTATAGCATTCACACATTTAATTTAGACAATAGCAAATAAGTTTAACCGAAAAGCAAATAAATTTCCAAAATGCAAATACAGATGTATAGTAACATCTTAGCAAGTTACTTTAACCGAAAAGCAAATTACTTTAATCGAAAAACAAATACCTACATTTTACATTTTGAAAAATATATTTAAACTAACAATAAAAGCATTGAAATCAATAGGATCTGAATCTAGCTTACATAAAAGAATTGAAGTGCTACAATTTTGAACAAGACTTTCGTAGATAATGAAATCTTACATAACTTAAATCTAAAATATTTACATTTTGCATTTGGAACAATAGTCTTACATTCACTTCTACTCATATGGTGATCTTACAACTCTTCAAATTGATTGTTACATATTGCCGTATTATTTATAGGACTATTTAAATTTAAAACATAATTAGTAGAGTGTCTTCCTAAACAGAGGAAGGCGTTTTGTCTTGGCCCTAGATAACGCGATGGAGCATAAATATTAAGCAATGTTAGTATTTGTGAACTGTCGATGTGCCCACACAAAATATTCCTTGCGAAAATAGTGAAATAGTAATTTCTTCTTTTGTAAAGTGGTTTTAAATCAATAAACTGACATCTATATCATAAGTGGGCATGTTTGATATAGAATAAAATATCTGGCCGGATATATATATATATATATATATATATATATATATATATATATATATATATATATATAGGTTATGGCCACACAAGAAGGTAAAGGCATTTTTTAATCTCTAACAAAAAATAAATCATGAAACTCTGGCTATCTGCGATAGCACAGATCAGTTCATAAAGAACAAAGAGATAAAATGCTGACAAAGTCAAGCACCAAAAATAAAACATATTAAACTCTAGCTATCTGCGATAGCACAGATCAGTTCATAAAGAACAAAGAGATAAAATGCTGACGAAGTCAAATACCGAATAAATGAATCTGGCTATCTGCGATAGCACAGTTAGTTCTTAAGTAACGCTTCAACAATAAAGACCAAAGAATCAAGAGCTCTGCTCTTCAAGTTCTTTTTTAAAAAGTGTATTTCATAAAGTACATTTATTTCTGGCGCAGTCGGTAGGATTGACTAAATAGAACGAACATCTATTATCAAAAGTCAATCCGTGAAACGAATACTCATCGCGAGTCCAAGCAAAAAATTATATACAAATGCAACTACCCGTACTTGCAAATGTAAAGTTTGGAAAAGACATTGATAGTGAAAAGTGATTTATTGATGAACGAACATCATCAATTAACATTTGGAAAAATCGATGCAAAAAGAAAAGTGTAAGTGAAAAAGTGTCAATTATCGTACAAATATCGATAGTTCACTTTGATGAAATTATTTAGTATCCAATGCCAGTGCATAAGGCAAATGTTACGAAGCCTCATAGAGAGGGAATAATTTAATAACAAGTGAAGAAAGAAATAATAATAAAAAAAAAAAAAAAAAAAAAAAAAAAAAACTTTTCAACAAATGAATCCTTTTAAGAAGACGCATAAGACGAATAATAACCCATATACAAAGAAATCAAGCGAAGGAGATCCACAACACAGCGGAGATACGAGCAGCAAGAACCTTAGTATTAATTTATACAATCAATCGTCACAAATCCAACTACCAAACATTGAAAATATAATATTAGAACAAGACCCAAATTGTAAAGCTAAAATGTCTCTTACACTCTCATTAGACCCACTCAAGTACATCGAAAAGGTAAATACTTTCGATGGACGAAGAGAAAATTTATATACCTTCATCACAAACGTTGATGGGATAACTCCCACCCTTAACAAATATGACGTTCAGTCAAAACAATGTGTATAAACATATTAAAATCAAAACTTATAGGTAAAGCCAAGCGTTGCATGGAAATACATGCTCACTTATCCACCTGGAAAGAAATTAAAGAATTACTAGTTGAAAATTTTGTCTGGCAGCATTGGGGTGTGACGAACATGGGGTAAATTCGACATAAAATATTTATATGGACAAACGACTTAAATTTAAAAAAAAATTAATTTTTTTAAAACGGTTTACTAGAATAACTTTTTTTAAAATTTGTATTAAAGAAGAGATTTTTAACTTTACAAAAAGGTGTAGCATGACATTGTAGGAGTAGTTGTTGTTTTTTTATATTTTTTTTTAAATTTAAGTCATTTTTCCATATAAATATTTTATGTCGAATTTACCCCATGTTCGTCACACCCAAATGCTGCCAGACCAACTTTTTTTTGTTTTACTCCTCAAAGGCTTTCTTCTGATATGCATTACAACATTGTATATGTGAGTTGCCTTATCTAGCCTTACTATTTTCACACGGATTGCACACTGCACAGAACAAATTTTTCTTGTTTTTGTGAAGAAGTAGGTTCGGTTATTTTTGGATAACTTAGCAACAAAAAGTCTTAGAGCCATACGGTTTTCAGTGTTAGACTGAAAACTAGCGAGAGCAATACATTTTGAGAAAAAATACTATATTTGATTACGCAAAATTTTTAAAAAAATTAGTTTGAATTTTTTTTTGTAATTTTTTTCTTTAATTTTGAGTTTGAAGATTAATTTTTTTAAAACGGTTTACTTGAATAACTTTTTTTAAAATTTGTATTAAAGAAGAGATTTTTAACATTACAAAAAAGTGTAGCATAACATTGTAGGAGTAGTTGTTGTTTTTTTATATTTTTTTTTAAATTTAAGTCATTTTTCCATATAAATATTTTATGTCGAATTTACCCCATGTTCGTCACACCCAAATGCTGCCAGACCAACTTTTTTTTGTCTTACTCCTCAAAGGCTTTCTTTTGATATGCATTACAACATTATATATGTGACTTGACTTATCTCATTTTTGTCACACTTTTGTGTCGAATTTTCTCCATGTTCGTCACACCCAAATGCTGCCAGACAAACTTTTTTTCGTCTAACTTCCCAAAATCTTTCTATTGAAATGCATTACAACATTATATATGTGACTTGACTTAACTCATTTTTGTCACACTTTTGTGTCGAATTTTCTCCATGTTCGTCACACCAAAAAACTGCCAGACAAACTTTTTCTTGTCTAACTCCCCCAACGCTTTCTATTGATATGCCTTACAACATTATATAAATGACTTGATTCATTATGTCGTTGGCTCTCGGTCTATTTTATCATCCGACCGAAAATTCAAATTAACAAAATCCCGACAAAAACCTCCCACGAAATTGTTTACGTTATCGTGAACCCCAATGAAAAGATATGTACAACCCATGAACCCATTAAAAAAATTATGGACCGTTTGTCCAAGGGATATACTTTGAGTATTCAGTACCAGATTCCAATTCGGAAAAATGCACCCAGAGTAGGTCAAGGAAGGATGATAATAATAATAAAGAATATAAAATTTACCAAATATGTTATTAATAGTGTTTCAAATTTCAAGTACGACAAATATGTCAATCTACACAAATAGTTCAGCTTATCGTCAGTGCACTGATGATGGAACTGCCCATTCCAAAGTCTTAAAAGCTGAAAACAAATGGGTTAGGTTAAATGAAATGAAATGTATCTGGTAAAGTATATTCTATAATATTCCATCTGATTCGTATCTTTGTTTATAAACCAATGATCCGTTTTGGTTTCGGTTTACTATAAGCGCTTTTGATTCGCGAGCGACGTCCGTTCAAAATAAACCAAATACTCATATGCTTCGAGCTATGAAATGTATGAGGTATACGATTACAAAAAAAATAAAATGCACGACTGGGTCGCACGAACTTGCTCTAATGTGTGACAGTTGTCTTGGGGCTTGAGATTTTGATAAAAATAAATTTTTCAAAATTCTTAAATAAATACTTCAACTAATTTGAGCTGAAAAAAAAGTACGCCATTTTATTTTTTTTATAAATTTGAATTTATGAAAATAAATTTATAAAAATCTGTGGAGCGGTTTTTGAGAAAAAAAGTTTTTTTTGAAAAACTTTTTGAAAAAAGTTTTCAAAAAAATTCAAAAACGCCAGATCATAGGTATTCAGCAAATACATTAATTTAAAATTTTTAGAAAAAAAATTTAATAAGCAGTTTTCAAAATATTATTTTTTTAATTTTTTTTTTAAAAAAATGCTTTTAAAAATACAAAAAAATATTTTTCAAAAATATTGGTATGCAATACAAATTGAGCTACCTACAGCTATATGTGTGTGAAATTTCGAAAGAATCGGTTTAGTCGTTTTCGAGTTAGTCGAAAGCAAAAAAAACGGTCCTATGGAAAGTACCGTTCTTAGCCTTTTTTAAAACTTTTTTTTCAGCCATATGATTGGTCGTACCTAAAAAGCAACACTGATTTTTTTAAATAAAAATCGTTAGAGCCGTTTTTGAGAAAAATAAGCTTTAAAATAACGGTTGTATGGCAGGCACCGTTATTTTTTGAGCTAAGAAAAAAATTTCAATTTCTCTCTGTACAATACCTAAAAAAGTCTATATACCAAGTTTGAAGCAATTCGCCCCACCCGTTTGGGCTGTAGGTCTACATACAGACAGACAGACATACAGACATACAGACGGACAGAATTTTTAGACCATCTTTTTTCGTCTTCGCTATCATCGTAATGTCATGTTTGATTGTTATCTCAAAACTTTTTTTTTCGACGAATGCATAACTTGCCTTATAGTACCTATAATCGCAAGTAAAAATGTTGTGGTCGAAGTTGGCTCTTTACTTGACATGGAGCTTCTGCCCCTATTTAAGGTCTTTCTGGTCTGTTAGCTTATGCTTTCAAAGTGTGAATATATATATATGTAAATAAAATCAATATATAATAAAAGTGAGTGCTTAAATCTAAAGTGGGTTTTATCATAAAAAAAGAACAATAATTATATCGTAGTGTATCCAATGACGTATGTAATATTATGCGACGTACGAAGAATCTTTATGTGTCTCCTCGAAGATAATTATCGTTTGTGTGAGTTCGTGCTGATGTGAATGAAAAGTCATACACATCCGTCGATAACGCAATACGACTCGAGACAGTTTGTAGATATAAACGGAGATCCTTGCTCCTTACAGAATTTTGTTTCAAGCGATTATAATTTCTTTGGTAGGTAGTTGTTGGGTGCATAATAGTTGCAAAAAACTGGCCAGTTGCAAATGAAAGCAGCTACGCTGAACTATGGGCAGCAATTTGCAGTCAATATAGCAATGAATACAATACGATTCGAGCGCATTTACAAGCATTATACAGCATCAGATACCACTCGGAGCGCTTTCCGTCAACTACAAATGCTGCTTTCCCAAGAAAAAGTAGCTGATTATATGCTTTTGTATCAGCTTGAAAGCATTTTGGATGCAGACAGCCAAGCACAATGGGCATTACGGCGTTCCTCCAATGCACTCCCAACCTTGGAACAAATGTATGGTTTTTTGGAGACACGTGCCAGTTTGCTGGAACAGCTCGCAGCAACACATTCGCTAGAACAGAGGAACGAACACAGAACTGCCCTTTCTAGCAAACGTTATACAACGGTTGAACGAGGTGTAAGCAATGGTCATGGTGACGAACAACGCTTAATGTGTAGCTTATGCGCAGGTGCCCGTCATTGGCCTTTCAAATGCGTCAAATTCAAGGCGATGCCAATTATCGATCGACAGAATTATGTCCAGGAGCATAGAATGTGTCATAATTGCTTCAGTCTAAGATACTTTACAGCCACGTGTCCAGATAAGCCGTGTCCGCGTTGTCATACACCGCATAATAGCTGTTTATGTCCAATGAACGCGAAAGTTTCTGGTCCATTGGAAACAATTCACCACATAGAACGTAGTGCAGAAGGACGCAATCTTGCACAAAACGCAAAGACGCAGCGAGTAGCTAAGTAGCAATCAGTAGCATGTCATGGGCGCTGTGGCTTTGATGTGCCAATCATGACAAACTCAACTAACTCGACCAAAGAGGCAACGCTGTTAGCAACAGCCGTTATACGCTTACAAATCGCTGACCAAATTTCTCCACCACTACGCACATTATGTGACATTGGTGCACAGATGAACATTATTAATGGCCAACACATCGTTGTAATGTTAGTTTGAATGGCATCAATAACACAACCAGAGGGAAGTCACATACTCGAAAAATATTATGTCAACTGTTAGACCGATTTAGTGACAAGCCACTGGCAACAATCGAATTAATTATTGTGCCTCAGATAACTAATATGTGGCTACCGCAGTCCGCTTTGTCACCCGGAATCATTCCACCGGTATTACGTGAACAATTGGCGGACCCGAAAGTTCTTATTTTAGCGCCAATAGATGTCCTTTTGGGTGCCAGTGTTTGGGCGACAATAATCCAAGATGGCAGTTTCGTCAATGATTTAAATATTGCCTTCCAGCCATCTAAACTAGGATGGTTAATATTTGGCGGAGTTAATAACACTCAAAAGGAAATCGTGGTCAACATAGCAACAAGTGACGAAACAAACCTGCAATTAGATACGTTGCTGCAACGGTTTTGAGAAAGTGAAGAAGTTTCAGTGGTGCGGTCTCGCACAACGATACAAGAACAATGCGAGTAAACATTTATACGCACTCATCAACGCTTGGAGAACGGCCGCTTTCAAGTCAAAATTCCATTGCGCAGCGACATCAAGGAACTTGGTTCATCTAGAGCAATCGCACTTCACCGTTTTCGTCAATTAGAAAAGCGATTTCAAAGAGATGAACAATACAAACAAAAATATTTTGATGCAATCCGAAAGTTACTTTTAGCAGATAACATGCGTCTAGCTCGTCCACCAGGGCCACTGTGTTATCACATTCCACATCATGCTGTTCTTAAGAAATTTCGGATAGTCCTCGATGCTTCCTGTCCGACCGACCGTGGTTTATCACTGAATGGAGCTCAACTGATTGGTGAAAAATTACAAGAAGAATTAGCATCGCTCATAATGCGCTTTCGATGCCTGTTTAAGAAATGACACAAGTCTTATATATTTCCATAAAATCACCACCTTACCTTGGGTAGGGGGATAGTAATTTTATATTTATTGATATATATTGCAAGAGTGAAGAAATGACAAAATGTGTAGTCTATTTATACAAAGAAAAAAGCTGAGATTGGTAATTTATAGCAAATTACCATCTCATCAAATATTTAATTATTATTTAAAAGTAGGTTACTGCAGTCAGCACATTATTATTGGTAGTGCATTATTTGGATTCGTAAACAATCTCCCGCCAGAAAAAGGTGCAAAATTAGTCAATTTGCTTCGGTGATAGTAATGGATACTGGATCATTGGTGTTGGCGTGTGTCCGTGCCCAGCTACCAGGTATCTTGTCTTCCTTGCTGAGGTAACTTATATTGGCATCCATTGTTCTTGTCTTACAAAGAGTTTTCTGAATAGCAACTGTTGAAATAATTGTAAACAAAAAGAGAATGGTACATAAAGCGCCTCCCAAGTACCAGTACTGATGGTCCAGGGAGATCCCATTGGCATCCTCAAGTTCATTTGAAATTTCTGCTTTAAGTAAAGCAATACGTGGGTCGTTTGGGAGTCGTTCTTGTATCGCAAGTCTTGGCGGTGACAAATTATCTGCAACTGTTGTAGCGTTATCAGTAATTATTTTTACGACATCTTCCATTGGAGAAACCACCTGGGATGAATTGCTGGAAATAGTGCAACCTTGGAATCGTACGACATTTACCTTTGTTATGATTGGAATGATAGAGTCATTGCACATCAAATTAACTTTATTTTCTTTTGATCTGTAGATGACTGCAAGATAACCCTTAAAAACATGAATTATATTGTATTCGGTGTTGACCTTAGTGGTGTTACAGGTTGTCAAAAATGATTTACGAGTGGGAATTTTGAGGACTTCCTTCCAGCACTCATCTAATTGCTTCTCCTTAACGTCTTCGTATATTCCGTTGCCCAGATCTATGGCTTGAGATGGCTCAAAGAATGTTCCGTTGTCTGAACTAATCATAATTTGCTGTACAAGACTTCCATTGCCTAGGAGAATAGCTTGGGAGTCAATGGTTGGTACATTAATAAAAATAAACTCGAAAAAGATTTTAGGTTTAACTATAGGTATAGTAAATGTTACAATAACCATGTCTTGACGGATAAATTTTGCTATTTTGTTGTAAGTAAATAAAAGAGGTATATTAGATACAGGTGGCAGCATACAAAAGTTCAAACCTTTGTTCATTCTGCTGACGTGCTCCATTAGTTCAGTAGAAGGGCGAATGTTTTCGATGTTTTCTTGATTAGCCTGAATGGAACTGATGAGTAACTGAATGCTCGATGAGTAGGTATTTATTTCCTCCTGAATGCGAAGCAGCTGCTGCTGCTCTATGAGTTCATCAAGCTGTGTATCCACGGCTTTAAACTCTAAGTCGGTGATATTTGTTATTAGATAGGAGACCTTACTTATTCTGTTTTTGAGCTGGGTGATTTCTTGTTCCAGCTGATTGTTCTCCACAGCCTGATAGGCTATACCGGCAGTCATTAGTACTTGGGGAGCGTATTTAACAAGTCCTTTCATTACCGCAGGGATGGCACCGCGTTTTGGTCGTCCTTTGGGATAGCTTGCGATGATACCTTCCTTAATTCTCGTGGCTTCTAACGTCAGAGCTTGTTCTACAGCCTGACAATGTTGGTTTAATTGGCTGTATTTAGTGTTGTCATATTGATTGCAAAATAGTTTGAAATCTTGAAGAAGAGTGTCAATAGCATGTAAATCTGCAGTGATATTCAGAGAAGTTTCTACTGAAAATTCAAGGTCGAAGAGTTTTATCGATGCATTTCCTAAACACTGAATGTTAATTCCAGGAGTAAGAGGTTGAATGGAAAAAGCGCTAGTTTCTGGATAAGTAAGGGAAAGCCAAAGCAAAATAACACGTGTAAGTAGCGTAGTTGTGCGATTTTGCACCCGGTTACTTCTTCTTAGGGCTTGCTTTTCCTCGGTGTCATCTGGAAATATTGGGACCAATCGATTTGTTGCGCGGTGCACAACTTCCCGTTTCGTTGTCTTTACATCAACTCTGCGCACATTGCCTTTTTCATCAGGATAGCATTCAATGATTCGACCCATTTTCCAGTCTGAAGGCATAACGCTCGCTTCTTGAAGTAATACTACATCTCCGATGCCAAGGTTTTCAGTTGCAAACTTCCATTTGTTTCTTTTCTGTAGATGTTGAAGATATTCTTGGTGAAATCTTTTCCAAAATTGCTGCTGAAGCTGCTGTACTTGTAACCAGCGTTTTGTAATTGGACCAACACTTTCAGATGTATAGCCAGCATCGATTACAGAGTTCTTGAAGCTGCGCTGAGTTATAAAGTGAAATGGTGTTAGGGCTGGTGCATCTTCTGCATCTAATGGATCTGGATATAGGGGTCTGCTGTTGAGTATACCTTCAATACGACATAAGAGGCTGTTAAATTCTTCGTATGTTAGATTCCTTGTGCCTGACATTTTCTTTACAAAATGTTTCATAGATTTCACGGCGGCTTCCCATAGTCCACCGAAGTTTGGACTGTACGGTGGGTTGAACTTCCAGACTATTTCTTGGATGGCCAGACTATCCTTGGTATTTTTAGTGATCTTAGTCCATTCTTCGTTGATTTTCCTTTTGGCTCCGATAAAGTGTGTGCCATTGTCGGAGAGCACAAGGGAAGGCCAACATCGCCTGTTAGAAAAACGTGTGAAAGCGGCTAGGAACATATCCGTGCTCAGATCGGAGCATATTTCTAGATGAACAGCTTTCGTGACTAGACAAACAAATACTGCCACCCAAACTTTGATTAATTTATCGAATCTTATTGCGCTGGCCTTAATATGAAACGGACCGCACAGGTCAACTCCAATTTTACTGAAAGCGGGTGCTGGAGTAATGCGTTCCAGTGGTAAATCGCCCATAATCGGCTGGATGGATTTAGCCTTCTATCGGATACAAACTGGATAGGATCGAATAAATTTCTTTACACGAGATCTAATAGCAGGGATCCAGTATTCTTCTCTTATTAGGTGCTCTGTCAAGGAATTCCCGCTATGATGATGATCATGGTGAATCTGGCGAACGATCAAGTCAACTAAGTGACATTTTGTTAATATAATTGGGTGGCGTTGGCTCTCTGGAATATTGGCAAGGGAAATCCTCCCCCCTACGCGAAGTGTGCCGTCAGAGTCAATTAATGGTGTTAAGCAGGCTAGCCAGCTTTTTTTTGGAATAAGTCTTGATATGTTTAATTGGGATATTTCGACTTTGAAATCTAGTTGTTGCTGAAATTGGATAATTTTTGTCTTTGCTTTAGATATTTCTTCGGCAGTGATAGGGCCAGTTGGACGTGTTACTTTTTTTATCTTACAAGTCCAGCGAAGACAGTAGGCGATCACTCGCAATAAATGGTTAAAGCAAGAGAATCTCTCAATGAAGCTTTCTTCCACTGGATCATTTGTGGTAGCATTACTTATAGTGCACTCTATCTCCTTGAACGGGGTGAGTGGTAGCTGGTCGTTCATTAACCAACTAGGTCCACTAAACCATAATGTGCAGTCGATTAAGTGAGTTGGTGTAAGTCCGCGTGAGGCTGGATCTGCCGGATTTTCAGAAGATTGAACATAGTGAAGATCCCTGGGGTGGATAATTTTTCGAATTTTGCTGACTCTAGAGTTCACAAATTTGTTATCAATCTCTTTGTTATTTCTTACCCAAGCAAGGGCAACCAAACTGTCAGTGTATCAAAGTAATATAAGCAGAATTTAACTTGGTACTAACCTGAGTAAAAAGTTCTGTTAGAAGTAAAATTCCTTCAAGTTCCATTTTGGGTATTGTGCATAGTTTACTTTCTTTGTTCGCTTTGGGGTTAAGTGGGGTGACGCGACCTCTTGCCGCTAGTAAGCAAATTGTGTACATTGAGTTTTCCCCCTTAGTCTCCGCAATTTTCACTCGGCTGTAAACTACTGCTGCGTTACCGTCTCCGGAGGCATCACAAAATCCAATGAGCTGAATAGGAGTGCTTTTAACTCCTCCAATCCAGCGTGGAATTTTAATGTTATTGAGTTTTGAAACTGTTCCGAGTACCTTGCTGAATTTGTGTTGTATTTTGTCATCTACTGATCCTGGATCCAAATTCGGAGCAGCATAATGACGGGAAGGATCCAGCCCATGGGATCATAAAGTGATGCGGCTGCGGATAATAGGCCTCTTTTTGTGTATTTAATGTTGTCTTTGTTCATGTTTTGGAAAGAAAAGACATCCTCTACTGGGTTGTAGAGTATTCCTAAGATTTTCATTGTTGGATCGGTGACTTGCTTGTATGAACCAAGCTTTCTAGTGTCCTCAACGTTATTTAGAAACTCTGGTTTATTTGATGCCTATTTAGTTAAGGATAATTTTCCGGCTTCCAAGGTAGTGGTTATTTTAGCGATTTGCTCTTGGCATTTGGTAATGCTGTCTGCTCCATGAAGTAAATCGTCCATGTAAATAGAATTCTTGATGATGTCGATAGTTTCCAGGTCTGGGGCATTGTCTTCAGCTATTTGACGGACCGTCCTGATGGCTTGCCACGGAGCACAGTCTACTCCATATGTTACAGTATTGAGGAAGTATTCACCTAAAGGTTCATATTTATTTGGTCGCCAGATTATTCTAAACTTACTACGGTCTGACTCTGGTATCAGAAATTGGCGGAACATCTGTTGCATGTCGCTGGTGAATATGAATTCGTATTGTCGACTCTGATGGATGATGTCGAATATGTGGGACTGGAGTTTCGGTCCTGGATAAATAAGCTGGTTGAGACAGACACCGTTACTTGAAGGTGCACTGGCGTTAAAAACGTTCCTCAATTTTGCTGTGATAGCATCTTTGCGAATGATACTTATATATGGGATATAGTAAGCGTTGCTCGTCTCATCTCGTTGTTGGCAAACAGGAACTGGGGACATTTGATGAGACTTTAGCTAATCCGCCATGAAATCGTTTGACATCTTCTTGTGAATTTCATCCTTCTCCCATCGTCTCTCTTGTCCCATAAAAAACCTTACAGCCATCCTATACGAGTTACCTAGGGCGGGGGCGTTGTCCTTCCAAGGGATGGGGACGACATATCGACCGTCTTTCGTTCGACAGTGTTTCTGGATGAATAGCTTTTCACAATTCAAATCATCATCTTCATCAATGCTCTCCCTGCGGGCTGGCATATCCCAGAAATCTATTAGGTTTGTCTCGTACTCCGAGAGGGTGGTGAAGACTGAGGTTTTATTACCTGAATTATTTCCTTGGTCTCCAGATACAATCCATCCACCAAGATAGGTGTTTTGAAGCAAGAGTCCATCCTTTTTTCTAGTCCTGGGCGTAGAACTGTTGAATATACAGGTCCACCCAATAAAAGCGGTATGTGGGCGGGCTTATTGAATTGAGGATCCGCGAGTGGCTTGTCGAATGAGGTCTTCCAGGCGATATGGCTGGGCATACTGGGAAAAGATCCTGTAACGCGTTTAACAACCAGAGCCTTTATATAAAGGAATGGTAGGTCCGGACTATCAAGCTTGAGTTTGATGCTGGCAATAGCACGGACCGTTCCAATCTCTCCCCCAACTCCTATGACTTTCACCAGAGTTAGTTTTTTTGGCAATCGCAATTTCTGTACTAAGTCTTCAGTAATGTAGTTCGCTTGACTGCTCTGATCTAGTAAGCAACGGATTGGGACATCTTCGTTATCAACTAAAAGTTTTGCAATGGCTGTAGGAAGGAGAACATTAGACGATGTTTCAGACTCGTTTTGGCATAGGTAAGTGCTGCTTGTTGCTGGAATTTCAGTCTGGATTGAGACTGGTTGTGGATGCATTGCCATAATATGAGGGCCTTGGCATATTTCACATTTCAGAAAATGTTTTGATCTGCACGGAGAGCGAAAGTCAATATATGCATATTTTGTAGTCTCTTAGTAAGGTTTCCCGATTTTGGGAGCTTAGAAACTGTGGACAATCTGTCACCAAATGTTGTTCCCTGCAGATGAAGCATCTTTTCGTCTGTTGTGGCTGGATTGTTGCATGGGCTCTGGTGTGCGGAATCCAAGACCCTTTCGCAATTGGGTTTTTTTGAATTGGCTGCATTGCTTTCTGTACATCTCCTTGAGTCAAATGGTGCTGGTATTCTCTAAACATGAAGTCTTCAATTTGTTCCAAAGTGGGGAATGTGTTTTTAGAATTGACGACATCTTCTAGCCTTCCACGTGTAATGGGATCTAAGCCTCTAAGGACAAGAAAGGCTAATAACTGTTCTCTATTTACCTCGTTTTTTTTTAGATTTGATATCCTCCCTTTAGTGTAGTGCATAAAGGTAATGATGGAGTCCGCATTGCCCGGGATAGTTGGTCGTTGGGGAAGAGCCTATAGGGCTTCCAATTCCACATTGGCTAAGTGCCTTGGATTATCAAACGTTCCGTCTAAAAGTTCCCACGCTACACCGTAGTTGTCTCCAGTCATATCCAGACCACTTAATGCTTCCAGTGCTCTGCCACTTAGCTTGGATTTCAGCAACGCAAAACGGTCGATATTCGATGTATGGCTTCTACGCACCAAAGAATCGAACTGTTCCTTAAATTCCCGATACTTAGTAATGTTTCCACTAAAATCGGCGATGTGAATTTCCGGGATTTTAACACCAACATGTTCGGTACGTGACCCTGTAGCTTGAAAGTTGGATTCACGTTCGATGGTAAGTTTTGCTATGGCGTGCAAGAGTGGTTCAGTTGCTTGCGCTGTTGAATTGATTACCGATGGTGTTTCGGTCGGAGGCACTGTCTTCGTGTTAAGATCCGTGGTCAACGGTGCCTCGGGTGCTTGGCTTTTATCGAGAGGGATTGTCCCCTTGGTAGTTTCTACAACCACTTTGTCCTCCTTCAAAAGTTCAGGGTGATGTTTTCCAACAAACTCTTTAATTTGTAAGAATATTTTTTTTGCTGTTTGATACTTTGGCAAAAATTCGTCAGCAGTGTCTTGATTTTGATCTATCAAAATGTCGTAATTTGCCTCGATGGAATCCCGAAGGCCCTTTGCCTTGTTATACTGCCTTGAGAGTGTTTCCAGGGTACGCCTCTCCAATCCCAGCTTTGTAAGGTTAACCCTAACCTCTTCCAACTGGACGATGAAATTTTGCAGGTTGTCTATAACCATTTGAATTTTGTTAATTTTTTTTTTTTGATTGAACCACTGTGTTATAAAATTGATATATATATATTGGTTAACTATAACCCTTTGAATTTGAAATGACACTTGTCTATAATAAATATGTATATAGATTAACTATAACCCTTAAAAAAATGACTCGAAGAACCACTTTTTTAAGAAATGACACAAGTCTTATATATTTCCATAAAATCACCACCTTACCTTGGGTAGGGGGATAGTAATTTTATATTTATTGATATATATTGCAAGAGTGAAGAAATGACAAAATGTGTAGTCTATTTATACAAAGAAAAAAGCTGAGATTGGTAATTTATAGCAAAATACCATCTCATCAAATATTTAATTATTATTTAAAAGTAGGTTACTGCAGTCAGCACATTATTATTGGTAGTGCATTATTTGGATTCGTAAACAATCTCCCGCCAGAAAAAGGTGCAAAATTAGTCAATTTGCTTCGGTGATAGTAATGGATACTGGATCATTGGTGTTGGCGTGTGTCCGTGCCCAGCTACCAGGTATCTTGTCTTCCTTGCTGAGGTAACTTATATTGGCATCCATTGTTCTTGTCTTACAAAGAGTTTTCTGAATAGCAACTGTTGAAATAATTGTAAACAAAAAGAGAATGGTACATAAAGCGCCTCCCAAGTACCAGTACTGATGGTCCAGGGAGATCCCATTGGCATCCTCAAGTTCATTTGAAATTTCTGCTTTAAGTAAAGCAATACGTGGGTCGTTTGGGAGTCGTTCTTGTATCGCAAGTCTTGGCGGTGACAAATTATCTGCAACTGTTGTAGCGTTATCAGTAATTATTTTTACGACATCTTCCATTGGAGAAACCACCTGGGATGAATTGCTGGAAATAGTGCAACCTTGGAATCGTACGACATTTACCTTTGTTATGATTGGAATGATAGAGTCATTGCACATCAAATTAACTTTATTTTCTTTTGATCTGTAGATGACTGCAAGATAACCCTTAAAAACATGAATTATATTGTATTCGGTGTTGACCTCAGTGGTGTTACAGGTTGTCAAAAATGATTTACGAGTGGGAATTTTGAGGACTTCCTTCCAGCACTCATCTAATTGCTTCTCCTTAACGTCTTCGTATATTCCGTTGTCCAGATCTATGGCTTGAGATGGCTCAAAGAATGTTCCGTTGTCTGAACTAATCATAATTTGCTGTACAAGACTTCCATTGCCTAGGAGAATAGCTTGGGAGTCAATGGTTGGTACATTAATAAAAATAAACTCGAAAAAGATTTTAGGTTTAACTATAGGTATAGTGAATGTTACAATAACCATGTCTTGACGGATAAATTTTGCTATTTTGTTGTAAGTAAATAAAAGAGGTATATTAGATACAGGTGGCAGCATACAAAAGTTCAAACCTTTGTTCATTCTGCTGACGTGCTCCATTAGTTCAGTAGAAGGGCGAATGTTTTCGATGTTTTCTTGATTAGCCTGAATGGAACTGATGAGTAACTGAATGCTCGATGAGTAGGTATTTATTTCCTCCTGAATGCGAAGCAGCTGCTGCTGCTCTATGAGTTCATCAAGCTGTGTATCCACGGCTTTAAACTCTAAGTCGGTGATATTTGTTATTAGATAGGAGACCTTACTTATTCAGTTTTTGAGCTGGGTGATTTCTTGTTCCAGCTGATTGTTCTCCACAGCCTGATAGGCTATACCGGCAGTCATAAGTACTTGGGGAGCGTATTTAACAAGTCCTTTCATTACCGCAGGGATGGCACCGCGTTTTGGTCGTCCTTTGGGATAGCTTGCGATGATACCTTCCTTAATTCTCGTGGCTTCTAACGTAAGAGCTTGTTCTACAGCCTGACAATGTTGGTTTAATTGGCTGTATTTAGTGTTGTCATATTGATTGCAAAATAGTTTGAAATCTTGAAGAAGAGTGTCAATAGCATGTAAATCTGCAGTGATATTCAGAGAAGTTTCTACTGAAAATTCAAGGTCGAAGAGTTTTATCGATGCATTTCCTAAACACTGAATGTTAATTCCAGGAGTAAGAGGTTGAATGGAAAAAGCGCTAGTTTCTGGATAAGTAAGGGAAAGCCAAAGCAAAATAACACATGTAAGTAGCGTAGTTGTGCGATTTTGCACCCGGTTACTTCTTCTTAGGGCTTGCTTTTCCTCGGTGTCATCTGGAAATATTGGGACCAATCGATTTGTTGCGCGGTGCACAACTTCCCGTTTCGTTGTCTTTACATCAACTCTGCGCACATTGCCTTTTTCATCAGGATAGCATTCAATGATTCAACCCATTTTCCAGTCTGAAGGCATAACGCTCGCTTCTTGAAGTAATACTACATCTCCGATGCCAAGGTTTTGAGTTGCAAACTTCCATTTGTTTCTTTTCTGTAGATGTTGAAGATATTCTTGGTGAAATCTTTTCCAAAATTGCTGCTGAAGCTGCTGTACTTGTAACCAGCGTTTTGTAATTGGACCAACACTTTCAGATGTAAAGCCAGCATCGATTACAGAGTTCTTGAAGCTGCGCTGAGTTATAAAGTGAAATGGTGTTAGGGCTGGTGCATCTTCTGCATCTAATGGATCTGGATATAGGGGTCTGCTGTTGAGTATACCTTCAATACGACATAAGAGGCTGTTAAATTCTTCGTATGTTAGATTCCTTGTGCCTGACATTTTCTTTACAAAATGTTTCATAGATTTCACGGCGGCTTCCCATAGTCCACCGAAGTTTGGACTGTACGGTGGGTTGAACTTCCAGACTATTTCTTGGATGGCCAGACTATCCTTGGTATTTTTAGTGATCTTAGTCCATTCTTCGTTGATTTTCCTTTTGGCTCCGATAAAGTGTGTGCCATTGTCGGAGAGCACAAGGGAAGGCCAACATCGCCTGTTAGAAAAACGTGTGAAAGCGGCTAGGAACATATCCGTGCTCAGATCGGAGCATATTTCTAGATGAACAGCTTTCGTGACTAGACAAACAAATACTGCCACCCAAACTTTGATTAATTTATCGAATCTTATTGCGCTGGCCTTAATATGAAACGGACCGCACAGGTCAACTCCAATTTTACTGAAAGCGGGTGCTGGAGTAATGCGTTCCAGTGGTAAATCGCCCATAATCGGCTGGATGGATTTAGCCTTCTATCGGATACAAACTGGACAGGATCGAATAAATTTCTTTACACGAGATCTAATAGCAGGGATCCAGTATTCTTCTCTTATTAGGTGCTCTGTCAAGGAATTCCCGCTATGATGATGATCATGGTGAATCTGGCGAACGATCAAGTCAACTAAGTGACATTTTGTTAATATAATTGGGTGGCGTTGGCTCTCTGGAATATTGGCAAGGGAAATCCTCCCCCCTACGCGAAGTGTGCCGTCAGAGTCAATTAATGGTGTTAAGCAGGCTAGCCAGCTTTTTTTTGGAATAAGTCTTGATATGTTTAATTGGGATATTTCGACTTTGAAATCTAGTTGTTGCTGAAATTGGATAATTTTTGTCTTTGCTTTAGATATTTCTTCGGCAGTGATAGGGCCAGTTGGACGTGTTACTTTTTTTATCTTACAAGTCCAGCGAAGACAGTAGGCGATCACTCGCAATAAATGGTTAAAGCAAGAGAATCTCTCAATGAAGCTTTCTTCCACTGGATCATTTGTGGTAGCATTACTTATAGTGCACTCTATCTCCTTGAACGGGGTGAGTGGTAGCTGGTCGTTCATTAACCAACTAGGTCCACTAAACCATAATGTGCAGTCGATTAAGTGAGTTGGTGTAAGTCCGCGTGAGGCTGGATCTGCCGGATTTTCAGAAGATTGAACATAGTGAAGATCCCTGGGGTGGATAATTTTTCGAATTTTGCTGACTCTAGAGTTCACAAATTTGTTATCAATCTCTTTGTTATTTCTTACCCAAGCAAGGGCAACCAAACTGTCAGTGTATCAAAGTAATATAAGCAGAATTTAACTTGGTACTAACCTGAGTAAAAAGTTCTGTTAGAAGTAAAATTCCTTCAAGTTCCATTTTGGGTATTGTGCATAGTTTACTTTCTTTGTTCGCTTTGGGGTTAAGTGGGGTGACGCGACCTCTTGCCGCTAGTAAGCAAATTGTGTACATTGAGTTTTCCCCCTTAGTCTCCGCAATTTTCACTCGGCTGTAAACTACTGCTGCGTAACCGTCTCCGGAGGCATCACAAAATCCAATGAGCTGAATAGGAGTGCTTTTAACTCCTCCAATCCAGCGTGGAATTTTAATGTTATTGAGTTTTGAAACTGTTCCGAGTACCTTGCTGAATTTGTGTTGTATTTTGTCATCTACTGATCCTGGATCCAAATTCGGAGCAGCATAATGACGGGAAGGATCCAGCCCATGGGATCATAAAGTGATGCGGCTGCGGATAATAGGCCTCTTTTTGTGTATTTAATGTTGTCTTTGTTCATGTTTTGGAAAGAAAAGACATCCTCTACTGGGTTGTAGAGTATTCCTAAGATTTTCATTGTTGGATCGGTGACTTGCTTGTATGAACCAAGCTTTCTAGTGTCCTCAACGTTATTTAGAAACTCTGGTTTATTTGATGCCTATTTAGTTAAGGATAGTTTTCCGGCTTCCAAGGTAGTGGTTATTTTAGCGATTTGCTCTTGGCATTTGGTAATGCTGTCTGCTCCATGAAGTAAATCGTCCATGTAAATAGAATTCTTGATGATGTCGATAGTTTCCAGGTCTGGGGCATTGTCTTCAGCTATTTGACGGACCGTCCTGATGGCTTGCCACGGAGCACAGTCTACTCCATATGTTACAGTATTGAGGAAGTATTCACCTAAAGGTTCATATTTATTTGGTCGCCAGATTATTCTAAGCTTACTACGGTCTGACTCTGGTATCAGAAATTGGCGGAACATCTGTTGCATGTCGCTGGTGAATATGAATTCGTTTTGTCGACTCTGATGGATGATGTCGAATATGTGGGACTGGAGTTTCGGTCCTGGATAAATAAGCTGGTTGAGACAGACACCGTTACTTGAAGGTGCACTGGCGTTAAAAACGTTCCTCAATTTTGCTGTGATAGCATCTTTGCGAATGATACTTATATATGGGATATAGTAAGCGTTGCTCGTCTCATCTCGTTGTTGGCAAACAGGAACTGGGGACATTTGATGAGACTTTAGCTAATCCGCCATGAAATCGTTTGACATCTTCTTGTGAATTTCATCCTTCTCCCATCGTCTCTCTTGTCCCATAAAAAACCTTACAGCCATCCTATACGAGTTACCTAGGGCGGGGGCGTTGTCCTTCCAAGGGATGGGGACGACATATCGACCGTCTTTCGTTCGACAGTGTTTCTGGATGAATAGCTTTTCACAATTCAAATCATCATCTTCATCAATGCTCTCCCTGCGGGCTGGCATATCCCAGAAATCTATTAGGTTTGTCTCGTACTCCGAGAGGGTGGTGAAGACTGAGGTTTTATTACCTGAATTATTTCCTTGGTCTCCAGATACAATCCATCCACCAAGATAGGTGTTTTGAAGCAAGAGTCCATCCTTTTTTCTAGTCCTGGGCGTAGAACTGTTGAATATACAGGTCCACCCAATAAAAGCGGTATGTGGGCGGGCTTATTGAATTGAGGATCCGCGAGTGGCTTGTCGAATGAGGTCTTCCAGGCGATATGGCTGGGCATACTGGGAAAAGATCCTGTAACGCGTTTAACAACCAGAGCCTTTATATAAAGGAATGGTAGGTCCGGACTATCAAGCTTGAGTTTGATGCTGGCAATAGCACGGACCGTTCCAATCTCTCCCCCAACTCCTATGACTTTCACCAGAGTTAGTTTTTTTGGCAATCGCAATTTCTGTACTAAGTCTTCAGTAATGTAGTTCGCTTGACTGCTCTGATCTAGTAAGCAACGGATTGGGACATCTTCGTTATCAACTAAAAGTTTTGCAATGGCTGTAGGAAGGAGAACATTAGACGATGTTTCAGACTCGTTTTGGCATAGGTAAGTGCTGCTTGTTGCTGGAATTTCAGTCTGGATTGAGACTGGTTGTGGATGCATTGCCATAATATGAGGGCCTTGGCATATTTCACATTTCAGAAAATGTTTTGATCTGCACGGAGAGCGAAAGTCAATATATGCATATTTTGTAGTCTCTTAGTAAGGTTTCCCGATTTTGGGAGCTTAGAAACTGTGGACAATCTGTCACCAAATGTTGTTCCCTGCAGATGAAGCATCTTTTCGTCTGTTGTGGCTGGATTGTTGCATGGGCTCTGGTGTGCGGAATCCAAGACCCTTTCGCAATTGGGTTTTTTTGAATTGGCTGCATTGCTTTCTGTACATCTCCTTGAGTCAAATGGTGCTGGTATTCTCTAAACATGAAGTCTTCAATTTGTTCCAAAGTGGGGAATGTGTTTTTAGAATTGACGACATCTTCTAGCCTTCCACGTGTAATGGGATCTAAGCCTCTAAGAACAAGAAAGGCTAATAACTGTTCTCTATTTACCTCGTTTTTTTTTAGATTTGATATCCTCCCTTTAGTGTAGTGCATAAAGGTAATGATGGAGTCCGCATTGCCCGGGATAGTTGGTCGTTGGGGAAGAGCCTATAGGGCTTCCAATTCCACATTGGCTAAGTGCCTTGGATTATCAAACGTTCCGTCTAAAAGTTCCCACGCTACACCGTAGTTGTCTCCAGTCATATCCAGACCACTTAATGCTTCCAGTGCTCTGCCACTTAGCTTGGATTTCAGCAACGCAAAACGGTCGATATTCGATGTATGGCTTCTACGCACCAAAGAATCGAACTGTTCCTTAAATTCCCGATACTTAGTAATGTTTCCACTAAAATCGGCGATGTGAATTTCCGGGATTTTAACACCAACATGTTCGGTACGTGACCCTGTAGCTTGAAAGTTGGATTCACGTTCGATGGTAAGTTTTGCTATGGCGTGCAAGAGTGGTTCAGTTGCTTGCGCTGTTGAATTGATTACCGATGGTGTTTCGGTCGGAGGCACTGTCTTCGTGTTAAGATCCGTGGTCAACGGTGCCTCGGGTGCTTGGCTTTTATCGAGAGGGATTGTCCCCTTGGTAGTTTCTACAACCACTTTGTCCTCCTTCAAAAGTTCAGGGTGATGTTTTCCAACAAACTCTTTAATTTGTAAGAATATTTTTTTTGCTGTTTGATACTTTGGCAAAAATTCGTCAGCAGTGTCTTGATTTTGATCTATCAAAATGTCGTAATTTGCCTCGATGGAATCCCGAAGGCCCTTTGCCTTGTTATACTGCCTTGAGAGTGTTTCCAGGGTACGCCTCTCCAATCCCAGCTTTGTAAGGTTAACCCTAACCTCTTCCAACTGGACGATGAAATTTTGCAGGTTGTCTATAACCATTTGAATTTTGTTAATTTTTTTTTTTTGATTGAACCACTGTGTTATAAAATTGATATATATATATTGGTTAACTATAACCCTTTGAATTTGAAATGACACTTGTCTATAATAAATATGTATATAGGTTAACTATAACCCTTAAAAAAATGACTCGAAGAACCACTTTTTTAAGAAATGACACAAGTCTTATATATTTCCATAAAATCACCACCTTACCTTGGGTAGGGGGATAGTAATTTTATATTTATTGATATATATTGCAAGAGTGAAGAAATGACAAAATGTGTAGTCTATTTATACAAAGAAAAAAGCTGAGATTGGTAATTTATAGCAAAATACCATCTCATCAAATATTTAATTATTATTTAAAAGTAGGTTACTGCAGTCAGCACATTATTATTGGTAGTGCATTATTTGGATTCGTAAACAATCTCCCGCCAGAAAAAGGTGCAAAATTAGTCAATTTGCTTCGGTGATAGTAATGGATACTGGATCATTGGTGTTGGCGTGTGTCCGTGCCCAGCTACCAGGTATCTTGTCTTCCTTGCTGAGGTAACTTATATTGGCATCCATTGTTCTTGTCTTACAAAGAGTTTTCTGAATAGCAACTGTTGAAATAATTGTAAACAAAAAGAGAATGGTACATAAAGCGCCTCCCAAGTACCAGTACTGATGGTCCAGGGAGATCCCATTGGCATCCTCAAGTTCATTTGAAATTTCTGCTTTAAGTAAAGCAATACGTGGGTCGTTTGGGAGTCGTTCTTGTATCGCAAGTCTTGGCGGTGACAAATTATCTGCAACTGTTGTAGCGTTATCAGTAATTATTTTTACGACATCTTCCATTGGAGAAACCACCTGGGATGAATTGCTGGAAATAGTGCAACCTTGGAATCGTACGACATTTACCTTTGTTATGATTGGAATGATAGAGTCATTGCACATCAAATTAACTTTATTTTCTTTTGATCTGTAGATGACTGCAAGATAACCCTTAAAAACATGAATTATATTGTATTCGGTGTTGACCTCAGTGGTGTTACAGGTTGTCAAAAATGATTTACGAGTGGGAATTTTGAGGACTTCCTTCCAGCACTCATCTAATTGCTTCTCCTTAACGTCTTCGTATATTCCGTTGTCCAGATCTATGGCTTGAGATGGCTCAAAGAATGTTCCGTTGTCTGAACTAATCATAATTTGCTGTACAAGACTTCCATTGCCTAGGAGAATAGCTTGGGAGTCAATGGTTGGTACATTAATAAAAATAAACTCGAAAAAGATTTTAGGTTTAACTATAGGTATAGTGAATGTTACAATAACCATGTCTTGACGGATAAATTTTGCTATTTTGTTGTAAGTAAATAAAAGAGGTATATTAGATACAGGTGGCAGCATACAAAAGTTCAAACCTTTGTTCATTCTGCTGACGTGCTCCATTAGTTCAGTAGAAGGGCGAATGTTTTCGATGTTTTCTTGATTAGCCTGAATGGAACTGATGAGTAACTGAATGCTCGATGAGTAGGTATTTATTTCCTCCTGAATGCGAAGCAACTGCTGCTGCTCTATGAGTTCATCAAGCTGTGTATCCACGGCTTTAAACTCTAAGTCGGTGATATTTGTTATTAGATAGGAGACCTTACTTATTCAGTTTTTGAGCTGGGTGATTTCTTGTTCCAGCTGATTGTTCTCCACAGCCTGATAGGCTATACCGGCAGTCATAAGTACTTGGGGAGCGTATTTAACAAGTCCTTTCATTACCGCAGGGATGGCACCGCGTTTTGGTCGTCCTTTGGGATAGCTTGCGATGATACCTTCCTTAATTCTCGTGGCTTCTAACGTAAGAGCTTGTTCTACAGCCTGACAATGTTGGTTTAATTGGCTGTATTTAGTGTTGTCATATTGATTGCAAAATAGTTTGAAATCTTGAAGAAGAGTGTCAATAGCATGTAAATCTGCAGTGATATTCAGAGAAGTTTCTACTGAAAATTCAAGGTCGAAGAGTTTTATCGATGCATTTCCTAAACACTGAATGTTAATTCCAGGAGTAAGAGGTTGAATGGAAAAAGCGCTAGTTTCTGGATAAGTAAGGGAAAGCCAAAGCAAAATAACACATGTAAGTAGCGTAGTTGTGCGATTTTGCACCCGGTTACTTCTTCTTAGGGCTTGCTTTTCCTCGGTGTCATCTGGAAATATTGGGACCAATCGATTTGTTGCGCGGTGCACAACTTCCCGTTTCGTTGTCTTTACATCAACTCTGCGCACATTGCCTTTTTCATCAGGATAGCATTCAATGATTCAACCCATTTTCCAGTCTGAAGGCATAACGCTCGCTTCTTGAAGTAATACTACATCTCCGATGCCAAGGTTTTGAGTTGCAAACTTCCATTTGTTTCTTTTCTGTAGATGTTGAAGATATTCTTGGTGAAATCTTTTCCAAAATTGCTGCTGAAGCTGCTGTACTTGTAACCAGCGTTTTGTAATTGGACCAACACTTTCAGATGTATAGCCAGCATCGATTACAGAGTTCTTGAAGCTGCGCTGAGTTATAAAGTGAAATGGTGTTAGGGCTGGTGCATCTTCTGCATCTAATGGATCTGGATATAGGGGTCTGCTGTTGAGTATACCTTCAATACGACATAAGAGGCTGTTAAATTCTTCGTATGTTAGATTCCTTGTGCCTGACATTTTCTTTACAAAATGTTTCATAGATTTCACGGAGGCTTCCCATAGTCCACCGAAGTTTGGACTGTACGGTGGGTTGAACTTCCAGACTATTTCTTGGATGGCCAGACTATCCTTGGTATTTTTAGTGATCTTAGTCCATTCTTCGTTGATTTTCCTTTTGGCTCCGATAAAGTTTGTGCCATTGTCGGAGAGCACAAGGGAAGGCCAACATCGCCTGTTAGAAAAACGTGTGAAAGCGGCTAGGAACATATCCGTGCTCAGATCGGAGCATATTTCTAGATGAACAGCTTTCGTGACTAGACAAACAAATACTGCCACCCAAACTTTGATTAATTTATCGAATCTTATTGCGCTGGCCTTAATATGAAACGGACCGCACAGGTCAACTCCAATTTTACTGAAAGCGGGTGCTGGAGTAATGCGTTCCAGTGGTAAATCGCCCATAATCGGCTGGATGGATTTAGCCTTCTATCGGATACAAACTGGACAGGATCGAATACATTTCTTTACACGAGATCTAATAGCAGGGATCCAGTATTCTTCTCTTATTAGGTGCTCTGTCAAGGAATTCCTGCTATGATAATGATCATGGTGAATCTGGCGAACGATCAAGTCAACTAAGTGACATTTTGTTAATATAATTGGGTGGCGTTGGCTCTCTGGAATATTGGCAAGGGAAATCCTCCCCCCTACGCGAAGTGTGCCGTCAGAGTCAATTAATGGTGTTAAGCAGGCTAGCCAGCTTTTTTTTGGAATAAGTCTTGATATGTTTAATTGGGATATTTCGACTTTGAAATCTAGTTGTTGCTGAAATTGGATAATTTTTGTCTTTGCTTTAGATATTTCTTCGGCAGTGATAGGGCCAGTTGGACGTGTTACTTTTTTTATCTTACAAGTCCAGCGAAGACAGTAGGCGATCACTCGCAATAAATGGTTAAAGCAAGAGAATCTCTCAATGAAGCTTTCTTCCACTGGATCATTTGTGGTAGCATTACTTATAGTGCACTCTATCTCCTTGAACGGGGTGAGTGGTAGCTGGTCGTTCATTAACCAACTAGGTCCACTAAACCATAATGTGCAGTCGATTAAGTGAGTTGGTGTAAGTCCGCGTGAGGCTGGATCTGCCGGATTTTCAGAAGATTGAACATAGTGAAGATCCCTGGGGTGGATAATTTTTCGAATTTTGCTGACTCTAGAGTTCACAAATTTGTTATCAATCTCTTTGTTATTTCTTACCCAAGCAAGGGCAACCAAACTGTCAGTGTATCAAAGTAATATAAGCAGAATTTAACTTGGTACTAACCTGAGTAAAAAGTTCTGTTAGAAGTAAAATTCCTTCAAGTTCCATTTTGGGTATTGTGCATAGTTTACTTTCTTTGTTCGCTTTGGGGTTAAGTGGGGTGACGCGACCTCTTGCCGCTAGTAAGCAAATTGTGTACATTGAGTTTTCCCCCTTAGTCTCCGCAATTTTCACTCGGCTGTAAACTACTGCTGCGTAACCGTCTCCGGAGGCATCACAAAATCCAATGAGCTGAATAGGAGTGCTTTTAACTCCTCCAATCCAGCGTGGAATTTTAATGTTATTGAGTTTTGAAACTGTTCCGAGTACCTTGCTGAATTTGTGTTGTATTTTGTCATCTACTGATCCTGGATCCAAATTCGGAGCAGCATAATGACGGGAAGGATCCAGCCCATGGGATCATAAAGTGATGCGGCTGCGGATAATAGGCCTCTTTTTGTGTATTTAATGTTGTCTTTGTTCATGTTTTGGAAAGAAAAGACATCCTCTACTGGGTTGTAGAGTTCTAAGATTTTCATTGTTGGATCGGTGACTTGCTTGTATGAACCAAGCTTTCTAGTGTCCTCAACGTTATTTAGAAACTCTGGTTTATTTGATGCCTATTTAGTTAGAGATAGTTTTCCGGCTTCCAAGGTAGTGGTTATTTTAGCGATTTGCTCTTGGCATTTGGTAATGCTGTCTGCTTCATGAAGTAAATCGTCCATGTAAATAGAATTCTTGATGATGTCGATAGTTTCCAGGTCTGGGGCATTGTCTTCAGCTATTTGACGGACCGTCCTGATGGCTTGCCACGGAGCACAGTCTACTCCATATGTTACAGTATTGAGGAAGTATTCACCTAAAGGTTCATATTTATTTGGTCGCCAGATTATTCTAAACTTACTACGGTCTGACTCTGGTATCAGAAATTGGCGGAACATCTGTTGCATGTCGCTGGTGAATATGAATTCGTATTGTCGACTCTGATGGATGATGTCGAATATGTGGGACTGGAGTTTCGGTCCTGGATAAATAAGCTGGTTGAGACAGACACCGTTACTTGAAGGTGCACTGGCGTTAAAAACGTTCCTCAATTTTGTTGTGATAGCATCTTTGCGAATGATACTTATATATGGGATATAGTAAGCGTTGCTCGTCTCATCTCGTTGTTGGAAAACAGGAACTGGGGACATATGATGAGACTTTAGCTAATCCGCCATGAAATCGTTTGACATCTTCTTGTGAATTTCATCCTTCTCCCATCGTCTCTCTTGTCCCATAAAAAACCTTACAGCCATCCTATACGAGTTACCTAGGGCGGGGGCGTTGTCCTTCCAAGGGATGGGGACGACATATCGACCGTCTTTCGTTCGACAGTGTTTCTGGATGAATAGCTTTTCACAATTCAAATCATCATCTTCATCAATGCTCTCCCTGCGGGCTGGCATATCCCAGAAATCTATTAGGTTTGTCTCGTACTCCGAGAGGGTGGTGAAGACTGAGGTTTTATTACCTGAATTATTTCCTGGGTCTCCAGATACAATCCATCCACCAAGATAGGTGTTTTGAAGCAAGAGTCCATCCTTTTTTCTAGTCCTGGGCGTAGAACTGTTGAATATACAGGTCCACCCAATAAAAGCGGTATATGGGCGGGCTTATTGAATTGAGGATCCGCGAGTGGCTTGTCGAATGAGGTCTTCCAGGCGATATGGCTGGGCATACTGGGAAAAGATCCTGTAACGCGTTTAACAACCAGAGCCTTTATATAAAGGAATGGTAGGTCCGGACTATCAAGCTTGAGTTTGATGCTGGCAATAGCACGGACCGTTCCAATCTCTCCCCCAACTCCTATGACTTTCACCAGAGTTAGTTTTTTTGGCAATCGCAATTTCTGTACTAAGTCTTCAGTAATGTAGTTCGCTTGACTGCTCTGATCTAGTAAGCAACAAATTGGGACATCTTCGTTATCAACTTAAAGTTTTGCAATGGCTGTAGGAAGGAGAACATTAGACGATGTTTCAGACTCGTTTTGGCATAGGTAAGTGCTGCTTGTTGCTGGAATTTCAGTCTGGATTGAGACTGGTTGTGGATGCATTGCCATAATATGAGGGCCTTGGCATATTTCACATTTCAGAAAATGTTTTGATCTGCACGGAGAGCGAAAGTCAATATATGCATATTTTGTAGTCTCTTAGTAAGGTTTCCCGATTTTGGGAGCTTAGGAACTGTGGACAATCTGTCACCAAATGTTGTTCCCTGCAGATGAAGCATCTTTTCGTCTGTTGTGGCTGGATTGTTGCATGGGCTCTGGTGTGCGGAATCCAAGACCCTTTCGCAATTGGGTTTTTTTGAATTGGCTGCATTGCTTTCTGTACATCTCCTTGAGTCAAATGGTGCTGGTATTCTCTAAACATGAAGTCTTCAATTTGTTCCAAAGTGGGGAATGTGTTTTTAGAATTGACGACATCTTTTAGCCTTCCACGTGTAATGGGATCTAAGCCTCTAAGGACAAGAAAGGCTAATATCTGTTCTCTATTTACCTCGTTTTTTTTTAGATTTGATATCCTCCCTTTAGTGTAGTGCATAAAGGTAATGATGGAGTCCGCATTGCCCGGGATAGTTGGTCGTTGGGGAAGAGCCTATAGGGCTTCCAATTCCACATTGGCTAAGTGCCTTGGATTATCAAACGTTCCGTCTAAAAGTTCCCACGCTACACCGTAGTTGTCTCCAGTCATATCCAGACCACTTAATGCTTCCAGTGCTCTGCCACTTAGCTTGGATTTCAGCAACGCAAAACGGTCGATATTCGATGTATGGCTTCTACGCACCAAAGAATCGAACTGTTCCTTAAATTCCCGATACTTAGTAATGTTTCCACTAAAATCGGCGATGTGAATTTCCGGGATTTTAACACCAACATGTTCGGTACGTGACCCTGTAGCTTGAAAGTTGGATTCACGTTCGATGGTAAGTTTTGCTATGGCGTGCAAGAGTGGTTCAGTTGCTTGCGCTGTTGAATTGATTACCGATGGTGTTTCGGTCGGAGGCACTGTCTTCGTGTTAAGATCCGTGGTCAACGGTGCCTCGGGTGCTTGGCTTTTATCGAGGGGGATTGTCCCCTTGGTAGTTTCCACAACCACTTTGTCCTCCTTCAAAAGTTCAGGGTGATGTTTTCCAACAAACTCTTTAATTTGTAAGAATATTTTTTTTGCTGTTTGATACTTTGGCAAAAATTCGTCAGCAGTGTCTTGATTTTGATCTATCAAAATGTCGTAATTTGCCTCGATGGAATCCCGAAGGCCCTTTGCCTTGTTATACTGCCTTGAGAGTGTTTCCAGGGTACGCCTCTCCAATCCCAACTTTGTAAGGTTAACCCTAACCTCTTCCAACTGGACGATGAAATTTTGCAGGTTGTCTATAACCATTTGAATTTTGTTCATTTTTTTTTTGATTGAACCACTGTGTTATAAAATTGATATATATATATTGGTTAACTATAACCCTTTGAATTTGAAATGACACTTGTTTTTAATAAATATGTATATAGGTTAACTATAACCCTTAAAAAAATGACTCGAAGAACCACTTGTTTAAGAAATGACACAAGTCTTATATATTTCCATAAAATCACCACCTTACCTTGGGTAGGGGGATAGTAATTTTATATTTATTGATATATATTGCAAGAGTGAAGAAATGACAAAATGTGTAGTCTATTTATACAAAGAAAAAAGCTGAGATTGGTAATTTATAGCAAAATACCATCTCATCAAATATTTAATTATTATTTAAAAGTAGGTTACTGCAGTCAGCACATTATTATTGGTAGTGCATTATTTGGATTCGTAAACAATCTCCCGCCAGAAAAAGGTGCAAAATTAGTCAATTTGCTTCGGTGATAGTAATGGATACTGGATCATTGGTGTTGGCGTGTGTCCGTGCCCAGCTACCAGGTATCTTGTCTTCCTTGCTGAGGTAACTTATATTGGCATCCATTGTTCTTGTCTTACAAAGAGTTTTCTGAATAGCAACTGTTGAAATAATTGTAAACAAAAAGAGAATGGTACATAAAGCGCATCCCAAGTACCAGTACTGATGGTCCAGGGAGATCCCATTGGCATCCTCAAGTTCATTTGAAATTTCTGCTTTAAGTAAAGCAATACGTGGGTCGTTTGGGAGTCGTTCTTGTATCGCAAGTCTTGGCGGTGACAAATTATCTGCAACTGTTGTAGCGTTATCAGTAATTATTTTTACGACATCTTCCATTGGAGAAACCACCTGGGATGAATTGCTGGAAATAGTGCAACCTTGGAATCGTACGACATTTACCTTTGTTATGATTGGAATGATAGAGTCATTGCACATCAAATTAACTTTATTTTCTTTTGATCTGTAGATGACTGCAAGATAAC
The DNA here is from genome assembly GCA_916050605.2 of Platycheirus albimanus. NCBI lineage: Eukaryota > Metazoa > Arthropoda > Insecta > Diptera > Syrphidae > Platycheirus > Platycheirus albimanus. The sequence goes on from OU696696.1 coordinate 142,677,039, forward strand.
CCTTAAAAACATGAATTATATTGTATTCGGTGTTGACCTCAGTGGTGTTACAGGTTGTCAAAAATGATTTACGAGTGGGAATTTTGAGGACTTCCTTCCAGCACTCATCTAATTGCTTCTCCTTAACGTCTTCGTATATTCCGTTGCCCAGATCTATGGCTTGAGATGGCTCAAAGAATGTTCCGTTGTCTGAACTAATCATAATTTGCTGTACAAGACTTCCATTGCCTAGGAGAATAGCTTGGGAGTCAATGGTTGGTACATTAATAAAAATAAACTCGAAAAAGATTTTAGGTTTAACTATAGGTATAGTGAATGTTACAATAACCATGTCTTGACGGATAAATTTTGCTATTTTGTTGTAAGTAAATAAAAGAGGTATATTAGATACAGGTGGCAGCATACAAAAGTTCAAACCTTTGTTCATTCTGCTGACGTGCTCCATTAGTTCAGTAGAAGGGCGAATGTTTTCGATGTTTTCTTGATTAGCCTGAATGGAACTGATGAGTAACTGAATGCTCGATGAGTAGGTATTTATTTCCTCCTGAATGCGAAGCAGCTGCTGCTGCTCTATGAGTTCATCAAGCTGTGTATCCACGGCTTTAAACTCTAAGTCGGTGATATTTGTTATTAGATAGGAGACCTTACTTATTCTGTTTTTGAGCTGGGTGATTTCTTGTTCCAGCTGATTGTTCTCCACAGCCTGATAGGCTATACCGGCAGTCATTAGTACTTGGGGAGCGTATTTAACAAGTCCTTTCATTACCGCAGGGATGGCACCGCGTTTTGGTCGTCCTTTGGGATAGCTTGCGATGATACCTTCCTTAATTCTCGTGGCTTCTAACGTAAGAGCTTGTTCTACAGCCTGACAATGTTGGTTTAATTGGCTGTATTTAGTGTTGTCATATTGATTGCAAAATAGTTTGAAATCTTGAAGAAGAGTGTCAATAGCATGTAAATCTGCAGTGATATTCAGAGAAGTTTCTACTGAAAATTCAAGGTCGAAGAGTTTTATCGATGCATTTCCTAAACACTGAATGTTAATTCCAGGAGTAAGAGGTTGAATGGAAAAAGCGCTAGTTTCTGGATAAGTAAGGGAAAGCCAAAGCAAAATAACACATGTAAGTAGCGTAGTTGTGCGATTTTGCACCCGGTTACTTCTTCTTAGGGCTTGCTTTTCCTCGGTGTCATCTGGAAATATTGGGACCAATCGATTTGTTGCGCGGTGCACAACTTCCCGTTTCGTTGTCTTTACATCAACTCTGCGCACATTGCCTTTTTCATCAGGATAGCATTCAATGATTGAACCCATTTTCCAGTCTGAAGGCATAACGCTCGCTTCTTGAAGTAATACTACATCTCCGATGCCAAGGTTTTGAGTTGCAAACTTCCATTTGTTTCTTTTCTGTAGATGTTGAAGATATTCTTGGTGAAATCTTTTCCAAAATTGCTGCTGAAGCTGCTGTACTTGTAACCAGCGTTTTGTAATTGGACCAACACTTTCAGATGTATAGCCAGCATCGATTACAGAGTTCTTGAAGCTGCGCTGAGTTATAAAGTGAAATGGTGTTAGGGCTGGTGCATCTTCTGCATCTAATGGATCTGGATATAGGGGTCTGCTGTTGAGTATACCTTCAATACGACATAAGAGGCTGTTAAATTCTTCGTATGTTAGATTCCTTGTGCCTGACATTATCTTTACAAAATGTTTCATAGATTTCGCGGAGGCTTCCCATAGTCCACCGAAGTTTGGACTGTACGGTGGGTTGAACTTCCAGACTATTTCTTGGATGGCCAGACTATCCTTGGTATTTTTAGTGATCTTAGTCCATTCTTCGTTGATTTTCCTTTTGGCTCCGATAAAGTTTGTGCCATTGTCGGAGAGCACAAGGGAAGGCCAACATCGCCTGTTAGAAAAACGTGTGAAAGCGGCTAGGAACATATCCGTGCTCAGATCGGAGCATATTTCTAGATGAACAGCTTTCGTGACTAGACAAACAAATACTGCCACCCAAACTTTGATTAATTTATCGAATCTTATTGCGCTGGCCTTAATATGAAACGGACCGCACAGGTCAACTCCAATTTTACTGAAAGCGGGTGCTGGAGTAATGCGTTCCAGTGGTAAATCGCCCATAATCGGCTGGATGGATTTAGCCTTCTATCGGATACAAACTGGACAGGATCGAATACATTTCTTTACACGAGATCTAATAGCAGGGATCCAGTATTCTTCTCTTATTAGGTGCTCTGTCAAGGAATTCCCGCTATGATGATGATCATGGTGAATCTGGCGAACGATCAAGTCAACTAAGTGACATTTTGTTAATATAATTGGGTGGCGTTGGCTCTCTGGAATATTGGCAAGGGAAATCCTCCCCCCTACGCGAAGTGTGCCGTCAGAGTCAATAAATGGTGTTAAGCAGGCTAGCCAGCTTTTTTTTGGAATAAGTCTTGATATGTTTAATTGGGATATTTCGACTTTGAAATCTAGTTGTTGCTGAAATTGGATAATTTTTGTCTTTGCTTTAGATATTTCTTCTGCAGTGATAGGGCCAGTTGGACGTGTTACTTTTTTTATCTTACAAGTCCAGCGAAGACAGTAGGCGATCACTCGCAATAAATGGTTAAAGCAAGAGAATCTCTCAATGAAGCTTTCTTCCACTGGATCATTTGTGGTAGCATTACTTATAGTGCACTCTATCTCCTTGAACGGGGTGAGTGGTAGCTGGTCGTTCATTAACCAACTAGGTCCACTAAACCATAATGTGCAGTCGATTAAGTGAGTTGGTGTAAGTCCGCGTGAGGCTGGATCTGCCGGATTTTCAGAAGATTGAACATAGTGAAGATCCCTGGGGTGGATAATTTTTCGAATGTTGCTGACTCTAGACTTCACAAATTTGTTATCAATCTCTTTGTTATTTCTTACCCAAGCAAGGGCAACCAAACTGTCAGTGTATCAAAGTAATATAAGCAGAATTTAACTTGGTACTAACCTGAGTAAAAAGTTCTGTTAGAAGTAAAATTCCTTCAAGTTCCATTTTGGGTATTGTGCATAGTTTACTTTCTTTGTTCGCTTTGGGGTTAAGTGGGGTGACGCGACCTCTTGCCGCTAGTAAGCAAATTGTGTACATTGAGTTTTCCCCCTTAGTCTCCGCAATTTTCACTCGGCTGTAAACTACTGCTGCGTAACCGTCTCCGGAGGCATCACAAAATCCAATGAGCTGAATAGGAGTGCTTTTAACTCCTCCAATCCAGCGTGGAATTTTAATGTTATTGAGTTTTGAAACTGTTCCGAGTACCTTGCTGAATTTGTGTTGTATTTTGTCATCTACTGATCCTGGATCCAAATTCGGAGCAGCATAATGACGGGAAGGATCCAGCCCATGGGATCATAAAGTGATGCGGCTGCGGATAATAGGCCTCTTTTTGTGTATTTAATGTTGTCTTTGTTCATGTTTTGGAAAGAAAAGACATCCTCTACTGGGTTGTAGAGTATTCCTAAGATTTTCATTGTTGGATCGGTGACTTGCTTGTATGAACCAAGCTTTCTAGTGTCCTCAACGTTATTTAGAAACTCTGGTTTATTTGATGCCTATTTAGTTAAGGATAGTTTTCCGGCTTCCAAGGTAGTGGTTATTTTAGCGATTTGCTCTTGGCATTTGGTAATGCTGTCTGCTCCATGAAGTAAATCGTCCATGTAAATAGAATTCTTGATGATGTCGATAGTTTCCAGGTCTGGGGCATTGTCTTCAGCTATTTGACGGACCGTCCTGATGGCTTGCCACGGAGCACAGTCTACTCCATATGTTACAGTATTGAGGAAGTATTCACCTAAAGGTTCATATTTATTTGGTCGCCAGATTATTCTAAACTTACTACGGTCTGACTCTGGTATCAGAAATTGGCGGAACATCTGTTGCATGTCGCTGGTGAATATGAATTCGTATTGTCGACTCTGATGGATGATGTCGAATATGTGGGACTGGAGTTTCGGTCCTGGATAAATAAGCTGGTTGAGACAGACACCGTTACTTGAAGGTGCACTGGCGTTAAAAACGTTCCTCAATTTTGCTGTGATAGCATCTTTGCGAATGATACTTATATATGGGATATAGTAAGCGTTGCTCGTCTCATCTCGTTGTTGGCAAACAGGAACTGGGGACATTTGATGAGACTTTAGCTAATCCGCCATGAAATCGTTTGACATCTTCTTGTGAATTTCATCCTTCTCCCATCGTCTCTCTTGTCCCATAAAAAACCTTACAGCCATCCTATACGAGTTACCTAGGGCGGGGGCGTTGTCCTTCCAAGGGATGGGGACGACATATCGACCGTCTTTCGTTCGACAGTGTTTCTGGATGAATAGCTTTTCACAATTCAAATCATCATCTTCATCAATGCTCTCCCTGCGGGCTGGCATATCCCAGAAATCTATTAGGTTTGTCTCGTACTCCGAGAGGGTGGTGAAGACTGAGGTTTTATTACCTGAATTATTTCCTGGGTCTCCAGATACAATCCATCCACCAAGATAGGTGTTTTGAAGCAAGAGTCCATCCTTTTTTTCTAGTCCTGGGCGTAGAACTGTTGAATATACAGGTCCACCCAATAAAAGCGGTATGTGGGCGGGCTTATTGAATTGAGGATCCGCGAGTGGCTTGTCGAATGAGGTCTTCCAGGCGATATAGCTGGGCATACTGGGAAAAGATCCTGTAACGCGTTTAACAACCAGAGCCTTTATATAAAGGAATGGTAGGTCTGGATTATCAAGCTTGAGTTTGATGCTGGCAATAGCACGGACCGTTCCAATCTCTCCCCCAACTCCTATGACTTTCACCAGAGTTAGTTTTTTTGGCAATCGCAATTTCTGTACTAAGTCTTCAGTAATGTAGTTCGCTTGACTGCTCTGATCTAGTAAGCAACGGATTGAGACATCTTCGTTATCAACTAAAAGTTTTGCAATGGCTGTAGGAAGGAGAACATTAGACGATGTTTCAGACTCATTTTGGCATAGGTAAGTGCTGCTTGTTGCTGGAATTTCAGTCTGGATTGAGACTGGTTGTGGATGCATTGCCATAATATGAGGGCCTTGGCATATTTCACATTTCAGAAAATGTTTTGATCTGCACGGAGAGCGAAAGTCAATATATGCATATTTTGTAGTCTCTTAGTAAGGTTTCCCGATTTTGGGAGCTTAGAAACTGTGGACAATCTGTCACCAAATGTTGTTCCCTGCAGATGAAGCATCTTTTCGTCTGTTGTGGCTGGATTGTTGCATGGGCTCTGGTGTGCGGAATCCAAGACCCTTTCGCAATTGGGTTTTTTTGAATTGGCTGCATTGCTTTCTGTACATCTCCTTGAGTCAAATGGTGCTGGTATTCTCTAAACATGAAGTCTTCAATTTGTTCCAAAGTGGGGAATGTGTTTTTAGAATTGACGACATCTTTTAGCCTTCCACGTGTAATGGGATCTAAGCCTCTAAGGACAAGAAAGGCTAATAACTGTTCTCTATTTACCTCGTTTTTTTTTAGATTTGATATCCTCCCTTTAGTGTAGTGCATAAAGGTAATGATGGAGTCCGCATTGCCCGGGATAGTTGGTCGTTGGGGAAGAGCCTATAGGGCTTCCAATTCCACATTGGCTAAGTGCCTTGGATTATCAAACGTTCCGTCTAAAAGTTCCCACGCTACACCGTAGTTGTCTCCAGTCATATCCAGACCACTTAATGCTTCCAGTGCTCTGCCACTTAGCTTGGATTTCAGCAACGCAAAACGGTCGATATTCGATGTATGGCTTCTACGCACCAAAGAATCGAACTGTTCCTTAAATTCCCGATACTTAGTAATGTTTCCACTAAAATCGGCGATGTGAATTTCCGGGATTTTAACACCAACATGTTCGGTACGTGACCCTGTAGCTTGAAAGTTGGATTCACGTTCGATGGTAAGTTTTGCTATGGCGTGCAAGAGTGGTTCAGTTGCTTGCGCTGTTGAATTGATTACCGATGGTGTTTCGGTCGGAGGCACTGTCTTCGTGTTAAGATCCGTGGTCAACGGTGCCTCGGGTGCTTGGCTTTTATCGAGAGGGATTGTCCCCTTGGTAGTTTCCACAACCACTTTGTCCTCCTTCAAAAGTTCAGGGTGATGTTTTCCAACAAACTCTTTAATTTGTAAGAATATTTTTTTTGCTGTTTGATACTTTGGCAAAAATTCGTCAGCAGTGTCTTGATTTTGATCTATCAAAATGTCGTAATTTGCCTCGATGGAATCCCGAAGGCCCTTTGCCTTGTTATACTGCCTTGAGAGTGTTTCCAGGGTACGCCTCTCCAATCCCAGCTTTGTAAGGTTAACCCTAACCTCTTCCAACTGGACGATGAAATTTTGCAGGTTGTCTATAACCATTTGAATTTTGTTCATTTTTTTTTTTGATTGAACCACTGTGTTATAAAATTGATATATATATATTGGTTAACTATAACCCTTTGAATTTGAAATGACACTTGTCTATAATAAATATGTATATAGGTTAACTATAACCCTTAAAAAAATGACTCGAAGAACCACTTGTTTAAGAAATGACACAAGTCTTATATATTTCCATAAAATCACCACCTTACCTTGGGTAGGGGGATAGTAATTTTATATTTATTGATATATATTGCAAGAGTGAAGAAATGACAAAATGTGTAGTCTATTTATACGAAGAAAAAAGCTGAGATTGGTAATTTATAGCAAAATACCATCTCATCAAATATTTAATTATTATTTAAAAGTAGGTTAATGCAGTCAGCACATTATTATTGGTAGTGCATTATTTGGATTCGTAAACAATGCCATCCAGTCGCCGTGACCGCAGACATTCAGAAAATGTTTCTGCAAGTACGAATTAGTCCAGAGCAGTGGGACCTACAGAGGATTTTTTGGCGACCAACGGATAAAAGTGACATTCGAGAATATTGGCTGACAACAGTGACTTTCGGACTTGCTTCAACTCCACATTGTGCAGTTCGTGCAATGATTCAAGGAGCAAGCGACTCACGGGCGCAATGGCCGATGGGCGCTGAGGCAATCGAACGTGATTTCTATATGGACGATTGCTTGTCTGGCGCAGCAGATATAGCGACGGCACAAAAGTTATATCACGAGATGGATGCATTGCTTAGATCGTATGGGTTTATCCTAAACAAGTGGCGTTCAAACCGAGTGGGAGTGGTACCTTGTACTGGTAAGAAGCAAATTGAAGACACACTCGACTTGGTTGAACTTGGTGATACAACTGTGCTAGGTTTACGTTGGCTTCCTGGAACGGATGAGCTGATGTTTAAATTCCTTCCACCCACGATACTTCAAGCAAATTAAGCAACAAAACGTCGAGTACCTAGCCACATAGCACAGATATTTGATCCAAACGGTTACGTTGGGCCAGTAGTAATCGTTGCAAAAATTATAATGCAAGACATATGGCGAGCAAATATCGCATGGGATGTCCCGATTCCAGATGAAATTTACCGAAGGTGGCAGCAATTTCAGCAGCAATTGTCACATATCACGGAAATTAGGCTGCCGCGCTGGTTGGGGATAACTCACGACAGTAAAATTTCTTTGCATGGTTTTGCTGACGCTTCATTGGCAGCCTATGGAGGAGCAGTTTTATACGTTCGCGTTGAATCTGCAAATCAAGTAAAAATTGCTCTAATCACAGCTAAATCGCATGTCGCACCCGTGAAGTCCATAACAGTGCCAAGGCTTGAACTATGCGGTGCAAAATTACTAAGCGAACTTGTATTTGCTTTTAAATCAGCTTCAAACTTGATGCATGTGGAGACTACGTTGTGGTCAAATCCTCAAATAGTGCTAGCATGGTTGGTTAAAGATCCAACAAAGCTGAAAATCTTTGTTAACAACCCTGTGCAGAAAATTCAGCGTTTGACGTCAGACGCCCATTGGCGTTATGTATCTTCGACAGATAACCCGGCCGATCTTCTAAGTCTTGGCTTATCAGCAACAGAGTTGAGTACGTCTCAATTGTGGTGGCGTGGTGCTGAATGGCTACTTAGACAACTTAGTTATTGGCCAGAGACGCAACAGAAACGATCAACCAAAACCGAAGAATATATTGCGCAGGAAGAGAAAACTGGCCAAGACAATATCCTTTGTAATACGAAAGTCCGACAAACATACAAAGCGTTATTGGTTATGAACATAACACTTCGCGATGTCGATTTGTTGACGCGAGCTTCGAGCATAAATGCGTTGAGCAGATTGACAGCATGGATTTTCCAATTTCAAACTAACAGTCTTCAGAAACAGAAACAGCTTCGTCGAGAAGGCCCACTGACAAACACTGAGGTTGAAAATGGGTTGAAATATTGGATTCGCGAGGAACAAGCCATCTACTACGAAAAGGAAATCAGAGCTTTGCAATCGTCACTTAAGAGCAGCATAGATACAACAAGTTCAATACTCAAATTCAATCCTCGAATCGACGATCAGGGTTTACTTCGTATGAGTGGTCGTTTGGATCGAGCACTAATAGCGAACGACCAAAAAAACCCGATAATTTTACCTGACGTTAGCCTTTTGACGAAACTATTCATTCAAGAAGCACATGCTGCCACTTTGCAGGGGTCCACGCGAGATGGGAGCGTTTATACGTCGAAAGTATTGGATCACAGACTTACGTCGGGCAATTCATACCCACAACTCGCGTTGTATTGTCTGTGCACGAGAGAATCAACAAGCAATGCAGCAAATGATGGCTGATCTACCATCCGATCGGGTGCAGCCATGCCGACCATTTCGATAATCCGGGGTGGATGGGCCTTTTTTGCTAAAAGCTCGTGGAGGTCGATGTAACATTTTTGAAAAAAAAATACGTCGCTGTATTTGTGTGCATGGTCACCAAAGCAGTACATTTGGAATTGGTCGATAGTTTATCAACTGCAGATTTCATCCAGGCATTCCTTAGTCTTACAAGCATACGTGGGGCATGTACACGTCTATGGAGTGACAATGGGAGAAACTTTACGAGCGCAGAAAAGGAGTTAGCTCGTATGCTGCGGACCTGGAATGGAATGAATATGGCTAAAAAATTGCAAGAATATGGTACGGAATGGCGCTTCATCACACCAACTGCACCGCATCAAGGAGGACTGTGGGAAGCCGCAGTCAAATCGATGAAATACCACCTGAAACGAATTGTCGGACCACATAAATTGACCAGCAGTGCCTTCAGAGTCATTCTTGCTCAAACTAGTGCAGTAATGAACTCACGACCATTATCTGCACAGTCGGGCGACCCAGAAGATTTGTCTTTCCTAACGCCGGCGCATTTCCTCATTGGCGAGCCCATCACCCAGCCTTTCGGCGCAAATGTTCAAGAGATCCCGGACAATAAATTGAAATTAGCAGCGAAAATTCAAAAGATGACACAATCTCTTTGGAAAGTTTGGTCGAGGGATTATTTGCACGAACTGCAACAACGACCGAAATGGAGAAGAGCGCACCCAAATTTGAGATCTGGTGACTTGGTTCTTATTCGTGAAGATAATATACCTCCGACATTATGGAAAACCGCAATATCGTCGATGTGTTTCCCGGCCCGGATGGCTGGTTCGAAACGTTAGCTTAAGAGCTTCCTCGGAATTTGGCCAAAAAAGGAATTACAAAGAACCTCTAGAACGCCCAGTTCAATAACTAACGTCTCCTTCAAGGAAGTTGATGCACATGCACAAGAGCATGGTAGAGCATTAGCTTGCTAAGCACTTAGCAGGAAGTCACATACAAAATTTTAATATAATTATGTTGTAGTTTTATATATAATTATGTTGCTCCCCATTTTTTCAAAACCGAAAAGGTACTTAAATTGAAAAATCAGAAAAAAAAACTTTATAGCAAAATAACTCTATTGTATGAAAACCATTTGAATCCAGAAATATTAAAAACTGAGAATGTACTTGTATTTAAAAATTCCAAAATAAATATACCACCATTTATATACAAAAACGCATGTTAACACTGAAAAAGCTATTCTATATTAAATAAAATAGTTTTATCACCAAATCGCTTCGAAAAGAACTTAAATACCTAAATCACTTTATTCACAAATATTTCTTCTTACCTTCCATTGAGTTTCTAAGTGATGATGGCTGCAGATTCACTTTAATTTTTTTTTTTGATTTAACCCACATGGTCTTCGACAGAAAATTTAGCTAGACTCCAATGTCTTGGTTTTTTTTTTTTCTCCCTCTTGACTTTTTTTATATGATGACTATCCAGACTCCAGAGAGAACAGAGAAGATGTTGTCGGTTGAGAGGTCGAATTGAAAAGAGAAATGAATATGGCAATCTATCTGCCAGGAAGTATCGCAAAGCAAAGGTAAGTCAGCTGTCACTTAGTACTGTGACAGTTTGGGGGCTTAGCATTACTTCGTTCATAATTAGGTGAACTTGATACACTTTAAGGGCAGTTTTCACCAGTACGAATTTTGGATAGCTGGTTCTGTAGTAAGTTTGTCGATGGTGAGGTGAATAAACAAAAATATTTCGCATTTGAGGCGACGGTGAGTATGCATTCGATGGCATTCGGATGATGGTAAGTACTTATAAGCATATCTCTTGGTGGATATGGCATCATTCCGCTAGGTGGCAAAAGTCTTCCCTACAAACTACAACATATATAGAAAAAATCAAAAGCCGTACCAGGACAATTTACGAATTACTGCCAACACGAAGGCACCGCAGGTCGCTATTTGATGGTATTGAGAACGCATTGCACTATTTATTTGGAACAATGGATCATGAAAATGAAAGGGATGTTTATAGCAAAATAACTGAATTGCATGAAAACGAAAAAACACAAGATGAATTAAATAAAAAAACAAATAAGCGTAGTTAGGAATACTTTCCAAGCAATTGAAAGGCCCTTGAAATCTCTTATGGAAAGACAACAACAAATAGGTGATGAAATCAATAGAATCCATGAACTTACCATCAACTCCGCAAAAGTCACAAATGAGACAAGAGATTTTTAGTAACATACTCTTACAGGTTGCAGAATTAGAGTCTCGTCAAAAGTCCATTATTGATATTATATTAGCCTCCAGAAATAATCAAATTCACCCGTTGTTAATTTCTCCTAACACACTTTCAACGATTTATGAGGTCGAACCCAATGTGCGAAAACTGAATACCACTGATATATCAAACAGCTGAGATTAAATCACATACATATATTAGTAGACAAGTTAGTGGTCAAGATCAGCCTACCAATGTTGACTTTTCTTAAAACGAAATTTTTTAAAATTGTTTGTTTTCCTATTTACCTTTCTGTGGGACATTCGTTAGTTCCCGATATCAGCTACTCACACCTAGCCACACACATTGAAACCCAGAATTTCATACTATTCCAAGCTGAAAGGGTTCAAAGATTGATCAAAATCACGCATGACTTGAACACTACAACTCATGTTGGGAAACTCTATAGCCCCATTACGCGTGCCGCAGCTACAACGGAATGTTCAGTTAAAATATTTTTTAACCCTTTGAATGAAAATACATATTGTAAATATCGAATTCAAAGGCCTTCGCGAGATGTTTTCATTATAATGGATAGGCCAAACACTTGGTTATTCTCAGTGATTAATGCTACTGTTTAAACCACAACCATATATAAGAAATTATTCGAAAACACCCTATCTAAATCTAGAACACCTTATTCCCAACCAAATACACATGAAATGCATTTATGTAATTTAGTATAAATAAGCATACAATTTAAGAATAAAATCACTTTTCACTCAGAAGTCAAATCGTCATACTGTTTTAATTTATGATTGCTAGCCCCCACCCGAGGTAAGGAGCAATTTTAATTCAATCCACCAAATAAGTTGGGATACCAAATATTTACAACGACAACTTAAAAAAGGTTGAATCAAAGTCGAATACAAAGAAGTTTTCGACTTTAAACATTGGTGACCCCGACGTGATAAACACGTCCAACATATAAGGCTCCAACGCAACCCGCTCACTGGCCTGCCGAGATCCAGGAATCAAAAGTTCAAGTGTTCCGGTGTCCCAAATCCTGAAAGCAGAAGACGTAGTCAACGTGTACCTGCTTCCTATCTGGTTGAACGAGCAGTCATTATCTCATCGTCTTCGTATTTGACGCAGACAATTCACAGTTGCATCGAGCCCGTGACGCAACTCATCTAAAATACGAAATGGATGAAATGGATGTATTCCGGATTATAGCCAGACAGAAGACTAACCGACGAACTATTAAAGTTAAAGTCCAATGTTGGCAAAGACAGTCCCGACCGAAAAACGGTCGAATATAAAGAAAAAAAATTACGATCATTAGAAGCCCTCTGGCTAGAGTTTCACAACAATCATGATCAGGTAAAGGCTTATGTCAAGGCTGACACTCCGTATATGCAAGCTAACTCATACGAGATAGTCAAAAAGGCATACGCTGATTTAAAGAAAATTCTAGAATCAATTGTGCCTAAAAAACTCGACGCTTCAGAGAAAGCAGTTGGGGCGGCTAGCATAGCAGCTCCAGTACAAAAAGAAACCGAGGAAAAACAGCCAGTAGATATGAAAGTCCAAACTTCGGATATAGCTAGAATTATCAGAAGACAGAACACAACCACACAGTCTCTACAGCGGTTACTCTCTAGTATTAAAACCACTGCAGCAGACGTTTGGAGTTCTACGTTTTGTAGCGTAAGATTAAACGCGCTGCGAAAATACTAGATGGAACTAGAAGAAACCCATCGTTTGATACATGAGCTCTCTGAAGACTCTATCCAAGATGGATACGACTTGAACAAATTTTTCCAGCTGGAAGACGAAGTCCAGCAATTCCTGATATCATTAACTGTCAAATTGGAAGAATTCACAACTCAAGGCTCATCATTATGTCGTCAAGCCAGGAATCTTAATCCAGTGAATACACCCAAGCATACCCTAGAATTACCGAAGGTAACATTGCCCAAATTTGATGGGAATTATACAAAATGGAAGCAGTAAAGTGATTTGTTCACCGAGCTTGTTGATAAACAAGATATAGCAAACTGCCAAAAGATGTTTTACTTAAAAACAACATTAACCGGTGAAGCCGAAAATCTTATAAGGCATTTTACGACATCCGATAACAACTGCGATGCAGCCTGGAAGGTAGTTAAAGATCGATATGACAACCCTCGACTTCTGGTATCAGCACAGGTGCAGAGATAACTAATGCAACCGGTAATCCAAAATGAAACTCCAAAGGCAATAAAAGCCTTACATGACACCACACAGGAATGCATGCTGAGTTTGAAGGGGCTTAATATTGACACCACCAATTGGGATCCTCTGCTTATGAGTATTCTGATCAAGAAACTTGATAGAAACACTTTAACCCTCTGGGAGCAGTCGCTTAAGAACCCGAAAGCATTTCCATCCTTAAGCGAGTTTTTATCATTTCTTAGAGTTACGGTTCCAATCATTAGAAGCCATGGGACCAAAGGTAGTGAGATTGAGTTCAGAAGACTTTAGTAAAAAGACAAAAGCTTCAACAAACAGAACAAACAAATGCAATGTTTGTGGGCAGAAAAGACATGCCATGTCACGATCTCAATCTGGACGTTACATCGTGGCTCTACCTTTTGCAAATGACCCTAAAGGTCTAGGGGAGTCAAGGGAAATAGCTGTGCGAAGATACCTTAGCCTTGCAAAAAGGTTACAAAAAAATCCAGAAATTCATAAGCAATATATTGAATTCCTGAGATTATATTGCCTTAAAACATACGGATGAGATTAAAAACACTAAAATCTCTCTTCAAAGGCCGCAATATTTTCTTCCTCATCATTGCGTCCTGCGCCCGGAAAGTAGTTCAACAAAGTTAAGAGTGGTATTTGATGTATCATCAAAGACATCCACAAACATATCACCCAATCAGATTCTGCACACTGGACCAGCCTTACAAAATGACCTATTTTCCATTTTATTGCGGTTCCGGATTCACAAGTATGTGTTTACAGCCGATATTTCTAAAATGTATCGCCAAATACTTGTGAACGACTACAGTTAACGATTCCAGTGTATCGTTTGGCGGGAATCCATTAAGGATCCTCTCAAGACATACCAATTGAATACCGTAACTTATAGCACCAAATCTGCACCCTACCTCGCTATAAGATGTCTTCATGATCTAGCAGAAGGAGCAGGCAACCGGCATTTACTTGGCGCAAATATAATCCGTCAAGATATATACATGAATGATATCTTAACTGGTAGTGACAGTCTTAAAACCGCTACTCAAATGCAGTCAGAACTGATACAACTTCTGGCTGAAGGTGAGTTCCATCTAAGGAAATGGTGCTCCAACATACCTTCACTCTTGAAAGGAATCCCACAAGAAGATTGTGAAACTGAAACGATCCTTCACGACCAAGAAGAAGGTTCCATAAAAACGTTAGGACTGACCTGGCTACCAGCATCAGACCAATTTCTCATCAAAACAAATTGGAATGAAATAACGAAGATTTCAAAAAGATCTATACTATCCGACACTGCTCAAGACCATTTATGAATGTAGGCGTTGACTTCTTCGGGCTAGTCTACATTCACTATAGAATACGTGGTAAGCAATCAACAATAGCATATGTTTCCGTCTTCGTATGCTTCTCAACAAAGTCGGTGCACCTAGAACTTGTAATCGATTTAACTACTCAGGCGTTTCTGGGAGCCCTGAAAAGATTTGTGGCAAGGCGAGGCTGTCCAGCTAAAATCTTTTCTGATAATGCTACAAACTTCGTAGGTGCTCGAAATGAATTAACCGAACTCAACTCAAAGGTTTTTTCTGAAGAAGGTCATAAATCAATTAAGAATTATTGCACTGGCAGAACCATTGACTGGAAACCTATTCCTCCTCGTTCTCCTCACTTCGGAGGTTTATGGGAAGCAGCAGTAAAATCTGCCAAACACCATATGAAGCGGATATTTGCGAGTGCATCTCTAACCCAAGAAGAACTTACAACAGCTCTTGCGCAAATAGAAGCAATCCGTAACTCAAGACCATTGACCCCAATATCCAATGATCCTAATTATCTTGAAGCCATTACACCTGGCCATTTTTTGATTGGAGCACCTTTGATTTCAATGGTGGATCCCGAAGCAGCGAAGGCTCCTCAGCTTACTCATGTTGCTAGATGGAATCTAGTAACTTCTATTCATCGGGAGTTCTGGCGCAGATGGACAAGCGAATATTTACAAGAACTTCAACAGAGGTATAAATGGAAAAATCCTCAAGCGGATATCTAACCAGGCACCCTAGTTCTTATTAAAGAAGACAATTTGCCACCTCTCAAATGGTTAATGGGAAAAGTCTTAAGAACCATTCCTGGACCAGACAAATACACAAGAGTAGTAGATATTAAAACTGCTTCAGGGGAACTAAGACGATCCATTGCTAAGGTGTGTCCTCTTCCTACTGAGGTCCAACCAGACAAAAGAGACCAAATAAAGGAAACAGCTCTAGCATCTACTAGTGTTCAACTAACAGCACTTCCTGAAGCTACTAGTTGGCCGTCTCGTCTTAAAATCAAAAGTAAGGTTGAACACCCACTTAAAGGTCGTTTCGTTCCAATACAAGAACGCTGCAATCGAAAACGAAGAAATCAAGAGCCATCTTCTGTGCCATCTCAAAGATTGAAAATAAGTCCAATCAAAACATTATTGGTTTGCTTATTTTTTCTTGCCACCGCATTAGTACAAACAACCAAACGAAGTGCAGTAGATGTTGAGCACTTTGACAATAGCCCTGGATTATATTTTGAAGATATTGGAGAAGCAAGACTCATAACTGATGAATGGAACCTCTTTATTTACTTCAATATGACAAGTTATTGGAATGAGTTAAAAGGACTACAAAAGGGCGTCGCCCAACTTAAGGCCAGATGCGAAGAACAACGGATTCAGAAGCCGAATAATCTCTGCAAGGCCATCATAAATCACCTAGAAATGCGTCTCCTGGAATCAGAAAACTTAAATGACATTCTAAACCACAGAAATGGTATCGCAATAAGAAAGAGAAGAACTCCATTTGACATCATAGGCACCGTCGCAAACAAATTATTCGGGGTACTTGACTAAAAATATGCGCAACATATTGAAGATAACATCAGGATGGCCCAAAATAATGAACAACACCTACTGGACTTAAGCAAAAATCAAACATCTATAATTGAATCGACAACAAATATTCTCAACAAGTCATTATCCTCAATAAAGGAACAGTTTAGTGAGGTGAAAGAGCAATTAACAATCGCTTATGATTCCATTGACATTCTTAATAAAACTGTACAGAGAACAGAAGTTCTCAACTACAACAATCTATGTCACTCAAATAATGGATGGTTTTCAACGAACTCAAATAGCAATCCTCGAAGCTATTTCAGACACTCATCAAGGAAGACTTAATCCTTTACTTCTTTCTCCAAGACAACTTTTGACAGAAGTGGATAAAATTCGTACAATGATACCAAGTTCATTAACTTTTCCAGGATACGATGAACACAATCTTCCAAAATTGTACAAACTTCTTCGAGTCAAGGCACGAGTTACAAAATCAGCAATTGTATTGCTTGTAAAATTACCTTTAGTAAATAGACAGATGTTCCAGCTATTCAAACTAATCCCATTACCAGTTCAGCAAAATATATCATTCATCTTCATCCAGCCATCAAGAGCGTTCTTAGCGGTGACTCAATTCAGAGATCAGCATTTCCCACTTTCACAAGCGGAATATCAGGACTGTATACATATCGATGACAAAAAATATCTATGTAAACAACGACATCCAATATTCAATACACACTCAGTCGAAAACCAATGCGAAATTCACATGCTTAATCATAATAAACAGCTCTCATCATATTGCGAACTAAGGTCTACTAATGTTGACAGGATGTGGATTCAACTTTATAATCCTAATTACTGGATTTTCGCCTTTCATCATGAAGAAATACTTCGATAGTATGCGGTTCTGAGATAAAAACTACAAAACTACAAGGGATAGGACTTATGAAGCTGGCAACCGACTGTGTCATTAAACAACCAACCATGACTATCAATGCTCATAATTTCTATACGTCAAAGTCAACTATGCCATTTTTGCCGACACATAACTTTAGTCTATTTTTCGATAAATTTCCCAT
Organism: Platycheirus albimanus; assembly: GCA_916050605.2. NCBI lineage: Eukaryota > Metazoa > Arthropoda > Insecta > Diptera > Syrphidae > Platycheirus > Platycheirus albimanus. The sequence continues at coordinate 142,694,243 of OU696696.1, forward strand.
TGAGCCACTACAATCCGAAATCCAGAAGAAAAAAGAAATTATCATTCGAGGAGTAGATGACTTAGCATTACTTAAGAAGCGAATATCCTATCAAAAAACACAGGAGACATTGCCTAACAAAATCTCTCATCACGATATCCATCAATATGCTATTAGGTATCTGTCACTCTTAACTGGTTTGATCCTAGGCGCCGTATTTCTACTTCACCGAAGGCAGAAGAAGACAGCACCATCTCCAAACGATATAAAGCCGAGGAGAATGTTTAAACCACAACTATATATAAGAAATTATTCGAAAACACCCTATCTAAATCTAGAACACCCTATTCCCAACCAAATACACATTAAATTCCCAATTCTATAATTCACACCAAAATGTAACTTCAGCACTTTATTCAGGGGCTCGATATAAAATATCTATCCTATTACAATTATTTTCTCACCAAATCGTAGTATTATTTTCCCACATTGTAAATAATTGCTGACATGCATTTATGTAATTTAGTATAAATAAGCATACAATTTAAGAATGAAATCACTTTTCACTCAGAAGTCAAATCGCCATACTGTTTTAATTTATGATTGCTACCCCCCACCCGAGGTAAGGAGCAATTTTAATTCAGTCCACCAAATAAGTTGGAATACCAAATATTTACAACGACAACTTAAAAAGGTTGAATCAAAGTCGAATTCAAAGGAGTTTTCGACTTTAAACAGCTACCATTATTCGAACTCTTTGTCGGAGAAGTTTTGTGACACCCAAAATCAAGGAAACAGGTATTATAGCAATAAAAGAACCTTGTCTAGTAGAAATAAATGACCAGACGATCCATTTTGAAGGTGAATCAAAGCATGCGCTGACAATTATTCAGCCTCTCTACTTCGTTTCTAACCAGACAGAATTGTCCAGGCTAAATCTAAGCAACTTAACACCTAGTATTTCAGAAATAAGAAAATCCAACTTATATCAAGCAATAGTTCCAGTGAAGTCATTCATAAAAATACTGAAACACTAGAGGAAATAGAAAATAAATTTGAACAACTTGACAAGGAAAAAACATCCGATATGCGGCATACCGTTTCTATAACTTCCCTCTCTTTCTCGAGTGTACCTGCTAATCATTGGATTTATGGAAATTATTAAAAGTCATAAAAACAAAATGTTTTCATAACCAAACAATTGAGGCACAAAAAGTAGAAATGCAGGAAAAAGAAACACCTAGCCTAAGCAGAAATAACGATAGCGGAAACACCGAAAAAACATTTGTCCGTTCGCAAACCTTACCGCGGTCAATTCAGTTAGTGAAAGATCAAAATTTCACCAAACTAAAATGAGCATTCCAACAATTAAGTATAAATACCTATCCTTAGCATATCGCTCCCCATTTTTTCAAAACCGAATAGGTACTTGTATTGAAAAATCAAAAAAAATCAAAAAAAAGCTTTATAGCAAAATAACTCAATTGTATGAAAACCATGTGAATCCAGAAATATTAAAAACTGAGAATGTACCTACTTGTATTTAAAAATTCCAAAATAAATTAACCACCATTTATATAAAAAAACGCATGTAAACACTGAAATAGCTATTCTATATTAAATAAAATAGTATTTATCTCTATTATTTTTTCAAAAATAATTAAATATACATATTTAAATAAAGAAAAAGTTTCAAGTTAAGACATTATATTTAAGAGCTCAATAAAACAAAATATATAAAAAAACGAATGTGAATACTGAAATATTCTATATTAAATAAAATAGAGATAAAAATACAAAAATAATTAAATATATATAAAAACATAAGCGAGAGCTACAGTACGTTTGCAACGAACTGTTGGATACCCTATTCCCCATATTTTTGTATGTGCATGCGTCTGCCTCCCGCAAACAGCCGATGTTTCAGAAACAAAATTCTTCTTTAGCAGACAGAAAAAATTCAATAACATTAATTTTATGCGGTGTTATGTTCAATTAGTGCTGGCGCAATAAAAAAAGGAGTGCGCCACGCCCAAAGTTAAAACGTTTTATTGCCAAGGCAATTGTTATGAGCTCAGTGACATTCAATTTTATTCTTGCAGATCGATTTGAACAAAACAAGACAAAACTTAAATTTTTAAAAATTAGATTTGGAATGGAAATAGCGATTATGGGTGTTTTTAACAATTATTGGACCACACTCTGCTACGTAACCAAGGAATATAAATCCAAGTGTTCATCTGTTTACTTCAAAACTGCGACCGATAGTTAAAAAACGTTAAAAAAATTAATACATTATACGAATTTTGCCGGAAACGCCCCTTAAAAGTGGGCGTGTCTTAAAAATTTGAAGCACTAACTGCACTTTTTTCAGTATTTAGGCATATGTGTAAGACTACAGCTGAATCGAGTAGTTTTTAAACAATCTTACCTGAGCAAAGGTATTTTACCAAAATCACGCCTTTAAAAGTGGGCGTATTGAAAAAATGTACAAAAGAAAATGTAGAGATATATTTCTCAAATAACGAACGGAAGGAAAAAGGTTTAAATTAAACATTGGAAATGCCTTAAATTCTTAAGGCTACGTTTTTCGTTCTTTCATGAAAAGTAGGCGTAAGCCACGCCCAAAATTCAAAAATTTCCTTTCATACACAAACCTTTTCGTTTCTTTTAAGAGACGCAAAATTTTGGCTTGCGGATTAATTATAAATACCGTTTATTTACAAAAACAATTTTGCTATAGTTTCTAATGAAAAGTGGGCGTCAGCCACGCCCAAAATCAATTTTTTTGATTTCATACACAAGATGTTTATGTGCCAGTTAGACCCACAAAATTTTATGTTTTTCGCTTTAATATAACAATTGTTATTTTATAAAAACAATATTGATGGTTTTGTATGAAAAATAGGCGTAAGCCACGCCCAAACTGAAATATTTTTATTTGATTGGAAGAAAGTTTACCTTAAGCTTACGTGTGAAAAATTTTAGCGTTATGCTTTTATCGTAACTGTACAAAAAAACATAATTTAATTTTATTAAATTGAGGTTGTTCAACAAAAATGGCGATTGTGGGCGTTTGAGGGCGGATTTTACCGGTTCAAGAACTTAGCCTTACTCTTGAACCAAAGATTATATATACCAAATTTCTTTCTAGCTCAAAAATTGCGACCTCTAGAGAGTATACATACGGACGGACGGACGGACATGGCTTAATCGACTAGGCTTTTGATTCTGAGTCAGAATATATGTATATACTTTGCTATACCTAACGGTATTATTTCTCTATGTTACAAACTCCACACCAAATACAATATACCCATTCTATGGAATAGGGTATAAAAAATCAAGTTAAGACATTATATTGAAGAGCTCAATAAAAGAAAATCTATAAAAAACATTTGCGAGAGCTACAGTACGTTTGCAACGAACTGTTGGATACCCTATTCCCCATATTTTTGTATGTGCATGCGGCTGCCTCCCGCAAACAGCCGATGTTTCAGAAACAAAATTCTTCTTTAGCAGACAGAAAAAAAATCAATAACATTAATTTTATGCGGTGTGATGTTCAATTAGTGCTGGCGCAATAAAAAAAGGAGTGCGCCACGCCCAAAGTTAAACCGTTTTATTGTCAAGGCAATTGTTATGAGCTCAGTGACATTCAATTTTATTCTTGCAGATCGATTTGAACAAAACAAGACAAAACTTAAATTTTTAAAAATTAGATTTGGAGTGGAAATAGCTATTATGGGTGTTTTTAACAATTAATGGACCACACTCTGCTACGTAACCAAGGAATAAGTAAGTAAGTAATTCATTTTATTTCTGTTTTAGGTTACATTGAATTTCAATTTTTTATGAATTTTAAAGCTATGGCACTGCCGTCAGCTCGGTTGGCAAAATTACTTCATACAATTTATTTTCATAATATAATTATACAATAGTTTTTAATAAAATAAATCTTTTCAAATTCAGTTAACAAAAGAATTCTATATTTATATAATTCTTTCAAAAAAAAGTATAGTGTTTTCCAATCAGACTCGTTAAGCACACTTATTGTTTCATTCATTGTCAAAGTCCTCTTCCTGAAGAATATAAGACGCTGTTGGATAAAGATGGGACATACGCTTATGATGTGGAAACAATCTTCTTTGGCTTTTAAATTGCATAGTGTACAAAATTGGTTGAAACTTCCATTATACGGACACCCATTGAGACCTAGGAGTTCACACCTGGCTCTAAAAATTAGAGATATTTCTCTGTAACTCATTGAATCGTTAAAGTAGTTTCTTTCCATTAAATTATGATTAAGCTGCGAGTATAAGATTCTACTTTCCGAATCACGAGCATTTACTATAAACGATTCTTGTACAGAGTTGTCGTACGCTTGAATTATACGGTAAAACTGTTCTTTTGAGTCATTTAAGTTGAAAGGATCTAACGTGAATACTTCTCCACAAGCTTGTCCTAGATCTTTCCACTTTGCCATCCACCAATCCTGGTTTCTGATCTCATAAAGGGCCAATTTTGTTGATAGACGAGCGTCCTGATGGGACAGTATCTTGAGGATGTAGTCTGCTTGGGACTTTAGGGTGATTATAAAAAGTTTAGGGAGACCAGTTTCAAGGTATAGCGCATAATTCGGAGTATTAAGCGGGAGGTTAAATAGTTTCTTTAAAAAGTTTCGATGTAACTTTTCTATTTCATCATACTCATCAATTCCCCATACTTCTGCTGCATAACAGAGCGTAGATCTAACGACGGCATCAAATATTCTATATTTCGCAGAAAGAATGATACGTTCATTTGAAAAGACATTTTTCCAGGAAAGATTCAACAAGCTAAGTGATGATTTGGCTTTTTCAGCCAGGTGTTTTGAAAAATCTATAGTCCTACTAAGCTTGACTCCCAGATATTTGTATTCGTCAGTAGTCTCTAGACGCTGTCCATTAAACTTCCAAATCCAAGTGGTTTGGTTCCGGTTAGATCTCGAGAAAACCATAACCTTTGATTTATTGGTGTTTATTTGTAGGCCCCACTTACTACAGTACTCGGCTAGACGGTTTATCAGCAGTTGCAGGTTTTCAGGTGACTCTGATAGAAGTACTAGATCATCAGCATATAACAGCACATTAACAACCATATCAACAATTCGAATGCCTCCTGGCAGGTGTGTTACGACATCGTTAATGAATAATGAAAACAGGATAGCGCTGAGAAGACATCCTTGCTTAACACCAGTGTCCGTTTCAAACCATTCTGAATAATGCAAACCATCCCAGACTGTTGATTTTGATTTGACATACATATTTTTAACCAGATTTATAAACTTTGTGGAAATGCCTAGTTGTGATAGTTTGTAAAAAAGTGCGTTACGGTTCACATTATCAAACGCAGCCTTGAAGTCTACGAAAAAGGCGTGTTTTTTTGTTTCTGGCTTGCTGAGATTTAACAATTGATGTAATTGTAAAAATATGATCTACCGTAGAAAAACCTTTTCGAAAGCCTGCTTGAAATTCCGATAGGACATTGTTGGATTCTACCCAAACCTCGAGTCTTTTAGCAAGTATACCACAAAATAGTTTTGCCGTTACGTTCATGAATGAAATTCCTCGATAATTTTCAACGTTATTTATGTCTCCTTTTTTATGGATCGGGAATATGACAGATGTTTTAAACGATGAAGGTACATCTTCACTTTCATGAACTTTGTTAAAGAATGATGTGAGATTTGTAATATAATCCGAGGTTGCATTTTTAAAGAATTCATATGGAATGCCATCCTCACCAGGCGCTTTTCCATTCTTGGATTTGAGAATAACAGCTTGCACTTCAGAGAAGGATATTTCGCAATCTAAGATTTCATCAGTGGTATAAGGAGCAGCATATGAAAAGTGGAGGTTGGTTTTGTCACGAAGTAGGTTTTTAAAGTAACTGGAAAGGACTTCGGCAGATATTCCTGTTCCTATCGCAAAGTTTAACCCATTGATTTCCTTAGCTACCTTCCAAAATTCTTTTGAGTTATTTGTTTTACCCAATGTTTCAGCTTGAATGTTTTCAAAATCAGTTTTCTTTTTTAAACATAATTTTTTGTAAAAAGTATTTGTGTCAGTATACCAAATTTTAAGGTTTGTACAGAAATTAGATTTTCTCATTGCATTAAAGAGAGCGAATGATTTATTTCGTGCATTCATACATTCCTTCTCAAACCACTTATGTTTAATTTGAATACATTTCTTTTGGATTGCGTTTCTTGAGCTGTTTCGTATACAGGAAATAAGTTCATTGTAATGTTCTTCAGTTGAATCGGGTATAGCATTTAAACTCAAAAGGTTGTTATTAAGTTTGTTTTGGTATGTTACTATGTCATACTGATTCCATTTAAGTCGGGGAATAAGTTGGAGATTTCGTTGTAATGTTGTTGATTGATTTGACCATTCGACAACAATTTGCAAATGATCGGAGTAGTTTTTACACTGTACTTCGAATCTTGTAATCAAATCATTCCAATCATTATTAATAGCACAATAATCAATGACAGATTTACCTTGTCCCCCACAAAAGGTGAACTGACCTTCCGTGTCACCATTGGTACAACCGTTCAAAATTATAATTTACGATTATCTGTAACATTTCGATTAGCTTTGTTCCATTCTGATTATTTAAGTTGTCTTTCGAATTTCTATTTGGGTGGAGTATAGAAGAATTGTTTGTTCTACGGATGGAAGTTATTTGTTGATTGCTCGTTCTTGCGTTGAAATCCCCGATTAGTAGAACGCTTTTGCTGGCAAGGTTTATCATGAGATTATTAAGTTGATCAAAGTCATCCATCCAGTTATTACAATTTATATAAAAAGGAACTATGTATATATCAGTCCTATTTATGAGTTTAATAACTGTTGAGTTTTCAATTACTTCAAAATCATATTGATTTAGTAGCGACATTTTTATCCCATATAGAGTTCCGCCACTTGCGCGCCCTTTAGTATGTGTTCTTACTGCTGCATTTGAGACGAGTTTATAACCGTTAAAATATTTGGTGAATTTGCTTAAATTTTCGCTAATAACATGTGTTTCATACAAACAAAATATATCAAAACTTTTAACATAATGAAAGAAATCTACAAATAATAGTTTGTTACTAACACATTATACGACATCACAATTTCAATTTTGTACAAAATTACTAGGACTTGGAATATTTTGGTAAAGTGGCATCACTGGTAAAGTAACATCTGCTGGTTTCGACCAATTGTTTTGATTTTGACGTTTATTAGGCCATATCAGTTTGACATCTTTAAAATCCATTTCTCCAAATATTTCTCGCAGGTGTTTCTCTCCGTCATCATTTTTATATTGTAATACATTATTATTGTTTAAATAAAATAGTTTATTAGAAACTAATAAAGAATTGTTTCTTATTTGTACTTTTTCTGTTGGTTTTTTTGTTTTAATAATTTTTCGGTATCTCAGCAGGATTTGGTGTTTCTGTTGTGATTGTTTTGTGAGATCACGTTGAATAAACGCGCCTGTGCCTTTAAGCTTCGACGAGTTCCTCAACATTTTTGTTGCATTTTCATTCGAGCCGGTGTTGATTTTAATTTTAATTTTACTTTCGTTTTGGCTTAGCTTCGTTGATTCTAATATTCGAAAGTTCTTACACGGAAAGAATTTTTAGATCAGATCAAGAAAAATGAGCTTCAAATCACGAAAATCTTATGCAGTTTCTCACCCTAGCTCGGGGTTTTGTAAATTACGACTCCTTGTTCGCAATTTTCAAAATTGAACGAAATGGAGATATTGACACTCAAAAATAGCAAATTATCACTTTTTTGGGTCAATAATTCGATGCTGAGAAATAAAACATTGCCATCGCGAGTCGAAAATTGATCCAAATGTGTATCAATTTTATATTTACTCGATTGTAAATTGCAAAAAGCGAGTCGTAGATTTCCATCTTTTTGTTTTGAATCAAAAATATGTTTTTGAAAAAATGAGTGGTAAAGTCGTAAATTGCAACCCCAATTTGCAATTTGTAACATTATATTGCTTCGGGAGGAAGCAACTTTTATTGAAATGCATCTATTATTATTTATTGAAAAATGTAACTTTTACTTACTTGGCTGATTCTAGGAATCGAACTCGAGACCCTCTGCATACCAACCAAGCACACATCTACTAGGCCATGGTGATGCATCCAAGTCGGATATCAAAATTAATAATAAGAAGCAACCTGAATATGAGTTACATTTTAGGGGTGTTTTGAATTAAGATTATGTTTTATTGGCGAGAAAAGTATACCTAGTCGTCTTATTTTGGACGTCTAATGCACAATTTTTTGTGATGATCAATTGAGTAAAGGTAAGAAATTGTATATAATGTGTAGTTGAAATTCAACCTTGTACTTCCTATGTACATAATAGAACTACCAAAAGGCATTTATTGGAGACACAAGCGATGCCAGGGCCTAATGACTTATATTCTGAACGATTCCTGTATGTGCGTTGATATTCTGGTGGAATATCATTTCCCGCTGAATCCGAATGGCTTACAAAGATCCACTTTTAATATTAACCAGATTTATTTTTCGAGGATTTTACATTTCCTCAAAAGAGACAGTACCAAAAAAAAAAAAGATAATTATTAGTTCGAGGCAGGGATCGAACTCCGGACCTTCGACGTAGCCGTCAGACACACTTGAGTTGAATTTAATACTCGGTGATTGTAAATCACGAAAAATTTTTAGCAAATCCAGAATGGTAAAAAGTATAAATGGAATTATTCCCTTGAAGTAGTAAATTGCGACAAAAAGGTTGTAATTTACTTTGAAGGGCACAAGCTTGAATTAAAACTTTTAATTGTAAATCTCAACTAAGGAATTGTTGTAATTTGAGATGAATTGAAAGTAAAATTGCCAATTTTTCTATCAGTTTCGAATAAAAGCGCCGTGATTTACAAAAAAAACATGTTTTGTAAATTGCAACTGAATATTTCGCAATTGGTGATTTTTCAATTCTCTCCGTGTACCAAGCAAGAGTTCAGATATTGAGTGAATCTTCGTTTCTTTATCGGTACGATCATTGGGAATAGTAAGGATGATGTTTTTCCCCTTGACTTCCCGCCCTTGCATCTCCAGCTCCTCTTCCAGGAAATTACACCTAGATTCAAATAGTTGGATTTGCCTAGTTAAATCTTCATTTTGTTTTCGCAAAGAGTTTACTTCGGCATTCAACTTTAGGAGATCGTCCTTCATAGCTAATTGGGCGGTCGCTTTCCCAAGTTCAGTATGAAGAGATTCATCTATTATCGATTTGATTTTTTTTAAATCAGCATCAGAAATCGACATTGTTTGTTTAAGATCAAAGCTTTTTGATGTTCTACCGAAAAATGATGTTTTAAAATTAAGATTCTCTTCTGGGGAGGTTTGACTCAATTTTCGTTTTTTGTCGTTGTCGGTCATGTGACAGGTGTTAAAATTTTGAAATGTTTTTGAAGGACAATGGTATCAAGTTTACCTGTTAAATTTACGCTTTTATTGATGGTAAAACCTTCATAAACTCGATAATATTAACTTTTTTAATTTATTTAAAATGTTTATTGTATAAAATAATTAAATTGCGAGAGCGGTAATAAAATTGTACAAATCACTTTCACGACAGAGTTGCCAAGGTGTTTAAATCCAAGTGTTCATCTGTTTACTTCAAAACTGCGACCGATAGTTAAAAAACGTTAAAAAAATTAATGCATTATACGACTTTTGACGGAAACGCCCCTTAAAAGTGGACGTGTCTTAAAAATTTGAAGCACTAACTGCACTTTTTTCAGTATTTAGGCATATGTGTAAGACTACAGCTGAATTGAGTAGTTTTTAAACAATCTTACCTGAACAAAGGTATTTTACCAAAATCAAGTCTTTAAAAGTGTGCGTATTGAAAAAATTTACAAGAGAAAATGTAGAGATATATTTCTCAAATAACGAACGGAAGGAAAAAGGTTTAAATTAAACATTGGAAATGCCTTAAATTCTTAAGGCTACGTTTTTCGTTCTTTCATGAAAAGTAGGCGTAAGCCACGCCCAAAATTATAAAATTTCTTTTCATACACAAACCTTTTCGTTTCTATTAAGAGACGCAAAATTTTGGCTTGCGGATTAATTATAAATACCGTTTATTTACAAAAACAATTTTTTTATAGTTTCTAATGAAAAGTGGGCGTCAGCCACGCCCAAAATCTATTTTTTTGATTTCATACACAAGATGTTTATGTGCCAGTAAGACCCACAAAATTTAATGTTTTTCGCTTTAATATAACAATTGTTATTTTACAAAAACAATATTGATGGTTTTGTATGAAAAATAGGCGTAAGCCACGCCCAAACTGAAATATTTTTATTTTATTAGAAGAATGTTTACCTAAAGCTTACGTGTGCAAAATTTTAGCGTTATGTTTTTATCGTAACTGTACAAAAAACATAATTTAATTTTACCAAAATGAGGTTGTTCAACAAAAATGGCGATTGTGGGCGTGTTTGTGGGCGGATTTTACCGGTTCAAGAACTTAGCCTTACTCTTGAACCAAAGATTATGTATATCAAATGTCAGCTTTCTAGCTCAAAAATTGCGACCTTTAGAGAGTATACATACGGACGGACGGACGGACGGACGGACATGGCTAAATCGACTAGGCTTTTGATTCTGAGTCAGAATATATATACTTTTCTATACCTAACGGTATTATTTCTCTATGTTACAAACTCCACACCAAATACAATATACCCATTCTATGGAATAGGGTATAAAAATACATTTAAACAAAACAATAAATAAATAAATCTTAAGAAGGGGAGGAAATTGTTGCATTCATAAGTAGCTAATTGTCATGCTTGCTTTTCTATGGGAATAAAATCATAAATAAAATACTTCCCATAGAATCGCACCGTTGCAATTTACGCATCGATCTCCATCCACTTCAATATACGTCACCTTGAACCCGTGGATGGGAGTACAAAATATGTGCATATCTCATATATTGGCGCTCAAGGTGAAGTATAAAGAAAGATTCACTTTGAGTTCAACGATTTATGTATCTCATATATCGGGGCTCAAGGTGAAGTAATCGGATTAGGTCGAAAAGGTTTTCGGCAGTTTAGATTTGAAGAGTGCGATTTTACCAATCAAAGCGGACGGTCATTTTATTTAGTTTTCACCAAATGAGTTCGGTTATTCGGTTATAAATATAACAACTTATTATTTTGATAGTGCACACTTTGATGCAAGAAATTGAACTCATTTGCAATTGGTTTTACTGCATTTATAGTGTTAAACGTTGCTACTACTGACGGATTAATAACCAAACTCAAATCAGCCGTTTTATCCATGGTTTTTAATTACTTTTAAACAATTTAATTTTATTTTTTTATCTACAACGTTTAATACCAATTTAAGTTAAGCACTAAATTTGTTCCATTTTCATGTGCTCAAAACTGTAAATTGTTTAAATGACAAAGATTCCGTCAAAATACTTTAGCCACGCAAAATTTCGTTGTCTACATGCATTCTTTTCAGCAGAAAAAGAATGCGAACAGAACACAATATTTAGTTTGGCATGCATAGATAGAGCGAAAAATAGAGGCTTTGTTTTGCGCATCATTTTCCCACTTTCAATAGTCACAAAGCGGTTTCGTCAAAATACTTGCGCCGACTAGAGTAAGTCAATTTTATGAAAAATATATAGTCTTGAATTAGCAAAATATTTATTTAAGAACAAAAGCTACTATATTCCGTTTTAACTTTTCTTTAAGTTAAAATTACATCAACGTTTTTATACCCTATTCCATACAATGGGTATATTGTATTTGGTGTGGAGTTTGTAACATAGAGAAATAATACCGTTAGGTATAGAAAAGTATATATGTATATTCTGACTCAGAATCAAAAGCCTAGTTGATTAAGCCGTCCGTCCGTATGTATACTCTCTAGAGGTCGCAATTTTTGAGCTAGAAAGCTGAAATTTGTTTTATATAATCTTTCGTTCAAGAGTAAGGCTAAGTTCTTGAACCGGCAAAATCCGCCCACAAACACGCCCACAATCGCCATTTTTGTTGAACAACCTCAATTTTATAGAATTAAATTATGTTTTTTGTACATTTACGATAAAAGCATAAAACTAAAATTTTGCACACGTAAACTTTAGGTAAACTTCCTTCCAATTAAATAAAAAAATTCAGTTTGGGCGTGGCTGACGCCCATTTTTCATTCAAAACCATCAATATTGTTTTTATAAAATAATAATTGTTATATTAAAGCGAAAGACATTAAATTTTGTGGGTATTACTTGCACATAAACATCTTTTGTATGAAATCAAAAAAATTGATTTTGGGCGTGGCTGACGCTCACTTTTCACTAGAATTTATAAAAAAATTGTTTTTGTAGATAGACGGTATTTATAATGAATCTGTAAGCCAAAATTTTGCGTCTCTTAGTAGAAACTAAAAAGTTTGTGTATGAAAAATTTTTTTGAATTTTTTGAAAGAACGAAAAACGTAGTTTTAAAAATTTAAGGTACTATCAATATACATACTATAATAATATAATAATACTCGATTCAGCTGTAGTTTTACACATATGCCAAAATACTGACTAATGATCAAAGCTTAGTTAGTGCTTTAAACTTTTCTTAAAATTTTTTAAGACACGCCCACTTTTAAGGGGCGTTTCCGTCAAAAATCGTATAATGCGTTAATTTTTTAACGTTTTTTAACTATCGGTCGCAGTTTTGAAGTAAAAAGATGAACATTTAAATTTATATTCCTTGGTTACGTAGCAGAGTGTGATATAAGAATTGTTAAAAACACCCATAATAGCTATTTCCATTCAAAATCTAATTTTTAAAAATTTAAGTTTTGTCTTGTTTTGTTCAAATCGATCTGCAAGAATAAAATTGAATGTCACTGAGCTCATACCAATTGCCTTGGCAATAAAAAGTTTTAACTTTGGGAGTGACACCCTTGTTTTATTGTGCCAGCACTAATTGAACATCACACCACACAAAATTAATGTTAGTGAATTTTTCCTGTCTGCTAAAGTAGAATTTTGTTTCTGAAACTGAAACATCGGCTGGCTGCGGGAGGCACACGCATACACATACAAAAATATAGGGAATAGGGTATCCAACAGTTCGTTGCAAACGTACTGTAGCTCTCGCATATGTTTTTTAGTTCTGTTACGTATTCATTATTGCTCTCATTAGTTATTATGTACGATAAAATATAAAACAATATAAATTTTTGTTTTATTGATTTTATTTGTTAATTTTGATAAATTAAATAAATTTCACATTATAGATTAATAAATTAAAGCGACGCGCGTTTCGGACAAATTTCCATCATCGGGCTTAAACTTCAAAACTGCCAAATATGTCTTGTTGATTCTGTTTTTGGATTGTTGTTGTGATTTTTACTTGCTCTATAGGGCAAGTATTGGTTTCGTTCAGAAAAAAAATCGAGGTTTTAATCAAACATGGCATTACGATGATAGAGAAGCCCAAAAAAGTGGTTTTCGCCATACCGTCCGTCGGTCTGTCTGTGCGTCTGTGCGGATATGCGCTTTTTCACGTCATGCTACAGCCTAAACGGCTTGACGGCTTTTCTTCAAACTTGGTATATAGCAGTTTGAAGAAAAACCATTGTCGAGGTTTTTTTATTTTGTTTTAGCCCGGCTCAAACTGGTACCTTTCAAGTAACGTTTTTTCAATTTGGATTTTCTCGAAAACGGCCCTAACGATTTTGATAAAATTTAAAATTTAGCTAACTTTAAGCATTTTTAACAAAACTGGGTTTTTTGTTTTTGCCTCAAATTGTCGTAACGAAAATCGGGCTTTAACGGCTTTTTTTCTAATAGCCATAAGTTCACAACGGCTTCATTGAATCAACTCAAACTTTGTTTGACATAGTTTTTCATAGTGTTCTATAGGATGGTTTAGTAGATTTTTCACTGAAGCCTTTCTAAACGGTGGCTGCCATACAACGAGCCGTTGAGTTTTAGCCAACTTTTTTTGTTTTTTTTTTATTTTTCTCGAAAATGGCTCTAACGATTTTGATTAAACTTTGTGTGTTATATCCTTTTAGTGTTTTTAAGAGAACTGCGTTTTTAGTTTTTGGCTAAAAATGCAAATAACGGAGATCTGCTCTTAACGGCTTTTTTTCAAATGGCCATAAGTTGTCAACGGTTGCATCGAGTTCACTCAAACTTTGTTTGGTATAGTTCCTTACAGCTTCCTATCAGATGGCATTGATTTTTTTTCATTTTCTCTTTTTTAAATGGTGGCTCCTATACAAAGAGCCACTAGATTTTGGCCAATTTTTTATTTATTCTAATTTACTCAAAAAAGGCTCCCCCGATTTTTATGAAACTCTTTATGTAACATACATAGAATACTTCAAACAAAACTGCATTTTTAGTTTTTGGCTATACATGATAATAGCGGAAATTGCTTTTAACAGTGTTATTAATTTGGCCATAAGTGGACATTTGTATCATTTATAACACCCAAAAGATAACGTCTTATTTTAAATATTAAAGGTTTCTTAACGTTAGCTCCCGTATATCGAGTTTTCCAGTTTTAGCCAATTTTTTATTAGAAATTGTATGTATGTTGTCTCTTTCTATCTGCTGTGGGTGGCTTGGTGATTTATTGCTGTGTCATATAATGTATTATTTTTGATCGTTAATTTGTCGTTGAGTACTTTGTCCTGTTCTGTTTTACATGCTTTGTAAATTAGAAATTCCTCCAATGCATCCAGCGTTTTCCCTTTTCTGCAGATGTGCAAAGGAGTTAAATTTGTTTCGAAGTCGGTGTAATTGTGGTCTTCTTCTAACAAGTCCATGGCGAAGTTGGACTTTGTATTTGTTTTGGGCTTATGTTCTTTAAACCTTTCGTAGAACGTTCTGCCCGTTTGTCCAATATAATATTTGTCATAATCGCTACATTGTATCTTGTATGCACCGGAGCATGTTGGTATATTTTGTTTAGGTTTTAAGATTTTTTGTGTGTTGTTTGTTTTGTATGATACGTGTATGTTAAGTTTTTTAAGTTCATATTTTTAAATTTGTGGGATTAGGTTAGTGTATTCGACAGAGATGTATTTTGTATCCGTGTTATTATCTAGAATGTTAGTTATGTTGTTTTTTTGGTTTATTTTCTTTTTCTTATTGTGAATAAGTGTATCTTTTATTTGAGTGTTGTAACCATTTGCTGTAGCTATTTGTTTAATTATTTGTATTTCTTCTTCATAATCTTTTTTGTCCATTGGTACGTTTAACAATCTGTTTATGAATGCGTTAAATGCATAAATTTTTTGTGCGAATGGGTGGTGGGAGGTGCTGTGTATGACTATATCAGTTGTTGTGGGTTTTCTATAAATTTTATATTTTTGTTTAAGGGTAGGTTGCCTTTTTTAGCAAAGTCAGAACTCATGTAAAAGTTGTGAGTGCGTATTAGTGCATGTGTTTCGCTCTCTTAATTATCTATTAATAAATTATATTAGCAGAGCACATCACTCTCATTCTCTTTTCATGAAAATCAGAAAACGTTGACACAGCGGCACCGGCGGCGGCGCGGCAGACGGCCGGCAGCTACAGAACTGGTAATATGATGGACAGAGAAAAGGAAGGGAGTGGTAAAGGGAAAAGGACAAAATGGAATGGTGGATAGAATTTTTAGTGTGGGATTTTGTTTCCTTTTTTGTGGGTTTTGTTGTTATTTCGCAAGCGTTTAGTTTTCGTATTGTAAATGAATAAGTTCTATTCTGTTTAATTTAGTTCAAACGTGTGGCTCAATAAATGGATGAAATAGTGAACGGGTAGGTATCTCACTTTTAGTTTTCAGCGTGTTTGTTGTGAATTTCAAATCGAGATCATGAAAGATCGGTCATTCACTTTTGTGGTATGTAGATATTTATGTGTGTTGTATCTACAGGGTGATTCACGAATGTTATGCCAAAAAGCTAGAGCGTGTAGGTTGGGTTGCGACAAGAAAAAAATCGTACGGGAGGGGGGTCTATTCCTCTCCGTTTAGCCAGGAGGGGCAATTTTCTAAAAACATGACTTAAATTTGAAAAAAAAATTATTAAAAACTAACGGTAACTCCTACAATGCCATGCTATACCTTTTTGTAAAGCCAAAAACTTATTATTATATTGTAATTTTAAATGAAGTTATTCTATGGCACCGTTTTCAAAATACTAATTTTCAAACTCAAAATTTTGAAAAAAAAAAATTTTAAAAAAATTATTTTATAACTTATTGTTTCTATGAATTTTTGTTGCCAAGCTATTGAAAAATAACCGAACCTCTTTCTTCACAAAAACACGAAAAAATTGGCTAAATGATACCTGGTGCCATCCCGTAAGGCTAGATTTTCTTGTTTTTGTGAAGAAGTAGGTTCGGTTATTTTTCAATAGCTTGGCAACAAAAAGTCATAGAACCACACGGTTTTCAGTGTTGGATTTAAAATTAATGGGAGCATTGAATTTTGAGAACAAAAATAATATTTATTTATGTAAAATTTTGAAAAAAATTAGTTTTAAAATTATTTTTTTTAATTTTTTTTCAAAATTTTGAGTTTGAAAATTAATATTTTGAAAACGGTTCAATAGAATAACTTCATTTAAAATTACAATAAAATAATAAGCTTTTGGCTTTACAAAAAGGTATAGCATGGCATCGTAGGAGTTACCGTTATTTTTTAATATTTTGTTTTCAAGTTTAAGTCATGCTTTTAGAAACATTTCGTTATCGTTATTTTTACTTGCGATTATAGGTTCTATAAAGCAAAATATAAATTCGTAAAAAAAAATTCTAAAAATCAAATATGACATAACGATGATAGAGAAGTCAAAAAAAAGTGGGTCCGACAATTCTGTCTGTCTGTATGTCTGTCCGTCCGTATGTATCGGCACCTACAGCCTAAACGGCTGGACCGATTTGTTTCAAACTTGGTAGACAGTATTATTATGACGCCCTACAGAGGGGTGTTTTGGAATTAGGATTCTAGCTCTTAAACTAACGGTAGGTACTTGCCATACGATTATAAGTGAAAAATTAATTTTTCTCGAAAACGGCTACTACGATTTTCATTAAAATTTCTTAATAATGTTTTCTGTGCAAATTGTATGTTTTGGTTGGAATAGATTTTTCAGGAAAAGTCTTATAACGGTACCTCCCATTTTTTAAATCAGATTTTCTCGTAAACTACTCAACGGATTTCGATGAATTTTTTTAAATACGAGCCTTTTTATAGACGGAATAATATAAATTATTAAATTTTTCAAAGTTTTTTCGAGTTATTTTTTTTTATTTTTTGTTCATTCCAAAAACGGTTTGATCTATTATTTTATTTTTCTGATAAAAACTACAAGTTGCTAAAAGTTGGCATACTCAAAAAATATTTGGAATATTTTTTCGAAAAGTTTTTCAAAAAAATTTTTTTTTTAACTGGTCGAACGATTTTGAAAAAAAAATTTCTTAAAATTCTTAACAGTAAACTTCATTTTTCTAAAAAATGATTTAACTAGTGATTTCTAAGTGATCAATAAAATTTCATATCATTTTTTCCTTGCTTTTTTCCAAAATCTCAAATCCCAAGACCACAGTCACACATTAGAGCAAGTTCGTCTGACCCAGTCGTGCACTTTATTCTTTTAGGTAGGTATCTAAGATAAGTATGAGATAGGCCAATATCTTTTTGAATTTTGATATTTAGAGGTAAAGAAGTTGGAGGGCTTAGGTACCTGCACCTATATCTTCATTTAAGATTTTGTGCGGTCTGTTTTTTGTCGTCAGATAGAAAGAGAGATTTGAAAATTAAGTTTTTCAATTAAAACAACATTAAAAAAAATTAGGAACTAAATCCTTTTTTGACTTAATTAGTGTCTAGATAATTGGAACAAAAACAAACTCTTGCAACATTTTCTGATAGAGAGAACAGCTTCAGCAAATTAATGAATATTTTAAAACATGAACTCATTGGACTTGGTTTTTATTAAGTTTATTGAGTTATCTATAATGGGAAATTGATTAAGTTGTCTCTTTTGTAGATTGCAAAAAATTTTAAAGATGCAGATTGGTAAACTGTATCGAATTAAGGCAAATTTGACTTTTGTGCTCAAAACACCCATAATCATCACCATACCATATTCAAACGAAAACGAGAGCGAAGAAACATTTATTTGCCTATGTAAAACAAAAATATACCTAAATGCACATGTGACAAACGAAAACGAGAGCGAAGAAACATTTATTTGCCTATGTAAAACAAAAATATACCTAAATGCACATATGACATACTTATCGCACTTTCACATTTCTCCCACTAGAACCCTTCCTCTAAAACAAACGGCTGATCATGTGCATGTGTAACCACCGAAAACAAAACGTGATTGGTTTTTTCCTCCTTGCTGATATTCCACCTACATTATACCTGCCAAGCATCATCTTTTATATCTACGGCGCGCGGCGGCGCTAGCCACTGCTTGACACATTCATTGCCAAGTAACTGCTGGAACACAATAGAAAAACGCAGCCGGAACCGCAGCCGCAACCGTATCGCATGCCGTACGTACATAATTAGAAGTGCCCACAATGGAGTCGTACGTACTCCACGTTTTTTTTTTACAATTTCCACTGAGAAACATACATATATATGCATATAAAAGATGATAAAACATATATCGCATCATGTATAGTCTTTTTATACATTTGTACCCTGACCTCCCTGACCTAATTTCTAAAAGGATTTTATTAGGCAGTGCCAGATTTGGCAGCGGCATTTTCTCGAACTGCAGCCTTCTATGTGTGCGTGATTTGGGAATTTTACTGGCAAAAAACGTAAAATAGACCACTTTTTAAAAATTAAAATTAAAGGTGAGAAAAATACCTTTGATTTTTATTGCATCTAACACACAAAATACCAAAAAAAAATACGTTGGAATTGTATAGGCTCCCGATCCCTCACAACCGCACTACAAATGTTGTTATATTGAAATGCTTTTTCAAACATGCTCTGATTTTTAAATTTTTTTTCCAATAGTCTTATTCTCTAAAGGACATTATAGTTCTTTGATTAACAAAATATTTACTTAAAAAAAATAAAATACGTTCAAGCCCCAGGGAAAAGCGCAAAATATTGGACAAAAAAAGAATGTTTCCTGTCTTTTTGTCTGAAAAAAATTATTTTAGATATACATATATTTAAAAAAAATAGAAATGCACATAACTGCATACATCTTTTGGCTTAGGGGCCAGTTATAGCTATCATTGAAATGCATCCGTGAAAATATTGATTGCTGATTTTAAGACGATTTAGCAAAGAGAACTGGGCCTTTATTGGTATCAAAATAAAGCTTGTGAATTCTAGAATTGTTTTAATGTACAAAATAGTTAAATCTGATTAATACTGTGTTCCAAGTACCAAAAACGAAAATCAGTTGTACGTTGAAATCGATTTCTGTCAGTGAAATAATAAAAATAGATTTAAAGAAAAGTATTAATCAGATTAAAGTATTTTTTACATTAAAACAATTCTAGAATTCACGAGCTTTATTTTGATACCAATAAAAGCCCAGTTCTGTTTGCGAAATCGTCTAAAAATCAGCAATCAATATTTTCACGGATGCATTTCAATGATAGCTATAACCGGCCCCTTAGGAAGAAAGGAAATTTGTTATACTTTGGAAGTTTTAGCAAATATTGCATTCACACTACAATGCAAACTTGCCCTATTTTTCATAGTTTTGTATATTTTTTGTATTGGATATTGATTAATAAATTAAAAACAAAATAGTGTTATTCTCTTTTGAGATCAATTTACTCTGGGAAAAAAATATAAAAAAAATAAAAAAGTTTGATTTAACCCCTGCCCCACTAATAACCACAAGCACTTACCTAAATTTGATGAATTTCTAAAGTTTCTAGCGGTTTTTGGGAGCAAACAATTTTTTTTAAATTTATATAACTACAAAAACATTTTCTTCAATATTATGTATTTGCAATCAAAACCTCTTTATTTCATTTAAATATTTTAAGTATTCCGAACGCTACAGAGCTTAGCGCAAAGCACCAGTCGATTTTTTGATTTGAAACCTAGCCTTAAGATTATTGTTTTTGTATATGTTTAGATCTAAGAAATTAATATAATCGTTTTCTTCTGTTTCCAGTGTGAATTTTATGTTGCTGTTAATGTTGTTAATGTAGTTTTTTAGATTATCAATTTGTCTATACGTACCGTCGAAAATTATGAAGGTATCGTCAATGTATCGTGCATAGAAATAGATTTTGCTGTGTGATGGATTCTTTTTTGATAAAATGTGTTTTCATAGTGGTTTAAGTAGATGTCTGACATTAACCCGCTCAGGGGGGATCCCATTGCTAGTCCTTCAAAACTATTTCACATTTAACAACAAATACTATATACAAGAATTTAATGTTAAATGTGAAATAGTTTTGTTTGAGTGTTATTTGTAATAAGTTGATGAGTTCGTTTATTTGTTGTTTATTAATAGTTGCAGTATTTATAAGATTTTCTTTTAATATTTGAGCTGTTTCTTCTATTGGTAATATTGTTAGGTGTTTAGTTTTTTCTATGAGCTCGGAGTAATTCTTTAGGCTGTGGATATTTTGTATGGTTATATTGTTTTTAATTAAATTTAGTAATTTTTTGGCGACCTTGTAGCATGGGGCTGTGGTATAATTAATGAATAGGCGGATTGGAATTCCATTTTTATGGACTTTCGGTCCAATTCCATGTGAATTGTGGTGCTTGTGCATTGGGCTGTTTAAGTTTAAGTTTGGTGATGTTTGAGAAGATATGGTTACATTTGTTTATTGTTTGGTTTATATTTTTTACATATTCTTTTGTTGTTATATTTCTTATGTTTTTATCTGGTATGAATGTTAAAGTTCTGTTTATGTAATCTTGTTGGTTAGGAATGACTGGTGTTTCCTTTATCAGATTTTGTTATTATTGCATTGTTTTCTTTTAGTTTTTATTTAACGTTTTTCATTAGATTGCTGCTTACACAAGAAAAACTTATTCCTCTCGGCAGCATTATTCTTTTTTGGAATGAAGTGCCCCTCAATTTTTTTAAGCAAATCGTCATATTTTACCGTATCCAAGTTAAATCTAAACGCGTTAAATATATTGACTGCCTCAGTTCCCATGTAATGGAGAAGAAGTGCCACTTTCCTTCCGTTCGACTCATTTTCAAGATTAGATGCTCTCATGAAAATTTTAAAATGGTTGCTCCAGCTGGTCCACGCTACTCCTAGGTTTTTGTTTTTAAAATCGAGATGGGGAAGACCGTTCAAAGCACTCGCTGTTTAAGTTTTGTGTTACACTGTCTATGGGCCTGTGGACTTACTTCCAGACTTGTCTACTTCTGACACCTTGTTGTGTTTTAATGTCTTTATTATACCAGATATGACTTAAGACTAAATTATATTTATAAGAAAATGAAAGGTGATGTACGAGGTGACGCTGAGTAATATGAGAGAAAGCTCTAGAAGTAAAAATATCAATGATACCTTTTTACATTGTTGGTGATAATATAAATGCAAGTACACATGTAATTCAAAACGAACTTTATAAAATGAATGTCTGGCTTTGCAAAAACAAGCTTAAACTGAACGTGTCAAAGACTAAGTGCGTATGCATTAATAGTAGTGAAACGAATGTTAACATATAAGAATTAATGGTGTACTAGTCGAATGCGCGAAAGAAATCCAGTATCTGGGAGTATTAAATAACAACAAACTTAAGTTCAATGAACATGTTAATAAAATATGCACTGAGAAATCCAGTATCTGGGAGTGTTAAATAACAACAAACTTAAGTTCAATGAACATGTTATTAAAATATGTACTAAGATATGAAAAAAGATATTGATGAAAATTATTCAAAATGAAAATACAAATTGAAAAATGAAAAAGAAATACAACAACAAAAATTGTCGCATTTAATTTTATTCGAGCATTAACTTAAATTTGAAATTTAAATAATTTTATAATATTAATATTAATATTTATAAATAATTTTATAAAATTTTATTTAAATTTCAAAAAAAAAAGATATGTTTTTTTCAAAAGAATTCGAAGAAATATCTCACAAGATCGTGCCATTACAGTTTAAAATATTGTTATATAATTTTTGAATGTTATATAATTTTGGTGGTCCTATTTTATGAGCTGTGCGCTATCTGCCTACGCGGATGTTCCAGATCTAGGCCCTGGCAGCCAATTACTCTTGTGGCCTCAGGCCTAACTGTAGGGTAATGTGTACCCTTGTGTAACTGTCATGTAATTAAAAAGAAACTGTTTTATTTTTTGTTTCATTGCTACAATACAATAGATCATATACAATACATGTCAAATATGGAAAATATTAGAAAACTTCATGTTTTACAAAATAGAGCAATAAGAGCTTGCTTAAGTGTGAGTTTAGAACCCCAATACAAGAAATGCTTTTAAATTTTGGTTGGCTGAATGTTGAACAAAGATAAAAATTTAATGCTATGGTGATGATATTTAAAATTGAATACAACTTGTATCCTATATATTTACAACGTAATGTAACAAATAATTCTTTTTATAATTTAAGGAATGTCGGTGATTTTAGGCTACCCCTGTATATATGAGCTGGCACTCAGGACAATTTGCTGCACAAAGGAGTTCAATTATTTATTAAATAATAATCTTCAAAGAAACATTAAGACTGAAAGAAAAATAAATATATTTAAATCTTTGTTGAACCCGATTTTAAGAAATATTATTATTTCATTTCGCTTCAAGTTTAAAGTATTAATTGATTTTAAAAGTTTTTTTTAAAACTAATAAATATACAAATACAAATACAAAAATTTGTGATGTAAAATTTAACTGATAATCGAATAGAACTATAAGGTCTTTTTTTACCGAAACACTCAGAAGATTACTGTTAGAGATTTTATACTCAAATATAAGATTTTGAGACCTTTTAAAGGACATGATAGAACAACAAGCAATTCATAAATAGAAGAAAAATTAATGGTCCTAAATGACTTCCCTGTGGAACTCCAGAATGATTAAAAACTGCTTTGTAAAGAAGAGAAGCTATTGTAACAAATTTTTTTCTATTTCTTAATCTTTCCCATTTTAACAAAGGAAGAGTGAAAACTTGGTTTGAAGTTATTTGGTTGAGGGTTATATACAGGGTGTCCCGAAACTCAACGTCAAGCGGGCACCGGGTGAAAGGATAGGTTATGTCCGTACTGGGAAAAGTAAGGAAAAAAATCCATCTCGCTTTGTTTAGTAAAAATAGTAATATTTATAAAAATTATAAAAATCGTTACACTAGACCACACTTTTAGGTACTGTGGTCACAAATTTTCATATTTTGCGGTGTTTATTTTTTTATGTAATCCTTACTAACTATGCTATTATTCCCAATTAAAAATCCAAAAATAAATATCGTAGTTTTCGTAAGAAAAATAAAATTTGACTGAGTCATGGTGAATTTTTTTTTTTAAACTTAACTTTGATCCTTCATACTTTAAAAAAAATGTACCGCACTACCCTCGGCAAGTTATTTAAAAAGTTGGCCCATTTTACCAAGATTTCAAAATGGTACAACACTTGCTAGTTATTCACCCATAAAAAATATTATTAAAATTCAAACCGCTTTAGAGCATTATAAATTAGGACTAAAAAATTGGAAAATTCTACCCTTGTTAAGAAAAACACTGGCCAACACAACAACAAAAGATGCAACTTCCTGGCAATATCCATCAAATTCCTGAAAACAGAACAAACTAACGGATTGCAGCTGAATACAGATCATTCTAAAGTGAAAATCACAAAAAAGCAGCAGACTAAAAATTTCTGTTTACACGATCTGCTTTCAGTACAGAAGGCTCTTACTTTTGTTCGCAATTTCAAATAATCGTTGGCTTTTTTATTAGCATAATCGTTTGCTTTTGTTTTCCCCTGGATTCGATTAGTGTTGTGTTAATTATTATCTAAAAATTGTGTTATAATTATAATCTAGTAATAGAGAATAAAAACCTTACGTGAAATGCCGTATTCCTACACAGCTGAGGAATATGCAAACGTGCACATTATTTACGGTGAATGCGGTTGTAATGCCTCTGCTGCCGCCAGATTGTATCACGAAAGGTACCCAAATGTGGCACGTCACCCAGACCACCGTCTGTTCATCTATGTACACATTTCATATTCCCAAGGACGATTGCCTAGTACTTGTATGGCCGGCGCCGCAGGCGGGAGACCTCGAGGACGACGTAGTTATGAGTGAAATTATAAATGATCCCAGCACTTCAGCACGTGCAATTGAAAAGTCAACTGGAGTTCCGAAGAGCATTGCTCATAGAATCTTAAAAGAAAACAGCTACCACCCGTACCATGTACAACGAGTACAAAGTTTGTTACCTCGTGACTACGCTCCTAGAGTCAATTTTTGCAGAACAATGTTGGCCAAAAATAGTGAAGACCCGCAATTTCTCAATCATATTTTATGGACCGATGAATCGAAATTTAAAGAAGACGGTTTTTTGAATTTGCATAATTTACATGAGTGGCACAGAGAGAATCCACATTTTATGCGTGAAGACCGCTCTCAATATCAATTTAAAATAAATATTTGGACCGGAATTTTAAATGGACAAATAATTGGACCATATGAGCTGCCAGAAAATCTTAATGGCGAAAACTACCTGCATTTTTTACAAAATGAACTGCCGAATTTGTTAGAAAATGTACCATTGAACATCTATCGAGACATTTGGTTTCAACAAGATGGTTGCCCAGCACATTATGCTCGTCTAGTACGGGATTACCTGAGTACTGACTACTGAGTATCCGGATAGGTGGATTGGGCGCCTTGGATCAATTTTGTGGCCTCCTCGTTCTCCGGACCTAAACCCGCTCGATTTCTTTTACTGGGGCTGCATAAAAGAAAAAGTTTATGATAAGCCAATTCTAAATAGAGACGAACTACGCCGAAAAATTCTTGAAGCAGGAGAAGATATTAATGCAAGGAGATTTGGACGTCTGATGAACAGATCTTTTCTGCGGCGATGAAGAGCCTGTATTCGTGCCGAGGGTAAACAATTTGAACATTTGCTTTAGTGTAAACTGCTTTTAGATAAAATAAATGTATTAAATTTTTTTCATTTGTTTCATTAAGATTTATGAATAGATAAAGTTTTCAGTAATACATCAATAGGGAACAATACAATACTTTCCAATTTTTTAGTCCTAATTTATAATGCTCCACAGCGGTTTAAATTTTGATAATATTTTTTATGGGTGAATAATTAGCAAGTGTTGTACCATTTTGAAATCTTGGTAAAATGGGCCAACTTTTTAAATAACTTGCCGAGGGTAGTGCTGTACATTTTTTTTAAAGTATGAAGTATCAAAGTTAAGTTTAAAAAAAAAAATTTCACCAAAATGTTATTTTTCTTACGAAAACTACGTTATTTATTTTTGGATTTTTAATTGGGAATAATAGCATAGTTAGTAGGGATTACATAAAAAAATAAACACCGCAAAATATGAAAATTTGTGACCACAGTACCTAAAAGTGTGGTCTAGTGTAACGATTTTTATAATTTTTATAAATATTACTATTTTTACTAAACAAAGCGAGATGGATTTTTTTCCTTACTTTTCCCAGTACGGACATAACCTACCCTTTCACCCGGTGGCCGCTTGACGTTGAGTTTCGGGACACCCTGAATTGCGTTTGGGTTAAATTTATTAATTTTTCGGTTGAAGTAATTTGCGAAGGGATTAAATATATTTGCGTTTGGGTTAAATTCATTTCCTTGTCGGTTTAACTTGTTTGCTATTGTGTTAATCAAATCTGCGTACAAAAGTTTTTCTTTGTGATTATTTATTGAAATTTGTAAAGCTGGTGTGATTTCGATTTCTCACAATCGTTTATAAAGGGTTTGTTCTGGTACTGAGAGATTGCATTTTTAGATTATACAGATTTTATTAATTTTATATTAAAAAAAAATTCCAAATTGCAGAAAGCGTAAATCTTGGTTAAAATCAGGAATCCATGTTCCGTAACTCAAAACTTTAAGCAGTTTGGTTGATTTCGACTATGGAAGTGGCAGTATATGGAAATTGATAACAAAAACAATTATTATAAAATGAAATTTTATATTCGGAACTAGGCGTATGAATAATTTTTGTGATAAAATTCTAATTTAAAAAAGTGGCAACATTTGCTACAAACGGTCCAAGAAATATTGTTGCAGAAGAAGAACATAACTTAGTTGGGTTGCTATTCCGCACGGATTTATCAATTAGTAGTTGGAAACAAGTATGTAACGCACGATGCTTTACATTCACAAATCGGTTGGTTTGTTATGTTGGAAAGATTTATCGGTTGCTAGGTAGACCTAAGATGCAATTACGCTGTGAAAGGTGCTCAACATCTGCTTTAAGTGTTCCTGCAAAAGTGAAGTTGACTTTATGGAGTGTAGAGCTAAAGGCCCTTCACAATAGCCCATGGTATTCATGTCTTTTTTATTGTGTTATCCACGACAGTTTCAGATTTGCTCTAGATTTCATGATTTGTCTGGTCGCATGGAAAACGAAAAGAGATTGATTTTTTTTTGTAATTGTTTGTGTGCTATTAACAGCTAATTTGTAAAATTATAAACTATATATATAAAATGATCACCCAATTCTTCGTCTGAATGATATGCAACAACATCTTCCAAAATTTTGTTTGTTCCATTGTTTTTCAGACTGAGCGATTCCCTGATTGAAACCAATGAAAAGTGCTATTTTGATCGAGATGTACGTATAGAGAGTATTATCAAAAGATTTGAACTCCGTGTACAAATTGAATGGTATTTTTTTGTATTTACCATTGTACACGTTTCATCGATAGGATCCGGAGGATATTTTCAATAACATCGGTGCTGCTTGCGTGTCCTCCCAAGTCTTGAAAAAAAAAAAAATTAATACCAACATTTTTAAGGTTAAATAAATACCTGGAGTATGTATGCGATCTGTAACAATTGTCTGGTAAATAGCTTCACTTATAACTCTAGCATGTTTCTTGTGACCCAAATGATTAAGCATGTCAATGCTTGCATTAATCATAGCAATGGGGTTGGCGATGTTTTTTCCGGCAATAGCTGTTCCGGTGTTGCGAGTACCAGGCTCAAATACAGCGTACTGAAAAGAATAATGTTACATTTTTTTAAAAGGCATTTCAATTTAAATGTAAAGAAAATATATTAATGATGTTGTCTCTTGGGGCATGTTTGTATTTATATTTGCTAGTGTTGCTCCGTATTCGAAATTCGATTTTTACTTGCGATTGTGAGTAGTTGAAATAACAATCACACATGACATTACGATGATAGAGAAGTCGAAAGAAGTGGGTCTACCTAACTGTCTGTTCGCATCTCTACGGCCTAATCGGGTTTGCCGATTTGCTTCAAACTAGGTAGGTATGAACTTAGGAATTATTTGGCAGTATCTCGGGGAATGCTTTTCAGTTTTGCTCTAGGTGGAATAAAGGGCACCTGCCATACAATCATTAAATAAAAGTTTAACTTTCTCGCAGTCAGCTCGACGGCTTAACGATTTTAATAAAAATTTCAGAGTGCTATTTCTTTGAATAGCCTTTCTCTTTGTAAAAATGGATTTTTCGGATTTCGTCTTATAACGGTACCTCTCATAGAACCGGTTTTTTCTTAATATCATAAACCCCGATTCCGATTTCAATAAAATTTCAATAAAATTTTAAACAAAGTAAGTTTATTTATTTATTTAGTTTGCAACAAAACACACGCAGAGAGAGGGGTCAGCACCCCTCCCATCATAGAAAGTTTGTTGAACTTTTGTAGTGTAACATAACAAAACCCTACGTCAACCCAACGAGACAAATCAAAAAACAATGAAAGTCGATGCATCAATCGGCGAGTATGAACCCGACGACCATTCAAAGTGCTGACAAAATATTTATCAAGGAATTCAATTGGGCTATATACCTTTTGACAGCTGAAAAATCTTAATAGGCATTCATCGAACCTGGAGGGCAAAAACAGGCGCGCTAAAGTTGTTTTCAAAGAGAATTTTAAATATTTCTGAATAAATTATATTCAATACAGTTTTTTTTTTTTTTTAATAAGCTTATGTATTTTTTATGGACTTTTCTTTCCTCTATCTTATTTGCTTTGTTTGCCGTTTTAATAAATTACATTATTATTTACTTAAATATGAATTTGTTTCCGTTAGTAAATTTTTTTCGGTTGAAGTTTTTGAATTTATGATTTAATTAAAAATAAAATGCACGACTGGGTAACACGTACTTGCTCTGTGGGTGCAATAGTACGATGAAAACAAACTTTTCGATCAATAAGAACAACTCATTTTTGAAAAATTTGGTAAAACCTAAAAAATGTTGACTGATACTGGAAAAACCGATATACGGGAGCTAACGTTAAGAAACCTTTAATATTTAAAATTAAGATGTCATCTTTTGGGTGTTATAAATGATACAAATGTCCACTTATGCTCAAATTATTAATACTGTTAAAACAAATTTTCGCTCATGTGTAGCCAAAAACTAAAAATACAGTTTTCTTTGAAGTATTCTATATATATTACATACAAAGCGTCATACAAATGGGGGGAGCCTTTTTTGAGTAAATTAAAAAAAAACCAAAAAACTGGCCAAAATCTAATGGCTCTTTGTATAGGAGCCACCGTTTAAAAAAGAAAATGAAAAAAAAAATCAATGCCATCTGATAGGAAGCTGAAAGAAACTATACCAAACAAAGTTTGAGTAAATTCGATGCAACCGTTGACAACTTATGGTCATTTGAAAAAAGCCTTTAAGAGCAGATCTCGGTTATTTGCATTTTTAGCCAAAAACTGAAAACGCAGTTCTCTTAAGAACACTAAAAGAATATAACACACAAAGTTTAATCAAAATCTTTAGAGCCATTTTCGAGCAAATTTGAAAAAACCAAAAAAAAGTTGGCTAAACTCAACGGCTCGTTGTATGGGAGCTACCATTTAGAAACGCTTCACTGAAAAATTTATAAAGCCATCCAATAGAACACTATAAAGAACAATGCCGAACGAAGTTTGAGTCAATTCAATCAAGCCAATGCGAACTTATGGCCATTTGAAAAAAAGCCGTTTAAATCTGATTTCCGTTACGACCATTTCAGCCAAAAACAAAAAACGCTTTTTTGTTAGAAATATCTTAGGTAAGTTAAATTCTAAGTTTAATCAAAATCGTTAGAGCCGTTTTCGAGCAAATCCAAAATGAAAAAAATACATGAAAGGTACCAGTTTAAGCCGGGCTAAAACGGAACAAAAAAAAAACGTCGACAACCGTTTTTCTTCAAACTGCTATATACCAAGTTTGAAGAAAATCCGTTAAGCCGTTAAGGCTGTAGCATGACGTGAAAAAGCGCACATCCGCACTGACGCACAGACAGACCGACGGACGGTATGGCGAAAACCACTTTTTCGGGCTTCTTTATCATCGTAATGTCATGTTTGATTAAAACCGCGATTTTTTCTGCACGAAACCAATACTTGCCCTATAGAGCAAGTAAAAATTACTAATTAAAGCATTTGTTTATGTTATATTAATTATGGACGGACTTACATATATTAATAAAAGCACAGTATATTTTGACAATGTAGTCAAAGTACACTTCATCGCCGATTATTTTTGATGTCGCTATTATTGGCTGATGATTTGTTAAAATTAGGTACTTTTGTCGGAGAAGACCAATCACTCTCAACATAAACCCTTATCTTGACAAGGTTTCTTGTCCTCTCAAGATCATCAGCATCCATTTGGTCTCTACCATCTCGGAATGCGGGCACTAAAAGTTTAGCTCCTTTTTCCACTCTTAAACGATTCACCAGCATTATAGCAGAGATTATAATATCTTCTTTAATGTTGCTAGTGAAACCCCAACTCTCAACCGACTAACCTTCGAACCGATCAGATCGATCTCAATTGTCAGTCGTCAGTGCGTTGGTAATTTCGTTTTGCCTAGTGCATCTATATAATCCTAACCGGTTGCACCGTTTGTTTTCTCTTATTTATTGTGTATATCGTGTTTCTATTTTTAACAGTCTTAGCGGGACTTGTTGACTTCATAATGTCGGCCCACGGGTCTAGAAAGAAAGAAGATGGAAATAGATTTTCGATTCTCGATAATGATTTTCCAAACTCCCAAAATCTAGCAAAAAGACATAAATCAGGATCCTCAATATTCGTGGAAACTTTCCCTGAACTACCGACTACCTCGAACTTTAAAAACCCAAGATTGTTTCGCAATTACGGGATGGCAATTTACTTATTCTTGTGAAATCCAAAAAAATAGCAGACGAATTTCTTAAGGTCAAATCTCTTGCTAGCACGTGTCCAGTGTCAGTGAAGCTTCATGATCAATTAAACTCAACGAAAGGTGTGGTATTTGCACCATGCTTAAATATAGTGCCCGAAAGTGAGATTATAACTGAAATGAAATCGCAAGGCGTGCGTCGTAGAAGTCTATAAATTTAAAAGGAAAGTAGATGGTGTAGACGAAGCCTATCATGCAGTTCTGAATGCCAGAACTAGAGCTGCCAAGAGCGCTTCCCGTGCGGTTTACCAGCAAAAGAGGATAGAGGAACATCGGCTTTTCAGAAGAAAAAAAAGAGAACTGGAAAAACAAATGGTTGAATCTATTGAGGAGTGCTACGGCAGAAGCAATGTTCGAAAGTGCTACCAAAGGGTAAAGCATTCGTCCAAGGGTTACAAAGCCCGAGCGGAAGCATGTAGAGACGAGGGTGGGAATGTCGTTGTAGATACACAGTCGGTGCTGAGAATTTGGAAAGAACACCTCTGCAGACTGTTAAACGGCGAAAAGAACCAACTAATCGCTGTCAGGCAGAATGATCCTTTCGATTTGGATGATGAAGAACAAAATTTCCGTCCTCCCGACCAAGAAGAAGTTCGGATAGCAATATCTAAACTAAAGTCCAACAAGGCTGCTGGAGCTGATGGCCTTACGGCTGAACTCTTCAAAGCAGCGGGAGATGACTTAGTGAGGAGCATACACCAACTCATCTGTACAATCTGGTCGGATGAAAGTATGCCTGACGAATGGAACCTCAGCATTGTGTGCCCTATCCACAAGAAAGGAGATACTCTAAGCTGCGCCAACTACAGAGGTATAAGTCTCCTAAATGTCGCATATAAAATCTTGTCGGCCATTCTGTGCGAACGTCTGAACCCTTTCGCACGTGAACTGATTGGCCCCTATCAGTGTGGTTTCAGGCCCGGTAAGTCAACCAAATTTTCTTAATGACCAAATTTTCACACTTCGGCAGATTTTGGAAAAGACCCAAGAATTCCAGATCGATACTCACCACCTCTTTATCGATTTTAAAGTCGCCTATGACAGCGTAAACAGGAACGAGCTATACAGAGCGATGTCACTTCTTGGCATCCCTGCCAAACTCGTTCGATTGTGCAGGATGACTATGGAGAACTCGCGCTGCTCCGTCAAGGTTGGTAAGAACACCACCGACTCATTTAATGTCGAGAAAGGCTTACGACAGGGTGACGCGCTGTCATGTAACCTCTTCAACATCATTCTTGAGGCAATCGTACGCAACTCGCATGTCAACACCAGCGGTACGATTTTTTTTAGATCCGTTCAATTACTTGGCTATGCTGATGATATTGACATTATTGGAAGAACGAAGCGCGCTGTCAGTGGAGCATTCGCAAGTATTGAAGTGGAAGCGGCTCGAATGGGTCTGGCTGTAAATGAAGATAAAACAAAGTATATGCTGTCCTCAGGTGAAGTAGATCATCACCGTAGGCTCGGACAAAACGTCACAATGGACAGATATAACTTTGAGATTGTCAAGGACTTCGTCTATTTGGGTTCCACTATAACCTCTCAGAACAACATCAGTGAAGAGATCAGTCGAAGAATCACTCTTGCCAATCGCTGTTTCTTCGGGCTAAGAAGGCATCTTAGTAGTAAATCCCTCTCTCAAAGGACCAAGGAGACACTATACAAGACCCTTATCATCCAAGTCCTGCTGTATGGGGCAGAAGCGTGGACACTGACACAATCGGACGAATACAGGCTGGGGTGCTTTGAGAGAAAGATTCTTCGGGTGATATTCGGGCCTGTATGTATCAATGGAGTATGGAGGAGAAGATTCAATGACGAACTGTACGGGCTATACAGCGACATTGACTTGGTTAAGAAGCTGAAAATTCAGCGACTTAGATGGCTGGGTCATGTGGAGCGTATGGACGAAAACGCTCCTGCCCGACGAGTCTTCAATTCCAACCCGGAGGGCCGACGCAGTTCTGGAAGACCCCATCTAAGGTGGCGCGATCAAGTGGTAAACGACCTCAACCAACTTGGTGTGCGCAACTGGAGGCCACTGGCTAGGGACCGGCCTAGCTGGCGAGGATTGTTGGTTGAGGCCGTGGTCCACAATGGACTGTCTGCGCCACCTTAAGTAAGTAAGATGGTGTAGAAAAAACTTCAGGTCTTTTGTTGTTTACTTTGGATTTCTTCAGCTTACCAAAATCCGTAGAAATAGGTTTTTCAAAGCCAAGGTGACGGAGTATATCCCGAACCCAATGCGCTGCAAAAAATGTCAAATACTCGGACATACAGCTACACGCTGCACGTTAAGAGATCCTCTATGTGTTAATTGCTTCCTCATAACTCATTCTCCAGAAGAGTGCACACGTACTTTGTGCGCCAACTGCAAAGGCCCACACCCAGCCTCCTCGAAAGATTGCCCCGAATACAAGATCGCAAAAGAAATAATAACAATTAAAACAAAACAAAAATGCTCAATGTCCGAAGCTAAACGCCTTTATGGACAACAAAACCCAACACAACAGGACAATTCAACCACTATTCCTTATGCTTTTAAAAGCAAGCAACAAAACCAAAAAGAAGTCATTCCATCTTTTCAAACCCCTGAAAATAACATCAACCTAACAAAAAAAACC
Organism: Platycheirus albimanus; assembly: GCA_916050605.2. Classification (NCBI taxonomy): domain Eukaryota; kingdom Metazoa; phylum Arthropoda; class Insecta; order Diptera; family Syrphidae; genus Platycheirus; species Platycheirus albimanus. The sequence goes on from OU696696.1 coordinate 142,727,304, forward strand.
TATCCACACAAATGAATTGTAGGGAAAATTTCTCTATCCCGATGACAGCTGTCAGTTTACCATCCTGTCCGGTCATCATACTATCCTGTCCTGTCATTTTTGTAGTCCTGTCCTGTCAAATGTCTCAGTCGGAAATGTTGTGATGTCGCACAGAAAAGTCATCACCTGAAAAAATATCCTCCTCATAAACCAGAAGAGAGAAATAAGAGCAATAATCTGCTCACTCGGGAAAATAAATTAAAATTCGAAGCAACATTTCGGAAGAAATTAACAAAAGAGTCCATCCACGAAAATGTGTGGCAAGAATTCTTGCAGAATTAGTTAAATGGTAAATAATAGTACTGTACCACAAGTTCGTATTATTCTGTTGAAAATGAACACACCCTGTATGCGAATTCGCAAACTCAGAGAGTTTAGGTTAGTACTGTACTAACATTCCCCAAATTTGCATACGTGGCACTCTCCACCAATATTCAGCCATCTTTTTTTTGTTAGAGTGGAGAAAACAAGCTCTCCAGTTATTTCCCCCATGATTAGTCTGTCTTTCAAAATTCACCCATCGTGCCGAGGAGATCATCGAGGAGCAACAATTATCAGTAAATTTTGCAAATATCATATCATTAGGAAGAAGCAATAAATAGAAAGAAGTAATATAGGAACAGATAAGAAAATAATCTGGTAAGAATAATATACTCATATTCCTAAATTCTGTAGGCTGGATAATTAGGTGTTTCTTTCCTTTTCATTAGAGGTGAAGAAGACGAAGTAGTAAGGCTGTACCATGGCGGTATTAACCACGCTCCTGAGGAAAGGTTGCCCCAGACCAACATAAACATAATCGGCAACCAACCCAGAGTAACCAGTAATCCCATCGCCGCCTGGTTCAGCTACAATTTTTTAGTGAACGTTCGAAGTGGACACAATTTTCTATCGACGCCCACTTCATCTTTCTTTTGTGCATTACAAGTCGATCCCTAGTAGCGTTGCGAAACAAGAATTCGCATACTACCATTTGGATATTAAGATAACCATCATAAAGAAAAAGTGCACAAAAATCAACACATGGTCGATGCCTGAAGTCAGGGAAAACGCATGCGATCCAAGGTTACGTTTCAACAAGCATGGTCATCATCAGAAGAACGGTCAACCTCAAAGCCAACTTTTTTTTTGTCGCTTTATGGACCATTGTCTATAAAAAAGGAAAAAAAAATAAAAAAATAAATAACTTAACCAGTGAAGGAAGCTGGTATCGCCAATCCCTTGAGTAACTTGTTTATTTTTTTTGGAAAAACAACGGAGAAAACGGAAGGAGAACCCAAAGAATTGTATTAGTGCTTCCGGACACGACGTTTTAACGCCGACCAACACAGGTGTCGTAGACACACCGAAAAATTTTTTTTTTTTTGCTGCAACGACTTGCTACATTCTCAAAACTGGAAGAACGGAAAGATAGCTCGAAACCTTTAAGTATCCTAAGTATTAAAGAATATACGTAGTTTATTTCTAAGATTGAAGTATTGGTAGTTAGAGATCTTATGTTTTGGGTTATACTTACTCGCCACATAACTAAATACTTTTTTTTTAAATCCATACAGCTTAACCTAAAAGTAATTCATATGAGATGAGGAGATATACCTCCTTACAAAGATCCTCGATGAGTTAACGTACGAAATAGAGCAATATTTATATTTGCATTTCTTTTTGTGTTTTGCTAAGTTAGAATCAGTGCGATAATCATTTAACCGCGTGTGATAATACAAGACAAAAGAAAGTCATAGTTTTTTTTTTTGTAATTTTTATATTTGTCGGCGACACACCAAGTTAGTTTCAAAGAAAACTATAAATATATATGACATTTCCATCGACAGCAAGGCATATAAGGGTGCTGGAATTTTCACCCCACCGAGTTGAACCAGAATGCGCATTCTTCGTACTACTCCGGTAAGTCCTTCGGAAACCTTTTGTTATTATATAAATGAACATATATATATTGATAGTTTTGAAGAGATTCTTTTGGTGATTTGTTTCGTTTGTTTATGTGCTAAAGTAGACCGAAAATAATTGAAGTTTTATTATATATTTTTTTTTTTTGGTGTGAAAGAAACAAAACTCACAGAACGTGGGCTAATAATTTTTTTTTATGATTTGCGAGATTGTACCGGTAACGAAAAAGACGCTTTTCGTATCGACAATCGATTGGAATTTTTTTTTTATGACAATTTTTTTTTTAACTCAATTGAAATACGCACACTGAAGGTGCGACCAACAAAAGAAGGGTTTACGGACCTCATCCAGTGTTCACCCACAAACGGTGGTTCATGCAGATTTCAGAAACTTGAAAGTTAAAGGTTTTTTTTTTTAATTTCTTTTTTTTTATTTATACGAGTTTTAGTTTGTGCGAGATAATACAACCCTTGAATTAAGTTTCATTTTTAATAAGTTTTTATAGTAAGTTAAAGTTATATACATGCATATATAGATTTTAGTAGCTAAGCTAGTAGTTTAAGGACATAATTCTTTTTTTTTCTTTGTAATTTTGAGATAGTTGGTTTAAGATTCAACTGTTCATTATAAGAGATATCTTTTTATTTTGGAAAAATTATATGAGTCATGGCCAGTTGCCTTTAAGAATATTCATATTGTTTCATTCAGTCCATTACGTTGATTTTCTTCACTGGGAAGTAAGTTTGAATTATTTTTCAGGAATATACGTAAATAATTTCCATCGACGAGATGGGAAGAAAGTGTTAGAAGAAGTTGTGGCGAGAGAGAGCAATTGAGACGAATTTCATCCCGAAGCTGAGATGAAGAATATGGAGATAGTTTAGAACAGGAAGTCGGTCAGACTTCCGTCTTCATAGTGGGGACTTGCTTAAAAATTGTAGCAGCTATAGTGAGTCCATTGGAAGCCAGTGGAGTATGAGGCCACTGAGCTTAAAGGGCGGGTATAGACAGCTGCGAGGGGAACACACCATCTCTCTCCCCTCACTCCCATCACTATTTCTTCGTGGTTTTGTAACATCGAGGTCCCTACCAGTCAGGTTAAGAAATAGTGGTCAGAACTCCTCTTTTTAGAGTTCTTTATTTTTTTTTTGTAAATAAGTACCTCAAGGACACGAACATCTATGTTCCTTGGTAGAACTTTTCTTTTTTTTTGTGGAAAGGTTCTCCCTCTTAATAATCGCGAACCAGACTCATGAAAAGGGTTTGTAGTTTATGAGTCCCTCATTTTAAACTTCCATCCACAATTCTTACTACTTTGATGCCAAATTACTAGCGCGATGACTCGGGCCTCGTTAATTAAAACTTGCTTGGACTAAGACCAGCCTAGTCCACGGTCTGCTAATATTAAATGTAACACCGTCTTGTGTACTCCTGTTGCAAGGACCCCTCCCCATCCGTCGAGCTTTGCAATGGCAACCTACAGCAGACCACCGCGACTGTGGAGCCAAGACACCCATCTCTCAAATTCCTGTCCGTTAAATGAAGATAGTTAATCATATAATGGGTGAGAAGGAAAGAGGTGGTTTTCTCAAGGGTTTCCTTTAAGATCCTTAAGGTTTTTGGAAGGAGCTCTTGATCAGAGTTGAGGTGTTAAACTAGAAGGTGTATATGACAGCTAAATACATCGAGAGGAGAATAAATAAGTGTTAGTAGGAGTTTGAGATCGAGGATTACAGCCTCACGTCACACCGAGTGTGTGAAACTAACAAGTGGCGGTCTACTCTCTCCTACTGGCATTCTGTATCGGCCTAGATATTTTAGGGGACGAAGTTTTCTTTGAGTTGTAGTAAGTTTTTCTTTTGAGAAGTCGAGTAAAGATATGACAGTTAGCTTGTGGTCGAGACACCGAGTTAGGGTAGTTCATGGTGATGAGTTTTCGTTTTGTTGTTCCCCTGAATTACAAGGTCATTCCTCCCTTTTCACTTTATATAAGAGAAAAAGTTTTAGTTACTATCGACAATGGTCTTGAAGAGATTTGCCGGTAGTAAAAGGACACCCCGACCCAATTGGAAATTAAATTCAATTTTATTTTCATTTTTTATTTATATTTATACTACGTTACAGATGGCGCCCAACGTGGGGCCCGAAGTTGCGTAAGATTTGGTAGATTTTAGTAAGATTTTGTTAGTAAGATTTTCTTGTCATAAGACAAAAAAAAAAAATTTTTTTTTTTGTACAAATTTTCCAAAATTCTTTTTTTTGGATAGACATATTACGAAGAGAGTTTATATGAGGATTTGGTTAGCGCTATTGTCCGAAAGATTAGTGGAAATTGTTCCTGGTCTTTGACTGTTGCGGTAGGTTGATCATATCTTTCATAAGCTCTTAGGTTTGTCATGTTCCGTACTTTTGTCCGAACTGGGAGTAGTTTACGTACCAGTTGTCCGTTGCTCAAGACGGTACGGCAAGCAGTGATAGGTGATTAGAATGAAGGTTATTAGTCCTTTTGACCGGTGGTTGAGTTCCTTGATTCGACGCACGTCTGCTGCAGAAGCTAAGACCCTTTCTTCTGAACACCATTCCAAGAAAATTTCCAAAGTTTTTTTTTACATCTTGACAGAGATTCTTTTTTTTTTGTGAGGTTTTGATTGTGGAAGTGGATGGATCACTCAGACATTCTATCCGGTGATTGGTGTTTCTTTTTTTTAACCCGATGCACGACTGTTGTGGAGTGGTGAGCTTCTCTCAACTTCAGCAATCTTAATCGTTTCACTATGAGGTTTGTTCGTTTATTTTTTTTTAAGTAAAAAAAAAAAAAAAAATTTTTTTTTGACATTTGAACACTGTCCCAGGTGGGAAGTTTTCGAATGGTCTAAGCTTCGGGGAAGTTCGTTTCAAGCTCTCTCGAACCTATTGATGTATGAAGTTTCTTTTTTTTTTTTGAGGTTAAGTATTGCAAGTTTATAATAATTTTTTTTTTATAGGAGTATTGAGGATTTTTGAAGTTTATTGAGGTTATGGAAAGGTCTACGAAGTTGTGTGTTTCGTAGAGGTTTTCTGGATTTAGTTTTTTTTTTGAGAGTTGTGAAGTTGTGAGTTTCACGAATTCTTTTGGCAGTGTTGCCGTCTTTTTTTTATTATCATTTCAGTTTATGACAGTGTTGTCACATTATTGGAACATTCAAAAGTTTTTTTTTTGGAAGTTTGAAGTTTTCGATAAATCTCAAGTATTCAAGTATAGTTAGTATATACAAGTTATTAAGTTTGTATAAGTTAGGAATTTAAGGAAGTTTAGGTAATTTAAGTATCAAGTTGAGTATTTTTGAAATAGTTTAAAAACAGTATATATTTTTTTCTTATATTTAAGACCAATCAAAGTTTTATTCGTATGTGAGTTTCGAATTGTCGTTGCCAAAATTTACCAACGACAGTTCAGTCAATTTTTATTAAGTAAGTTCTCTCGTGAGGAAAGAACCATGTCTGAAGACGAAGATATATCAGGGCGTGGGAGAAGTAGCCAATATGCTACTGAGAGAAGGGGAACAGATTATCGAACGTCAGTAAATGCACCCGTTAGGCCGAACATAGATTCGCGTAACGCGCGCAAAGTTGATGACACCTTTCAACAAAACGACGGAGATGAAGGTAACAATTCGATACCACCTACAGAGCCTATGGCTAATTCTAGTACGATGGACGAAGAAGCTAGAAGAGATAGTCAGCATTTATCAGCTTATATAAAAGAGATAGTCACTGCTTCCATCGGAGTGCAGAGGGCCGAAGACCAAAGATTTTATCGCGATGAGTTAAGACGCACTCAAAACGATATGTTAGCTCAGATAAATCAAGCGTTAACTCAGTTGACTAATAGAGATCCGCTACCAATTTTTCAATTTGATGATCCCCCAGAAACAGACCAAGTAGTTACAGCTCCAGTTGCTCCACCTCATGACGCTCTACCTAGTGCGTCAAACAATGTTCTTCCATCACAATTCATTAGGAATTTAAGTAACCCACCAAATAATGAAGTAAACCGACCTTTAGTTAGTAACGTACCAATTAATAACAAAACTAACCCACCTTCTCAGAGAACCACCAATATTCAGGGAAATAATATCGCCCCAAATGTTAGCCGATCTACACAACCAGTTGGAGTTAAAGTAGGAATCAATTCACCACCCACTCCTAGAGCGAATAGCCCAACCAACGCCAATTTTCAAAACCAGCCAAGAGTGTCGCCAGAAGAAATGAACCGAGCTGTGGATGTAGATGATTATCTCACCAGCATTGGGGTTTTGAATCCTGCAGATTCACCCCTGAGGCCTTCTTCACGACCATCCAACAACCCGAGCTCTAATTCGGTAATACGAAATCCGTTATACCACAAATGGGGCATTCGTTTCGACGGCAAGAATATGAGTGTGGATGATTTTGTCTTCAGGCTGGATCGAATCAGGCGAAGTTTCGCAGTATCATGGGACGACGTAGTGGCCAATTTTCACCACTTTGTGGCAGGCCAAGCCGAAACCTGGTACTGGGTTTATGTCAAAGCAAACCAGGATGCTCCTTGGGAAACCTTACATCAAGCTCTCACGGAACAGTTTTGTACTATGGAGACAGATATAGAGTTAGGACGGCAGATGTTAGATCGTAAACAACAACCTAACGAATCGTTTAACGATTTTTACAACGCCTTACTCGTAATGAATTCCCGTCTTAAAATACCTAAGTCAACGCGCGAAGTCATAGATTTAATCAAACTGAATGTTCATCGTCGTATGGGCGAACTGCTAATAACATTTAACACCACTAGTTTACCACAGATGGCTTATGTGTGTAAAAAGATTGAACGACATTTAAATAGAACAGAGAGTAGTAAACCCAAACATGTTCCGCAGTTTTCAAACCCTCCAGCTAAGCGCTATGTTAGCGAGGTGGATGAAAGCCCAGAACCATTAGCTTTAGCTATCCCATCAGATATCGAAGCTCTACAACACAATGCTAGTCAAGCTAAGTGTTGGAAATGTAAGAAACCAGGACATTATTTTAGGGAATGTTTAGATCCTCAACCGAGACTTTTTTGTTATAGATGTGGTTTAGCAGATGTAGTTTGTCCGAAATGTCCTAGGTGTGCGGAAAACCGGTACCAGAACAATCAACCATCCGGGGTGATTCGTTCGGGACAAGCAGACCCGGAGTTGAATTGACCAACTCCACTACTTCAATTAAAATTTTAAAAGCCAATAGAGATAAGCATGAATTAACTACTACTATTAAGAATAATGAAATAAAAAACGAACCTAAACCTGAATTTAAACCAAAAACTTTTCATGAAAGATTAAGAGACTATTACGAAGCCCGAAAACGTATTGTCACTTTTCCACGTTTATCCACGCGGATTAGGAAAACACGCGAACGGTTCCGTAAGAAGAGATTGAGTTATCGAAATATCGCGTCAGCCAAGTTAGGAAGTGAGTCTAGTGACCCACGACCTTACGTGGTGGTTGAGATATTTAAAGAGAAATGGCTAGGATTGTTAGATTCCGGAGCCAGCATCAGCTGCATGGGGAAAGACACCCTAGACCTAGTTAAAAGTCAAAATATTGCGATAAAGAAAGTTTCTTCGTCCGTAGCTACCGCTGATGGACAAAAACAAAATATAGTGGGAATGATCACCACCACCGTACAATACAAAGGCATGTCGAGAGATGTAGACTTCTTCCTTGTTCCATCCCTGGCACAACGTCTATATCTCGGCGTCGATTTTTGGCGCAAATTTCAAATAGCACCTCAAATCATTTCTGGAATGTCAGTTAGTCCTTCACCATATATTAATGAAGACTACGGAAACAAATGTAAATTAACTGTAAAAGAAGCAAGAACCCTAGATGAAGTAATTTCGAGTTTTCCATCTTTCTCTTCGAAAGGATTGGGGAAGACTCATCTACTAGAACATGTGATTGATACCGGAGACGCGACTCCGATAAAGCAAAGACATTATCCTGTTTCTCCCGCGGTACAAACTCTTATGTACGCCGAGCTGGATCGTATGCTTTCTCTAGGGGTCATCGAAGAAAGTTCCAGCGCATGGAGTTCTCCCGTAGTGCTTGTGCGCAAGCCTGGGAAAAACCGATTGTGCTTGGACTTTCGGAAGGTGAACCTCGTCACGAAAAAGAATGCGGGCCCGATCGGACACATTGAGGGGCTGTTATCGCGCCTTTCAGATACGCATTTTATTTCAAGTGTTGATCTGAAGGACGCGTATTGGCAAATACCGTTGGAGAAAGGATCGCGAGAGAAGACCGCCTTCACAGTTCCAGGACGTCCTCTCTACCAATTTAAAGTTATGCCTTTTGGTTTGTGCAATGCAGCACAAAGCTTGTCATATCTTATGAGTTTAGTTGTTCCAACGGAACTTAGAGAGCAGGTATTTGTATACCTAGACGATTTGTTGGTTGTTTCTAAAACCTTTGAAGAGCATGTACGGATTTTGAAGAGAATAAGTGATAGGTTAGCCAGCGCAGGGCTGACCATTAATGTCGAAAAGTCCAAGTTCTGTTTTAATGAGTTGCACTACTTAGGGTATAAAGTAGGCCAAGGCTGCCTAAAAGCGGATCCCGAAAAAGTAGCTGCTATCGTCAAATTCCCAGAACCAAAGACTACACGTCAAGTAAGACGGTTCTTAGGTATGGCTGGATGGTATAGAAGATTTGTGAGAGATTTCTCCACCATCGCCGCCCCACTCACAGACATCCTGAAAAAAGGAAAAACTTTCGATTTTGGCGAAGATGCAATGAAGGCTTTTCAGAGCATTAAACTCGCATTAACGTCAGCTCCTGTGCTGACTAACCCAGATTTCACTAAGGAGTTTCTGATCCTTTGCGATGCATCCGCGTCCGGTATCGGCAGTGTTCTTTGTCAGCGCGACGAGAACGGGGCTGAACGCCCCATATATTACTTCTCTCAGAAGTTAAACGCCGCCCAAAGAAATTACTCGGTTACCGAACGTGAGTGCCTCGCCGCCTTCTTAGGAATCCAGAAATTCCGACCGTATGTGGAAGGATATCGTTTTAGAGTGATAACCGATCACTCGAGCTTAAAATGGCTTATGAACTTGAAGGATCCGACAGGGAGATTAGCTCGGTGGAGCATGCGTCTCCAAGGATTTGACTTTGAGGTGGAACACCGTAAGGGTACACTTAACGTGGTTCCAGACGCTCTGTCTAGAGTACATGAAGTAGACTCTTTACAAGCGTTCAGTTCATCCCCTGTTCCGGCTCAGGTCAATTCCGAGGAAACCCTCCATCTCGATCTCGCTAATCCAGAGTTTCAGTCCGAAGAATACCTCCAACTCATAGACCACATTAAGCTCCATCAAGATCGCCTTCCAGATGTACAAATATCCCAGGGATATATCTACAAGAAAGTCAAGCATTCCGTGGGTAATCCCTTACTGGATGACCTCACTTGGAGATTATGGATCCCGACGTCACTCACTGATGAGTTAATACAATTAGCCCACAACCCCCCAAGATCCTCACATGGAGGAATAGTGAAAACCTTGTACAGATTGCGTCAACAATTTTACTGGCCCAATATGTACACCCAAGTGAAAAACTTCGTCAACAAGTGTGACATTTGCAAGACCACTAAGGCTGCCAATTCGACTCTACGAGCAGAGATGGGGAAGAGCTTCGAGGTAGATAGGCCATTTCAGCACATCCACATCGATTTCCTCGGTCCGTATCCTCGCTCTAGAAACGGCAACTGTTACATTATCATAGTGGTAGACCAGTTGACAAAGTTTGTCATTATAAAGCCACTCAGAAAAGCAAATGCTGCTAGTGCAGTTAAATTTTTACAGGAAGAAATATTTTTAATATATGGAGTTCCGGAGAGTATACTCTCGGATAACGGGACTCAGTTCGTTGGTAAAGAGTTCAGTAAATTGTTAGAGACCTATGGCGTGAAACATTATAAAACTGCTATATATTCCCCACAGCCAAACGCAAGTGAGAGAGTCAACAGATCTATTTTAGCGGCAGTCCGTGCTTATATAGATCCAAGACAATCAAACTGGGATGTATATTTATCAGCCATTAGTAGTGCACTCCGCACAACAGTACATTCGGCTATTTCGATATCGCCATACGAGGCTCTTTTCGGACAAAAGATGATTGAGCATGGAGACGACTATAAGTTGCTTAAAAAGCTCAATGGCTTAAATCATTCAGAAATAGACTGGTTGCCGAAAGTTGCCCGTATGAATATCCTACACTCATACCTCAAATCTACTTTGGAGGCAACACACGCAGATTATGAAAAAGTATATAACCTGAGAAGTAGGAAAGTTGATTTCAAGGTAGGAGAACAAGTATATAAACGAAATATTGTACTCAGCGATGCTACTAAACACTTCAATGCCAAACTAGCTCCAAAATTTGTCAAAGTAAAAATTCTTAAAGTAATAGGAAATCACTTATATGAAGTAGTGGACCAAAAAGGTCATATATCAAGTTCGCATACTAAAGACCTAAAGCGATAACAGATGACGTTATATTAATGAGAAGTTGTATGCCCGGCTGCAGCTGTGCATGAGACTCAGTTTAAAACTCAACCAGCAGTAGTTGTGAGCCTAGTTCGTTGGTACGAACTTTCTTTAAGCGAATGATTTTCCATTCCTTGCACTTTGTTTCAAGTAGGAACTTGACACAAATCACAAGTTTTGTAGGGAAAATTTCTCTATCCCGATGACAGCTGTCAGTTTACCATCCTGTCCGGTCATCATACTATCCTGTCCTGTCATTTTTGTAGTCCTGTCCTGTCAAATGTCTCAGTCGGAAATGTTGTGATGTCGCACAGAAAAGTCATCACCTGAAAAAATATCCTCCTCATAAACCAGAAGAGAGAAATAAGAGCAATAATCTGCTCACTCGGGAAAATAAATTAAAATTCGAAGCAACATTTCGGAAGAAATTAACAAAAGAGTCCATCCACGAAAATGTGTGGCAAGAATTCTTGCAGAATTAGTTAAATGGTAAATAATAGTACTGTACCACAAGTTCGTATTATTCTGTTGAAAATGAACACACCCTGTATGCGAATTCGCAAACTCAGAGAGTTTAGGTTAGTACTGTACTAACATTCCCCAAATTTGCATACGTGGCACTCTCCACCAATATTCAGCCATCTTTTTTTTGTTAGAGTGGAGAAAACAAGCTCTCCAGTTATTTCCCCCATGATTAGTCTGTCTTTCAAAATTCACCCATCGTGCCGAGGAGATCATCGAGGAGCAACAATTATCAGTAAATTTTGCAAATATCATATCATTAGGAAGAAGCAATAAATAGAAAGAAGTAATATAGGAACAGATAAGAAAATAATCTGGTAAGAATAATATACTCATATTCCTAAATTCTGTAGGCTGGATAATTAGGTGTTTCTTTCCTTTTCATTAGAGGTGAAGAAGACGAAGTAGTAAGGCTGTACCATGGCGGTATTAACCACGCTCCTGAGGAAAGGTTGCCCCAGACCAACATAAACATAATCGGCAACCAACCCAGAGTAACCAGTAATCCCATCGCCGCCTGGTTCAGCTACAATTTTTTAGTGAACGTTCGAAGTGGACACAATTTTCTATCGACGCCCACTTCATCTTTCTTTTGTGCATTACAAGTCGATCCCTAGTAGCGTTGCGAAACAAGAATTCGCATACTACCATTTGGATATTAAGATAACCATCATAAAGAAAAAGTGCACAAAAATCAACACATGGTCGATGCCTGAAGTCAGGGAAAACGCATGCGATCCAAGGTTACGTTTCAACAAGCATGGTCATCATCAGAAGAACGGTCAACCTCAAAGCCAACTTTTTTTTTGTCGCTTTATGGACCATTGTCTATAAAAAAGGAAAAAAAAATAAAAAAATAAATAACTTAACCAGTGAAGGAAGCTGGTATCGCCAATCCCTTGAGTAACTTGTTTATTTTTTTTGGAAAAACAACGGAGAAAACGGAAGGAGAACCCAAAGAATTGTATTAGTGCTTCCGGACACGACGTTTTAACGCCGACCAACACAGGTGTCGTAGACACACCGAAAAATTTTTTTTTTTTTGCTGCAACGACTTGCTACATTCTCAAAACTGGAAGAACGGAAAGATAGCTCGAAACCTTTAAGTATCCTAAGTATTAAAGAATATACGTAGTTTATTTCTAAGATTGAAGTATTGGTAGTTAGAGATCTTATGTTTTGGGTTATACTTACTCGCCACATAACTAAATACTTTTTTTTTAAATCCATACAGCTTAACCTAAAAGTAATTCATATGAGATGAGGAGATATACCTCCTTACAAAGATCCTCGATGAGTTAACGTACGAAATAGAGCAATATTTATATTTGCATTTCTTTTTGTGTTTTGCTAAGTTAGAATCAGTGCGATAATCATTTAACCGCGTGTGATAATACAAGACAAAAGAAAGTCATAGTTTTTTTTTTTGTAATTTTTATATTTGTCGGCGACACACCAAGTTAGTTTCAAAGAAAACTATAAATATATATGACATTTCCATCGACAGCAAGGCATATAAGGGTGCTGGAATTTTCACCCCACCGAGTTGAACCAGAATGCGCATTCTTCGTACTACTCCGGTAAGTCCTTCGGAAACCTTTTGTTATTATATAAATGAACATATATATATTGATAGTTTTGAAGAGATTCTTTTGGTGATTTGTTTCGTTTGTTTATGTGCTAAAGTAGACCGAAAATAATTGAAGTTTTATTATATATTTTTTTTTTTGGTGTGAAAGAAACAAAACTCACAGAACGTGGGCTAATAATTTTTTTTTATGATTTGCGAGATTGTACCGGTAACGAAAAAGACGCTTTTCGTATCGACAATCGATTGGAATTTTTTTTTTATGACAATTTTTTTTTTAACTCAATTGAAATACGCACACTGAAGGTGCGACCAACAAAAGAAGGGTTTACGGACCTCATCCAGTGTTCACCCACAAACGGTGGTTCATGCAGATTTCAGAAACTTGAAAGTTAAAGGTTTTTTTTTTAATTTCTTTTTTTTTATTTATACGAGTTTTAGTTTGTGCGAGATAATACAACCCTTGAATTAAGTTTCATTTTTAATAAGTTTTTATAGTAAGTTAAAGTTATATACATGCATATATAGATTTTAGTAGCTAAGCTAGTAGTTTAAGGACATAATTCTTTTTTTTTCTTTGTAATTTTGAGATAGTTGGTTTAAGATTCAACTGTTCATTATAAGAGATATCTTTTTATTTTGGAAAAATTATATGAGTCATGGCCAGTTGCCTTTAAGAATATTCATATTGTTTCATTCAGTCCATTACGTTGATTTTCTTCACTGGGAAGTAAGTTTGAATTATTTTTCAGGAATATACGTAAATAATTTCCATCGACGAGATGGGAAGAAAGTGTTAGAAGAAGTTGTGGCGAGAGAGAGCAATTGAGACGAATTTCATCCCGAAGCTGAGATGAAGAATATGGAGATAGTTTAGAACAGGAAGTCGGTCAGACTTCCGTCTTCATAGTGGGGACTTGCTTAAAAATTGTAGCAGCTATAGTGAGTCCATTGGAAGCCAGTGGAGTATGAGGCCACTGAGCTTAAAGGGCGGGTATAGACAGCTGCGAGGGGAACACACCATCTCTCTCCCCTCACTCCCATCACTATTTCTTCGTGGTTTTGTAACATCGAGGTCCCTACCAGTCAGGTTAAGAAATAGTGGTCAGAACTCCTCTTTTTAGAGTTCTTTATTTTTTTTTTGTAAATAAGTACCTCAAGGACACGAACATCTATGTTCCTTGGTAGAACTTTTCTTTTTTTTTGTGGAAAGGTTCTCCCTCTTAATAATCGCGAACCAGACTCATGAAAAGGGTTTGTAGTTTATGAGTCCCTCATTTTAAACTTCCATCCACAATTCTTACTACTTTGATGCCAAATTACTAGCGCGATGACTCGGGCCTCGTTAATTAAAACTTGCTTGGACTAAGACCAGCCTAGTCCACGGTCTGCTAATATTAAATGTAACACCGTCTTGTGTACTCCTGTTGCAAGGACCCCTCCCCATCCGTCGAGCTTTGCAATGGCAACCTACAGCAGACCACCGCGACTGTGGAGCCAAGACACCCATCTCTCAAATTCCTGTCCGTTAAATGAAGATAGTTAATCATATAATGGGTGAGAAGGAAAGAGGTGGTTTTCTCAAGGGTTTCCTTTAAGATCCTTAAGGTTTTTGGAAGGAGCTCTTGATCAGAGTTGAGGTGTTAAACTAGAAGGTGTATATGACAGCTAAATACATCGAGAGGAGAATAAATAAGTGTTAGTAGGAGTTTGAGATCGAGGATTACAGCCTCACGTCACACCGAGTGTGTGAAACTAACAAGTGGCGGTCTACTCTCTCCTACTGGCATTCTGTATCGGCCTAGATATTTTAGGGGACGAAGTTTTCTTTGAGTTGTAGTAAGTTTTTCTTTTGAGAAGTCGAGTAAAGATATGACAGTTAGCTTGTGGTCGAGACACCGAGTTAGGGTAGTTCATGGTGATGAGTTTTCGTTTTGTTGTTCCCCTGAATTACAAGGTCATTCCTCCCTTTTCACTTTATATAAGAGAAAAAGTTTTAGTTACTATCGACAATGGTCTTGAAGAGATTTGCCGGTAGTAAAAGGACACCCCGACCCAATTGGAAATTAAATTCAATTTTATTTTCATTTTTTATTTATATTTATACTACGTTACAGAATCTTCCGGTAAAATACCGAATACAAACCTTCCTCCAATTCCACGAAACCGTCCATTAAAAAAGCCTCAACAAGCAAATCAAGCTTCCATAACAAATACAATGCAACAAAACATTTTAGTTAACACCCCCAAACCCTCCTTCTTTTCAACCAAACACTCCATTATCCGAACAGCAAACACTAGCACAAGTATCGACTACAAAAACACCCCAACAAACACTTACAAATACCACAAACACAATTTCATCTTTAGATAATCTTAATACAAACTCTTCTTCTCCTATATCTAATCTGACCTCCGACCTCATGAACAAAAACGAGTACTTCATGGACACGTCATCTAACGAAGATGATGACCCTTAAAAAAAAACCATTTTTAGCAGCAGCCACATTTCATGACGTGCGACTAGGGCAGGGGAAATATTTTTCCCTGTGCTTCTCGCACGTCTTGAAATGTGGCTCTAAAACTTAACACCAGCTCTCCAACAACTAAATCATTCAACTCAAAATTCTTTTCTCTTTGCACAATATACATAAAAAAAACCAAAATATTGTGTACAAGGGTTTCCCTTTTATTTTATGGTAAAAATTCTTCAATGGAATTTAAACGGTTTTTTTAATAATTTCCACGAGCTGCAATTATTAATCAAAGATCAAAACCCATCTATAATTTCACTTCAAGAAACTTTAATACCAATTCATCCTGACCCAGGTAAATTCGCCAACTACTCACCTAAACAATACCTTTAATGCATATTTTCACAATTTGTCAACAAATGTCACAGCCAAACAAGGAACGGGGTTCCTTGTTCACAAATCTGTTGCCCAAAAACTCATCCAGGTAAATTCAAATCTTTCCGCAATTGCTATCGAAATTGAACTGAAAATAAAAATAACCATAGTAAACATATACATCCCTCCAGATCAAACTTTTCTCCTTTAGATCTAGAAAATATTGTAAATGGTTTCCAAACCCCTGTTTTAGTAACCGGGGACTTTAATTGCTGGAGCCCTTTATGGGGATCTCCATGCAGCAACACAAGAGGCAACATATTTTAATCTTTTTTAACTAACTCTAATTTAATACTACTAAATAACGGCAGCCCAACCCACTTCTCAACCCACAAATCCTTAAATCACATAGACTTAACCTTAATATCACCTCAACTATACCCAATAACATCTTGGTCAGTACTCTCAGACTTATACGGAAGCAACCACTTTCCTATAGTCACAACCATAACACTCGATGCAGATAACTCCAAAGCGAAAAATCGCCCAAAATTCTTAACCGATAAAGCAAACTGGGATCTTTTCAACTCCAACGCTTTGATCTTTTCTTCTTCGAACCAAATTTCTTCCAACATTAATCAGGAAGCTGCTAGAATTCTTAAAACAATAAAATCGGCGGCTAATATGTCTATTCCACAATCCTGCAAAAATAGTTCAAAAAGTAATGTCCCTTGGTGGAACAAAGACTTATGTGACTTAAGAACTAAAAAGCAAAACTCTTGGAAGATTTTTAAAAGACACCCAACAGATTCTAACCTGGTTTCCTATCGAAAAGCCAACGCATGTTTTCGTAAAGCTGCTAAATCTGCTAAACAAAAATGTTTTGAAGCATTTACTAACAACATAAACCCTTGTTCAACACCAAAAAAGCTGTGATCTGACATTAAGACATTCACCGGAAACTACACTCCCTATACAATCAAAATTATTAGGTCAGATTCACAAACACTTACTGAGTCCTCGGACATAGCTAATTTTTTTGCGAACAGCTGGGCAAAGCAGTCAGATGATAACAATTTCTCCCCTGAATTCCTTAGCGCCAAATCCACCTCGTTACAATTTAACCCATCTAGAGATTGCACATCCACCTCTGCAAAACAAATCGAACTACCAATAAATTTGATAGAATTTGAAAACTGCCTTAATCTAGTGAAAGGCGAAACGCCAGGCTTTGATCGCATTTCGTACCCTATTCTTAAAAACTGTCCACTGGCGTTAAAGCTCCGCATTTTATCACTTTATAACAAAATTCTCGACAAAGGTGTCATACCACAAGTGTGGAAAACTGCAACTACCATTCCTTTACCGAAAAAAGATCCTCTTGAACAAAATGGCTATAGACCTATGTCCCTGTTACCATGTATAGGTAAATTATTAGAAAAAATTTTTGCCAAAAGAATCCAATGGTTTGTCCATAAAAATAATTCCATAAGCAAAAATCAAGTCGCTTTCCAAAACGATCGTAGCACAATAGATTCTTTGCTTTGTATCGACGAATACATAGCTTCATCATTGTCAACAAGAAACCACATTTCTATTTTGTCAATTGACTTTGAAAAAGCATTTGACAGGATCGGGATTCACGTGGTTTTGAATGCTCTGATAAAATGGAAAATAGGACCAACAATGTTCGGATACATCTGTTTGTTTTTAGCGAACAGAAAATTTCGAACCGGGGTAAATAATGTTTTCTCCGCACCCAAAAAATTAAAAAATGGTATACCCCAAGGCTCGCCTCTCTCAGTGGTTATATTCATTATTGCTTTCAACGAGATTAGTGACATATTGTCGAAGTATCACACAGTCCGACATTCTATATATGCAGACGACCTCATAATCCTAGTGAAATATCTAAAGAGATTTCAAAAGTTGAAGAAACCTTTTCGAATATTCTTTCCGAAATAGATAGTTGGTCCAAATATTCGGGCTCAACCATATCATTAAGTAAAACTAATATTCTCCATATATGTAGAAGAACAAGTTGCCAAAAAATTATAAACCTTAACTTTAAAAATATAAATATCTGTAATGTAAATTGTTTAAGTATACTTAGCGTCATTTTCGACAGCAAATTAAGCTTTAAGGACCATTGTTTATACATTAAAAAAAGTCTGGCTACCCGGACAGATATTATTAAGTACCTTACAAATAAAAATAGCTTTTCTCATATTAATACTGTTATTAAAATTATAAAAAGTATTATAATATCAAAAATAGATTATGGACTTTCCATTTATGGCAAATGCTCAAAATCGGCTCTCCAACTTATTCAACCACAATATCATGCATGAATTAGGTTTGCTCTCCGAGCTTTTAGAACTACACCGGTTACAAACATGTTGTTCGAATCTGGACTACCCTCTATCGAACAAAGAAAGGATTTTGTTACACCGCACCTTTAATGCAAATTACAAACAACAAGAAACACCACTATTTTTTATTTTTTTTTATAATGCACACGCGCTCAAGGGGTTTGTTATAGCCCTTTTAATGATAATTCACAGCGCGAGCGATAGGAATTTAGGGAGGAAGGGAAAGGAGGTGTCGATGAACATTGATCTTGAATGTCTGCAGATCAAAATGGTAAGGAAAAATTGTGCCAGGCAATCTATTCCACATTCGTGTTGTACGGCTAAAGAAAGAATCCCTATATTTCAAGAAGGTTGTCACTGATACACATACCGAGTACTGATAGCTTTTCGGCCTCTTCGATGCAAGTACCATTCATAGATAATGGCATAGGAGGTATGTTTAGCTTCAACGACAAAAGACAGCATTGAGTTTTCGACGCATTAAACTCCACACGATTTCTAATACCCCAATTCACAATGCTGTTTAAATCGGAGTTTAATGAGCTTATCATACGGTGTCGTTGTAATAACACGTCCGAAGGCGAAGGCCGTGAATTATCAAACGTATATGAAAAGCTGAGGGTTGAGTCGTCAGCAAAACAATTTAATGGATTAGAAGTCACAGACAAGAGATCATTTATAAAAATGAGAAAGAGAGTCGGAGACAGAACGGAGCCCTGGGGCACACCAGCATTTATTTTGTGGAGATCAGACTTGAAACCGTCTAATACAACTTGTATTGAACGGTCCAGAAGATAGCTTCTAATCCAACGAATAAGAGTATCATCGATTCCAAATGCACGCATTTTCGATAAAAGAGCTTCATGCCAAACTCTATCAAATGCCCTTGAAATATCAAGCGCAATAATCTTGCTTTCGCCAAAGCGATGCAAGGATTTGTTCCACTGTTAGGTGAGATATGCCATCAGATCACCAGTGGAACGATTGCTGCGAAAGCCGTATTGCCGGTCATTTAAAAGCTCCCGATCTTCGAGATATTTCTTGAGCTGACGATTTATCAGCGTTTCCATGACCTTGGAAAGAAGGGAAGTAAGTGCAATTGGTCGGTAGGAGGAGGAGTAGGAGGAGTCACCTTTCTTTGGGACGGGCTGGACAAATGCTGTTTTCTCTTGCTACTCTTGCTACTGTACGAGTGCGGAAAAATACCTGTCCCATAGAAGAATTAACGTTCTCAAGTACAGGAGGGGCATTGTTGCTTGCAGGCAACGTAAAACTTGCAGCAAAATGAGCTGCGAGCATATTCGCCTTCTCTGAAGAGCTGACAATTGGTTTATTGTCGACGATGAGCGTTGGAACTGATGATGACGTTGAGTTCTTGACGTTTTTTACAAATGACCAGAAGTTTTTACTGCCTTTGGGACATTGCAGAATTTTTTGCCGTAACTTCTGGTCATGTAAAAATTTCGTTTTGTGTATAACGGAGTTGCACGAGTTCCTAACTTGTTTGTGTTTCTTCCGATTTTCCTCAGTTGGGTTGGCTTTGTAGGATCGGAAGCTTACTTCTTTCAACCTGATAGCTTCTTTACACTCTTCGGTAAACCAAGACTTTTCTTTTGGTTTAATACATTTCGTTCTGTGAGGGACAAAAGTTCTCATTCCAAGAAAAATCACTTCTGTAATCATTTCAGCACTGGCATCAATGTCATTATCGAGGAAGCATAATGACCAGTTAAAGTTGCGAAAGAAATTATTCAGACCGTCCCAGTTGGCTTTCTCGTATTGCCAAACGGTCCTAGTGGGAATTTTTTCTTTAACTGGATGATTGGAAATCGAGAAATTAGCTGAAATGACACAATGGTCCGAGGTGCCAAATGGAGAAGTTACTTTAATAGTATATTTATCAGGGTGGGAAGTAAGGAACAAGTCAAGAGTATGGGCGGAATGCCCATCAACATCCGGTATACGAGTAGGCTCATCGACAAGCTGGGTAAGATGGTTATACTCAGCAAAGATCTCGGTATACCTTCCTTCGAGTGTTGTCTGGCCAGAATAGCGGAGCCAACTTGAATTGTGTACATTGAAGTCGCCCGTAATCACGACTTCAGTGTGAGGACAATGGGAAACAATTCGGGAAATTGAATCTGACAAAACATCTAACTCATCACAAGTAGACATGCTGTCAAGATTCGGACTCCTGTAAAGAAAACAGTAATGAATGATATGCTTGCGGACAGTGAATTTGAGCCACAGGAAATTAAAGTTCGTATTAGAACAATGCCCATATTGGGGAACAGAGCCTTCCCAAGCAAGCAATATCATTCCTAACATAAACGACAAGACCATGGTGGGAAAAAAGTAATGGCACTAAGTTATATCCAACCAAACAAAATTCTGATAAATCAGTATTCTGTCCAACCTGGGTTTCACTTAATGCCAAAACAGCTGGCCTGTATTGCACAGTATGGGCGTACACAGAAAAGAAATTCTTCCTAAGCCCACGAACATTTGAATAGACGACACAAAAATCACTTACCATTCTGAAAAACTTAACACAAAAAATGACGTACCTAAGTTCGACCGTGCAGTGTAGGCCCATATACCACTATAACAACAATTGCAAAATAAAACATAAAACGGACTAAAACACCCAGATGTACATCAACAATTAACCAAGTAATTTCGTTTGCAGAGCTCCTACATTTTCCAATCGTCCCAACACAGCAAAAGAACCCACACATCCACCATGGCTCCTTCCACAAAACTCCATTATTACAGACCTTACCAAACTACCGAAAGAATCTACCAACAAAGAAATCTATAGGTCTACATTCACCGAAAAGACTGTCGCATTTAAAGAAGAAGGTTAGTACTTTATTTACACTGACGGAACTAAAAACCAATATGGCACAGCATTCGCTGTAGTGGATGAAGCCAAAAACATCCTCAGTAAGAGCATCCTCCCTGACTTTTCATCGATCCTATCTGCCAAAGCCTCTGCAATTCTAACAGCTATGAAAATCAACAACAGACAGAAAACAATAATTTTTTCTGATAGCTTAGCAACACTAACAGCTGTAAAAAACATAAATAACAACTCTACACTACAGTACATAAGGGACCAACTCATTGCGAAAAAGGATAGGTTGAAACTATTTTGGGTACCTGGACACGCGGGCATGAAACTGCAAACAGGCACCGAGAGAACCACTCTTAATGTCTCTTATACCAAACAAAAAGGACATATCAAAAATAGTAAAAAAACATTTTTCAATAAAAAAAACAAGACCAATGGAGGTTGAAACTATTTTGGGTACCTGGACACGCGGGCATGAAACTGCAAACAGGCACCGAGAGAACCACTCTTAATGTCTCTTATACCAAACAAAAAGGACATATCAAAAATAGTAAAAAAACATTTTTCAATAAAAAAAACAAGACCAATGGAGGAACTACCATCATCATTACTCAAATTTTAACCCAGAAGGCCAACCAACTGTTTACCCGAAAAATTGTTCAACAGCAATGATTCGATGTTTTGTACGCCTTCGAATGGGCCACTCGTCGATCACCCACAGTCATCTGCTCGAGAAAAAATACCCTCCAATGTGCCATTTTTGCAATATGGAGGTACTCACCATCCCCCATATGATATTCGTCTGCAACTCAACAAGAACCTTTCTTGATGCATATATATTAAGAATAAACCTTTGCCAGAAATCTTAAAATATCCAACTGAAGAAAACATAAAATAATGTACACAATTTTTAAAACCTTGAAAATTGATAAAATTATTTAATTTTAATTTTAAATTATAAATCCACATATAAACCCAAAAAAAAAATTAAAACTAAACAAACATTCTCAATCTACTCATAAGCTGATAGTCCTGGTAGCTAATGCTTATTTATATTATTTTGTAATTAATTACATTGTAATAAATATTTAATAATAATAATAATAATATTTTGACAATGTAGTCAAAGTACACTTCATCGCCGATTATTTTTGATGTCGCTATTATTGGCTGATAATTTGTTAAAATTAGGTACTTTTGTCAGAGAAGACCAATCACTCTCAACATAAACCCTTATCTTGACAAGGTTTCTTGTCCTCTCAAGATCATCAGCATCCATTTGGTCTCTACCATCTCGGAATGCGGGCACTAAAAGTTTAGCTTCTTTTTCCACTCTTAAACGATTCACCAGCATTATAGCAGAGATTATAATATCTTCTTCAATGTTGCTAGTGAAACCCCAACTCTCAACCACGGTTTTATCGCTACATCTAACACCCTATCCTTTGAATACAAAAATTATTGCACCAGCTAGGGATATAGCAATTAAGTTTTTCATGGTACTATGATGTTTGTAAGGCGAAACAATTCTAATTTTGCAAGTGGTACATAAATTACCTATGTTAATGAAAGTATTTGCTTAAATTGACCTGGAGTTACAGTCAAAACCTCAAAATAGTTAATGATTGCGGTAAACTCATTTTCAAGAACTTTTTTTGAAGTACGGAGGTATACTACGTTTCAAAGCATTTTGTTCAGGCCCATGGATAATGGCGGATAGTTTCACATTACATTTTCATTGAAGACTCTTGGCAACGTCTTGATTGTAACCCCTTACTTAAAAGACCATCAATTTCGTTCAATTTTGCAACCTGTGTTCATAAGTTAAATATCAGAACCAAAAATGTTTCTCACATTGAGCAATACAATAAATTATTGAAAAAACAAAACAAATGAGTATTTAAACCAGGGGGTCATTCCGTAATTTTCAGAACGATCATCGTCCAGACGATAGTCGTGAACGATATCGTCAATAATTTGCTTCACGTAACTTACTACTATCGTCTCGTCTATCGTGTCGTCTATCGTTTATTTTAAAATGTAGTTTGAGAGCGTTTAGTATATTTCAGAAACTCTCAAACTGTCTGAAATGTCAAAAAACAAAAATTTTACGCTTTTCTTTGATTAAATTTAAAAATGTTTCAAAATATTGAATTAGTGAATAAAATGTGTGTATTTTTTTTAGTTTTTGCGCATTTTCGATTAGGTTTAACTAATTTTTCGTGCATTCGCGGCTTCGATTTCATTGATTTCTCTTACTCGCTCTATTGGTTGTAATACAAATAACATATAAAAGAGTGAATAAATCAGAAAGCATGGCCCCAGGGCCACACGTGCTTTCAAGTAATCGGTTTCGCGAACTACCTATAGATGTAGATTGGCATACCGATCCCTCGAACAAAAAAAAGAAAAAAACCTAATTACACAAAAATAGACCTTAATTCTTATATCTCGACTCCCACGTCTAATCCTTCCCTTCCTGCTTTCTCGTCTCACCCCAAACCCAAATTCATTGTGATTTCCCCAACAGACAGTGACAAACCCCTCTCTACCTTCAGTGTTTTCTTATTAAAAAAAGCAATAGATGGAATAAGTACAGGTTATGAGTATATAACACAGATACGTGATGGTAATTTACTGATTTTGGTAAAGTCTACTAAAATAGCTGAAACTTTCTTATCACAAAAATCATTATCAAACCTCTGTCCTATTAAGGTAACCCTTCATACAAACCTTAATGCCTCCAAAGGTACAGTTTATGCCCCTTATCTAGCGAATGTACCTGAAGATGAAATAATTAAAGAAATGACCCCTCAAGGTGTAACTGAGGTTTATAAATTCACTAAAACAATTGAAGGCAAATCAACTCCTACAGGTGTCATTCTCTTTACGTTTGATCGTTTCCGCCCACCAAGTACAGTTAACATTGGCTGGTATAATTGTAAGGTCAGTGAATATTTTCGTAACCCCATGCGGTGTCAAAATTGCCAGCTCTTAGGCCATACAGCCAAGAGATGCAAAAACCCTAAATCCTGTGTAAATTGCAACACGTTACCGCTAGACCCCCATTCATGTACACGCACATATTGCGCGAACTGCTCTGAAGAACACCCCGCATCTTCAAAAACATGTAAGAGCTTCATAAAAGCTAAAGAAATATTAAAAATAAAGACAAGTAGAAAATGTACGATCTCCGAAGCCAAACAAGTATATAGGGATTTAAACCCTGATCTACCTTTTACGCAAACTTTTGCAAATATTGCTCATCTAGCCTCAACAGCCAATAATCCCGTTACAAACATAATCAATGCCCCCCCCCCAACGCACCTAGCAGTTCAACTTCAAACTGAACAACAAATCAATATAGAAAAACAACCCACATCATCCAGCAACAAAATAGATCCGTTAATAACCAAGCCATCCAACGAAATTTTAAATCCAAATTCCACTCCAAACACTACTTCCTTAACAACATCTCAACAATTCAGCCCCTCCAGCACATCTAACTTACAACAACAACTAAACCCAAACACTCCTGCAAATAACTCATTACCAACTCAAATACCACCAAACATTCCTCCTCGAAACACAGACTCAAACACAATAAACTCCAACTCACCACTCTCACAATATACCCAATCTTTAATTGATAATAATGACTACTATGTCAAACCCATGGAAGAAGACTATGACAGCATTTAATAATAATATTATTCCTAACACAAACGATTCCGCTGCCCATAGGGTGAGCCATGCGGGACATTTAGGTGTCCCGGGTGCCTCATCCTCTGGTCAGCGGAGCCCAAACATTTTCTCCACCCTCAACCAAAACACCAACTTCGGCTTACCCCAATATAGCCAAACGTATATTGGATCAAAGCCTCCTACCCCATACAAAACGAATTTAAAAATCCTGCAATGGAATATGAAAGGCTATTTCCACAATTGCCACGAATTGCAATGGTTAATTAATGACCTCAATCCTTCTATTATAACGCTTCAGGAAACGCACCTTCAAACCAATCTCTCCCCCTCCCCTCCAAAACAATACACATCTTATTTCCACAATTTCCCATCCAACACTTATGCAAAACAAGGCATAGGTCTGTTGATACACAATTCCATCCCTCACACACATCTAACCATACACTCAAACATATCTACAATTGCCATAGAAATTAACCTTAAAATTAAAATGACTGTGATCTCTCTATATATCCACCCCACTCAAGCATTCACATCTAGCGATCTATCCAACATTCTTAATAATATCCAAACACCCATACTTTTAACTGGTGATATAAATTCCTGGAATACCTTATGGGGTTCACCTGTTACTAACACCCCAGAGGTATGGAATTTGAAAACTTTCTTTTAAGTGCAAATCTTGCAGTTTTGAATGACGGTAGTCCTACTCACTTCTCAACACACAAGACATGGACACACGTTGACTTGTCTCCTATATCACCTCAACTACTCCCCAAAACATCATGGGAAACTTTAGATAATTTACACGGAAGCGACCATCTTCCTATTGTGACAAAAATAGATCTAGGATATTTATCCTTCCCGAAAAAACCCACACGTAAATTTCAAACTGACCGCGCCAATTGGCAATTATATGAAAACACAATACTTAAAACTTTAGACAACAACTATAACCCTTACCCCAACATAAACAAAGAAGCTGTTTGGATCGCCAAAACCTTACGCTCTGCTGCCAACGTCGCAATACCTCAAACTAAAAATATACCCCATAAAAAAACAACCCCATGGTGGTCTTCTGATTCAACCATTCTCCGCAATAACAAACAAAATCTTTGGAAAACCTTCAAATAACATCCAAATAATACCAACTTTTTAAATTACCGTAAAGCCAATGCTGTATTCCGCAGGAACTGTAAAATAGCAAAAAAAGAATCCTTCCAAAAATTTACATCAAACATTAATACAAACTCCTCAAGCAAAAAAATGTGGGCAGATATAAAAACCTTAACAGGTAATTATACCCAAATTACAATAAAAACCCTTATAACCGAATCGGGTACACTCTTTAACCCATTAGAAATACTTTGGTAAGACCTGGTCCACATACTCAAATGATTCCAACTTTTCATCAACCTTCCTCAACTCCAAAGCTCTAGCTATCAATAGCCATTACCATGCAGAAATCCTCAGTACATCTGCGAAATATATTGGAAAACAAATTAGCTTAATTGAAATGGAAAGCTGCTTATCCTCCCTGAAAGGTAAAACCCCAGGATATGATCGCATCTCGTACCCAATGCTAAAAAACTCGCCACTTTTACTAAAAAAAAGAATTCCGACTTTGTACAACTCCATCTTCGAAAAAGGGACCATACCACAGACGTGGAAAGTAGCTAGTACAATACCAATACCCAAGCCTTCAAAAAACTATTAGAGAAAATCATATCAAGCCACTGACTGTACCACAGTCACTGGCTTTCCAGCCGCTGACAGCCCCATACATTACTACTTTTATACCCTAAAATATTTATATAAACAAATTTATTAATATCCAGCCGAAAGCCTCTGGTAGCTAGCGCTGATTTTTTTCTTTTTGTATTATAATGTAAATTTATTTTATATTTGTAATAAATAATAATAATAAATAGTTTTGTGTTTGGAATGGAGAACTTTTCAAAAAAAGAATTGCTTTGTTTCAGCATTTTCGTTTCAGACAATCCATTTTATCCTGTAACGTAAAAATATATATTTAAAATGAAATTATATATGAGATTAGATATAATCTTATTACCACCTGTGTTGCCGACAGAACACCAACCTCTTCACTCAAATATCCTATGGATATCTGAGATCTGAACCCATACCCTATCAACACCACAAACCGAAGAGGAAGCCGGAAGAGACAAGCACCCCTATACATCCTTGACTCCTATACCAAGGAACAGCATCCTTCATCGTCAACCGCCTGTGTATCGGTGTATCTAGCATCCCTATAAAAGACATACTTACACTTCGCTAACACGGCACCTTGCTCTCCCTGCTCCTCTTCCCATTCTATAAAATTCCATTTCCATCCCCATCACAGAAGCGCAAGCCATCTAACAGCGTACCGTAGGTACTGACTACAAAGCACCGTAGAACAACCTATAGGATACCTGCTAGCATGCTTGCGCCTATCCACTAAAAGTACTAGATGTTCTCCTCGTAGCTGAAACTCGTCGTAGTTCACACCTGAAACCAAAGATTCTACTATACTATAGACTAACAACTAAAACTGTAACGCTGCCCTTGAATCTGCATACTCCTCTCCAGAGATCTCTCCCCAGATCGCAACTGCTATCTTAGTTGTATCTATCTACTCCAACACTCGAGGGGATGGTATCGATCCTTTGCCGGCAACGCCCCCTTTTTTAGTGATGGTTCGTTAAGAACAACCACGGCATGCGACAACGCAGAACCGTGGTTGAGATCAACCGTCGCGGTGGCCGGCAGTACCATAGCCACAGCAAGCTCAGCCAGGCCGTAGGCACTTGCTCCGGGATCTGCTTAACCGGTGTTACCTCTTTTTTTTCACTGCCGACCGTTGAACCTGAGATGGTCGGGTTCGAATAATGATGTTTAAATGCTTGATAGCCCTCATAGCTTTCGAAGAAAAGACTTGAGTGAATTGATTGAGAAGTAAAGGAAGATTCGATAATGCACCTCTTTTACTTTTAAAGAGTGTACGTAGTAAGAACAGAGCGAAATTCTGTTTAGAATTGTTGTACCCATCATAAGATACAAGACACGTAAGTATAAAAAAACAAGCGAACCATAGGAGGACGTGGTTGCTATGGCATACTGTTAACATCTGTACAGGCAGCTGCCACGATGATATGCTGCATGCAGATGACGAGGTGTCTGACCTAGAGGGGAGGGAGGATCGAGATCTAGATTGATCCCCCTGGTCTCTCAACCCACCCATTTCAGTCCCAAAAATCATCTCTCTCGAAACTGACCGTGGTTGTCCGACGGACCTAAGAGTCCCCCTGACTCAATATGTTTACTGGGCAACCCCTTATATTAAAAAGCAAGCAACGATTATTGCATGCTTATGTATTCATCCCAACAATGACATAGTATCAATAACGAGATACTACCATCCTAAACTACAACCTAAAACTAAATCTCAACCTAAAACTCCAAAAAAAAGGAAACTGTACACACCGCATGTTCTTCCAACGAAAAGAGAGAGGGGTACCACCCTCCCTAGAAAATAACTTACTCCATGGTCGACATGGCTTATATCTTCTCAAAAGAAAATCTGAAAAAGTTTCTTCAAGTCAGAAAAAAAACTTGAATTTAAAAATGTCTTCTTTATTTAAATCTAAATCTTAATTGTTTCTTATTATTACCTTATCTAAAGAAAGAATGTTAATAACAAATTTATTATCTTTAAAGATAATTTTCAAATCTAATAACTAATCACATTACTTTACTAAGTGAACTTCAAATCGTGGAAATCTTCAATAAAGTCAAAATTCTAAGTCTGGGAATATATAAGTGAATTTCATCTATCATATTCCTAGTAACTATTTAATTTTTAAATTGGAATTTTCAATTTTAATTACCAGCTTCTAAAAGTCCTCTTATTTCGAAACGGGACTTGAGAGTAAAGTTTAAAATCTAAAAGATACTTAACTATAAACTGTTGTACATACATGTCAAGATTTGAGAAGTAAAAAGAGTGATAGAGGAAAAACACGGACCGATAGCATAGACGCTATGAACGAAAACGACATTCGACGCGGCGGTAAGAAAAATTATATATATATTTTCGACTGATGGATAGATAATATCTAGCTCAACTAAATCCTTCGCAATGCGGGAGTCAAAAATTTTAATCAAAGATAAATCAATTCCATTACCAATACCGTGGTCGAGCGTAAGCATAGCCAGCCCCCATAAATCAATAAAAATAATAAAATCAAGGTATATATATTAGTACCATATATACGGGATTGCAGTTCGCCTTCCCATATATACTCGATCAAGCAAACATTTATAGCAATATAGTGTGAAAAAAAGCAAAAGATAGCAATATAGTTTATATCAATACAGCACTGCCAATGGGGCAGTGGGGATTTAATGTCCACTTAGCGAAGCTTCGGAAGTGCACTCCTGAGTTCGGCTGTAAAAGAATGATTAATAATATATTTCAATGCTACATTGATATCACCATGTCGCTGAGTAATGCTCCAATGCGACTGTTGACGCTAATCTCAATAACTAGTATATTTGGATACTCAGTTATCTTTGAGGTGGCTTGCGTGTTTCTCTTTTAAGATTTGTTTTGGTTCTTCTTACGTATGAACGAAACGAACAATAAAAAAAAATAGAAGACGAAAGGTAGCTAAAACAACGATGTCGGTAACCGATAGAAATGACGGCTGTATTCCGACAGCAAGAGGAAAATTGCGAAAAACGCGGGTGAAAATCGAGTACGATTTGTATAGCTAATAGCTAAGTGAGGATAATATAAGTGAACATCTAACGCGGCGATTTAAACGATACCGCGGTTGGTCGCTACCGACACGAACAGTGAAAAAAAAAATTTGTCTCAACGACCGAGTGAAAAAGAAAAAAGTAACACAAAACAAAATACCAAAGTATTCAAAAGTACATCTACAAATGCGAATGAAAATCGTAAGATGATGCAACAATTGCTTTAGGAATCTAAATCCGGAATTAGACGCGGAACTAGACACGATACTACTCTTAAAAAGAAACCAATCTTAACAAAATAGACGGTAGTTGTTTATGGACAAACGCTAAACGTAAACTCTTCGCGGACTATAGATCAAAATCACCGGGTAAATTTAAGTACTCATGATAGTAAAGAGTCGGAAATTAGAGATAGTATAAACACTTTTGATTCCACATATAAATATAAAATAGATAAGGATATCTTATGACACATGCACTTGCATCTCTGGCTTAATTATAGCATCTGGTAGCAAAGAAATCTTCCAACAAAATCACAATGTGTTACCACCGTCCGTGGTCTTAGTTACCAACGCTTGCTTTGGAAATGATCTTCGTGGTGCTTGTGCGCACCCCCCCCCCCCCACACACACAAAATTTATGTGATGATAGGGTGCTTGGGCTTCTTGGGCTTCTTGAGCTCCCAAAGAATATCAAACAGTAAGTAAATTAAAGTAAATCTTTACCTGGGTATACTGGTCTCATACTTATAAATCTTATTGATACAAGAAAACTAAAATTTAACCCAGGAACTGCTGGGTACTGATGATAAAAGTGATGCACACAAAATAAAGGTGAGTTCCGATCCCGCGATGCTTTTAAAGTTGATTAAGGTGTATTTGTAGATTCAAGGACCGGCATCAGTGAAATTACACTCGCCAGACGTCCATAGGTGTTCCCTCGGTGAGTAATATAATATGCCAAATCCCACGACGTGTAATAAATCCCACGGCGTGTAACTTCAGCCTTCGTGGCTGGGTTCTGATGACGTCTTTGAAATATAAAGAGTGCTTCCTGCTGGTGAGCCAATGGGTGCTCCGATATGTGGTTTCTGCGTTGCACCGATAGGGCTGTGCAGATGAGTGTTTTGGGTGACGGCCTTCGTCAATGGGGCGTTATCATTGATGACCCAATCGTAAGAAATATGCTCCAGAAGTGGAATAGGTGGGTGTTGATAATGAAGAAAAATACAAGGAATTTAAGAAAAAAAAACCTTCTCGAGCCCGTGAGCAATGCACCCTTAGTGCATACATGCGGTGTAGTCACCGAATCTTCCAAAATTATGGCACACCTTAGTGGCCATGTGTTTTCGCACAATAGCGAACTGGACAAAAAACTGATACGCCTCCAGAAGAAAAGACTTCATATGACATGGGGGCGCCCAGGGCATTCAAAATGTGTATATAATTCGTTGCAGTACATATAAATTGTAACCACGATCCTGGGTTTGCCGGTGGTGGCTAATTGGAAATCCGTATTCGGGTAGGTAATCATCGAAAATCTTCGGCGTCTCCTTGCTCGTCTGGCCCGAGGATTTTTGTTTGGATCATCCACCTTTATCCTGATATGGTTGGTCCTGAATTAAAAAGACAGACACGTGTAAAAAAAAAGAAGGAAAGTTGGCCATGTGGCGTTGCCATTATTCTTATGTCGGAGCAAAAGGGTATGCTTCCTTTGCTTCGACTTAAATCCCTGCGGCTATTTACTTACCTTATTTCGATATAAGGTTCCACCTTATTATGGAATTATCTTAAGGCGCGTCCATATTATGCCGAATGATGCCGATCGGCAAATGCCGAATGATGCCGATCGGCCGTGCCGAACAAGTATCCATTTGATTCGGTTTGAGTTCGGTTCGGTTCGGGACGGTTTTCGGCACATCCATACTTATTCGGCTTGGCCGATCGGCACAGGCCGATCGGCATCATTCGGCATAATGTGGACGAGCCTTTAGATTGCATATGCAATCAAGTAATTCCTTATTGGAGGTAAAAAAAAAAGTATGGCCGTGGCACTAGTAAAGAAAAACTTCTTATTTTACTTAGTTCGGCTGCCAAGTTGTTGCTTCGTCGATTTCCTTTTTCAAAATGAAGTTCGTTGTCGGCTTCCTGGATAATGCTTCCACTTTCCAGCCAGCCAACGCCCTTATTTCCAACATGATTTTTCATATTCCAGACATAGTTCTGTTCGTTTGTGATAATACTGATGAAATGTAGTTGTGGGTTTTAAGGGTCGGTGTACACTGTGCCATTTAGGTTGTTCTGCATCTTGTGTGGTAAGTATGACAGAATGGGTAAGTGAGTGAAATACTTTGAATAAGTGTTATGGATACACTTGAGCGAATGGCAGTACGTGATGACATGTCCTTCTTACTTTTGCCAGGTGGTGGTTGGTATGGTAAGTGGGACAGTAAAAATGTCATTAATTCAGATTTTGGTCAAATCTTACTACGATTGCTCAGAATATTACGACTGAGCTATTCTGACATGTTTTGACGGATGTCAGTTTGGTAAAGTTACAACAATTAATTACATAATCACACCTGTCACTTTAGGTTTGTCTACACTGTGTAGCCTACTGTTTTGAATTCTCTTATCTATCTGCAAGGATAATTACTCTGAGAAGAATAATTCAGATCTTGTAATTTTTGCCGGGTAGTAAAGAGTACAACAAAATTCAAATCACCAATGACGTCAGTGGTGACAACTTTAGCACTCACACTTATTTCGATATCTAGGAATCCGTGAAATTCACACTAAAAGCTTCAGAACTTCTATCAGATCTCAATTATATGAACATACGCTATTTGTCTAGTGTGTCCACATCATCCTGCAACTACTAGTGTGCACTATTTTGTTTGTAGTTATGGGTCTGGACCAAGCAACTTTTCCATAGTGAAAATTTTCTTGTCGCCTGTCGCTCTGATGTTCTTCCATTGAGATGGCCGTATGCGCATGACCTGGAAATTTGCATTTTATAAATGGAGGCCATGTGGATACCCTTCAGGATGTGGAATTTGTTCGTCGGGGTGGATTCTATCTGTGGACTCCTTTTTAAATGGCGGACCATACTGGGTGCGTTCAGCACCAAGTGAGTTACCATCTGGTTCCTCCAATAGATGCCATCAGTTGCAAATACTACTTGTAATTTAATGGGTAAGAAAGTTTTCCCTACAAAGCTGGGAATTTCGACTTAGTCTACTTAGTCTAACTTCCAAGAAAAAGGAGAACTTCTCACAAATGAATCATTCTCTTCGTATCGTAGTGACACTGCGACTCTTTAACGTCTAGTCGGTCGAAGACAAAAAAAAACAAATTTATGAATATGTATGACGTCATGTCATGGAGTAGATAGTCTATTGAGTATCTAAAACAAACAAAAAATATAAATAAAGATAAAAAAAAGAGTCTCATGCACAGCTGAGAGCCGGGCATCAGATTGATTTTGGAAATCAGGGATATATATGTTATAGTACCGAGTACTACAAGTTATTGATATTGAATGTCTGGCAATTTATATGAATCGTCATATACTGGTCAACGCTTGGAGAATATATAAAAAAATCAAAACATAGACTTGTTAAAGGGTCATATTACAAGAGTCTTACCTCTTGAGGTCTTTAGTGTGGCAGGTTGTCTTGTAGGCTCGCCTATCTTCAACTTCATATAAGTTGTTACCGATTATTATGTTTACTCGAACTCTTACAAACTTTGGGCACAACTTCGCATTCATATGCTTAGTTGCGTCACTTAAGACGTGGTTTCGTTTGTAAATTTCATCACCTACTTTGAATGAGATGTTCCTACTTCGAAGATTATAAGATTTCTCGTACGCTTCATGAGCTTCCGTTAGTGCTCGCTTCAGGTATGAGTGAAAGATGTTCATATTCGCGACTTTGGGAAGCCAATCTATCTCCGAACAGTTCAGTCCACCCAACTCCCTCAGAAGACGATAGTCGGCCCATGTTCAATCATACGTTGCCCGAATAAGGCTTCGTATGGGGACATGGAAAGAGTTGAATGCACCGTCGTGCGTAAAGCACTACTGATCGAAGACAGATGGGCATCCCAATCCGTCTGTCGCGGATTGACATACGACCGTATGGCCGCGAGAATGGAACGGTTCACTCGTTCGCTCGCATTTGACTGGGGAGCATACACTGCCGTCCGGTAGTGTTTGACCCCGAAAACATCTAAGAATTTTTGAAACTCTTTACCCACGAATTGCGTGTCGTTATCAGAGAGAAGACTCTCTGGCACTCCGTAAATCAAGAAGATCTCGTCTTTCAGGAGTTTGACCACGCTCGCGGCAGTAGCCTTGCGCAATGGTTTGATGAAAACGATCTTGGTTAACTGGTCTAAAGCTATTACGATGTACAGATTTCCGGATTTTGGTCTAGGGTATGGCCCAAGAAAGTCAACATACAAATGTTGGAATGGTCTATCAACTTCAAAGCTATTCCCATATCTGCCCGTAATGTCATATTTGCTGCTTTACTGGTTTTGCATGTTTCACACCGGTCTACGTAAATTTTAACCTGAGTGAACATACCAGGCCAATAAAACCTATCTCGCAGTCGATAAATTGTCTTCACCACACCACCGTGCGAAGCACGCGGCGGATTGTGAGCCAATGAGATTAGAGATTCTGTCATCTCTGATGGGACCCACAACTTCCAAGTTAGATCGTCGGCTAAGGGATTACCAACCGCATGTTTAGTGCGTTTGTATACAAACCCTTATGACACTTTGAGGTCAGGTAACCGTTCCTGCTCCTTCCTGATATGACTGATGATATCAAGGTAACCTTCGGACTTAAAGGACAGATCTTCAAGATCGATGTGGAGTACCTCCGAGGCACCGATCAGTGGTAGACATGAAAGGAAAGCTGACACTGTCAACTCTTCGCCTTCATAAGCTCTGGACAGAGCGTCTGGCACGACATTTAATGTTCCCTTTCTATGCTCTACCACAAAATCGAAACCTTGGAGACGCATACTCCACCTCGCTAATCTTCCGGTTGGATCCTTCATAGTCATCAGCCATTTCAGGCTGGAATGGTCTGTAATGACACGAAAATGGTATCCCTCAACGTATGATCTGAACTTTTGGATACCTTCAAAAGCTGCTAAGCATTCGCGCTCTGTCACCGAGTAGTATCTCTGTGCAGCATTCAGTTTCCGGGGGAAGTAGTATATAGGCTGCTCCGCCCCAGATTCGTCCCGCTGACAGAGTACACACCCGATTCCAGTCGCGGATGCGTCGCATAGAATGATGAATTCCTTGGAGAAGTCTGGATTGACCAATACGGGCGCTGAAGTCAAAGCCTGTTTGATTTGCAGGAATGCTTCGATAGCTTCTGGGCCTAGCTTGAAGACTTTTCTCTTTTTCAATGTCTCGGTCAAGGATGCGGCTAGGGTGCTGAAATCCTTAACAAATCGATACCAACCTGCCATACCGAGAAATCGGCGAACTTGGCGAGTTGTGGTTGGTAAAGGAAAGATAGTGATTGCCGTGATCTTATCAGGATCAGCTTTCAGACATCCCTGTCCGACCTTATAACCGAGATAATGAAGCTCATCAAAACAAAATTTCGACTTCTCGACGTTTATCGTCAGTCCGGCATCTGTCAAACACTTTCCAACTATCTCCAGAGCCTGTATGTGTTCGTCGAAATCCCTCGACACAACCAACAGATCGTCTAGATAAACGAAGACTTGATCTCGTAATCCTGATGGGATTACGCGACTCATCAGGTAGCTCAAACTTTGTGCCGCATTACATAGACCGAAGGGCCGCATTACATAGACCTTAAATTGGTACAGTGGTCGGCCAGGTACCGTAAAAGCGGTCTTTTCCCTCGAACTTTGCTCCAGCGGTATCTGCCAAAACACATCCTTCAGATCCACGCTAGATATATAACGTGTCTCTGTCAGACGTGCCAGCAGCCCCTCAATATGCGCAATCGGACTAGCATCTTTCTTTGTCACTGAGTTCACCTTCCGAAAGTCCAGGCACAATCGGTTCTTACCAGGTTTGCGAACAAGCACCACTGGGGAACTCCATGCGCTGGAACTTTCCTCGATGACTCCTAACGAAAGCATGCGATCCAACTCCGCATACATGAGAGTTTGTATCGCCGGAGATACGGGAAAGTACCTTTGCTTTATAGGTACGGCATCGCCTGTATCTATGTAATGTTGCACTAGATTTGTCTTCCCGAGTCCATGGACTGCGAAAGAAGGAAATCTACGAACAACAGCTTCTAGTCGTTTAGACTCTTCATCATTCAACTTAATTTGGTTGGTGGGTCTCTCATCTGGCCCACCGGTCGTAATTCCTGAAAGACTCGCAATTACATTTGGTGCGATTTGAAACTTCTGCCAGAAGTCAACGCCTAAATATAGACGCTGGCTTAAAGATGGCACAATATACAGATCTATATCCTTTGTCACTCCCTTGTATTGGATCGCAGTTGTGATCACTCCCACTATGGATTGCTTGTGTCCATCGGCCGTGGACACGGTAGTCTCTATCTTCCTTATCGTAACATTTTTGTCTTTCAAATAGCAACTAATGCTAGCCCCTGAATCGAGAAGACCTAAGATACTGTTGTTGCAAAATTATTTCTTTTAAAAATATAAACCCGAACTTAGAAATTAACTTTATGGTGAAAATAATTAGGAAGACGATACAAGTAAACCGCGTAACTTTGGATTAAATCGAATCCAATATTAAATAATAATCAAGAACAACGAGTAAACAAATGTGCAACCGGCACCGCGCAAAGAAATTTCGTTATTGACGAAATGTCAAAATAAAAGAGAGAGAATGGATGGATAAAGAAAATTGCAACAACAACTGCAATGATATATGCAGTCTCACCGGCTAGTCAGCAAGGGGGATTCGTAGAATAAAAAAAATTTATGTAATCAAAGCGATCGTATGTGAAAAGAAATTATTGCAGGTAGGTGGGGTGGGTATATTTTAATGTAGGATTAAAATTAAAAGAGATGATTGGATTAAAAGAGATATGGTTTGATGGAAGGGGGTGGAACGTAAATATAAGTATTTACGTTTACCGGGTGGGCGCCAGGAAACTTTAATGGTAGTTTGCCTTACCAAAAATATAATTTGATGAAAATAAATAAATGAAATAAAAAGAAGCTAGATTTATTTCTCGAATTGAGAATTTAAACTTTTTATTTAAAGGTCTGGGAAACCGTGGCAAATGCCGGGATAAAAACCCAGAGTCTTTTCTTCTCGCTTCTCTTTTTCGAGATTAGCAGAAGGCTAATTCTCGAAAATAAAATAGAAGCAAATAATAAAAAAGCAAACAAAGGGTTGTGTCAAATGGACACAAAGAAAGGTCACAATGGTAATTGAATGTAAAGATAAAGGTCGCGAGTCCCACAATCTTGGGAGGAAAACGAATATTCAGCGAAGGCCTACTTTAACAACAATATATCTGCCCCACCCACACAGGGTCACAAACAAATCGAATTAACAAAAGAAACAAATCAAACAAACAATTAACAAGCTAAAATTTCTGGAAACCACCAGACACAGAAATACTTAGCTTTTCTCAAAAACAATCTCCAACAACGATATTCTTCTCAAATGCTTTCCCAACTGTAACTCTTGATTTTATCAATCGATTTTCTTCTATATTTCACCAGCTTCCTTCCAAATTTCGATAAAACAAATGTAGTTTTTCACTTCTCTTTAAATAGGTCTCAAAATTTCTGCTCATCTTTAACAAATCCAAAATTGAATTGTCATCCAAAATGGAGGCTTGGCTTGTCCACTTCGCCCCGACCATATAGCCATCCTCTTCGGATCTTTTGCGTGGTGGTGTTCTTGTCTCAGTCATGCAGCAGCATCTCGCCCATATATGCAGAGACGTGCGACTGAGAGCGGTGATACAACCATTGCACGCGATCCTATGCGTTGAGGATGCGATCCTCGTAGGCTCAGTGGACGTGTTCAGCCGTATAATGTCAATTATATCTTATTTCAAAAGGCAAGTGAAAAACTACGACACAACGCGCAAAGTCCCCAGCCCAAACCGGCCCAAACTAATTACTTTGAGAAGAATATTTTTGTTGGAGAGAATCCTAAATATTTTCCAACTAAAATGGTGGGAATTATAAACAAGAATAATCTAAATTCCATAGACCTTCGCGCAGATAATATTTACAGAGAAAAACACATCATTGCTATCTTTCTTTGATATCAGACACTTTACGGTGGGCACTCGGCCATTCTACATTTACGGTGGTGTGACTATAATTCACACTTTGTTGTGTTGTTGTGGGCTCGTTGGAAAGCTTGTCAATTGTTAGCTTCCTCGCTTTCTTTACTATGCGTGCGAGTCTTAAGCTCGTCCGCTGGCTCAACACGATAGACTGATGCGTGTGAGTCTCCAGCTCATCCGCTGGCTCAGCACGTTTAAATTAGAATACGCTGCGGGCAAGTCTCCAGCTCGTCCGCTGGCTCAACCCGATGGAAAATAACCTGCTTTGTTATCCTCTCTGAGTCACTCTCAAAACTCCCAGAGGACAACGAACTCAAAATGCGGGTCAGAAAAGGAATGGTTGGGATGGAGCGGAAACAAATATCGAGAGTTCAACCGTGCCAAAAGCGCATGATCTGACAAGGTTTTAAGAACCAAAAGAATGATTTTTGTTGCGGTAAATCTTACCGTAACACTATCTCCAAATAGACCAACTGTCACATAAGGACGTGGATCATTCGAATCTCGGCCTATTGTTAATGACGCGATGTTACGATAAGTAGCCCGCTTCCGATGGAAGCGCTCCCTTACTCGTCGTATCCGTTTGGATAGATCAGGAAAAGTGACTATTCTTCTACGCACTTCGTTGTAATTACGTAATCTCTCATGGAAAGGCTTTCGATATAATGGTTCAGTTAATTCATTTCTAAAATTCGATTCAATATTCGGTTTGGGTTCTATATTCATAATAGGGATTGTTCTACAATCATGAACATTTGGTAAATCATTATTCCTAATCGGTTTCAAAATAGTAATTTTAGGAAGTTCAAGAGGCTCTGTCAGCTTGGTCACTTGAACT
This sequence comes from Platycheirus albimanus, assembly GCA_916050605.2. Lineage (NCBI taxonomy): Eukaryota > Metazoa > Arthropoda > Insecta > Diptera > Syrphidae > Platycheirus > Platycheirus albimanus. The sequence goes on from OU696696.1 coordinate 142,765,586, forward strand.
CCGGGTAAATCTAATCGGAGCGAACCCCCCTGGTTGATGGGTTGTTCCTCCTCTCGTTTCCCGCTAAACACTTCGGACAAGTCGGGCTGTAGGCATCGGCCAATCCGCAACGGAAACAGAAAACTTTATCGATAGGTTTCGCACAATCGCGAAAACTATGGCCAAGAACTTGGCAATTCCAGCATTTTTGCAGTTTGCGATCCCTCTGGATTGCTTCAATACTTGTAGTGGGCAATGCCACTGTTAACTCCTGACAAGGCTCTCCCACGATTTCGTTGACGAATCGCCTCGCAGGTGGACGTTGTGCGTTTGGCACGAAATTCGGACGTGTATTCTCATATTGAGACTGAGCTTTCTCAATAGCTCGACAATAATAGGCCAGCTGCCTTAAGCTGGACGGACTGTAAGTAATGAGAAGCTCGCTCATACGCTTACGGACATTTGTTTTAATTATTTCAATGAGCTCTTTCTCAGGTCTAGGAACTCGCATTCTGGAGTTTAGCTGTAGAATGGCATCATAAAAGTCATTGAAAGACTCGCCATTCAACATCTTGCGATCCGAGAGCTTCCTGAAGAGAGACTGACACTCTAGACTGCGGTATTGTTCTACCAAAGCAGTCTTCAACTCTTCCCACGTAGTATGTTTATTGCCTTTCAGGTACACCCAGTACCAGGACTCTACGGAACCTGACACGAAATGATAAAAATTTGTGGTTATATCATACCACGGCACACCATAACTACATCGAACACAATCGAGGCGGAACAAGAAGTCATCGACTGACATGTTCCTGCCATCGAATTTTAATCCCCACTTGTGGAATGGATGAACACGGTTCATAGAAGTTGCATTCGAGGGCGGTCGCCTGGGTGGCGACGCAGCGGACTCGTCGTCGAAATTGAACGCGTTTAGTCGTGTCATAAATTCATCTAAGTTCAAGCCTAGAGGCATTTGGGCTGGATTGATATCCGGCAACGGTGGCACTCTAGTTGGCTCATAATGAGGTGTAATCCTGTTCGCATCATCTTCATTGATCGGCCTATATGCGGACAGAAAACTTCTGGACGTGGTTGGTCCAGAAGGGACATTAAGATTCACGACACGTGTAGTGTCTAGATTTGCTGTATTAGTTTGTTGCGTGACTTTTTTCGTCGAAGTCGCACTAGGAGGTGCGGTTGGTCTAGGAGGACCAGAAGCATGAGTAGTTTTGACGGTGCGTTTTTGAAGTAACTGCGCAACTTGATCAAGTAGACGTGCATGACTTTTTTCTAGTTCTTCTGCCATAAATTGTCTATCATTGACTTTATGCAGATCAATAGTAGCGGAAACTACTTGCTGTATGTAAGCTGAATGGTCAGCCGCATCTTTTCGAAGTTGTTCTTTGGCTCTCGCCACTGCGTCGTCATCTACTATGACACTTCTGTTACCGACATTATCTCTAGGTAGACTCTCGGCTTGACTGCCTTCATCCTCTGAGATTCTCCACGCTATCGTTCTGGCCGCGGCCGGGTTTCGGTTTTGGAGCTGTAGGAGCCATGCCTACGAAGTCTTTGTACTTTGTAAGGTAAGTACTTCTAATAGCTCTTCTACGGCTTCGGTCGCTCATTCACGGACGGACGTTAACAATCGAGTAATTCAAAAGATCAAAGGGATAAACTTCGTAGCCCGTGAGAATTTCCTTGGACGGTTACTACCCAAGCAATATAACAATAAAAAAAATGTAAGTCAAGGGTAAGTGTGTGGAAAATTTCAGATATACCGTGAGCAAAACCTCAAACGGCTTTTTGTTAATACTATTCCACGTAAATTGTAAATCTGGTAAGTTGAAAACAAATTTTCAAGTAGTCCGTATGAGGTCCTCAATCGGAACCTACTTGAGTAATACAACAATAAAAAAGGTAAGTCAAAAATTGATAGTATAAAAAAAATCCCAAATACTCCGTGAGCAGAAACCTCTAACGGGTATTTGTCCAATTAAGTGATACAAATCAAAAGTGATGTAATTTGTAAAGTGCTTAATAACTAAGTATAAATGTATTTTGTCTCTCAAAAATGTTACTTCAAAATATTTTCAACAACTCAACAAAATATCTTGATTAAATATCTAACTATGTTCTTAGAACTTATGCCTAACTCTACATAGGTAATTCAAAAAAAAGTATTATTTATACTTAAATAATGCTCGAAATCCTATCCTATATACGATAATCAAAAGCTAAGGTTTTAGAAATCTAATCTATAACTTATATCTGGTGGGCCCTATCCCAGAAATACTAAATAAACTGCAAAATCTGTAAACTATATACGGGCACTATACCAAAACTTACACATCAATCGAGAAGTTACGTCTCAACTCGATTGACGGAATACTTAAAATACTTAGATACCTTGGAAACCAAAGAGGTTCTTCCAACTACCTGAAAATCGAATATTGAACTATACTAAATCTCAAAAAAAACTAAATATATGTATAACTGGTGTCTCATAAAAGATTCGGGAGGTGGTAGCCCTCCTTTCTTGGAACATGGCGTGTGTGTTGTTTCGGTTTTACAACATGACCGACTCAATAAAAAAAAATTTTAGTGTGTGTAGACTTTAATACTTTATGACGTTATGGTTCGACGAAAGAAGCTTGAAAAGAAAGCCAGCTAGTATGTCTGTTGCTCTTGATATGTGTCCAGTACCATGACTCAGCGGTTCCTGTCACAAAGTGATGAAAATTCACCAGAATCTCATCCCACAAGACGCCATAACTTGCTCTGACTCTGTCGAGACGGAAAAGAAAATCATCAACTGGGATGTTCTTTCCGTCGAAAATGATACCCCACTTGTGAAAAAGTGGATATCGACTTGAATTGGAGTTACTAGATGGATTTCGCCTGTGTGGTGATGAGGTTTCTGGCGATCCATCCAAGTTAATCGCGATCATCCGCGTAAGGAAACCATCGACGTTAGCCCCCTGAGTCATGTCTACTGGGTGCACAGTATGAACATAAGGTTGACTATGTGGTCTATGATCTGGAGTTGGTAACGCTGCCAAACGGACTGCGTTAGTACGAAAAGTATCTCTTGCCATTGCTTCGGCAGTAGGAAAATTTGTCCCCATGAGAGGAATTGGTCTAGTTGCTCCGTTGTTTACGTGTGGTTGCTGTAGTTGTTGGGTGAAAGTCTGCGATGCGAGAAGATTACTTGAAGATGGTTGTTTGTTAGCTGGAAGAGGATAATTAGCCGGTGGAAGAATGTTGGAAGTTGAGGGATTATTTGGCCCTTTGATCATATCAGTGACTTTAGCTAGAAGAGCTTCTTGACTTGCCGCAAGTAAATCGGCAAAGAATTGTCTGTCCTCGAGCCTATGCAAATTGACAGTGGCGGTTACAATTTCTTGCATACCTGCAGAACGATTTAAAGTTTCTTGTATGCTCTGCTCTTGTTGATCTTGTTCAGTGGTATTGACCCCACTCACTTCGAGATGAACACCTGGACTACCTCCAGTAAGGTTCGCTCTAGAATAAGAACTATCACTTCCGTGAGCTTCCTCCTCTTCGTTAGTTGGTGCTAACATGTTTGGAGATGATATGACTATGTCTCTATAAGATGGGTTGTAAGGACTTTGTATCGTAAACCTTCTTCCTCTCCCTGTCATTGGGATATTCGAGTCGTTAAAACTCGCGTATGCTAAGTAGTAGTACAGCACGAAAATGAATTCAATAAACGGACGGAAAATATGGAAAACTAATTGGAATCTAAGTGGTTGTCCACTTAGTCAGACAAGGGTCAAAATATGGAAAAATTTCAATAATCCAAAAAAATTACTTTGAGAAATTCAGATCCTGAACGAGTAATACGCGGATCTCAAAAAACAAAGTATTGTTACAAAAATATTGTAAGTTCATAAAAGTTTTAAGAAATTCACAAATGATAATCTGCTGTTTTATACTCTCGCAGAAACTCAAAGTCCAAAGAAAAATTCAAAAATAATAAAATGTTTATCAATATAAAAATTTTGTAATTAGAAAAAGTTTTCAAAAATTTTTCAAAAATTTTCAAAATATGTTTATGAAAATTGTTACAACAGTTTCATATTCTGTGGTAGCGTTTCGTATGATAGTTATCAAAAATAATATAGGATAACTGGAATGCTCTTAATGCTAGATGAAATCTTAGTTATCTAAAAGCCTTAATACTATAGATACTTGATGGAAATAGTAATGCTTATCTTCTTTAAACCTTAATACTTATAATGGTCTCAAAAGTATAACTAAATCTCAAAAATAAGGATCTCAAAAAAAAATTTTTAATCTCTATAAACTAAACTCAAAAAAAAAACTTAACCCACGACCCAACAAACACGCAGAATTTGCCAGCCAATCGTATCACTGAAATGTGACAATCCGGTTAGCACCTGACTACCTGTCAATCGCCCAAATAAAAAAAAAACTGGAGTGGTCTCAAAACCTGATATACCACAATCCGGTTAGCACCTGACTACCTGCCGATCGCCTATATCAAAAACTAAAACAAGAACTAAACTATGACAATCCGACAAGCACTTGACTCATCAGCCGACTGTCCAAACTATATACTGAAAAAAATACTAAATCTCAAAAATACTAGAAAAATACTTAATCACAAATAATACGGAATAAATCATAAATCATAAAGGTTCGGGGATTGGAATGGTTTCCCCTCTTGGTCTATAAGAAAATTTGAAATCTCGCTCCACGCGACAAACTTCGAGTCATATAAGAAAAATTAGTGTGTGTGGTCTTTACTACGGGTTCAACAAAAGTTAATTGGTTCATTCGAAACTTTCAAAGGCGACCTTCCCAGGGACAGGAATCTTATTACGTCGCTGCAGACGTCCGTCAAGAACTTGTTCATTAACCACCAGTCGACGTTCCATAAGGGATCCTTATCCTAAGAGAATCGCTCCTACAAAACTATCTAAATGACAATAACTAAAGGTTTTGTTTGTAAGGGTTTTAAAAAATAAATATTAAAAGCTGAAAATTCTAAAGAGTGTAAAGTATTCAAGAGATCAGGTCGTAACTTTCGCAGCAGACGTGCGTAGGGAACTTGTTCACCCACCACCGGTCGAAGAGTCTACTAACTGTAACTCTCGAAAAAAAAAACTTTGTTTCGCTAAAACTTGTTCAAATTGTCAATGCCTTCGCAACAGACAATTGGACACTTCAACGTCCAATCCGGACAACGACACTAGACAAACTCGATTCTCGTGGGAGGAGACTTGGAAGTGGACCTATCGCAACGGACGAGAGTCGGGGACCTGTCCACCAACCCTCTGGACAAGTAGAATCCACTGACCAACCCTAGATGTTGGCCCTCCTAACGAAATGACTTCGTTAGAGAATCAAACTCTAAAAAAAATAATTTGAGAAAAAAAAATTTCTCAAACACCAGAATGTTTTGGTTCGCTATTCATTCAAAAATATCAAAACTAAGAAAAATAGGATCGCTAGGTTTCTCTAATTGGGCCCCACGTTGGGCGCCATTCTGTAACAAAAATAATGTTATAGAAATAATTTATTCCTTATTATTAAAAAGAAGAATTATCCATACATCATTCAACACGCACAGAAATGCCTTCGAATAGCATCGACGTCAATACCTCTCTACAAGTGGCTTCTAATAGATTCGATATTGGTAGCCTCAACCATCTTTAGCAATCGATTTGTCAAGTGTAGATGACGTTACTTGACTTTACTAAACTCTGATGCCTCCCAACCCACACAACCTAACAGGAGAATCTCACTGCCCCCAAAATAGTCCTCTATATCACCTCACACTATACCAACCGTAACAATAATTCATCCTACTTTGGCATGGCTCGCTACTACTTTGTGCTTACTCCATTCTCTCTCTTAGAATTGCATGATGGGTGACTAGCACCATGATCAGACCCCTATCAGAAGCGAAGGCGCGAAAAGATATACGCTCCCACAGAGATTTTTGCTCGCAAAGGCTGTTTGCCCCTGTATCTACCCTTCCGGTACACTACCTAGTAGCGATGTCCCTCTCACGTCCTTCACCTTCCGTTCGTACCTCTTATCAGTGCGTATTTTACCTCAGTCTCCTTCTTATCCACGATCTCCCACATGAGAGTGGCTTCTCTCTATAGATGATGGTCGATTTGGAGCAGGCTGAGGGTGCTGTCCACCAAGATCTGCATCGGCCTGCAGCATGTGGCTCTGGTTCACCCAGGAGCATATGGGGTGGGGTTCTTGCACTCTTGTGGCAGCCGGTTACAAGTTTTTTTTGTTATCTGCAGATCTTCGAGTTGAGATGTTATTCACTCGTGTCGTTGAAGTTATTTAAGGGGGCCCGTTCTACTATCCTAGTGTCCTACGCGTCATACGCCTACCATAACACAGCATGCTATAGTAGTTTCCTTAGCTAATATCTCTGACCTTCTATTATATATATGCACCGAAATATAAAAAGAGCAAACCTGATTATAACAAACTATAACCCAAACCTTGATAAATCGCGTAGCTTATTCTCGAGGGTGGATGTAGATGGTCGCATCCACCATGGACTCTCACCACATCGCTCGCAACGGATCCAAATGGTTTCAGCGATGTGTGTCGGCGACTTATAGTCAAATGGGGGTGTCTCAAGATGTTAGCAGACACCCCAGCACTCGTAACCCTCCCAAATTGTCATCGTTGTTAACCAACATTGACAAACCTTGGTACCACTCAGTGCCTTTATCTAAATTCTATGGTACTCCTAAACATAATTAAAAAAAGGTAAGGTTCTACCGAACACTACTTCATCCTAAATCTAAATTTCCCAAAACTAAATCTATCGAATACTAAAACTTCTGAAAATATTACTCTATATTACATTCATACCAAAAATCATACCTCAACGTCTTTGTCCATATCAAACTTCAAAACAATCTCATTCACTCAATCCAATCCCCACCGAACCTGTAACTTAAAGATACATACTTACTAAACTGAAAATTTTACCAAAAAGTTTCATTAATTTTATCATCAAGAAAATCAAAAATAAATGTCGTTACTCAACAATAAAAAGATTTTTGGCTTAATGGTTATAAATGAAATTCTTTAAATTTTATTCATAAATGATCTTAAATCTAAAGTTACCAAAAATTATATACTAAATATATTCTTAAATGTCTAAACTCCTTAAAAATCTAAATGCCTTAATTCTAAGAAAGTCCTAAAGATAATAATGATACCTATCACAGATCATCTAAAAAGAAAGATGGGGTATCTGTTGCCACTATAATTGCTTTTCTTTTATATTGAATAGTTGTTTGTTATTCTTCTTCAATGATGTAAGTTCTTGATTCAAATCTATTCTGAAGTTGGAAATCCAGTATCTTGTAGTGGATTATATTCTTTTCATGTATATATATTTTCATTTGAATGGGTGGCTTAATGTTCCAACTTGTTTATTCTTTAAATGAAATGGAAAGGGACAAAATACAACATTAAATGACGAAACTATGTTTATAGGAAAATGGGGGGGACTTTTCTAGCTCAATTATATTATCACCGTAAATTTTATTCGTGGTCAGAAATGTCTTAGGGATTTCAATCAATAAGAGAGAATAGCTTACAATTCGCAAACTATGGTCTGTTGTTTGAACTATTAAAATGTTTCAATATACTTTCAAATATAGCAATATACTCAATATAGTTCAAATCATATATATTTAATATCATAGATCAAGAACGACTCACCATACAAATCCATCGGAGGCAGTGCACTGTATCCATGTACATCGTAGGTAACGCTTGTGTTACTTTATATTTAAAGATGTTATATGATGATCATTAATATTCGTTATGGATGATGTGATGATTCTTAATGTTGATCTGCACCCTCCGGTGTAATACACTCGGGAGTGCCGTTGGCATAAAGCTGTTTGAAATACATCGAAAATATTGTATGTTGAAAGTATGTGATAGAATTGACTGATTTATGACTGAGCTGAAGTGGGGGGGGGGGGGGGACAAACACAATGGTTCAAATTTCATCCTCAGAAAAAGGTTGCTAAATTCAAACCAAACTCTTGCTAGTTTGTTAATCTTCTTCTTCTTGAATTTTTATAATTTTAACTGGAATTGGGGTGTAGTGAAATGTTCTGATTAGTTCAGGCTTTAACAACTGTGTAATGAAAGATATTCAGAAAATTAATCTAAGTCTACTGTACATAAGGAGCATATGGCTCTATATAAAGGAAATAAATGTGAACAGGATATTCTATAAAGAGATATCCTTTCAAAAGAATACTTGTCGTTTTCTTCACAAGAAGTTCTGCTTCCGGTTATCTTAATCGATGATGTTGATTCGAAGTTGTCACTGTGCAAGAAGAGTTACTTCCTTGCACAAATGACGAGTCTTAGCCGTAGCCGTATTCGTTGGGTCCACTGGTGAGACCTTCGTAGCGTTGAAATTGAATGTTGTTATCTTATGCGACAATTGTTTGTCTTGGCATGCGGTACCATCACCGCATGTGGTTATTGATGGCTATGCCACGTGTTTCAGGCTCTTCAGGACGTTCGTTTATGGAACGACTGAATACGTTTATGCTTTAACTGTGTTACTGGAATGATAACTTTACTCGGAACACTGAAAACTATTCTTTAAGTGGTGTTAGAGTTAGGGATGCTAAGGAATCTGGTGGGTTACACTGATGTTTGCACGTGGTTTGGTTGTGAGAACCGTATTTTACTTTTAAGAAACTTATAGGGTTTTCTGATCTAAAGAATCTGGAATCTATTCACTTAAGCTCAGGTGAAAATGTATACCAACACAATATGTATATAATAAAATAAATTTCTTGAAACAAATTAAGTTTTCTTGTAATCAAAGAATATGTTTTCTCGAAATAAAAATTATGATCTCTTGAAATAAAATTAGTTTTCATGTAACGATAATCAGTTTTCATGTAACAAAATCGCGCCGTCTCGCGCTTGTAGAATTTCCTGTGTCTTGCTTTCTTTTACTTTTCTCGTCGATTCTCACAGCGTCTTATGTGTCGTCACAGCTTAGTTCTGCTCACGATTGACCTCCGCGTGGTTTGGCACGTGTCGGAGCATCCTATCGGTGCGAGGCGGCGCGTTTCTTTGCCACTTGCACTTTGCTGCACCAAAAAAAAATTAGAAAAAAGTTTTGCTGTAGTCTTTGGTTTAATGTAATCGTATCGTTCAGATACTTGTTGCAAAATTGATGGGCATAAGGAATCTCCAGCGTGGTTATGTCTCGCCACGAGATTCAAAGATTTGTGCACGCATAAAAAAATGAAGAGAGAAATCTACTTACATCTGTTTCATACTCTGTGCTTAGCATGAAATGTTTGCCTTGATGAATGTATTTCATAGAATATTCTAATTGGATCTATGGTTTCTGGTTCTTCACCTCTTTCCACTGTAGCAAATCCCTGGTTCTTCTAGAAATTTCTATTGCCTCTTTAACTCACTATATTTCTCAAGATTTCTTCTTTATTACTCACAATTTATTTACTTTGAATTCACTTTATGTTTCTTTATAATTTTCTACACTTTTTAAATAACTTTACTTTAATTTATTTCAACTTTATTCTTACTTTTTTTCTTATTTTTACTTTTCAGGTTTTCACTTGTCGCTTCTGTGGTTGAAAATGAAATGGAAGAGTTTATGTCACATGAAATGCGAGGTTGGCCAATTTCCTGTAAAAATTCCTTAAATTAAATTTCCTTTTTGCGTATTTACTATGAAATTCCCTTTTCATGCAAGAAACCTTCTGGGGATTGATATTAATATGGGATCAAATATCGCTTCATATGAGATTCTTAATAGATGGCGTACCATACTTTTGACAATTTATTGTCGAATTTTTATACTTTTTGCACGTGAAGTGCAAGATCATTTGAAAATATATAATGGTTTTAAAAGATATGACTGTGGTTATTCTGGTTTTATTGAAAAATCGAATTTTGCAAGTGACTGTCTTGGTGATGACGTATGTAGTGCATATGGCGCAAATGTGGTGCAGTCGAATATCTGCAAGAAGGGATATTTTGCTTATCCATATGGAATTATCGAAGATGCCATCGATGATTATGAAGATTATTCAAAGAGGTATTTTTATCCATATATATGGAGTAAGGGCATGTCACTTTTGTGCGACAGGGTATGTCGTTTGGATTACGAATTAGAATTCGTGACGTGTGTTGTGATGGTAGATGGAAATAATTGGAATTGTATGCATAGGGTGGAAATGTTTTCCCTACACAACTTGCATGTTTGAGTTGAGTCACTACTGACTCAAACATGTAAGAAAAGGAAATGGACTATGTCTTCTCGTCACCTGCATTTTATATACTGGCTCTCCCTGAGGATAGAAGTAAGGATATAGAGATACATAGAATACATTACCTATTAATACATATAAAGATACTAAAAAAAAGGGTCTCATGCACAGCTGAGGAAGCCGGGCATAAGATTTAATTAAAATACTTATTGAATTAAAAAAAAATCGTACCTGTACATAAACTAGGTAGCTATCACAGAATAATTTACTTTGTCACCTTTTTAAGTCTTTGGTGTGACAACGGGTTATGTGGCCTTTATTATCCACGACCTCATAAAGATTATCTCCTATTACTTTGCAAACTCGAACTTTTATGAATTTTGGGCTCAGTTTAGCACCAAAGTGTTTCGTTCAGTCGCTCAACACAATGTTTCGCTTGTACAACTCGTCGTCTACTTTATAATTGATCTTGCGACTTCGCAAATTATACTTCTCTAGATATTCTTGGTGTGATTTTTCTACAGCAGACTTTAAGAAAGAGTGAAGAATATTCATCTTCGCGGTTTTCGGTAACCAATCAATTTCCGAATTGTTTAGACCTCCCAACTCTCTAAGCAAACGGTAATCAGCCCCGTGCTCAATCATTCTTTGCCCATATAGAGCTTCATAGGGTGACATGGTAAGTGCGGAGTGCACTGACGTGCGTAACGCGCTACTTATAGCAGACAAATGAGTGTCCCAGTTGGTCTGTTTGGGGTTTACATAGGAGCGGATCGCCGCTAAAATTGATCGGTTCACTCTTTCACTTGCATTAGCTTGTGGTGAATAAACTGCTGTTCTGTAGTGTTTGATGCCGTAAATGTTTAATAGTTTTTGAAACTCGTTGCTAATGAATTGTGTGCCGTTGTCGGAGAGAATACTCTCAGGCACAGCGTAAGCTAAAAATATCTCATCTCTCAAGAACTTGATCACGTTGGCGGACGTGGCTTTTCTCAAAGGCTTGATAAAGACAAATTTTGTCAACTGGTCTAAGACAATTATGATATACGAATTTCCGCTTCGCGACCGTGGATATGGCCCAAGGAAGTCAACATACAAATGTTGGAACGGCCTCTCCACTTCGAAGCACTTCCTCATTTCTGTGCGTAATATTATGTTTGAAGCTTTGGTGGTCTTACAAACCTAACACCTGTCCACAAAATTTTTCACCTGGGTGAACATGTTCGGCCAGTAAAACCTTTGCCTCAGTCTATAGAGTTTCTTTGCCACGCCACCATGTGACGCTCTCGGTGGATTGTGAGCTAACGAGTCAGTCAACTCGGATGGAATCCACAATTTCCAAGTAAGATCGTCCGCGAGAGGGTTACCCTTGGAGTGCTTCATGCGTTTATACACGAAACCTTCGGAGAAATGATATCCCTCCACGTACGATCTAAACTTCTGTATTCCGAGAAACGCAGCGAGGCATTCGCGCTCGGAAACGGAGTAGTTCCTTTGCGGCGCGTTAAGCTTCTGTGAGAAGTAATAAATGGGGCGGTCGGCTCCATCTTCGTCACGTTGGCAAGGAACACAACCGATTCCGGTCGCGGATGCATCGCATACGATCACGAACTCCTTCGTAGAGTCGGGATTCACTAACACAGGGGCTGAGGTCAACGCCTGTTTGATGTTCGAGAAAGCTTCTAGAGCTTCTTGGCTAAGCTCGAACGCTTTGCCTTTCTTCAATACATCTGTTAATGGGGAGGCAAGTGTTGAGAAATCTTTCACAAATCTCCGGTACCAACCGGCCATGCCTAAAAATCACCTAACTTGGCGTGTAGTTGTTGGCACTGGGAAATCCGTGATTGCCGCAATTTTGTCGGGATCGGCCTTCAAACAGCCTTGTCCGACCCGATAAATTAAGTACTGAAGTTCATCGAAACAGAACTTGGACTTCTCCACGTTGATTGTCAGTCCTGCATCAGTCAATCTTCGACTTACAATACTCAAAATCTTGAGGTGTTCATCGAATGTCTTCGACACGACCAAGAGGTCGTCGAGATAAACAAACACCTGATCGCGCAGCTCTGTCGGAACTACCTTACTCATAAGATAGCTCAGACTCTGCGCAGCATTACATAGCCCGAATGGCATTACCTTAAAATGGTACAAAGGTCGCCCTGGTACCGTAAACCCCGTTTTCTCCCTAGACGTCATCTCCAGCGGTATCTGCCAGAATGCGTCTTTCAGATCCACACTAGATATGTAGTGAGTGTCTGAAAGGCGGGCTAGCAGTCCTTCTATATGAGCAATCGGTCTCGCATCCTTCTTTGTCACACTGTTCACCTTCCGAAAGTCCAGACACAATCGGTTCTTACCAGGTTTGCGAACTAACACAACTGGGGAACTCCATGCGCTGGTGCTTTCTTCGATGACACCCAAAGACAGCATGCGATCCAATTCCTCGTACATCAAGGATTGTATCGCTGGTGAGACGGGGAAGTACCTTTGTTTGATTGGCACAGCATCACCCGTATCTATGTAATGCTCAACCAAGTGAGTTTTCCCGAGCCCCTTACGCGAACGAAGGAAAACTCTGAATCACCTCACGGAGTCTGAAGGATTCTTCATGACTCAGTCTACATTGGACATTGGGAACTCCATCCGGTGAAATTCCCGAAATACTCGAAATAATGTGAGGTGCTATTTTGAACTTCCGCCAGAAGTCAACGCCAAGATATAGCCGTTGAGCTAATGACGGTACGATGTAAAATTGCATGTCTTGTGCCATGTTGTTATACATGACTTTGGTCGTAACCAGACCTACTATCGCCTGCGGTTGTCCATCAGCAGTGGACACGGTAGTCTCTACCCTTTGTATCGCAATGCACTTCTCCCTTCAATATGGCAAAATGTCTGTACCCAGACAACTAATGGAAGCACCTGAATCTAAGAGACCAAGGAACTTGTCTCCAAAAATTTCCACCGTCACATATGGACGAGGATCGTTGGACTCTACCTAAAGTAGCAGAAGCGACATTGCGATACGCAGCCCGCTTCTGATGGAAACGTTGTCGCGTTCGGCGAATACGTCTCGACAGTTCAGGAAAGGTTACGATTTTCTTTCTGACCTCATAGTAATTTCGTAGCCTCTCGTGAAATGGTTTCTTGAAAAATTCGTATTTGTTGCTTACATTATTCAAATTTACGTTACTATCATTGCTAAAATTCATATTGTTTTCATTATTTAAATTCGTTACAGGTTCTTCTTTTTCATTGGAGTTTGCATTGTTTCTATCTGGTTTTAAAATCTTTATGGGAGTGGGTGGTAGGTGGAATGTCTTTATTGAAGCCTACAACTCCGGGTTCTGTTTCACGGAACGAATCCCCCCGGATGGTGGATTGTTCCTTTTCGGGTTTCCCGCACACCTTGAACAACTTGGGCTATATGCTCCCTCTTTGCCACAGCGGTAGCAGAAAATATGTTGTGGTGGAAGACTACAGTCGCGGAACATGTGGTCTACACTTTTGCAGTTCCAACATACGAATGGCTTAGTGTCCTTGTGGAAAGCTTCCACAGCTCCAGGTATTGCAACAGCCAGGTCTTCCGATGACGAAGCTTCAACCTCGCTAACGAATCTTCTTGATGGCATTTGTGGTTTTTGACCATTAGGTATGAAATTATTAGTACGCATGTTCTCCGGTCGGTGGTCGTAATATCGTTCAATATTTCGGCATGTGTATGCCAATTGTCGCAGACAATGGGTATTGAACGTTATTAGGTGTGGACCTAAGCGTCGATTGACGTTGAGCTTGATTATTTCAATCATCTCTCGCTCTGATTTTGGAACTCGCATTCGGGAGTTCATACTTATCATAGAATCTAAATAATCATTAAACGCTTCGTTAGGTTGTTGCTTCCTGTCATTGATTTTTCGAGACAGCTCCAAATCTGTCTCCAGACTTCGGAACTGTTCGACGAAAGAAGCTTGAAAAGAAAGCCAGCTAGTATGTCTGTTGCTCTTGATATGTGTCCAGTACCATGACTCAGCGGTTCCTGTCACAAAGTGATGAAAATTCACCAGAATCTCATCCCACAAGACGCCATAACTTGCTCTGACTCTGTCGAGACGGAAAAGAAAATCATCAACTGGGATGTTCTTTCCGTCGAAAATGATACCCCACTTGTGAAAAAGTGGATATCGACTTGAATTGGAGTTACTAGATGGATTTCGCCTGTGTGGTGATGAGGTTTCTGGCGATCCATCCAAGTTAATGTCGATCATCCGCGTAAGGAAACCATCAACGTTAGCCCCCTGAGTCATGTCTACTGGGTGCACAGTATGAACATAAGGTTGACTATGTGGTCTATGATCTGGAGTTGGTAACGCTGCCAAACGGTCTGCGTTAGTACGAAAAGTATCTCTTGCCATTGCTTCGGCAGTAGGAAAATTTGTCCCCATGAGAGGAATTGGTCTAGTTGCTCCGTTGTTTACGTGTGGTTGCTGTAGTTGTTGGGTGAAAGTCTGCGATGCGAGAAGATTACTTGAAGATGGTTGTTTGTTAGCTGGAAGAGGATAATTAGCCGGTGGAAGAATGTTGGAAGTTGAGGGATTATTTGGCCCTTTGATCATGTCAGTGACTTTAGCTAGAAGAGCTTTTTGACTTGCCGCAAGTAAATCGGCAATGAATTGTCTGTCCTCGAGCCTATGCAAATTGACAGTGGCGGTTACAATTTCTTGCATACCGGCAGAACGATTTAAAGTTTCTTGTATGCTCTGCTCTTGTTGATCTTGTTCAGTGGTATTGCCCCCACTCACTTCGAGATGAACGCCTGGACTACCTCCAGTAAGGTTCGCTCTAGATTTAGAACTATCACTTCCGTGAGCTTCCTCCTCTTCGTTAGTTGGTGCTAACATGTTTGGAGATGATATGACTATGTCTCTATAAGCTGGGTTGTAAGGACTTTGTATCGTAAACCTTCTTCCTCTCCCTGTCATTGGGATATTCGAGTCGTTAAAACTCGCGTATGCTAAGTAGTACTACAGCACGAAAATGAATTCAATAAACGGACGGAAAATATGGAAAACTAATTGGAATCTAAGTGGTTGTCCACTTAGTCAGACAAGGGTCAAAATATGGAAAAATTTCAATAATCCAAAAAAATTACTTTGAGAAATTCAGATCCTGAACGAGTAATATGCGGATCTCAAAAAACAAAGTATTGTTACAAAAATATTGTAAGTTCATAAAAGTTTTAAGAAATTCACAAATGATGTTCTGCTGTTTTATACTCTCGCAGAAACTCAGAGTCCAAAGAAAAATTCAAAAATAATAAAATGTTTATCAATATAAAAATTTTGTAATTAGAAAAAGTTTTCAAAAATTTTTCAAAAATTTTCAAAATATGTTTATGAAAATTGATAGAACAGTTTCATATTCTGTGGTAGCGTTTCGTATGATAGTTATCAAAAATAATATAGGATGACTGGAATGCTCTTAATGCTAGATGAAATCTTAGTAATCTAAAAGCCTTAATACTATAGATACTTGACGGAAATAGTAATGCTTATCTTCTATAAACCTTAATACTTATAATGGTCTCAAAAGTATAACTAAATCTCAAAAATAAGGATCTCAAAAAAAAAATTTAAATCTCTATAAACTAAACTCAAAAAAAAAACTTAACCCACGACCCGACAAACACGCAGAATTTGCCAGCCAATCGTGTCACTGAAATGCGACAATCCGGTTAGCACCTTACTACCTGCCAATCGTCCAAATCAAAAAAAAAAACTAGAGTGGTCTCAAAACCTGATATACCGCAATCCGGTTAGCACCTGACTACCTTGCCGATCGCCTATATCAAACACTAAAACTCAAAAGAACTAAACTATGACAATCCGACAAGCACTTGACTCATCAGCCGACAGTCCAAACTATATACTGAAAAAAATACTAAATCTCAAAAATACTAGAAAAATACTTAATCACAAATAATACGGAATAAATCATAAATCATAAAGGTTCGGGGATTGGAATGGTTTCCCCTCTTGGTCTATAAGAAAATTTGAAATCTCGCTCCATGCGACAAACTTCGAGTCATATAAAAAAAATTAGTGTGTGTGGTCTTTACTACGGGTTCAACAAAAGTTAATTGGTTCATTCGAAACTTTCAAAGGCGACCTTCCCAGGGACAGGAATCTTATTACGTCGCTGCAGACGTGCGTCAAGAACTTGTTCATTAACCACCAGTCGACGTTCCATAAGGGATCCTTATCCTAAGAGAATCGCTCCTACAAAACTATCTAAATGACAATAACTAAAGGTTTTGTTTGTAAGGGTTTCAAAAATAAATATTAAAAGCTGAAAATTCTAAAGAGTGTAAAGTATTCAAGAGATCAGGTCGTAACATTCGCAGCAGACGTGCGTAGGGAACTTGTTCACCCACCACCGGTCGAAGAGTCTACTAACTGTAACTCTCGAAAAAAAAAACTTTGCTTCGCTAAAACTTATTCAAATTGTCAATGCCTTCGCAACAGACAATTGGACACTTCAACGTCCAATCCGGACAACGACACTAGACAAACTCGATTCTCGTGGGAGGAGACTTGGAAGTGGACCTATCGCAACGGACGAGAGTCGGGGACCTGTCCACCAACCCTCCGGACAAGTAGAATCCACTGACCAACCCTAGATGTTGGCCCTCCTAACGAAACGACTTCGTTAGAGAATCAAACTCTAAAAAAAATAATTTGAGAAAAAAAAATGTCTCAAACACCAGAATGTTTTGGTTCGCTATTCATTCAAAAATATCAAAACTAAGAAAAATAGGATCGCTAGGTTTCTCTAATTGGGCCCCAAGTTGGGCGCCATTCTGTAACAAAAATAATGTTATAGAAATAATTTATTCCTTATTATTAAAAAGAAGAAGAATTATCCATACATCATTCAACACGCACAGAAATGCCTTCGAATAGCATCGACGTCAATACCTCTCTACAAGTGGCTTCTAATAGATTCGATATTGGTAGCCTCAACCATCTTTAGCAATCGATTTGTCAAGTGTAGATGACGTTACTTGACTTTACTAAACTCTGATGCCTCCCAACCCACACAACCTAACAGGAGAATCTCACTGCCCCCAAAATAGTCCTCTATATCACCTCACACTATACCAACCGTAACTATAATTCATCCTACTCTGGCATGGCTCGCTACGACTTTGTGCTTACTCCATTCTCTCTCTTAGAATTGCATGATGAGTGACTAGCACCATGATCAGACCCCTATCAGAAGCGAAGGCGCGAAAAGATATACGCTCCCACAGAGATTTTTGCTCGCAAAGGCTGTTTGCCCCTGCATCTACCCTTCCGGTACACTACCTAGTAGCGATGTCCCTCTCACGTCCTTCACCTTCCGTTCGTACCTCTTATCAGTGCGTATTTTACCTCAGTCTCCTTCTTATCCACGATCTCCCACATGAGAGTGGCTTCTCTCTATAGATGATGGTCGATTTGGAGCAGGCTGAGGGTGCTGTCCACCAAGATCTGCATCGGCCTGCAGCATGTGGTTCACCCAGGAGCATATGGGGTGGGGTTCTTGCACTCTTGTGGCAGCCGGTTACAAGTTTTTTTTCGTTATCTGCAGACCTTCGAGTTGAGATGTTATTCACTCGTGTCGTTGAAGTTATTTAAGGGGGCCCGTTCTACTATCCTAGTATCCTACGCGTAATACGCCTACCATAACACAGCATGCTATAGTAGTTTCCTTAGCTAATATCTCTGACCTTCTATTATATATATGCACCGAAATATAGAAAGCGCAAACCTGATTATAACAAACTATAACCCAAACCTTGATAAATCGCGTAGCTTATTCTCGAGGGTGGATGTAGATGGTCGCATCCACCATGGACTCTCACCACATCGCTCGCAACGGATCCAAATGGTTTCAGCGATGTGTGTCGGCGACTTATAGTCAAATGGGGGTGTCTCAAGATGTTAGCAGACACCCCAGCACTCGTAACCCTCCCAAATTGTCATCGTTGTTAACCAACATTGACAAACCTTGGTACCACTCAGTGCCTATATCTAAATTCTATAGTAGCCCTAAACATAATAAAAAAAAGGTAAGGTTCTACCGAACACTACTTCATCCTAAATCTAAATTTCCCAAAACTAAATCTATCTAATACTAAAACTTCTGAAAATATTACTCTATATTACATTCATACCAAAAATCATACCTCGACGTCTTTGTCCATATCAAACTTCAAAACAATCTCATTCACTCAAAAACTAAACCTAAACTCAATAAACATACGACCCATCCTATTATAGACCAACAAGAAAGAGAGGGGAGATGACCAATCCAATCCCCACCGAAACTGTAACTTAAAGATACATACTTACTAAACTGAAAATTTTACCAAAAAGTTTCATTAATTTTATCATCAAGAAAATCAAAAATAAATGTCGTTACTCAACAATAAAAAGATTTTTGGCTTAATCGTTATAAATGAAATTCTTTAAATTTTATTCATAAATGATCTTAAATCTAAAGTTACCAAAAATTATATACTAAATATATTCTTAAATGTCTAAACTCCTTAAAAATCTAAATGCCTTAATTCTAAGAAAGTCCTAAAAATAATAATGATACCTATCAAAGATCATCTAAAAAGAAAGATGGGGCATCTGTTGCCACTATAATTGCTTTTCTTTTATATTGAATAGTTGTTTGTTATTCTTCTTCAATGATGTAAGTTCTTGATTCAAATCTATTCTGAAGTTGGAAATCCAGTATCTTGTAGTGGATTATATTCTTTTCATATACATATATTTTCATTTGAATGGGTGGCTTAATGTTCCAACTTGTTTATTCTTTAAATGAAATGGAAAGGGACAAAGGTGGGCAAAATCGTATCGTCACCTCCAAGTGGTGCCTGCTGGATAGCCGAAAGGTGAACTAACGACGAACGTTGGATCCATCGGATCCATAGGTTGTAGATACCTGAGTTATCTTCTCAGGAACTAGGAGCAGGAAGAAAGAGATACGCTCTGAAGATCCAACCACCACAATGATCTATATGTCATGCACAGGCCTCACAAGCCGGTCAGGAAAGGAAAACTCGATTGTGATGAAAACCGCAGAAAATGCCTCGGATGAAAGAACCAAAAATGTTGACGACCCCCCCCCCCCCCCGCAAACGAAAAACGGACAACGATTTACGCATATGCACGTGGAATGTGCGTACGCTAAACAGGCCGCGTAAAGCCGAGCAGCTAGCCGAGACCCTCGCCAGTCTCAACGCTGATATAACAGCCCTGCAGGAGATGCGATGGGATGGACCGGGCCTGAGAATTACAGAGGACTGTAATTTCTATTATGGGAAATGCCACCTTGATGGGAGATCGCGCTTGTTTGGGTGCGGATTCGCTGTCAGAGGAAGACTTAGGCAAAAGGTCTTGAGCTTTCGGGAAGTCAGCGAGAGAGTGACAACGATCCGCATTAAGGCCAAATTCCACCACATAAGCCTAATTAGCGCCCATGCCCCTACAGAAGAGAAAGACGACGCTACCAAAGAATGTTTCTACGAGCTCCTCGCCAAAACATATGAGCAGTGCCCAAAACATGACATTAAAATTCTCTTGGGAGACTTCAATGCCAAAACTGGGAGAGAGGACATCTTTGGTATGACGATCGGAAAACACAGCCTGCACGACACCACCTCCGACAACGGACTCAGGCTCATCGATTTTGCAGCGGGAAAAAACATGGTGCTGAGCAGCACGCGATTCCCACGTCCCGACATCCACAAGGGCACATGGCGATCCCCAGATGGTCGAACCTGCAACCAAATCGACCATGTTGTGATTGATGGAAGACACTCCTCCAGCATTATGAATGTCCGTACATTCCGAGGAGCAAACATAGATTCGGACCACTACCTAGTCGGTGCAAAACTTAGGGTACGGATCTCCATGGAAGTTCTTAGGCGAACACCGACTACACCTAGGAAATTCAATGTTGGACGTCTTCAATCCGAAGAGACCGCCGCTGCCTATGCCGACCGCGTATCCCTTGAGCTTGCGAGAAATCCTTCGACTGATGACATGAACCCGGAAGACCAATGGCAGCTATGTCAACAAGCCATAAGAAGTGCTGCGTCAGAGGTATTGGGCTTTTCACATCCACCCCCAGAAACCCCTGGTTCGACTCCGAATGTGCTCAGGCAAACAAAGCCAAAACGGAGGCATACAAGTCGTGGCTCCAGAGAGATACTAGAGCATCCAGAAATCTCTATGTTGAGCGAAGGAAAGTTGAGAAACGTCTACTCAGGAGAAAGAAAAAAGAACACCAGCAACGCGAAGTCGAGGAGATGCAGAGATGTTTTTTGCAGAAAAGAGATACGAAACTTCTATAAAAAGGTGAAACAGTCTACATCCGGTTTCACAAGCCGCCCTGGGCCCTGCAAAGATCAGGATGGAAATACCATAGTGGAAACACAGGCGATGTTAGCCATCTGGAGAGACTACTTTAACCGGTTGCTAAATGGCGATGACAGCCAAGATCCCGCCCAAGATCAACTTGTTCCAGTTAATCTAGATGACGACCACGAACTACACCCGCCCGACCAAAATGAAATCAAAGTAGCCATCACCAGACTAAAGATGAATAAGGCAGCTGGATGTGATGGCCTTCAAGCGGAGCTTTTTAAACACGCTGGAGATGACCTGGTCAGGAGCATACACCAACTCATCTGCAAAATATGGTCGGAGGAAAGTATGCCCGATGAGTGGAATCTCAGTACCATCTGCCCGATTCACAAAAAAGGAGACCGCCTCCTCTGCGCCAACTATAGAGGCATAAGCCTTTTAGACATCGCCTATAAGATCCTGTCCAGCGTTTTATGTGAACGTCTCAAGCCGTTTGCTGACGACCTGATAGGTCCTTACCAATGCGGCTTCAGACCTGGAAAATCTACCACCGACCAAATATTCACATTACGCCAGATCCTGGAGAAAACCCAAGAGTATAACATCGACACCCACCACCTGTTCGTCGATTTTAAAGCCGCCTACGACAGTGTTAATAGAGTTGAACTGTATCGTGCCATGTCTAACTTTAGAATCCCTGCTAAACTGATACGCCTTATCATGATGACGTTGGAGAATGCTCGCTGTTCCGTCCAAGTTGGTAGAGACTCTACTGAAACCTTCGAAACCACCAGAGGGCTAAGACAAGGTGACGCACTGTCATGCAGCTGTTTTAATATTGTGCTTGAAAATGTAATACGGAGCACCCATGCCAGTACATCAGGCACCATTTTCAATAGATCGACACAATTACTTGGGTTTGCTGACGACATAGACGTGATAGGAAGAACAAAGCGAGCAGTAACCGGTGCTTTCACTACTATGGAGTCAGCAGCAAGCAGAATGGGGCTGAAAATAAACGAGGACAAGACGAAGTATATGCTTTCATCAACAAAAGTCCAATCCCACCTCCGACTTGGTCAGAACGTAACCATTCATAGGTATAACTTCGAGGTAGTCAGTGCTGTAAACACAGGCAACAACATCAGCGCTGAAATCAAACGCAGACTAACTCTTGCTAATCGCTGTTTCTTTGGGCTGAGTAAGCAATTGAGGAGTAAAGCCCTATCGAGAAGAACCAAGGTGACACTGTATAAAACTCTCATCATCCCGGTCCTGCTATATGGTGCGGAAGCATGGACCCTCTCCCAATCGGATGAAAATTCACTTGGAGTCTTCGAGAGAAAAGTTCTGCGTACGATCTATGGTCCTGTCTGCGTAAATCGCGAAAACAACGTTTGGAGAAGAATATATAACAATGAACTGTACGAGCTGTACAGCGACATAAGCCTAGCCAGAAAAATTCGAATCCAAAGACTAAGATGGCTGGGCCATGTAGAGCGAATGGACATCGACGCTCCAGCTCGTAAAGTCTTCAACGCCAAACCCGAGGGAGTCAGAAGCCAAGGTAGACCTCATCTTCGATGGAGTGACCAGGTAGAGGGAGACATCCGTCAACTTGGAGTACGAAATTGGAGACAGCAGGCTAGAGATCGAGCCGGCTGGAGGGGCATTCTCAGCAAGGCCTTGGAGTACCACGCTCCAGTGGCGCCAACATAAGTAAGTAAGTAAGGAAAGGGACAAAATACAACATTAAATGACGAAACTATGTTTATAGGAAAATGGGGGGGATTTTTCTAGCTCATTTATATTATCACCAAAAAATTTATTCGTGTTCAGAAATGTCTTAGGGATTTCAATCAATAAGAGAGAATAGCTTACAATTCGCAAACTATGGTCTGTTGTTTGAACTATTAAAATGTTTCAATATACTTTCAAATATAGCAATATACTCAATATAGTTCAAATCATATATATTTAATATCATAGGTCAAGAACGACTCACCATACAAATCCATCGGAGGCAGTGCACTGTATCCATGTACATCGTATGTAACGCTTGTGTTACTTTATATTTAAAGATGTTATATGATGATCATTAATATTCGTTATGGATGATGTGATGATTCTTAATGTTGATCTGCACCCTCCGGTGTAATACACTCGGGAGTGCCGTTGGCATAAAGCTGTTCGAAATACATCGAAAATATTGTATGTTGAAAGTATGTGATAGAATTGACTGATTTATGGCCGAGCTGAAGGGGGGGGGGGGGGGACAAACACAATGGTTCAAATTTCATCCTCAGAAAAAGGTTGCTAAATTCAAACCAAACTCTTGCTAGTTTGTTAATCTTCTTCTTCTTGAATATTTATAATTTTACCTGTAATTGGGGTGTAGCGAAATGTTCTGATTAGTTCAGGCTTTAACAACTGTGTAATGAAAGATAGTCAGAAAATGAATCTAAGTCTACTGTACATAAGGAGCATATGGCTCTATATAAAGGAAATAAATGTGAACAGGATATTCTATAAAGAGATATCCTTTCAAAAGAATACTTGTCGTTTTCTTCACAAGAAGTTCTGCTTCCGGTTATCTTAATCGATGATGTTGATTCGAAGTTGTCACTGTGCAAGAAGAGTTACTTCCTTGCACAAATGACGAGTCTTAGCCGTAGCCGTATTCGTTGGGTCCACTGGTGAGACCTTCGTAGCGTTGAAATTGAATGTTGTTATGTTATGCGACAATTGTTTGTCTTGGCATGCGGTACTATCACCACATGTGGTTTTTGATGGCTATGCCACGTGTTTCAGGCTCTTCAGGACGTTCGTTTATGGAACGACTGAATACGTTTATGCTTTAACTGTGTTATTGGAATGATAACTTTACTCGGAACACTGAAAACTATTCTTTAAGTGGTGTTAGAGTTAGGGATGCTAAGGAATCTGGTGGGTTACGCTGATGTTTGCACGTGGTTTGGTTGTGAGAACCGTATTTTACTTTTAAGAAACTTATAGGGTTTTCTGATCTAAAGAATCTGGAATCTATTCACTTAAGCTAAGGTGAAAATGTATACCAACACAATATGTATATAATAAAATAAATTTCTTGAAACAAATTAAGTTTTCTTGTAATCAAAGAATATGTTTTCTCGAAATAAAAATTATGATCTCTTGAAATAAAATCAGTTTTCATGTAACGATAATCAGTTTTCATGTAACAAAATCGCGCCGTCTCGCGCTTGTAGAATTTCCTGTGTCTTGCTTTCTTTTACTTTTCTCGTCGATTCTCGCAGCGTCTTATGTGTCGTCACAGCTTAGTTCTGCTCACGAGGATTGACCTCCGCGTGGTTTGGCACGTGTCGGAGCATCCTATCGGTGCGAGGCGGCGCGTTTCTTTGCCACTTGCTGCACCAAAAGAAAATTAGAAAAAAGTTTTGCTGTAGTCTTTGGTTTAATGTAATCGTATCGTTCAGATACTTGTTGCAAAATTGATGGGCATAAGGAATCTCCAGCGTGGTTATGTCTCGCCACGAGATTCAAAGATTTGTGCACGCATAAAAAAATGAAGAGAGAAATCTACTTACATCTGTTTCATACTCTGTGCTTAGCATGAAATGTTTGCCTTGATGAATGTATTTCATAGAATATTCTAATTGGATCTATGGTTTCTGGTTCTTCACCTCTTTCCACTGTAGCAAATCCCTGGTTCTTCTAGAAATTTCTATTGCCTCTTTAACTCACTATATTTCTCAAGATTTCTTCTTTATTACTCACAATTTATTTACTTTGAATTCACTTTATGTTTCTTTATAATTTTCTACACTTTTTAAATACCTTTACTTTAATTTATTTCAACTTTATTCTAACTTTTTTTCTTATTTTTACTTTTCAGGGGTGGAATCGGCTAATGTGATTTGTCATTGTCACATTTCTGACAATCACATGTGATAAAATAATTTTGTGCGTCTGCATAATGTGATCACCGGAATTTTGTTTATTTTCATTATGTCATTTTCCGTTGGGCAAATCGAGAGACAAATCGTTTCTCTTCGGAGTTGTGTTTTGCGAGTCTTACTTCTTCTGCTTTTTATCAAATATGCGGTCTGAAGGCACATATATACGAACGTCACAGTTTCTATATATTTTGTATTTCAAATTAAACAATTCGAACAATTTTAATATATAATTTACATTAAGGGACGTGACAATTATGTATTTATTTAGAAAAGATTAATTTAGTTGTCACTTCACGTGATCGCTCACAACATATACGCGTTTCAGAAAAATATCTCAATTAAAAAATTGTTCATTTCTGTTTTTTTTTTTTTTTTATTGTTTTTATTTTTACTTCAATCATGAGGAGAAACTAATTTCTCCCAATCGAAAACAACATTAGTATAGATCTTTGACAAATCTTTGACAGCAAAAGCAAATAATTTTGTTTTATAAGTCAGCGTCAGAGATTTATTTTTTATTTATTATTATTTTTGTATGCAAGTGACACCTAAATAGCTGTCACAAGAAAAAGTCACAAAAATGTGATTGTCACATTTGACAATCACCTTAGCCAGACGAAATTTGTATATTGTGACTATCACATATCACAAATCACATTAGCCGATTCCACCCCAGGTTTTCACTTGTCGATTCTGAGGTTGAAAATGAAATGGAAGAGGTTATGTCACATGAAATGCGAGGTTGGCCAATTTCCTGTAAAAATTCCTTAAATTAAATTTCCTTTTTGCGTATTTACTGTGAAATTCCCTTTTCATGCAAGAAACCTTCTGGGGATTGATCCTAATATGGGATCAAAAAATATCGCATATCATATGAGATTCTTAATAGATGGCGTACCATACTTTTGACAATTTATTGTCGAATTTTTATACTTTTTGCACGTGAAGTGCTAGATCATTTGAAAATATATAATGGTTTTAAAAGATATGACTGTGGTTATTCTGGTTTTATTGAAAAATCGAATTTTGCAAGTGACTGTCTTGGTGATGACGTATGTAGTGCATATGCCGCAAATGTGGTGCAGTCGAATATCTGCAAGAAGGGATATTTTGCTTATCCATATGGAATTATCGAAGATGCCATCGATGATTATGAAGATTATTCAAAGAGGTATTTTTATCCATATATATGGAGTAAGGGCATGTCACTTTTGTGCGACAGGGTATGTCGTTTGGATTACGAATTAGAATTCGTGTGTTGTGATGGTAGATGGAAATAATTGGAATTGTATGCATAGGGTGGAAATGTTTTCCCTACACTCTCTTAGACTAAGTACAAATTTCTTAAATACTATTATAAACATAACTGTTGGATACCCTATTCCCTATATTTTTGTATATGTATGCGTCCGCCGCCCGCAGCCAGCGGATGTTTCAGTTTCAGAAACAAAATTCTTTTTAAGCAGACAGAAGAAAATTGTGATGTTCAAATAGTGCTGGCACAATAAAAAAAGGCGTGCGTCACGCCCAAAGTTAAGACTTTTTATTGAAAAGGCAATTAGTATGAGCTAAGTTACATTCAATTTTATTCTTGCAGATCGATTTGAACAAAACAAGACAAAAATTAAATTTTTAAAAATTAGATTTTGAATGGAAATAGCGATTATGGGTGTTTTTAACAATTCTTATACCACACTCTGCTACGTAACCAAGGAATATAAATATAAGTGTTCATCTTTTAACTTCAAAACAGCGACCGATAGTTAAAAAACGTTAAAAAATTAATGCATTATACGACTTTGGCAGAAACACCCCTTAAAAGTGGGCGTGTCTTAAAAATTTGAAGCACTAACTGAGCTTTAATCATTAGTCAGTATTTAGGCATATGTGTAAAACTACAGCTGAATCGAGTAGTTTTTAAACAATCTTACCTAAACAAAGGTATTTTATCAAAATCACGCCTTTAAAAGTGGGCGTATTGAAAAAATTTACACAAGAAAATGTAGATATATTTTTCAAATAACGAACGGAAAAATTCAAAAATTTCCTTTCATACACAAACTTTTTAGTTTCTATTAAGAGACGCAAAATTCTGGCTTGCGGATTCATTACAAATACCGTTTATTTACAAAAACAATTTTTTTAGTTTCTTATGAAAAGTGGGCGTCAGCCACGCCCAAAATAAATTTTTTTGATTTCATACACAAGGTGTTTTGTGCCAGTAATACCCACAAAATTTAATGTTTTTCGCTTTAATATAACAATTGTTATTTTATAAAAACAATATTGATGGTTTTGTATGAAAAATGGGCGTCAGCCACGCCCAAACTGAAATATTTTAATTTGATTTAAAGAAGGTTTACCTTAAGCTAACGTGTGCCAAATTTTAGCATTATGCTTTTATCGGAACTGAACAAAAACATAATTTAATTTTACCAAATTGAGGTTGTTCATCAAAAATGGTGATTGTGGGCGGATTTTACCGGTTCAAAAACTTAGCCTTATTCTTGAACCAAGGATTATAATATTAAAAATTTCAGCTTTCTAGCTCAAAAATTGCGACCTCTAGAGAGTATACATACGGACGGACGGACATGGCTAAATCGACTAGGCTTTTGATTCTGAGTCAGAATATATAACTTTCCTATACCTAACAGTATTATTTCTTGATGTTACAAACTCGACACCAAATACAATATACCCATTCTATGGAATAGGGTATAAAAATAATGCTATGATAAAAAAAAAGATTCAACTTTAAATAATATTTTCCAAAACAACAGATTTGAAAACAATTCTATTTTGATTAAAATCGAAAACATTTGCATATTTATTAAAATTAATACAAGCATTAGTAATTGGCTCATTTTGGCCATAGTTTGTGTCATGTTGAGGAATAAACAAAAAATTATTAATTCTAGGTCTTAAAAGTCTAGAAGGCGCATATACCGAACAAGGCTAAAAGAGGGTGACAGTCAATATGTCCTGTTACATCTCTTGCAAATGTAACATAATAATAAGTTCTTCTACAAGATAGAGGCTTTAAATCAATTAATAAACATCCACTGTTATAAGATGGCATGGAATTAGACCAATTCAGTTTTCGAAGTGCATATTTAGTAAATCGTTTCTGAATTTTTTCAATACGTATCAAGTCTTTTTTGAAAAGAGGAGACCCTACGACAGAACAGTATTCAAAAATTGGACGAACTAAAGCTACGAATAGGGATTTTAATGTATAAGGATCACGAAAACCATGGGAGTTCCTAAATATAAATCCAGACAAAGCATCGGCGCTTGATATAACATAATCAATATGTATGTTAAAAGAGAGATGTGAATCAAAAATGACTCCAAAATTCTTTTTTTTACAACTCTTTGCAATATGACATTTGCAATCCTATAATCCAACGATATAGGCATCTTGGACCTAGAAAAAGACATAATTGAGCATTTATTGACGTTCAAACTTAAGGAGTTATCAAAACACCATTCATTGAAGTTATCAATATCTTTTTGTAATTATAACCTATCAGAAACTGACTTAATAGATTTAAAAATTTTCACATCATCAGCGAACATCAGACAATTTGAGAAATTTATAACTCTGGGCAGATCATTAATAAAAAGAAGAAACAACAAAGGTCCAAGATGACTGCCAGAATAGTTCGTAATTGCAAAAGATAATCTCGACCCAATCTTTACGAACTGTTAGCGATTGCATAAATAATTACTTAAGGAGTGTTGAGTGAAATCCCAAGAAAGACAGTTTCCTTAATAAAATTTGATGGCTAACCCTCTCGAAAAGAAAAATCCGTGAAAACAACATCAGTTTGACATTTGTTTTGCATGTTTTTTGAACAAAAATTTACAAAAAGAGAAAAATCAGTCGCAGTAGATCGCCCGTGTACAAAACCATGTTAGTAAAATGATATATGGTTTTTCACCGCTTCTTACTTACTTACTTATGATGGCGCCACTGGAGCGTGGTGCTCCTGGACCTTGCTAAAAATGCCCTCCAGCCGGCTCGATCTCTAGCCTGCTGTCTCCAATTTCGCACTCCAAGTTAACGGATGTCTCCCTCTACCTGGTCGCTCCATCGATGATGAGGTCTACCTTGGCTTCTGACTCCCTTGGGTTTGGCGTTGAAGACTTTACGAGCTGGAGCGTTGATGTCCATTCGCTCTACATGGCCCAGCCATCTTAGTCTTTGGATTCGAATTTTTCTGGCTAGGCTTATGTCGCTGTACAGTTCGTATAGTTCGTTATTGTATCTTCTTCTCCAAATGTTGTTTTCGCGATTTACGCAGACAGGACCATAAATCGTACGCAGAACATTTCTCTCGAAGACTACAAGTGACTTTTCATCCGATTGGGAGAGGGTCCATGCTTCCGCACCATATAGCAGGACCGGGATGATGTATGTTCTATACAGTGTCACCTTGGTTTTTCTCGATAGGGCTTTATTCCTCAACTGCTTACGCAGCCCAAAGAAACAGCGATTAGCAAGAGTAAGTCTGCGTTTGATTTCAGCGCTGATGTTGTTGCCTGTGTTTACAGCAGTGCCCAGGTAGACAAATTCACTGACTACCTCGAAGTTATACCTATCAATGGTTACGTTCTGACCAAGTCGGTGGTGGGATTGGACTTTTGTTGATGAAAGCATATACTTCGTCTTGTCCTCGTTTATTTTAGCCTCATTCTGGTTGCTGCTGACTCCATAGTAGTAAAAGCACCGGTTACTACTCGCTTTGTTCTTCCTATCGCAAACCCAAGTTATTGTGTCGATTTATTGAAAATGGTGGCTGATGTAATGGCATGGGTGCTCCGTATTACATTTTCAAGCACAATGTTAAAACAGCTGCATGACAGTGCGTCACCTTGTCTTAGCCCGTTATCGATGTTATATTCTTAGGTTTTCTCCAGGATCTGGCGTAATGTGAATATTTGGTCGGTGGTAGATTTTCCAGGTCTGAAGCGTAAGGACCTATCAGATCATCAGCAAACGGCTTGAGACGTTCACATAAAACGCTGGACAGGACCTTATAGGCGATGTTTAAAAGACTTATGAATCGGGCAGATGGTACTGGGATTCCACTCATCGGGCATACTTTCCTCCGACTACTCCAATGCAGATCTACCAGTGTTCAACAGACAACAATCTGGTAGATGCTATCCAACGACTTTGGCTTCAAGAAGAAATTCAATCATCTTCATCTATGCTCTCTGAAGAGGAAGAAGAGTGTGAAAAGCACTTCCTCACAACGCACTCCAGGGACGCTACAGGTAGATATATCGTTCGTCTCCCCTTCAAGGATCCTGTAATTGATTTGGGTACTTCTCGGCCAGCGGCTTCTCGAATGTTATCAAGATTGATAACAAAAAATGCGTTAGACTCAACATTAAAAAATCTATACTCAGATTTTCTACACGAATACTTTACTCTAGGTCATATTCGCCTTATACCCGGTGACATAAAAGAACCAAAACACGCATATTACCTACCACATCATGGAGTTCTGAAGGAATCTAGTGCATCTACAAAATTGAGAGTGGTGTTTAATGGTTCATCTCGCTCAATGGTCGTTCGTTAAACGATCTACTTCATATCGGTAAGAAACTACAAAATGATCTCTCAGATGTTATTACTTGGTGGCGGTTTCCATTTGTTTTTTCAGCGGATATGGAAAAGATGTTTAGACAAATCCTAATACATGAAGACGACTGGGATTTTCAACGTATTCTCTGGTCACTAACTATAAGATCAGATTTCATCTGCAAGTATCACTTAACAACCGTGACATATGGACTGGGCCCAGCGCCCTTTCTTGCGAGTAGAGTAATTCAACAGCTAGCTACGGATGAAGGTCATCGGTTTCCATTGGCAGCCAATATACTTAGACATGGTACTTACGTGGATGATTGTTTTGGTGGAGCATATTCTCTATTTGAAGCAAAACAATTAGTTCATCAACTTGACAGCCTTTGCATGGCTGGCGGGGTTCAAACTTCTCAAATGGACGTCTACTGATTCCGAAATCCTCTCACATCTCTCATCTGATCGTCTCGCAACTTCAGCGAATAAGTTTCTCGATGGAAATCCTCTCTTTAAAGCATTAGGAATTGCTTGGCTGCCAAATAATTATGAATTCGTCTTCTCAATACCTTGGGACAAGGCTACTTATACGCCTCCAACAAAAAGAAAAGTACTTTCGCGGATTGCTCAGTTATTTGATCTTCTTGGATGGCTGGCTCCTGTAACTATTCGTGCCAAGATATTCATGCAAGCTCTCTGGCTTGAAAACAGTGGTTGGGATGACATTCTCTCTGAAACTCTCTCTTCAAGGTGGAACAATTTTATAAATCAATTAGAGATATACACCTCATAAGCATACCTCGATGGCTAGGACTTTTTCCAGAAGTTTTTGGCGTAGAGTTACACAGCTTCTCTGACGCTTCTCAAGACGCAATGGCAGCTATCTTATATTTGCGAGTGCTGAAGACTATGGATGATGTGCAAGTAACTTAATTATCAGCAAAAACAAAAGTTTCTCCTATTGATAAGACCAAGACAAAAAAGATGACAATTCCTCGTCTCGAGCTTTGCGCTGCTGCTATGGTCACTAAACAGGCTGCTCATATATGTAAAACTCTTAATCTTGATAAAGCTCCAGTGCATTTATGGACGGATTCTTCAGTTACTCTCGCATGGATCGTTGAAAGGATTACGTTCAAAATCGTGTTATTATCATACAAGACACAATGCCAAGAGCCAAATGGCATCATGTGGCTGGAATAGAGAACCCAGCTGATTGTACTTCTCGAGGAGTGACACCGCATCAACTCAGCGAAAGTTGGCTCTCCCAACATTCAACCTCATGGCCATCAACTGTGTCAAGACTGGAACACAATGTTGATTTAGAGGAAAGAGCTCAGGTCCACGAATTATCGAGTTGAGGAACCTAAGATTTGGGACTTAATCGATCGGTATTCTAAATTAAATATTCTCATCCGAGTAACAGATCAATGTATGCGCGTCTATAAAATATTCTTGAAGAAAGAATTTAGCCTGAGAAACTTATCTTTAAAGACAGAAGAACTTGAAACAGCTCGTCTTTTTTGGTGAAATTAATTCAAGCAGCTCACTTTTCATCTGAGATTTCTACACTTACATGAAATATCTAACAAGAATTCATTATCAAAGCTTAAACCTTTATTAGATTATTCTGGATTACTCCGTGTCGTTGGAAGATTACGCAATTCTCTCTTGGACCCAGATACAAAACAGCCTCTTATTTTACCGAAAATCTCTTCGCTCACCAATCTCATCATTAGAAACGCTCACGAAAAGACGCTCCATGGCGGAACTCAAGTCACATTGGCATACTTGTGTCGATTGTACTGGATAATCGGCGCGCGGTAGGACACCAGTTCGATCTTTCATCTTGCGTTGTGTTCGCTGCGCTAGGCATCGTAGTATAACTGCAAAACAACTCATGGGTCAGCTTCCTTCTAAGAGGAGTAATCCAACAAGACCATTTCTCAACTCCGGCGTCGATTAAGCTGGACCATATACGCTCAGGACTTGGAAAGGACGGTCAGCTAAGACATATAAGGGCTACATCATTCTGTTCATCTGCTTCTCAACATTGGCAATTCATTTAGAAATCGCCACTGACTACTCAACTGAAGGTTTTCTAGCAGCCTTCAAAGGTTTCACTGGTCGCCGAGGAATTTGTGCTACTCTCCACAGTGCCTGGGGAACGAACCTTATTGGAGCAGACAGCGAATTGCGAAGACTATTTGCATCAACTTCTCAACAACTGGGGGAATTGCTGTCAAACGATGGAACGCAATGGTTATTTAACCCACCATCCTCTCCTCACTTTGGAGGAACTTGGGAAGCTCGGGTAAACTCAGTGAAGTTTCACCTCAGGAGAGTCATCGGAGAAAGCACGCTCACTTATGAAGAGTTTTCCACCTTACTAGTACAAATCGAATGCATGATTATTGTTTTATAATTATGTTATGTTGTAGTACCTCGTGGCGTAGTGGTTAGTGTGTCGGACTGCTACGCCGAAGGTTCAGGGTTCGATCCCTGACGTTGCCACCTTAAGTTTTTTCCGGGGTACTGCCTCTTGCGAGGAAGTGACAAATCCTCCAAGAGTAATTAATGTCATGGAAAGTGCTTCTCTGTTAGCCGTTCGGATTTGGCGGTAAATTGTAGGTCCCTTCTATTCCTGCAGAATATCAATGCACACACAAGAATGGTTGAGAGTGTAAGTCACAGGCCCCGGCCCCGCTTGGAGCTGTTGTGCCAACAATTTATTTTTTATTTTTATTTTTAATTATGTTATTAAGTTGGATGGCAACTCTGGCAAATTTTTAAGTGACATCAAAATTGATTAGCTCCATACAAAAAGTGTTTTATTTTTTATAAAAAAAAGTCTACAAACTGTTCTACAAACTTCTAATAGTGTTTCAAAATATTAATACATAAAAGTTTACTTAAAAAACAGTGAAAATTACAGTGTTCATGAGTGCGAAAAGATCCCTCGCTTTCACTTCACCAGAACATCATTTTGCATCTTCCAAAAGACATTAAAAAACAACAACAAATACACCAATTATAACAACCATGGCTGTTGGACAAATGTCAATAGAAGAACTGAAGACGTTTATGGGAAATCTGCTGGACGAAAAAATGCTAATTTGGCAACAAAAGAAGATATCACATACATTCATGAGGAAATTCAGCAACTAAGAACGAGAAATGCGCAGCTCACAACTAAACTCGAGGATATTCAAGATCAATGCAAATCTCTTAAACGAGAAGTAGATTTTTTTTCTAAGAAAACTTCCGAAAAAAATCTCATCGTTCGCCTCCCCAAACATCCAAACATTGATCATCTTGAAGAAGTCAAAAAGTTATTCACTTCTCTTGTTCCAGAAGAACCAACCACTAGTATAAACTCAATGCGTGTGCTAGCTTCAAACTACCAAACTTGCAACGTTTTGGTGGAAACCAATTCTAAAGATTATGTGGATGAAGTGCTTCAAAACTCAAGCAAACTAAAAGGTACTGGCATGTTAATTCACCGAGACTTTCCATTAGAAAAACGAAAAGTGCGACAATCATTGCTTCGTGTTAGAAAGGCAATTAAAAATTGTAAACAGACTGAGGAAGTGCAGATAAAAGGCGAAACATTGTTAGTGGCTGGTAGAAATTTCAACTGGTGCAGAGAGAGGGGACTTCTTTCTGACAGATCAGACGGCTGCGTGATTCTAGCCGAATTGTTTGCGGAGTTCAGTCTGTCAAATGAAGAGCTTTTACGATCTTCAAAAAGCTCATCAAGACTCAACGCAAGCGGAGAAAACAAACAGATCATCGTACATAACAAACCACCTAGAACTATGCAACGAAATTTGAACATGGATTCTGCATGAGAAAGAAGCGTCTGCCAGATTCAA
Source organism: Platycheirus albimanus (assembly GCA_916050605.2). Taxonomy (NCBI): domain Eukaryota; kingdom Metazoa; phylum Arthropoda; class Insecta; order Diptera; family Syrphidae; genus Platycheirus; species Platycheirus albimanus. The sequence goes on from OU696696.1 coordinate 142,799,726, forward strand.
AATTTAGAACTAGAAGTAAGTAATTTGAATTTGTTGTCGTATAATGTAGGGGGTTTAAAAAATAAACTACTTTTTCCATCTTTTTTTAATTATAAAAACAGTTTTGATTATTTTTTTCTGTGTGAAACTCATGTAATGCTAAATAATTATGGTGAATTTGAAAAGTATTTCATAGATTTTAAATTATTTTGGATCCCAGCAACACGAGTACATACTCGTGGACGGGCAATTGGTGGATATCTCTTTGGGTATAAATCTGTTAATACAAACTGCAGTTTTGTTAGGGTCCAGTTATAGCGATACGGAAAACCAAACCGAAAAAATTTTCAAATGGAAAATTTTGTATGTTATGATTCGATTTTTAAGACAAATGCTACATTGATCGATGGCAACCAACACAGAGAACTTATTTTGCAAATAAAAATTTGAATTGAACTTGTACTTTTTGTTAAAAATGTATTTATTCATTTTCCTGTTATACGTATAAAAGAAAAATAAAAAATCACATTTTTAACAAAAAGTATTTATTCAATTAAAATTATTATGAACAAAAAACATTCTCTGCATTGATTGCCATCGATCAGTGTAGGATTTGTCTTAAAAATCGAATCAGAACATACAAAATTTTCCATTTGAACATTTTTTCGGTTTGGTTTTCCGTATCGCTATAACTGGCCCCTTACCATAAACAACCACACGGCTTTAAAAATAACCTTATTAGATGAATTTTATTATGTTTTTCCAATATATTTAAATTGCAATAATTGGGATGAAGATTTTTGTAGTTTCAGTAACTTGTTAAATAGTGTAAACAACAGTAATATAATGGTAATTAATGATTTTAATGCACGGCTAGGAGAGGAACAGATTGAAAGTGATACTATGGTTTTTGATGGATACTTTAAACTGACCAGACATTCAAAAGACAAAATAATTAACGGAAACGGAAAAAAATTATTAGATCTTTTTCAAAATTTTGATATTTTTGTATTGAATAGCATTTCAGGGGAATTGACATTTATAGGAGGTCCAGGTTCTTCGGTTGCAGACTATTGCGGAATAAGTGGTCATTGGTTACAAAAATACAGGATTTCAATGTGGGTACATTAAATTTTTCGGACCATATGCCCATAACAGTAAACATTACTACAAAAAAAATAAGACCAGAAGGCGATATTGTTCTTCTGCCTAGGCTCTTATGGAGGGAACGGGATAAGGACAGTTATCATGCAAGACTGTGTGAAATTGTTCAGCAAACCGATTTTACTCAAGTTAGCCTTAGTCATCAAATCGATCTCTTCACCCAGGCTATTAAAAACTCGGTCACCTCAACTGATAAAATGTATGTTGCAACAGGTAAACAAAAATCGATCGATGTAGACTGCGAAAAAGCTAGAGTTAAGTCTTTTAAATTGCTGAAGCTTGCAAAAGCAAGAAACGGAGATTTTTTCCGAAAATCTTATGTTCGAGCTAACAGGTACTACAAAGAACTTTGTAAAACTAAAAAACAAGAATATTTTTCAAAAATTGCTACGAATTTAAAAAGTGTAAGAGATCCCTCTCAATTCTGGAAAATAGTAAAGGAACTGAATGGAACAAAATTTAAGATAGGCAAAATTTTAAATGCTAATATACTAGCAGATTATTTTAAGAGTCTTCTAAATCCTATTCTTACTTCAGATCCTGTGCAATACGCTGAAAAGTTAGTAGAGGTAAACGCGTTGGATAAAATTGTTAGCTCAGAAGAGATACGCATTGTTTTAAACAAAGCGAAGGACAATAAGGCTCCAGGGGATGACAGAGTTCCTTACGAGTTCTTCAAAAACGCTCCTCATACTTTTATAGCAAAATTATCGAAGACATATTCCCAAATATTACATACGGGAGAAGTACCTGAAAGCTTTAAAAAATCAATAGTCTTTCCAATATATAAGAAAGGTGATGTAAATAATGTCGAAAATTATAGAGGTATTTCTTTTATGAATGCTATTGCTAAAATATTTACAGGCATCATCTTAAATAGGGTTGAAGTTTGGGTAGAGGAAAACAGACTACTCAATGAGTTTCAAGCAGGTTTCCGTGCAGGTTACTCAACGATTGATCACCTCTTTACTTTTCAAAACAGTCGATTTTTATCTCGAAAAACGGAAAAAATTGTATGCAATATTTATCGATTTTAAAGCGGCTTTTAATAGTATAGATCGAGGAGCACTTTTTTATAAATTGAGTATGCTAGGAATTTCATCGAAAGTCTTAAATGTTTTGAGAAATATGTATGAAAATACTTTGTCAGCAGTTTGGGATGGCGAGAAAATGTCAGGATGGTTCAGAACTTTAAGTGGAGCTCGACAAGGATGCTTATGTTCTCCTTTGCTGTTTGCATTATATATAAATGATATAGTGGACGCCTTGCCAAACGGGATTCAAGTCGCAGGACTAACAATAAAATATGCAGACGATTTAGTATTGCTCGCAGACTCGCCGGAAAGCCTCCAGCTTATGATAAACAAACTTTGTAGATATTGTGAACTGTGGAATTTGGTGATAAATACATCAAAGTCTAAGGTTATGATTTTCAAACCAAGTAGAGGTAGAGACTGTAGGAATGAGAGGTGGGTCTTGAATGGAGAAAACTAAGAAGTTGTGGATGAATATAACTACCTTGGCATGTTAATCACACCCAATCTAAGCCCAAATAGGCACTTCCAAATGAAGCTTAAACAGTCAATGGCTGCTATAAATTCAACTTGGAAATTACTCTTTAAAAACAAAAATGTTGCACATAGCGTTAAATTTAAAGTATTTGAAGCAGCTTTAAGGTCAATTATGACATGGTTCTCAAGTATGGGGGTATCAACAGTATGATCTGGTGGAAAAATTGCAAAGATTTTTCCTTAAAAAACCTTCAGCTTACCACAGGCAACTCCCAATTACATGCTTCTTCTTGAAACCGCCCTTTCACCTATATATCTCTTCACTTTAAGAATGCACTTTGAGTATGTAATAAAAGTCCTCTCATATAATGACAATCGTCTTCCAAAAATATTAGCAAGACACAGCATACTGCAGGTTTCAAAAATGGGAGGGTATATTCTTGTTGTGTGGGGTCTCTCTGCAATCTTTAGATATTTCCAATGTATCTCTTAAGGAAAAATTAATAAACATTTTAAAATTAAAAGATGCTCGAATACGATCAGATCTAATAGAGGAAGCCAAAGGGTCATCGCGTCGATCATTATACCCAAAACTTGAGTACAATATGAACGAATTTAACTATTTCAATGACGAATTGAGCTTGTTTGAAATATCTAATATTTTCCGTGTTAGGGGAGAGCTTCTTGATTTGAACTACAGACCTTACTTTAAAGACCGACAAACCTTTTGCTCCTTGTGTAACTTCGAAGAACAAGAAACATCCTACCACTTCTTATCTGTGTGCCCTATTTTAAAAGAATTGAGATTTGTATACTTTCAAAAAACAATATTAAATGAAGCAGAGTCGATATGTATTCTTAATGGAAAAAAACTGGAAAATCCTTGCCCAATATTGCATTGAAACCATAAAGTATAGAAAAGATTTTGTAGATGATGAACAGATTTTATAAAGCCTGTTTTTGTTTTGTTTTTTATATGTTAATATTTAATTTATCTCAGTAAAATATCTATTTTTGTTAGAGAAATTTATGTAGATTTAGATTTGTATGCAAATCATTTTATGTAAACCCCATATTATAGCATTTTAAACTTATTTAAAAAAAAAGGTGTAGGGAAAACTTACTCGCCAGTACAAACAATCAGCGTACGCAACTGGTGCCACCTATGCGAGCAAACCCTTCAGTTGCTCACCCTGTGCTAAACGCACTAATTGAAATCCACCATGAAGAGATTCCACCAGTTAGATTCCAATTTCATAAATGGAACCCACTTCACGAATGGAACCCACTTCCAGGAAGGAGTCCACAAATTTCCATTCGACAATGATTTCCAAGACATGCGCAGACCACCATTTCGATGGAAGCATGTCTAGGCAACACTGAACTGGTATTCACCACTCTGGGAATTATGCCCCGTCAACACTGATTTGTAGTGAGCTAGTTCACACAAGGAGGGAAATCGAATATTTGCGCGAATAACTTAAGGGAATTCGGTCCAGCAGAAAAACTGTCAGATAAACGCCAGCACCATCTGAACTTCCAAATAAAGACCATGTTAACCTTTACCGGGTGACATAATTTTGTCATCACACTTGATTCGTCTTTCAATGGGACCAAGCCAGCACGGTAACCACTACATTTATACGTCTACTCTTTGCATTGACATTTCCTAACAGCCAATTTAGTTCCGGACGAAGATACTTACAAAGTAAGAAAGATTGCTTCTATGTTTCCACGCTGTCCAGGAGTGATAACATAAATATCCACTCGACGCGAAAAGATGTAAACGTGACCTTACTCCGTTACAGTGTGGCTATATTACTCATAGATAGATTTTGGCACTTGATAGAGTTGGTCTTTGTGTATTGTATGCTCGACCAAATCTTAATCCTTCACTTTGACGCAGTACTCATAAAGCAGTGTCTTCGTTGACATCTTTCAACATTGTCCTGAATTAGGTGACTATATCCTTCATACCACAGAACCGGTTAAGTTTCCTTTCTTGCATTGCTGATGTCATCCAAAAATGACACTCCAAATTCCTAATGACTAGCAAAATTGATGACTATATAATACGTCAAAATACGCAGAGCAAAATCAGGCAGTGTACCTAGAGCCTTAATTTAAACATTTCTACCTATTTACGTGCGTAAAAGTATCTGTCAAGCGACAGAATTCTATGTCAACGAAATTAGTGCAGTGTGCACTATTCCTTAACGCATACTATATTACGCCACCTGACGAGTTAGAAAGAAACCAATTTGATAATGGAAAGAGACTGGAAAACAGGGCGTTGGCTCCGTGGAAAACAGGAAACTTGAGAAGGAGATATCTTGTGGAACGGACTTCATTTTAAAGTTGAACGTGAACGAGGAAACAATTCCTCGACAGAACCTACTAAGTTTTTGGACAAATTTTTTTTCCCACCGGGCCGCGGCCATATTATTTCATCTTTTCAAAAGAAAAGATTGTCCTTATTATATAAGCAGTGAAGAAACTTTGTTACCAACGGATTGGTATATCGATTGACAAGGTAAGAATATTGGTAGATAAATTTCTCAACGCCAGAGAGACATATCCTTTCGGCATTGAGAAATATCTAGAAGCCATACCACATGGCCAAGATTTCAATAGGCTATCTCCTCCATCAGGTCGATCAGTGGAAAGGATCCATGGGCTATTATTGCCCCAACCACTAGGCAGGCCTGGCGAAGCGGCCTAAGGAATTATTCCTAGGCTTTGGCTGATGTGCTAAGCGGCACTTCCTTTTTGTTGCCAGCACACGCGGTCGCAGATTGTTCCTGGGGGCATACCCATACGTGCTATTATGTTCAATAGACGATGTGCTGTTTAATTAAATATATTTATTGATGCCTATCACGCATCGGAGCAAGACACACCTTATTCTTTTCTTTCCTGGGTGCACATATCTCACACGATTTCCACGTGTTTGGGCACATTCTGGACGAGACACTCATCGTCCTCCTCTCAGCATAGTTTTGTTATATGCTACGAATCGGCGAGCCACTCGTCAACCCGACGACGCCCTCCGCCACACCTATTTAATACTTTTTGGAAGACCACTCTTTGGTATCGAAGCTACGGCCACTGAGGCGTATGTTATCAGGATTTTCCATCAAGGACCAAGACCCAGTCACGACAGGCTGAAGACTTTTCACTAGGACCTAGGAGCACCTTTAATATCTCCAAACATACTTCATCAGGACAGGATTATTGGCATCCTCTCAATACAATCCAACCCGAGGACATGATCCTGAATATGCAATTTTATAAATCGAAAACTCTATAAGATACCAAAAAAAAAACATTCTCCATTGGTACATTATCCAGCTTAACGCATACATCATAGCGATAGCTAAGTCATTGAGCGCCTTTAATATCTCCAAACATACTTCATCAGGACGTCTGGCGCGTGCGTAGACACGGATGCCGGTCCCCAGCAAGCTGCATATCCTGAATTTTATATACAGGGTGATTCAGTTGTGCCAAAAAGCTAGAGCGTGTAGGTTAAGTTGAGACAAGAAAAAAATCGTATGGGAGGGGGGGTCTATTCCCCTCCGTTTAGCCGGGAGGGGCAATTTTCTGAAAAATTGACTTATTTTGTAAAAAAAAATATTTAAAATCAACGGGTTCGTTTACAACACCGTGTTATACCTTTTTGGAAAGCCAAAAACTTCTCCTTTTATTTTGTTTTTAAATTAAATTGTTTTAACGAATAGTTTAAAAAATATAAATTTTCAAACTCAAAATTTTGAAAAAAATTTGAAAAAATAATTTTAAAACTAATTTTTTTCAAAATTTTACGTAATTAAGTATAATCAAGTAAGTCAACGCTTCCATTAATCTTTAATCCAACACTGAAAACCGTATGGCTCTACGACTTTTTGTTGCCAAGGTATTCAAAAATAACCGAACCTACTTCTTCACAAAAACACGAAAAAATTGGCTAAATGGTCACTTGTGCCATCCCGTAAGGCTAGGTTTTCTTGTTTTTGTGAAGAAGTAGGTTCGGTTATTTTTGAATACCTTGGCAAGAAAAAGTCGTAGAGCCATACGGTTTTCAGTGTTGGATTAAAGATTAATGGAAGCGTTGAATTCTGAGAACAAAAATTATACTTAAATACGTAAAATTTTGAAAAAAATTAGTTTTAAAATTATTTTTTCAATTTTTTTTCAAAATTTTGAGTTTGAAAATTTATATTTTTTAAACTATTCGTTAAAACAATTTAATTTAAAAACAAAATAAAAGGAGAAGTTTTTGGCTTTCCAAAAAGGTATAACACGGTGTTGTAAACGAACCCGTTGATTTTAAATATTTTTTTTTACAAAATAAGTCAATTTTTTAGAAAATTGCCCCTCCCGGCTAAACGGAGGGGAATAGACCCCCCCTCCCATACGATTTTTTTCTTGTCTCAACTTAACCTACACGCTCTAGCTTTTTGGCACAACGCTGGTGAATCACCCTGTATTTGAAGCACCGCAGGATTATTGGCATCTTCTCAATACAATCCAAATCGAGGACATGATCCTGAATATGCAATTTTATAAATCGAAAACTCTATAAGATACAAAAAAAAAATTCTCTGGATAATCCAGGTAACATATGTAAATTTTCTGTATTTTGTGTAGTATTTCCTTTTTATTTTTAAAACACTCCACTATCTACTCTTGAGTAAGTTCCGCTCATTTATTGATTCGCTGTACGGTTTTGTACTACATTAAAGGCGAGCTCGAATTATTTTTGATGATCATTGCAATCAACTAATCTTATCGTGAATCTCATTCGGTCTTTGAAATTTTAGTTTGTGCGTCGGTAGCGACCAAAAGCGTTAGCGAACTAACGCCGCGATTCTTGAATTTTTTTATTATTTTCCACTGCCGGTCATCTTACGGCTTACATACTCACCTTTTTTTTTTTTGCACTTGAGTTAACTATTTAGTTACTCCTTATCTCGAATCGCTATAAATCTCGCTATTATTGTCTATCGTTCGTCCTCGCGTCCATAACCGTGTTTGTAATATCTGGGACATTGACTAAACAAGTTCCATGGGAATACATCTTTAAATTATCCCACGTAATTTTCCAACAAATACCATTGGTACATTATCCAGCTTAACGCATACATCATAGCGATAGCTAAGTCATTGAGCGTCAATAATAGGGTATTCATTTAGGCTTGATAAAAATATATTTTACTAATCGTTTTCAGGTGATGTTGGAGTGCACTTCAGGATTACCGGTAAATGAACGAAGAACAAGTCCTACCTACCCAATTGGTAGTGCTTTTTGCTAATACAAATTTTATTAATATATTTATTATTGACATTTAAACTGACTTTAATCGAATATACGGTGAATGCGAACTGTATTCCACCGTATAGGGTATTTGCATGCTATTTTGATATAAACTTTACATTTTTCCTTCTGCTTTGAGAAATTATCTCAAGCAGGTCCCTTCTGTTTGTCGGATTGTCTGACCGTCTCTTGTTCATGTGTGTAAGACCATAATTTTTTTTATCTTTCTCGCGATATAAACCCTTAACTTTCGTTATCTACCCCGCGAGATAGGTCTAGGTACCAGTATTGGGTTGAGTTTCCTCTAGGATGTGGTCGAGAGAACTCACCGTACCTTTTTGAATCGCGATGCCGATCGATTAACGCCGCGATAGAAATTATTTTTTTATTTTTTTTTAATTCACTATCGAAAGATATCGCGTATGAAATAGCGTACTTTTGCGATAACACTATTTCTTATTAATTTGAACAACCACATTAAAATTGTACGATTGTTAACTCTCATGAATACTTAGCTTATAGTGTTGAATTTCCTAAAGCTTTTAGAAGTAATTTCATTTAAGCTGGATTGGCGTAATAAAACGCATAGATGTGTTATTTTTATTAATTAATTTGAAGTAGAATTATCTTTGGATAAAATTCTTCCGATACAAAAAAAAACTTATCTAAGATTATAAATAAAAACAGATTAAATTAAGATATAGTAGAATATTAAGTATCTTTGATTAAGGACATAGTTTGTTAGTTTTATCTTTGAAATATTACAAAAATAATCGACTTTTTATAACGTCTAACGAAAAAAGAAAATTTGCAGTTGATTTTTCCTTTATTTGGGTTCCAGATGAATTTAAGAATTTCAGGATGGTAGTGTAATATATTTATAGGGAGGGTGGTAACCCACGGGCTTCTTTGGAACAGAAAAAGGTGGTGTTCAGGTGTAGTATTGGTAGTATTTGGTCAATGTAGCTTTGGTATAGCATGGGAATGACAGATAGTTTCCGATGTTAGGTACTGTGGATAGATAGTGAGATGATGTGAGCAGGCAACTTTTTGCTTGCTTTTTATGTTAAGGGGTTGCCCAGTAAAATTATTGAGTCGTGGGCACTCAAAGGTCCATGGATAACCAAGGTCGATGCCAAGAGAGTTAGTTTTTGGCATCGAATTGGGTGGGTTGAGAGACCAGGGAGATCGGACATCATCTTAGATCCTCCCTCCCCTCAAAGTTAGTCACCTCTACATCCACGGTCAGTACTTCATCGTGGCAGCTGATCGTGTAGATGGTAACAATATGCCATGGCAGCCATGAAGATCTATGGTTAGCTTTTGTTGAAGTACTTACGTGTCGCGTTCTTCGGGTTAGTATAGTAACCCAAACAGAATTCTTCTCTTTCGATCTACGTTTACTCACAATCCACTAAGAGGTGCGTCTATGAGTCATCTTATCTTGTAATCAATTCGTTTCAATCTTTCCTTCAGAGGTTATGAGGGCCCTTAAGCACTTTAACACTAATATTCGAACTCAAACATCATAGTTCAACGGTCGGCAGAAAAAAAAGAGGTAACACCGGTTGTGTAGATCCCGGAGCAAGTGCCCACGGCCTGGCTGAGCTGGTTGAGGCTAGGGTACTGCCGGCCACCGCGACGGTCGATCTCAACCACGACCCTGCGTTGTCGCATGCCGTTCCCGATGACTGCTCTTATCAAGTGGTTGGCGAGAAAGGGGGCGTTGCCGGCACAGGGTTGCTTCCATCCCATTCACTCGGAGTCAGACAAAGGTAGCTAGGCGTAGGAGTGCATACCGGATTAGAATCTCTGGGAGGTTTGCTAGAAGTTTATAAGAATGGCACTACAGGTCTAGATACGTTTGAGGGGATTTAAGTAGGGTCCTTGGTTTTCAGGTGTAGGCTACCATGCATAAGAGCTGCAAGATCATCTAGCACTTGCGGTGGATAGGCGTGAACATGCCGTCAGGTACCCTCTAGGCTGTTCTACGTGACTTTGTAGTCAGTACCTATGGTAAGTTGGTGGATGGTTTACGCTTCTGTGATGGGGATGGATAGGAAATTGGAAGGACGGGGAGGGGAGTAGGAAGAGCAAGAGGCCGTGTTGAGAAAGTGTAAGTATGTCTAATATAGGGGTACTAGGTACACTGGGGCACGGATGGAAGGCGATGGAGTTGCTGTTCCTTGGTATAGGAGTCAAGGATAAGTGGGGTGCTTGTTTCTTCCTGCTTCCTCTCTGGATTGTGTTGTTGATGGGCATTGGGTTTGGACCTTGGATATCCATAGGGTGTTTGGGGGTGCGGATTCGAATGTCTGTTGGAGAACGCAGGGTGGTAGTTTTAAATTCTCATTTAATACTTTCATCTAAATTCCTTTCATTATTTTCTTAATATTTATTACGTTACAGATGGCACCCAACGTGGGGCCCGAATTAGCTTGAGAAGTTTAGATTGGAATTGATCAGAGTTAGGTCGATTCAGAGTGACGTAAGAAAATTGAGATTTTCCGAAAATTTTAGAATTTTTTTTGTGATGAAATTTTTTTTTTTTTTGATTGAAGATGTTGTTTGTTTGTGATCAGGATTCTCAAAAGGAGGAATACCATCGAGGTTAGTGGAGCAGGCACTATTTTGTCCAGTGGTTTAGTGATCCTTTCCTGAGTCAGCTGTTTCATTAGGCCTACCCACTTCTCCTCTACCTCTTGACACTTAGGGATGTCTTCGATCTTTGTCCGGATTGAGCAGTTGTTCTTGCTCAATTGTCAGTAGCTGAGGTGTTGATAATCTCCTGATGGTGAAGCCTAAGATTCCGGTCATGTGAGAGCAGGATGAGCAGGTCTTCTGACCGGTGGTTGGTGCTTTGTCCGACGCACGTCAGCTGCAGAAGCTGGTCGTTCACTCAAGCATGACCCTATTTATTTCAACAACAAATCAACTTACTTTTTCTGTTTATTGTACTACCCAGATTGTTTTAGGAGTCGTAGTAATTTTTTTTAATATTCGTTAGAAAGTGATGGTATGCGACGGTACATGAAGCGCTAACCGGTAGTTGGTGTTTTTATACCCGATGTACGTCAGCAGTAGCGCAATGTCACCGTCACACACCTGATCAACCTGACGATTAGAGGAAATTGTCTATCCTTTAGCTATAGAACGCCGTAAAGTCTTATTAAGTCTACACACTGTAATTTTTTTTTTTTGATTAACTTTTTTTGCTAAAGATTTCTGTTAGAATTGGTTCGGAAGTCGAACCGAAATGTACACACCTTGTTCCATAGAAGGGAGGGTTACCACCTCCTGAATCTTTTATGAGACACCAGTTATTTAATTAAGTTTATATTATATTTTTCTTTGAGATATATTGTAGTACAGTTATCTTGTGAATTTTTTTTTGTAGTTGGAACACAATTTAGTTTCAAGGTATCAAGTATATTAAGTATTCCGTCAATCAAGTTCGGACGTAACTTCTTGGTTGTCGTGTAAGTTTTGGGATAGAGCCCGTTTACAGTTTTTCAGTATATTTGGGATAGAGCCCGCCAATTACAGTCTACAGATTTTTCAGTTTCTTTTTTTGAGATAATACCCGTCATTAGAATTTCTTAATTTTTTTTTTTTGGGATAGAGCCCACTATTATTAAGTATATAATCAAAATTTAGGTTGTTGATTATCAAACTAAGTTTTGAGTACCTTTTTCAGTATTAATTTTAAGTTCTGAACTTTTCTAATAAAATTTAGCGTATAAATTTAAGAATATATTTAAGTATTCAGTTGAATATAGGATTTCTGAAAACAGTTTGAAGTAACGTTTTAGCAGACGAAAAGTATACATACTTACCTTTAGATTTAAGCACTTTTAGATTTATTCAAATTTTACTTTTTTTGAATTACTTGTTTAACAAATATCCGTTGGAGGTTTTTACTCACGGCGTATTCGTTAATTTTTCTAAACCTTGACTTGCATTTTTATCGTTGTATTGTTTGAGTAACATCCGTACGAGGAATTCTCACGGACTACTCGAATTTCTTTTATCCACCGGATTTACGAACTTACAGTGAATCTTGTTAACGAATATCCGTTAGAAGCAATTGCTCAAGGTATATTTGAAATTTTTCATACACAGCTTTGACCTTTAAATTGTTGTTAGTCTCGAATAGCATCCGTTCGAGGAATTTCTCACGGATTGCAATACCCTTTTCTTTTTTGAAATACTCGACTATTGTTATCCGTCCGTTTACAGTTTCACGGTAGAATGAGCGACTCAGGTCGTAAGCGAGCTATTAAGAGTACTTATGGATCGAAACCCAAACCTAGTCGAGGTCAGATCAACCCAGATGATAATCAGTCTGACGACGGAGACAATCAGGCTGGGGATAACACCCTCAATAGAAGCATTGAGGTAGACCACGATGAATTGGCGGCAGCCGAAGAGCAGCTTCGCCAAGATGCAGCTGATAACTCAGCTTATATTCAACAGGTAGTTTCTGCTACCATTGACCTGCATAGAGTCAACGATAGGCAGTTTATGGCAGAGGAACTAGCTAAGTCATGCACTTTTGCTTGAAAAAGTTGCACAGCTACTCCAAAATCGTACTGTCAAGTCTACTCAACCATCTGCTCCTCCTAAGCCACCTGCTCCTCCAACCGCTACTTCGACACAAAAAGTCGAGCGACAAGCTAATTCAGCTAACCCAGACACTACACTTGTCGTTAATCTTAATGTCCCTTCCGGACCAACCACGTCCAAAAATTTCCAGTCCGCTTTTATGCCAACCAATGAAGGCGCGGCAAACCGAGCTACGCCTGTATACGAGCCAGCTAGAGCGCCACATTTGCCGGAGGTCAATCCAGCCCAAATGCCTCTAGGCTCGAATCTAGACGAATTCATGACGCGCTTGAATGCGTTCAATTTCGACGATGAGTCCGCCACTTCGCCACATAGGCCACCACCATCGAACGTTACATCAGTGAACCGCAACCATCAATTCCACAAGTGGGGATTAAAATTCGATGGTAGAAACATGTCGGTGGATGACTTCTTATTTCGTCTTGAATGTATTCGATATAGTTACGGTGTGCCGTGGTACGATATCGCTACGAACTTTTATCACTTCGTGTCAGGCTCCGTAGAGTCTTGGTATTGGGTGTACCTGAAAGGTAACAAGCACACTACGTGGGAAGAGTTGAAAACTGCTTTGGTAGAGCAATACCGCAGTTTGGAGACTGACACAGAGCTCTTCAGGAAGCTTTCGGATCGCAAGATGCAGAAAGGTGAATCTTTCAATGATTTCTACGATGCCGTCCTGCACCTGAACTCCAGGATGCGCATCCCCAGGCCTGAAAGAGACCTCATTGAAATAATTAAAACTAATGTCCGTAGGCGTATGAGTGAACTTTTGATCACTAACAGTCCGTCCAGCTTAAGGCAACTGGCCTACTATTGTCGAGCTATTGAGAAAGCTCAATCCCAGTATGAGAACACACGTCCGAGTTTTGTGCCAAGTGCACAACGTCCACCCGCAAGGCGATTCGTTAACGAAATTTTGGAAGAGCCTTGTCAGGATCTGACAGTGGCATTGCCTACTACCAGTCTTGAAGCAATTCAAAGAGATAGGGGTTTACAGAAATGCTGGAATTGCCAAATCCTTGGCCACAATTTTCTTGATTGCGCCAAACCAATTGACAAGATTTTCTGTTTCCGTTGTGGACTAGCAGATGCTTATAGTCCAACGTGCCCGAAGTGCGCAGCGGGAAACGAGAGGAGGAACAACCCATTAACCGAGGGGTTCGCTCCGACTAGATTTACCCGGAGTTCAAGTGTCCAAGCCGACAAAACCTCTTGAACTTCCACAGATTACTATTTTGAAGCCAAACAATACTAATGAATTTTAAAAATGGAATATCAGAACCATTATACCGTAAACCTTTCCATGAGAGATTACGCAATTACAACGAAGTGCGAAGTAGAATAATCACTTTTCCAGATTTATCCAAACGGATACGACGAGTAAGGGAGCGCTTCCATCGGAAGCGGACTACTTACCGTAACATAGCGTCAGCAACTTTAGGCCGATAATCGAATGACCCTCGTCCATATGTGACAGTTGGTCTATTTGGGGACAACTTCCTAGGTCTACTTGATTCGGGGGCCAGCATTAGTTGCTTAGGCACCAATATACTGCCCTATTTGGAAGACAAAAATGTTACGGTAAGGAAGGTAGAGACTACCGTGTCCACGGCCGATGGACACAAGCAATCCATAGTGGGAGTGATCACTACAGCGATCCAGTATAAAAATGTGACTAAAGATATCGATCTTTACATTGTGCCATCGTTGAGCCAACGTCTATATTTAGGCGTTGACTTTTGGCAAAAATTCCAGATCGCACCAAATGTAATTGCGGGTCTTTCAGGAATTACGACCGGTGGGCCAGATGAGAGACCCACCAACCAAATAAAGTTGAATGATGAAGAGTCTAACCGACTAGAAGCTGTTGTTCGTAGATTCCATGGACTCGGGAAGACAAATCTAGTACAGCATTATATAGACACGGGTGATGCCGTACCAATAAAGCAAAGGTACTATCCCGTATCTCCGGAGATACAAACTCTTATGTATGCGGAGTTGGACCGCATGCTTTCGTTGAGAGTCATCAAGGAAAGTTCCAGCGCATGGAGTTCCCCAGTTGTGCTTGTACGCAAACCTGGTAAGAACCGATTGTGTCTGGACTTTCGGAAGGTGAATTCCGTGACAAAGAAAGATGCTCGTGCGATTGCGCATATTAAGGGGCTGCTGGCACGTCTGACAGAGACGCGCTATATTTCTAGCGTGGATCTGAAGGATGCGTTTTGGCAGATACCGCTGGAGCAAAGTTCGAGGGAGAAGACCGCTTTTACGGTACCGGGCCGACCACTGGATTTCTCCAGCTCCTTTTGTCCAAGGAGAGCAGCATAGGGCCTGGTCCCCCAGGTTGGGGGTTGTGCGTCGGGGTAACTTCCCTACCACGTAAAAAACCTCTTGTTCCGAAACAACCAACTGCCTCGGGTATGGATGACCCTACTGATGACGACCCTACCAAACGAAACAAGGACAACGAATTTCGGTTCTGCACGTGGAATGTCCGGACCCTTAACAGACCACGTGCAGCCGAACAATTAGTGGAAGCCCTAGATGGTGTCAAAGCCGACATCACAGCCATCCAAGAAGTGCGATGGGATGGTGAAGGCACAAGGAGGATGAAAAACTGTGACATCTACTACGGCAAGTGCTACAGGGCAAGGAAACAGCGGCTATTTGGATGCGGATTTGTGATAAGAGGAAGGCTTAGGCAAGAAGTCTTGGGGTTTCGTGGCATAAGCGAACGCATTGTCACAATCCGCATTAAATCCAAATTCAGCAACATCTCGCTGATCTGCGTCCACGCCCCCACGGAGGAAAAAGATGACACGACCAAAGAAGAATTCTACGATCTTCTCGAGAAGACGTATGATGAATGCCCGAAGTACGACACTAAGTTTATTCTTGGTGACTTCAACGCCAAAATCGGAAAGGAGGGTAACTTTGGCTCGACAGTCGGAAAGCATAGCCTGCACGACAACACTTCCGGTAACGGACACAGGCTAATCGACTTTGCTGCGGGGCGAAGTGTCATCTTAGCTAGCACATGCTTCCCACACCTCAATATTCACAAGGGGACCTGGCGGTCTCCTGATCAAAATACCGTCAACCAAATTGATCACATTGCGATTGATAGCAGACATGCGTCCAGTGTCATGGATGTCCGCACTTTCCGAGGGGCCAACATAGACTCGGACCACTACCTTGTTGTAGCTAAAGTGCGAATGCAGATCTCCACCAGACCGCAGAACCGAACATCCACTGTGAGAAAGTTTGATGTTGCTAAGTTACAATCGCAAGAGACCGCCACAACCTTTGCCAATCATGTCTCCTCTTATCTCTTGACAAGCCCGGCGCCTGCGCCAAACCCAGAGGCCCAGTGGCAACATTGCAAAATGGCCATCAAAACCGCTGCCACGGATGTTTTGGGTTTCATTAGGCGACCACAACGAAACACCTGGTTCGATGATGAGTGCAGGCTCGCACACTTGGCCAAGGACGAAGCCTATCATGCAGTTCTGAATGCCAGAACTAGAGCTGCCAAGAGCGCTTCCCGTGCGGTATACCAGCAAAAGAGGAAAGAGGAACATCGGCTTTTCAGAAGCAAAAAAAAGAGAACTGGAAAAACGAATGGTTGAATCTATTGAGGGGTGCTACGGCAGAAGCAATGTTCGAAAGTTCTACCAAAGGGTAAAGCATTCGTCCAAGGGTTACAAAGCCCGAGCGGAAGCATGTAGAGCTCGTCTCTGTGGGAATGTCGTTGTAGATACACAGTCGGTGCTGAGAATTTGGAAAGAACACTTCTGCAGACTGTTAAACGGCGAAGACAACCAACTAATCGCTGTCAGGCAGAATGAACCATTCGATTTGGATGATGATTAACAAAATTTCCGTCCTCCCGACCAAGAAGAAGTTCGGATAGCAATATCTAAACTAAAGTCCAACAAGGCTGCTGGAGCTGATGGCTTTACGGCTGAACTCTTCAAAGCAGCGGGAGATGACTTGGTGAGGAGCATACACCAACTCATCTGTACAATCTGGTCGGATGAAAGTATGCCTGACGAATGGAACCTCAGCATTGTGTGCCCTATCCACAAGAAAGGAGATACTCTAAGCTGCGCCAACTACAGAGGTATAAGTCTCCTAAATGTCGCCTATAAAATCTTGTCGGCCATTCTGTGTGAACGTCTGAACCCTTTCGCACGTGAACTGATTGGCCCCTATCAGTGTGGTTTCAGGCCCGGTAAGTCAACCGTCGACCAAATTTTCACACTTCCGCAGATTTTGGAAAAGACCCAAGAATTCCAGATCGATACTCACCACCTCTTTATCGATTTTAAAGTCGCCTATGACAGCGTAAACAGGAACGAGCTATACAGAGCCATGTCGCTTCTTGGCATCCTTGCAAAACTCGTTCGATTGTGCAGGATGACTATGGAGAACTCGCGCTGCTCCGTCAAGGTTGGTAAGAACACCACCGACTCATTTAATGTCGAGAAAGGCTTACGACAGGGTGACGCGCTGTCATGTAACCTCTTCAACATCATTCTTGAGGCAATTGTACGCAACTCGCATGTCAACACCAGCGGTACAATTTTTTTTAGATCCGTTCAATTACTTGGCTATGCTGATAATATTGACATTATTGGAAGAACGAAGCGCGCTGTCAGTGGAGCATTCGCAAGTTTTGAAGTGGAAGCGGCTCGAATGGGTCTGGCTGTAAATGAAGATAAAACAAAGTATATGCTGTCCTCGGGTTAAGTAGATCATCACCGTAGGCTCGGACAAAACGTCACAATGGACAGATATAACTTTGAGGTTGTCAAGGACTTTGTCTATTTGGGTTCCACTATAACCTCTCAGAACAACATCAGTGAAGAGATCAGTCGAAGAATCACTCTTGCCAATCGCTGTTTCTTCGGGCTAAGAAGGCATCTTAGTAGTAAAGCCCTCTTTCAAAGGACCAAGGAGACACTATACAAGACCCTTATCATCCCAATCCTGCTGTATGGGGCAGAAGCGTGGACACTGACACAATCGGATGAATACAGGCTGGGGTGCTTTGAGAGAAAGATTCTTCGGGTGATATTCGGGCCTGTATGTATCAATGGAGTATGGAGGAGAAGATTCAATGACGAACTGTACGGGCTATACAGCGACATTGACTTGGTTAAGAAGCTGAAAATTCAGCGGCTTAGATGGCTGGGTCATGTGGAGCGTATGGACGAAAACGCTCCTGCCCGACGAGTCTTCAATTCCAACCCGGAGGGCCGACGCAGTTCTGAAAGACCCCATCTAAGGTGGCGCGATCAAGTGGTAAACGACCTCAACCAACTTGGTGTGCGCAACTGGAGGCCACTGGCTAGGGACCGGCCTAGCTGGCGAGGATTGTTGGTTGAGGCCGTGGTCCACAATGGACTGTCTGCGCCACCTTAAGTAAGTAAGTAATTACTCAACAATATCTTCAAAATACGATGGACTTAAATGGAAGTTCAACCCGCCAGCAGCACCACACATGGGAGGGGCCTGGGAAAGGCTCGTCCGATCAATCAAGAACATTCTGTATAGCATGGCTCCAATGAACTTCAACGACGAGACACTGAGGTGCGCGCTATGGGAGGTAGAGTTCTTAATTAACTCTCGTCCGCTTACATTTGTGTCACTTGAATCCTGTGACGACGAAGCCATCACACAGAATCACCTTTTACTGGGCTCATCAACTGGGTACAAGCCTATTTGTGAAGACAACATAGACCTGCGACAACGTTGGCATCAGACCCAAATGTTTGCTGATAGATTTTGGCGGAGATGGGTAAAAGACTATACACCTATGCTTGCACGACGTGGTAAGTGGTTTGTTAAACAGCCTCCAATAACTCCTGGTAACGTGGTTGTTATCGTGGACGAAAACCTACCCCGAAATTGCTGGCCCAAGGGAATCATTGAAGGTGTAGTAACTGCAAAAGACGGCCACGTCCGAAGAGCCATGGTGAGGACTCAAACAGGAAAGCTAGAGCGACCAACAAGAAAGATTGCTGTCTTAAGCCTAGTACTCAGATCGCGCTAAAATTAATCTTCCATACAAATTTCCACCCAAGATAAATTTTAGCTTGAGTTTTTATTTATTTATTTATTTTATTTTTATTACTCAATTTTAAGATAAACATCTTTTTAATAATCAAGCATTACAATGATCGATAACCAAATTGAAATAAACAAAAAAAGAAAAAAATCAACAATTAAACAATGTTAATAAAAAATAATTAAGAAATAAATAATTGAAATAAGAGAACAAACAAAAACAAAATAACAAAATAACAAATTACCAAATACTAACAACAATAAGAGAATTAAAAAGTTAAATCGCACAGCAAGTTTAAACTTTCAAGGTATCATAAATACTAACAGAAAATTTAAGGAATAGACGCAAAGTGGTTGAACAAGGATTTTTTAAATAAAACTATTGACTCTGTTCTTCTAATTTCACGTGGAAGCATATTCCATAATCGAGAAGAATTAACAAAAAATTGGCGTTCCGATGTCAGACAACTAAATCGAGGGATCAATATTTGACTGCTTCTTTGAGAAGACAAGAAGCAGAGCAGTACTCACTTCAAGCTAAATTCCAGGTATCAGGCTAACGGCTAAGAAAAAAAGTCTCCACAAAATTTAGCTTGCGAAATAATTTTTTGTATTGTATTTTATTGAGTCTTTCAGAAAATTTTACAGAGTGTAGATATACTTATACAATTTGTCAATTATATTTAGAAAACGCGCGGCTGTAATGTATGGCCTGCACTGGAATTATTATTATGTTTGCCTCATGGCTGTCAATTAATAGTTTTGTCTGCTCTTGCTCATGGAGCTATATACTGTTGCGCGTAACGTGTTGTTACTTTTAAATATTTACATATATACAAATAAATACTTAATCTAACCTACAATAAACCTACAATAAAGAACCAGAAAATATACACTATATAGACTATATAGATTTGTTTCGTTTAAGTGAAAATTTTAGAGCGAGTACGCTCTATATCTTATTGTATGGAAAATGAAATTACATTGAAAGTACATGAAATAAAAAATTATTAAATGAACAGAGTATTTTTAGAGCAGGAACACTCTATTGAGTTACGAAAATTGAATAAATCACATTTGTACCATGAAATTACGAATTACGTTCACATAAAATCTTTTCTTTTTTTAGCCGATTACTTTACTATATTAATTAAGAATCACTGGTTAGATTAAAAAGAAAATTTGCAAAGGATTTATATGAGAATAGAATATCTTAAGAACCAAGTTGCTGCATACTGACGTTGCTGCTGTTTGCGGTTGTGGTGCTTGTTGCTCTCACACCAATGTTGAGTGTAGTGCCTTTTTTACAGTTGATGGGCTTTGGTTAAAACTCCAGACAATATGTTCCTTGTAGAATTCTGTAGCCGATTAAAGATGATTTACAGTTGCTACTACAGAATTCGTTGTTCGCATTCGCCTAGTTTGCGATGGATGTTAAATCCGAAAGCTTACCGCTCAGCCTGTTACTTTAACTGTACACTCTCCCCAAAGCTACAGTTAATAACCGTGAAGTGACTTCTAGCGGTGCTGAAGGTTGCGGGACTTTTGGATGACGAGTTGCTGGTCACTGTTTGAGTCCTGGTTGCCCCTCGGTAGACCGAAGAATTTTGCAAAATCAAATCCACTCCGTTACTGTTTTAGTCACGATAAAAAAAGGTGATTTGCAGCTGCTGCTACAGAATACGTTGTTCGACCTCGCCACCAATATTGCGGTGGATGTTAAATCCGAAAGCTTACCGCTCAGCCTGTTACTTTAACTGTACGCTCTCCCCAAAGCTACAGTTAATAACCGTGAAGTGACTTCTAGCGGTGCTGAAGGTTGCGGGACTTTCGGATGACGGGTTGCTGGGCACTATTTGTGCCCTGGTTGTTTTCGGTAGACCAAAGAATTTTTTAAATTAAATCCACTCTGTTACTTTTTTATACACGATAAAAAATGAAAATAGTTGCCAATAAAACTTTAACTTTTTTGCTTTAGATTAATGGACGGCAGTGCTTGGCACAGCACAACCGTCCTCTATCACGACCTCCACATTTCCCTTGCGAAATAATGTAAAAGACATTATTTCACAAGATAAATTCTGACAGTTGTCAAAAGGTCTTGCGAAGGTCGCACGAACTTGCTCTTATGTTCGATAATTGCTAAGTGGCTGCATAATGTAGGTATATTAAATAAAATGCACGACTGGGTCGCACGAACTTGCTCTAATGTGTGATAGTGGTCTTGGGGCTTGAGATTTTGATAAAAACTAATTTTTTAAACTTCTTAAATAAATACTTGAACTAATTTGAGCCGAAAAATAAGTACGCCATTTTATTTCTTGGAAAAATTTGAATTTATGGTAATAAATTTATAAAAATCTGTGCAGCATATTTTAAGAAAAAAAGTTTTTTGTAAAAAATTTCTGAAAACATTTTTCAAAAAAAAAATGAAAAACGCAAGTTTATAGGTATTAAGCAAATACATTTACATATTTATAATAAAAAAAAAAGTTTAATGAGCAGTTTTTAAAGAAATAATTTGTTTATTAATTTAATTATTTTTTAAATACAGAGAACTATTTTTTTAAAATATTGGAATGCAGTATAAATTGAGCTACCTGCAGTCATATATGTGTGAAATTCCGAAAATATCTGTTGAGCCGTTTTCGAGATAGTCGAAAGCAAAAAAAAAAACGGTCCTATAAAAAAATTACCGTTTTTGGACTTTTTTTTAATTTTTTCAGCCATATGTTTTCTAGAAAAATAAGCTTTAGCGTAACGGTTATTTGGCAGGTACCGTTATTTTTGGAGCGAAAAAAAATTCAATTTCCCCTCTGTACAATACCTTAAAAACTCTATATACCAAGTTTGAAGCAATTCGGCCCACCCGTTTGGGCTGTAGGTGTCTATACATACATACAGACGGACAGACAGACATACAGACGGACAGAATTTTTAGAATATCTTTTTTCGTCTTCGCTATCATCGTAATGTTATGTTTGATTGTTATCTCAAATATTTTTTTTTTGCATGAATCCATACCTTGCCTTATACAGTGAAAGCTCCCATTGCGGACACCTCCCTTAGGCGGACAATCCCCTTGGGCGGACAAATTCTCCCGACCGTGGATCTTGAATTTAAATTCCGTACGTTTTATGATCCCTTAAGCGGACACTCCCTTACCCGGACGCGGACAGGCACATAAGCCACAATTTGGTAAATTCTATTCTCTTAGGCGGACAAAAACATCATCAGCTACATTTTCCCATAGCTTTTCTTACATGTTATGAAAATGATAAGGACAAATGAACTAATTTAACCAATAAAACAGCAAAATTGCAATGTAGCTGTGTGTTTGTGGTCTGTTCAAATAATCTTGCATACCTGAAATAATTTTTTGTTTTTTTTTTGTTTTTTTTTTTTAGTTTTTGAAGTGCAATTGGCATGATTTAATTTTTATTACTTTCTATCAATAAATAGGTTAATACATATAAAATTATATGCAAAACTATTTTTTATTGGTTTTTAATTTTTTTCCCTTGGACGGACAACTCCCTTAGACGGACACAAGTGCCTCGACCGTCGCTGTCCGCCTAAGGCAGCTTTCACTGTAGTATCTTTAATCTCTCCAACTTCAAAATTTAGCGCGCCTTTTTAGCAAAGGTGTGTAGAGATAAATATTGTAGAGAGAGCGATCTCAGAGAAGACGGTTGTGTTTTTTTACTGTGTCCGAAAATCAAAAATTATATATTCAATATTCAAATTAAATTAAATATATGTAATTAAAATACAGTGTTCAAATTTGTATTTGATTATAAAGTGTGAAAAACAATAAAAAAAAATGGATTCGTCGTGCATAAAATGCTCCAAAGGGACTCGAAATGAGACACTTGTGCGGTGCGGCGGTCTGTGCGGGAAAGGAATTCATGAAAAGTGCGGAAATTTAACAAAATATGACATTGATAAGATGCAGAGTAATGTTAACATTAAATTCGTGTGTGACAACTGTATTGGATCTATGGCCGTATTAAAAGAAAATTATAAGAATATTTTGTCGTCGATTAATTCGACAGATAATATATTAAAAAATATTTTTCAACAAAGTGTGCAAAAAATGGAAAAGTGCGTTAAAGAGACTGTTAGCCAAATTATACATAATAATAATAACGTTAATGATATAAAGAAGTGTGTGAAAGAAGCGGTTAGTGAGGTTAATGTTGAGAGTGAGAGCAAAAAACAAAAAAAATCATATGCATCAATGTTAAGTGCGCCTATTTATATTAAACCAAAAAATCAACAAGAGAACGAAAAAACAATAAAAGAAGTTAAAGAAAAAATTAATCCCTCAAAATTGTCGGTTAAAGTTAATAAAATTTCAAATAAAAAAGACGGAGCGGTCACGATCCAATGTGAGAATGAAAATGAAAGGAGCATTATATCAAAAGAAATGATAGAGAAATTAAATACTGATTATGATATCAGAGTGAGTGAAATGAGGAACCCGAAAATTTTGATTCATGGTATGAGAGAGAAAATAAATGAAGATCAGGTTGAAGCTGCGTTGAGATCTCAAAATAAATCAATTAACTTTAGAGAAATTAAGTGTTTGAAAGTTTTCCAGTCAACCAAAAATAAAAGCATTTATAATGCAATTGTGGAAGTTGACGGAGAATCTTTTAAAAATGTCATGGAAGAAAAAATTGTTTATATAGAATGGGATGAGTGTATTTGTTATGAAAATATAAATGTAAAGAGATGTTTTAAGTGTTGCGGTTATAATCATAGTGCGGCTAAATGTAGAAATGAGAAAGATGTATGTGCAAAGTGTGGTGAAAATCACACAATTAAAGATTGTATGAGTGAGAGCTCACGATGTATAAACTGTGTTTTAATGAAGGAGAGGCTGAGCAACGTTGAGAACAATATTGATGTGAACCATGATTCCAGGGATGCCAATTGTCCAGTTTTTCAAAGAAAATTAAAGATTGAGAGGGAAAAAATTTTATACTAGCAGCTAAGTATATTTAAGTGTGTTTATTTGAATGTACAAGGTCTCGTTAATAACTTCAATGAAATTGAATTACTGGTTAATGAAGAAAAACCAGAATTATTATGCTTAAGTGAAACACATGTAACGGACAATATCAATGATTCGGAATTAATATTAAATAATTATAATTTTGCTCAAATTAGAAGTGTGTCTCCATATACTGGCGGTGTTTTGATTTATATTAAAAAAGATCTAAACTTTGAAGTTATTAACGAGGTCAAAAACAATGAGGGTTCAGATTGTCTCGAGATCAATATTGGTGACCGAAACATTATGGTAAAAATACTTCTAGTGTATAGATCACCAAGTTTTTCAAGAGCCAATTTTTGTACGATGTTTACCAATCTATTAGATCAAGTAAATGTTGATAAAGAATTTATTGTCTTAGGTGATTTTAATATCGATTGGTTGAGTGATAGAACATATAAAAACAGAATACATTCTATGTGTGTAGAAAATAATTTACGCGTTATCAATAAGGAACCCACGAGAATAACGGCTACTTCATCGACTCTAATCGATTATATTATATCAAATTCTAAGCGTATTTCAGCAAAAAATGACTCTAAATTAAAAATAAGTGATCACGAAACCATTCGATTTGAAATTACTCTAAAAAACAATATACAAACAAATAGTAATGCAAAGTATAAAATTTTAAACTATAATAAAGATAATTTTTTCACTAATCTTTTAGCAAGTGGTCTGATTGGTGTGGATGTTGTTAACAGCAGTGTGGATGAATTAACTGATTTGTTTTGTGATGAATTGGAGGGTATTGTAAATGGAATGGTTGTTGAGAAAAGCGTGAATATGTAGGGAAAACTTTGTCACCGCAACAATGGTGCCACCTTGCGGCAATTTTAGGAAATACAAATTGTCCATCTACCTAATGACATTTCCTTCTAAAAACCAGGAAATTTCAAAAATTTTAAGAAAAGCATTAGTTGCTCAATTCCTACGCTAGGAAACAAAAATTCGATAAGGAATTATCCTATATCAGAACCTTCTTGAAATATTTCTTCCTGAACACAACCTGCAATGAAAAATCCGAAGCAAGAAAATTTGGAGTTTTGCTCAGACGCACTCCTTCCAGCACATTCGGTTGCTACATGACTGTGTGCAGAAGGATTATGGCTGACGAACACTTCCGGCATTTTCGTTTTTGCTTTAGGATTACTGTCCGTCCAACCAGACGCTTCGTCTCATCTCTTTTATGCCATCTTCCTGTTTCACACTGGAAATCGTAGTGGAATGAACTTCAAGATGCATGTCCAATGCTAAGATAGAAGCCCGTTCCGACCAAAAGTACAATTAAGGTCTGTTTGATGAAAATTAGTTTATTACGATTTTGACAGATCGTGACAGTTAGTGGTTGTATTGTTCACATCCATTATGTATTCCATAGGAATCATGATTTATGTGCACATTACAACAGTCTAACAAAGAAATTACAGCCCATTTCATTAATTCATAGTCAGTCCTGTCATCACATCTTGGCTGACAGTTTGATACAACTATAATCAGTTATCTGTGCGATTAAAACGAGTTTAACGTCATATGAATGACGGTAGCGTCGATTGGGAAGCGAATGTGTCAAATTGGAATTAGTTTCCACCCAAAATATGTCAAGTGTCAAAAATTGACATGTACAAAAATTTGCTCACAATTGTGAAAACATGATACCAAATCATTCTACCAATCACCACGAACATTATAGGGTCAAAATAAAATGACAGAAATGAGGTTAAACGTCAGAAAAATCGATTTTCATACTTACTTAAATGTCAGTGCAAAGTAGCATTAAGTTGCCACCTAACACTAGACGCACTTCACGTTGTTAACTTTAGCGAACGCAAAGCTATTGTTAACTAAAGAACGCGAGCTATGTTCAGTTCAGCCATATCGATTTCTATTGGAAACCAGACAGAGGCGTGGCTTCCGATAAATTGTCTGTGCCAAGTCATTCAGTTTTCAACCCTCGTACATTAAACAACTTGTTTTTGGTAAAAGTAATAATTACATGCAGCCGATAAAATAATTTTATATTAATATAATCTTTTGCTCGCGAGTGATATATTTGTGATTAAGATAATCCTTATTAAAGGATAAGTAATAATTGTATTAACAATTATCAAAGCCAAATCATCAAGAATACCCTGAATAGGTAAGAGTTTTTCTTTCTTGGTAATTTTTTTTTTTTGTGTCGGCCACATTACATGGCGGCCATTAAATTTTTCGTAGATATGTTTCTTCAAATTCTGAAGAACATACCTATTTACATTAACTAGTGACTCATTAGGTTTTTTCTTTTATTTGAATCACTAGGGTCCAAGTATGAGGCAGGATTTTGTGCCTAATTGGACAAATTGAAATTCCATGATAAATCAGATCATGGCAACGTGGGGATCGTTCATTTATCTTATATTGAACGCATCGTAGGGATCATATCCATCCCCAGAAAAGGTTTATTAATCCACCAAATAAACATCTCTAGTATGCAGATTAACCAGCGTCTCACGAAAAGTAACATCATCGAGTCATATTCGCTCGGTATAGAAGCCACATGCGGCTGTCTAACCACGTTATTCTGGTCCGACCGCATGGTTTTACGGACACATGGGACAAATACTTACCTTTCATCTAGTCCAACGCCTGCATAATTTCCAATAAAGATTCCTAAAATAAAGAAAGCATCGAACATATACGCCAGATTTTATTTCATGGCACACCAGGTAACACATTTAGTTATTCAATTTTTGATATCCTTTGGGACACGTATAAAAGCCCATAACGCTTAAAGAGAAGCTACCTATTTAAAACGTGACGTCACCAAACGCCTCGTTTCTCACATCACTCGAATATTTCAACATTTGGAGCATTTAATATTGTCGTACGAAGAACATAATTAATTTCGTACAACCCAACGCGACGTCATACGCCACGGGCGGTGGAGTCATACGACGTTGGTGTCACAGAAGACACATTGGAACATCCTTCGAATTGAAATTTAATATCCTTACATGCATATCCTTATTATTATCATATATTATATCTATTTTAATAATTCATATCTATACTTACCATATTTAGAAAGATCTTTGAGGTTTAATAAGTGAAATTCTGAAAAATAATATTTGAAATTTTGTAAAAATTTGTGTTTTTGTGTACGTGATAATTGAGTGAAGTTGAAGTTCTTTAACAGTAGAGATCCTCTTTGGACTCACATCATTTTGAGTAATTTTTTTTTTTTGATTTTTCACTGCCTTCACGGCGCATTTACTTTTTTTCCACTTTAGTGTCTCAGTTTATCAGCAGAGATCCAGGATTGGTTTCTTTCAGAACCTCCTGTCGGTTTCGAGATTGATTTGCACGTACGGATTGTATATTCGTACCGGCGTTAAGATACCTTAACGATTCTTGTAGCGGTTAAGCTACGCATTCCGTCGATCATAGTACCGAGCTATTGTATGCACTGTCCTACGGGACCAATCTCTAAAACTCACTTTCTGTTAAGCTATTCTGTCCGTGTTAGTATCTTCACAACACCACTTTCTTCATTCTTCAATTTTTTTTTTTTTGTTTTTGTAACTTTATAGTTACCTTTAATTCATTATACACTTCAGCTTCGGCGTGGTCCCATATCCAGCTGGAAGCCGTTTGGAGTTAACTTGGAGAAATCCTACAAGATTTAACTCTTCCTTTACGGAAATTTGAGGTCTTTTTCATACTGACCTACCTCAATTAGTCATTTTTTCATTATTTTTGTGTATCTACTGTGTGATATCTGTTTGTGTTGGATATTGTGGATAATTGTAAACTACGTTTACAGTACAGTGACGCTACACCGGTCACTTGCGAATAATACACCTTTTTGTGTGAAGTTTACGTTGGATGAGTAGAAGTTCACTCATCGTAGTTTTCGAGAAAGGAAACGATACAGTACAAGGTTATAGAGTAGTGCTATATGAGTATGATCTTACATATGGTTAAAGTAGTAACATTCCTTTAAATAATAACATTTTAACTTTTCAGCGTCTGGTTCCAGAGAGCTCTCCCGATCCATCACGTCTGCTAATCATATTATTGTTATATTACATTAACTATATATTTTGATAAACCATATTTTTGAAACATATTACTATATATTATTACATCTATCTCTCTTTCTATCTCCCTTGTCTCATTTCCAAAGCATAAACCCTTGGGCTAACGTCCCATGTTCTCTGGTTTAGTTTTTTTTGGGTTTCGTTAGAACTTTCACATCCTCGCATATTTTTTCGTGTACATTATCCAAACGTTAAGTCAGTTTTCGTGTCGTATAGTTTTTTTTTTGTTTTAAACAAGTTCGACGTCATTTAATGACCAGATACTTTTGAACCAATGAAAATAGAATACATTTCAAAGGAATTTTAAGGATTTAACAGTTGACAAAGATCAACTAAAACAATTTTTTTTATACAAGCGAGCTAAGATTAATGTTGCCATCGGTACATTTCTCTTCAGCGTAACTTTTTTTTTATAAAGACAACCATATTTACGATTTGTACGAAGCTAAAAATTGCTCCGAGTACATTACAGGCGAATAAATATAAACGTAAATGGTCATTAAGAATAACTTCACTTTATCTTTCTTTACTTTAAGATTATATATAAATTTGATAAAGAGTAAAAGTTTTTACGAAATTAGTTTAGAGTTTATAAACGTTTCGATTTAGTTTTCGAATAATATAGACTTCGATAAATATACATTGTAGATTTAAGCTAACTTTAATATTAATAAAATACCTTATAACGTTTTTGAATGAGAATAATTCAACGGTTTTTCCTTGCTGTCTAATGGACAGTGGTTCTTTTCTTCAGGAATTTTCAGATTTTGTATTTAGTTAAGATGATGTTTACGTAAGTACGTTGGGAGGGGTGGACATACCTCTCGTGCGGATGGAAGGACGAATCAACATATCATAATTTAGTGAGATGTAGTGTGGTGTCAGACATTGGATTTGAAGTTTATGTAACGATTAGGTCGCTGTATAGTTTTAGAGTGATGAGGTAGGCAAGTCCTTCCTTGTCGTCTTTCCATTTTTTGGGGACCCTACATATTTTTATAGTGACATGTTTTCATGATCATTTGGCACCGTGGGTCAATGGTGGAATTTAGTTCCGAGCTGATGGAACAATTCCTCATGGGTGGGTATAGAAGCCAGAAGGGAGTAATATAACATCTTCTCTCCCTTCACCATTTTATAAGAGCGTGAGTAGGTGATGACCTGCTCCCTCTAGTCAGCCACTTTGATAACTGTTTGCGCCGATTGAGCTGACTGAGCCTATGGCGCCTGTTTCCTCGGACATCTAAGGATACACTTGATGTAACGGCTCGCTTTACGTGCGATTCTCTAGACCGTCTTATGCAATACACTTTCTAGGTTGAGTAGGCCTTCCAACTCAATTACGCTTTCGGAACATTATTTCTCAGCGTTTGTTGATCAGGCCCCAGCAATTAATATTGAAATTTGTTTTTCTGAGTTTTCTAACACCTAAAACTTCAGTAGGTTCGCACTGGTTAAAAGAGGTAACAACGTTGTCGATCCCTGAGCAAGAATGCACGACCCTTGTGAGCTAGTTGAGGGCGTGCGTGCGAACCGGATGCGAAGGTCGATCACAACCCAAGTGTTACTTTGTCTCGGCTAAGTGGATCTGTTGTCTTAGAGATAGTTCTCTAGGAGCAGTCTTGTAGTCTGAACTTAGTAACAGCCTTTCCACTTATGAATCCTTTAAGGAGTCACACTGGAGCTAGTGTCCAAGGCGACCGAACCAGTGAACATTCCTTGAAGAATTTGGTATTGTAGTGTGTTATAGGGTCTTGTCTTTGGGTTTTGTTGTGAGTATAGTAGTGAGATGGCAAGCTGGTACATCTATAGCTTGTGGTAGTAAGTTTTACTTGACAGTCGGTAAGAAGATCATAAAACTAGACTGAAAAGAGTAAGCTTCTGTTAGTGGAAAGGAGGAATAAAGAGATACTAAAGGGGAATGATCCGATGCTTATAAATAGTCAGATCAGGTGTTGGTAGAGATGATTATATCACAGGTCTCTGGCAGGAACCAGGGAGAACATTGGTAACTACTGTGGTGAAGTTCGTCCAACATGAGATATCACTGTCTATAGGAGACAATGACATGCTCTTCTGACGTCTATCTACTTGTAAGTGTCGTAGACGTCGTCTGATAGAGGCCGTGGTCTCTCGTCAGCAGTTAATGGTAAAGTATACATCATTTCGCATTGGTAGTTTTTTCTTACGTTCCAGGAATAAGGGCATTGATGGCGTTACGTGCTGGTGTCTAATATGAGATCCCTATGTTCGGCCTCATGAAAGGTTGTCTGAGGTTGCGTATTCATTGACTTTATACATTACAGAATGATGTGTGGGTTCTTATAGAGGATTGCCTGCACCATCGTGAACAATGGTCGTTTTATTTCATAATTATTTCGTTACAGAATGGCGCCCAACGTGGTGGCCTGAAGAACGACTTGAGAAGTTTCGAAAGTTTAGAATTTGTATGGTATTAAGTTGATTCGAAAAGTTTTTGGGGAAAATTAGTTTTCTTTTGGAAATTTTTCATCATTGAGATTTTGTTTTGAGGAAGTTTTTTTTTTTGATTGAAGTAGTACTTTTCTTTTGCCAGAGGAACATCATCGGAGTTTAGTATTGAAGACTATATGTCCGGGAAGTTGGTCGACATATTCCTGACTTCTGTCTGTTGCGTTAGCTTCACTATTATTTCTCTACCTCTCGTGATAGGTATATTTGAGTCATTTGTCCGGACCGAAGAGTTGTACTCTTGGTTGACTGTTGCTAATGATCACTTTATCTAGAGCTATAGCAAGGAAAGGCGGTTTAGGAGGTGATAGGTAATTGAGTCTTTTGACCGGTGGTGGATGATTAAGTCTCTACGCACGTCAGCTGCAGAAGCTATTTTATCGTCACTGAATAACCCCAAGTTTTCTACTTCAACAACACTTTTTCACTTTTCACTTTTCTTTTGTAGAGAATTTTTATGAAGATTTTTGACGGTTAGATTTGATGATGGTTGATAATTCATTTTATGAAGTGCTAACCGGTGGTGGGTGATCAATAGTCCCTACGCACGTCTGCAGTAGCATAATGAAATGAAGAGTCACTATCCATTGAATTTAACAGTTTTAGTTTTTGTGTTGCACGTTTAGTTTAAAGACAAACACACTAAGTTTTTTTTTGTTAGTTGATTGTCGTGGAACAATCAAGCTAACGTCTTTTTTTTTGATATGTTGTTAATCCATTACGCGCTGGGGGATGTCCACTCCCAAACGTGAATGAAGTATTGTTGAGATTTAAAAAGTTCATTTCGAGTATAAAATAAATTTTGTGAGAAGTCATTACAAAATTTATAGTCATTTTTGCAGTTTAGATATTTTTTGAGTATAGTTTTGGAATTATTTTTCAGGGACGTAACTGAAAAAGGAATTCTGGTTTTTGGTAGGGATTTTTCTTTTAGAGACGTTAACTAAAAGGAAGTCCTGAGTTTTTTTTTGTGAGTTTGGAGTTTGTCTCAGAGACGTTAACTGAGATAAATTCTGGTAATTTTCGCGGTGTCGCGGTTTTTGAGATTTTTAGTGGCAGTGTTGCCCAGTTTTTGAGATATCTTTGTAGTTTTGCAATTTATAAGGTTTATAGTTTAGAATTTCTCTGCGGTGTCGCAAAACAAACAATATTTACTTACTTTTAAGTTTAGTAACTTTCAGAATAGTTTCTGAGAAGTTAGTTTAGTTAGTATAACATAAGTCATTTTTGCTTTGAGTCAGTAATTATTGAATTTAAATCACGATTCGGAATCTAAACAAGATAATAGTTTAGTATAACCTTAAGTAAAATTTCTTTTGACTTTGAAGAAAGCTTGAAATATTTTCTTCAAGAGTCGAACTTTTTTTTTGTAGGATCTTTTCTAGTCTACAAGGAGCCTTCTCTTTGTAGGACTATATCGTTAATTTGAATTACTAAGTGAATCTTTTCACTACCCATACTTTTAATTTTAAGCACTAATTAATTTTTTTTCTTTGTGTCACTTCGATTGTGTTTCGTTAGTTTTACGTTATACAAGAGTTTCACAGTCATAGTTGAATGAGTAGTGGGAATAGGAGATTAGTCCGTCCGAGTACTTATAATTCAAGGTTTCTAGACGTTATTATCATGCCTAACTCACAACCCGCTGGTAACGGTGAAGAATCGAGAAGAGAAGAGATGCGACTTGAGGATGTATCTAGTCCCTCAGGGATTAACGATGGTACTATACCTCTTGGTAATGTCGATGGTAGTGTCGTCAACGACAGTGTCGATAACAGACGTAATGCTACGAATGATTCTTTTGCTCTTCAAGAGATGATTGCAGCGACAGTCGATTTACACAGAGAAGAGGATAGGCGAATCATGAAAGAAGAGATACGTCAAAGTCAAGCTCAACTTCTTGAGCAATTGACGAACCTTTTTCAAACCATACCTCCTTCTTCGAGCAATCAACCTTCTACTTCTCAGAATCTCGTACCCAGGCAGACAACTAACCAACCTTCGGCTAAGGCAAGAGTAAATAACGCACCGGACGAAACAAATACCGGCAATCCTACAAATAGACATAATAATTTACCAGGGAATTTAGTAGATTATCCAACCCCAAACAATGAACCTAATCTTCCACGGAATGCTCCTTCAGGACGTCCAGTAGAGATGGCAAATGGTTCAAACATTGACGAGTTTCTATCGCGAATGAACGCGATTAATTTAGATAGTTCTCACGAAGCTACATCGCCTCCGAGACAAATACATTCTAACGCCACGTCATACAGTAGATTTCCACAATATCACAAGTGGGGAATCAAGTTTGACGGTCGCAACATGTCTGTTGACGACTTTCTATTCCGTTTAGAACGTGTTAGATATAGTTATGGTGTCCCATGGGATGAGCTGACGGTGAACTTTCACCATTTTGTGTCAGGACAAGCGGAGTCATGGTACTGGATGTACTTGAAAAGTAATCCAAACACTTCCTGGAGTTCGCTTCAGTCCGGTTTGACCGAACAATTTCGAAGTCTCGAAACAGACTCCGAGTTGTCGCGGAAGCTTTCAGACCGAAAGCAGCAATCAGGTGAATCGTTTAGTGATTTTTACGACTCACTGATGTCGATTAATTCGAGGCTGCGTGTTCCGAAGTCTGAGAGAGAGCTTATCGAAATTATTAAGACGAATGTGAAGAGGCGAATGGGTGAGCTACTCATTACTTTTAGTACTCACAGTCTCAGACAGATGGCATATGTATGCCGAACCATCGAAAAGTTTCTCGATCGACAGGAGAGCACGCGACCCTCTTTTGTGCCGAACACGCACCGAATTCCGACCAAACGTTTCGTAAACGAAGTTGTAGAAGAAACGAATGATTTAGCTGTAGCTTTAACTTCAAGTGTAGAAGCTGTACATAACGTACACAGAGATAAGAACACTTGGAAGTGTTGGAATTGCTTTAGTGTAGGGCATGGGTTCAGGGAATGTAGTAAACCCGTAGATAGAAAGTTTTGTTTCCGTTGTGGTACGGAGAACGTTATTTTTACTAATTGTCCTAAGTGTCAGGGAAACTTAAGGAGGAACAACCCAATATCCGGGGGGGTTCGCTCCGAACAAATGAGCCCGGAGTTTTAAGTGCCGAAGAATCTTCTACCCTCAAAACTCCTGTTACGATTTTGAAACCAATTAATAAACTTGTTGTTAATGTAACAACACCAAATCATATGAATATTAATGTTAAGAAAAATGAATTTTTAAGAAAGCCGTTTCATGAAAGGCTTAGAAATTATTATGAAGTCCGAAAGCGAATAATGAATTATCCTGAATTGTCTAATCGTATTAGACGTACTCGAATCAGATTTAAGGAAAAACGACTATCATATAAGAATATAGCTTCAACGACATTAGAAAGAGAATCTGGAGATCCTCGCCCTTATGTCAACGTTGAAATTTTTGGAGACAAGATATTGGGTCTATTAGACTCTGGCGCAAGTATCAGTTGCCTTGGCGCTGATGTTCTAACTTACTTGTCCAATAAAAATATTAAGATTAAAAAGGTTAATTCAAGTGTTTCAACCGCTGACGGGCAGAAACAACAAATTTGTGGTTTAGTCACAACTGACGTTAAGTATAAAGGTGCTACTCATAGCATGAGTTTTTATGTCGTTCCGACATTAGCTCAGCGATTATACTTAGGTGTCGATTTTTGGTCGAAATTTCAAATAGCACCAAATGTGATTTCCAGTTTATCGTTTCAACATGAAGTTGAAGTTAAAGATAAATTAGTCAATAAATGTAAGTTAACAGATATAGAGAGTTCTAAACTCGACCGAGTGATACGAAGTTTTCCGTCATTCGCAATTAAGGGTTTAGGCAAGACAGATTGGGTAAAACACGATATTGATACGGGGGATGCGCTCCCTATCAAACAGAGGTATTATCCTGTCTCCCCAGTAGTGCAGTCTTTAATGTACGCAGAAGTAGACCGCATGCTTTCCCTGGGGGTTATAGAAGAAAGTACTAGTCCATGGTCCTCACCAGTAGTCCTTGTACGCAAGCCTGGGAAGGATCGGTTATGTTTAGACTTCAGGAAAGTAAACATGGTCACAAAGAAGGATGCGCGACCGATAGCGCACATTGAGGGTTTGCTTTCACGACTTTCAGAAACGCGATTCATATCGAGCGTGGATTTGAAAGACGCGTATTGGCAAATACCGTTAGAAGAGAGCGCGAAGGAGAAGACAGCCTTTACGGTACCAGGGAGGCCGTTATATCAATTTAATGTAATGCCCTTCGGTCTTTGCAACGCCGCTCAAAGTCTAACCTATTTAATGAACCTAGTTGTTCCACGCGAATTGCAAGACAGAGTATTTGTCTACCTAGACGACTTATTAGTCGTGACGAAAACGTTCGAGGAACACCTTAAAGTATTGAGTATCATTAGTGAAGAGTTGAGTCGAGCAGGACTCACTATTAATGTAGAGAAGTCTAAGTTTTGTTATGAAGAATTACAATACTTAGGGTATAAAGTGGGACAAGGTTGCTTGAAAGCAGATCCTGATAAGGTTTCTGCTATTATTAACTTCCCGATGCCGACAACCACTCGCCAAGTTAGGCGCTTTTTAGGTATGGCTGGTTGGTACCGGAGGTTCGTAGAGAATTTCTCAACCTTGGCCGCCCCACTCACTGACACCCTTAAGAAAGGTAAGGCTTTCAATTTCAATCAAGACGCTCAGATAGCTTTTGATAACATCAAGAAAGCACTTACAACTACACCTGTTCTGATAAACCCTGATTTCGAGAAGGAGTTTATTATTTTGTGCGATGCATCTGCGTCCGGTATCGGATGTGTACTCTGCCAGCGAGATGAGAACGGAGCGGAACGCCCCATTTACTATTTCTCTCAGAAATTGAATGCTGCGCAGAGGAACTACACCGTTACCGAACGCGAATGCCTCGCTGCGTTTTTGGGAATTCAAAAATTCCGATCGTATATCGAAGGATATAAATTCAAGGTGATTACTGATCACTCAAGCCTGAAATGGCTGATGAACATGAAGGACCCTACCGGTCGTCTGGCCAGGTGGAGTATGAGACTTCAAGGGTTCGACTTCGTGGTTGAACACAGGAAAGGAACACTTAACGTGGTACCCGACGCTCTTTCCAGAGTGTACGAAGCCGATGCTTTAACGGCAGAGAGCTACATATCCAGTGTTGCACAAGTCGAAACCGAGGAGGTGCTCCACATTGACCTTGACGATCCGGGATTCAAGTCCGAAGAATACTTACAACTCATCAGTCATATCAGTAAAGAGCAGGATCGATTACCAGACTTGAAGATATCTGAGGGATATATATATAAAAGAACAAAACATGCAGTTGGGAATCCTCTATTGGATGATCTGGCATGGAAGTTATGGTTACCGTCCAGTATGACAGAATCCATGATTTCCATGGCGCATAATCCGCCCAGAGCTTCTCATGGTGGTGTCGTCAAGACTTTGTATAGGTTAAGGGAAAGATTATATTGGCCTGGTATGTTTTCTCAGGTAAAGCAATATGTCGATCGTTGCGAAACATGCAAGACAACTAAAGCTTCCAACCAGACTTTACGAGCTGAAATGGGAGAGAGTTTTAAAGTTGAAAGGCCCTTCCAACATTTGTATGTGGATTTCCTTGGTCCATATCCAAGATCCAGGAATGGGAATGCTTTCATCGTTATTGCTCTGGACCAACTCACTAAGTTTGTGTTTGCTAAACCCCTTAAGCGAGCCACAGCTGCAGAAGTTATCAAGTTTTTACGTGAAGACATTTTTCTTTTATATGGTGTACCTGAGAGTATCTTATCCGATAACGGATCGCAATTTATTTCTAAGGATTTCAAAGAAATGTTAAAAATGTTTGGTGTCAAACATTACAAAACGGCGATTTATGCACCTCAAGCTAATGCTAGCGAGAGAGTTAATAGGTCCATTTTAGCTGCGATAAGATCATACGTAGATCCTAAACAAACTAACTGGGATGTACATTTGTCATCCATTAGTAGTGCTTTACGCACAACTGTCCATTCAGCTTTGACAATGTCGCCATATGAGGCTTTATATGGTCAAAGGATGATTGAACATGGAGCGGACTATAAGTTATTACGAGATCTTGGTGGGCTTAATAACTCCGAAATCGATTGGTTACCTAAAGTGGCCAAAATGAATATTCTTCATACTTATCTGAAGACAACACTCGAAAAGACACACGATGCTTATGAGAAGGTTTATAATCTCAGAAGTCGTGTAGTCGATTTTAAGGTGGGGGATACCATTTATAAGCGAAATATAGTATTGAGTGATGCAAATAAACATTTCAACGCTAAACTGTCGCCAAAGTTTATTAAAGTAACAGTGATCAAAGTAAGAGGTAATCACTTATACGATGTAGAAGATGAGAAAGGTTACGTGACCACTTCTCATACTAAGGACTTAAAGAAATAGTATCTTACTGTGATATAGAATAGTTTTATTTTATCTCATGCCCGGCTACTCAGCTGTGCACGAGACTCTTGTGTAATTTTTTTTTTGTTGTTATGTGTATAATTGTTTCATGTTATTTCACTTTTATAAGAGGTAGTATAGCATAACAACGAGGTAGATAGAAGAGGAAGTTGAGAGAGTCAATAGTTGCGACGAGTAAATTGTAGCTTCAGAATTTTTTTTGTAGGCATGAAGAGGATTGTTCAGAGTAGTAAAGGTATAGGTAGACACAAGTTGTCCTTTTTCACAAGTATCTAGCCAAGTGTTACTTGTCTCGATCCTTGAGATTTGTAGGGAAAACTTTGTCACCGCAACAATGGTGCCACCTTGCGGCAATTTTAGGAAATACAAATTGTCCATCTACCTAATGACATTTCCTTCTAAAAACCAGGAAATTTCAAAAATTTTAAGAAAAGCATTAGTTGCTCAATTCCTACGCTAGGAAACAAAAATTCGATAAGGAATTATCCTATATCAGAACCTTCTTGAAATATTTCTTCCTGAACACAACCTGCAATGAAAAATCCGAAGCAAGAAAATTTGGAGTTTTGCTCAGACGCACTCCTTCCAGCACATTCGGTTGCTACATGACTGTGTGCAGAAGGATTATGGCTGACGAACACTTCCGGCATTTTCGTTTTTGCTTTAGGATTACTGTCCGTCCAACCAGACGCTTCGTCTCATCTCTTTTATGCCATCTTCCTGTTTCACACTGGAAATCGTAGTGGAATGAACTTCAAGATGCATGTCCAATGCTAAGATAGAAGCCCGTTCCGACCAAAAGTACAATTAAGGTCTGTTTGATGAAAATTAGTTTATTACGATTTTGACAGATCGTGACAGTTAGTGGTTGTATTGTTCACATCCATTATGTATTCCATAGGAATCATGATTTATGTGCACATTACAACAGTCTAACAAAGAAATTACAGCCCATTTCATTAATTCATAGTCAGTCCTGTCATCACATCTTGGCTGACAGTTTGATACAACTATAATCAGTTATCTGTGCGATTAAAACGAGTTTAACGTCATATGAATGACGGTAGCGTCGATTGGGAAGCGAATGTGTCAAATTGGAATTAGTTTCCACCCAAAATATGTCAAGTGTCAAAAATTGACATGTACAAAAATTTGCTCACAATTGTGAAAACATGATACCAAATCATTCTACCAATCACCACGAACATTATAGGGTCAAAATAAAATGACAGAAATGAGGTTAAACGTCAGAAAAATCGATTTTCATACTTACTTAAATGTCAGTGCAAAGTAGCATTAAGTTGCCACCTAACACTAGACGCACTTCACGTTGTTAACTTTAGCGAACGCAAAGCTATTGTTAACTAAAGAACGCGAGCTATGTTCAGTTCAGCCATATCGATTTCTATTGGAAACCAGACAGAGGCGTGGCTTCCGATAAATTGTCTGTGCCAAGTCATTCAGTTTTCAACCCTCGTACATTAAACAACTTGTTTTTGGTAAAAGTAATAATTACATGCAGCCGATAAAATAATTTTATATTAATATAATCTTTTGCTCGCGAGTGATATATTTGTGATTAAGATAATCCTTATTAAAGGATAAGTAATAATTGTATTAACAATTATCAAAGCCAAATCATCAAGAATACCCTGAATAGGTAAGAGTTTTTCTTTCTTGGTAATTTTTTTTTTTTGTGTCGGCCACATTACATGGCGGCCATTAAATTTTTCGTAGATATGTTTCTTCAAATTCTGAAGAACATACCTATTTACATTAACTAGTGACTCATTAGGTTTTTTCTTTTATTTGAATCACTAGGGTCCAAGTATGAGGCAGGATTTTGTGCCTAATTGGACAAATTGAAATTCCATGATAAATCAGATCATGGCAACGTGGGGATCGTTCATTTATCTTATATTGAACGCATCGTAGGGATCATATCCATCCCCAGAAAAGGTTTATTAATCCACCAAATAAACATCTCTAGTATGCAGATTAACCAGCGTCTCACGAAAAGTAACATCATCGAGTCATATTCGCTCGGTATAGAAGCCACATGCGGCTGTCTAACCACGTTATTCTGGTCCGACCGCATGGTTTTACGGACACATGGGACAAATACTTACCTTTCATCTAGTCCAACGCCTGCATAATTTCCAATAAAGATTCCTAAAATAAAGAAAGCATCGAACATATACGCCAGATTTTATTTCATGGCACACCAGGTAACACATTTAGTTATTCAATTTTTGATATCCTTTGGGACACGTATAAAAGCCCATAACGCTTAAAGAGAAGCTACCTATTTAAAACGTGACGTCACCAAACGCCTCGTTTCTCACATCACTCGAATATTTCAACATTTGGAGCATTTAATATTGTCGTACGAAGAACATAATTAATTTCGTACAACCCAACGCGACGTCATACGCCACGGGCGGTGGAGTCATACGACGTTGGTGTCACAGAAGACACATTGGAACATCCTTCGAATTGAAATTTAATATCCTTACATGCATATCCTTATTATTATCATATATTATATCTATTTTAATAATTCATATCTATACTTACCATATTTAGAAAGATCTTTGAGGTTTAATAAGTGAAATTCTGAAAAATAATATTTGAAATTTTGTAAAAATTTGTGTTTTTGTGTACGTGATAATTGAGTGAAGTTGAAGTTCTTTAACAG
This sequence comes from Platycheirus albimanus, assembly GCA_916050605.2. Classification (NCBI taxonomy): domain Eukaryota; kingdom Metazoa; phylum Arthropoda; class Insecta; order Diptera; family Syrphidae; genus Platycheirus; species Platycheirus albimanus. The sequence continues at coordinate 142,839,218 of OU696696.1, forward strand.
TAGAGATCCTCTTTGGACTCACATCATTTTGAGTAATTTTTTTTTTTTGATTTTTCACTGCCTTCACGGCGCATTTACTTTTTTTCCACTTTAGTGTCTCAGTTTATCAGCAGAGATCCAGGATTGGTTTCTTTCAGAACCTCCTGTCGGTTTCGAGATTGATTTGCACGTACGGATTGTATATTCGTACCGGCGTTAAGATACCTTAACGATTCTTGTAGCGGTTAAGCTACGCATTCCGTCGATCATAGTACCGAGCTATTGTATGCACTGTCCTACGGGACCAATCTCTAAAACTCACTTTCTGTTAAGCTATTCTGTCCGTGTTAGTATCTTCACAACACCACTTTCTTCATTCTTCAATTTTTTTTTTTTTGTTTTTGTAACTTTATAGTTACCTTTAATTCATTATACACTTCAGCTTCGGCGTGGTCCCATATCCAGCTGGAAGCCGTTTGGAGTTAACTTGGAGAAATCCTACAAGATTTAACTCTTCCTTTACGGAAATTTGAGGTCTTTTTCATACTGACCTACCTCAATTAGTCATTTTTTCATTATTTTTGTGTATCTACTGTGTGATATCTGTTTGTGTTGGATATTGTGGATAATTGTAAACTACGTTTACAGTACAGTGACGCTACACCGGTCACTTGCGAATAATACACCTTTTTGTGTGAAGTTTACGTTGGATGAGTAGAAGTTCACTCATCGTAGTTTTCGAGAAAGGAAACGATACAGTACAAGGTTATAGAGTAGTGCTATATGAGTATGATCTTACATATGGTTAAAGTAGTAACATTCCTTTAAATAATAACATTTTAACTTTTCAGCGTCTGGTTCCAGAGAGCTCTCCCGATCCATCACGTCTGCTAATCATATTATTGTTATATTACATTAACTATATATTTTGATAAACCATATTTTTGAAACATATTACTATATATTATTACATCTATCTCTCTTTCTATCTCCCTTGTCTCATTTCCAAAGCATAAACCCTTGGGCTAACGTCCCATGTTCTCTGGTTTAGTTTTTTTTGGGTTTCGTTAGAACTTTCACATCCTCGCATATTTTTTCGTGTACATTATCCAAACGTTAAGTCAGTTTTCGTGTCGTATAGTTTTTTTTTTGTTTTAAACAAGTTCGACGTCATTTAATGACCAGATACTTTTGAACCAATGAAAATAGAATACATTTCAAAGGAATTTTAAGGATTTAACAGTTGACAAAGATCAACTAAAACAATTTTTTTTATACAAGCGAGCTAAGATTAATGTTGCCATCGGTACATTTCTCTTCAGCGTAACTTTTTTTTTATAAAGACAACCATATTTACGATTTGTACGAAGCTAAAAATTGCTCCGAGTACATTACAGGCGAATAAATATAAACGTAAATGGTCATTAAGAATAACTTCACTTTATCTTTCTTTACTTTAAGATTATATATAAATTTGATAAAGAGTAAAAGTTTTTACGAAATTAGTTTAGAGTTTATAAACGTTTCGATTTAGTTTTCGAATAATATAGACTTCGATAAATATACATTGTAGATTTAAGCTAACTTTAATATTAATAAAATACCTTATAACGTTTTTGAATGAGAATAATTCAACGGTTTTTCCTTGCTGTCTAATGGACAGTGGTTCTTTTCTTCAGGAATTTTCAGATTTTGTATTTAGTTAAGATGATGTTTACGTAAGTACGTTGGGAGGGGTGGACATACCTCTCGTGCGGATGGAAGGACGAATCAACATATCATAATGTAGTGAGATGTAGTGTGGTGTCAGACATTGGATTTGAAGTTTATGTAACGATTAGGTCGCTGTATAGTTTTAGAGTGATGAGGTAGGCAAGTCCTTCCTTGTCGTCTTTCCATTTTTTGGGGACCCTACATATTTTTATAGTGACATGTTTTCATGATCATTTGGCACCGTGGGTCAATGGTGGAATTTAGTTCCGAGCTGATGGAACAATTCCTCATGGGTGGGTATAGAAGCCAGAAGGGAGTAATATAACATCTTCTCTCCCTTCACCATTTTATAAGAGCGTGAGTAGGTGATGACCTGCTCCCTCTAGTCAGCCACTTTGATAACTGTTTGCGCCGATTGAGCTGACTGAGCCTATGGCGCCTGTTTCCTCGGACATCTAAGGATACACTTGATGTAACGGCTCGCTTTACGTGCGATTCTCTAGACCGTCTTATGCAATACACTTTCTAGGTTGAGTAGGCCTTCCAACTCAATTACGCTTTCGGAACATTATTTCTCAGCGTTTGTTGATCAGGCCCCAGCAATTAATATTGAAATTTGTTTTTCTGAGTTTTCTAACACCTAAAACTTCAGTAGGTTCGCACTGGTTAAAAGAGGTAACAACGTTGTCGATCCCTGAGCAAGAATGCACGACCCTTGTGAGCTAGTTGAGGGCGTGCGTGCGAACCGGATGCGAAGGTCGATCACAACCCAAGTGTTACTTTGTCTCGGCTAAGTGGATCTGTTGTCTTAGAGATAGTTCTCTAGGAGCAGTCTTGTAGTCTGAACTTAGTAACAGCCTTTCCACTTATGAATCCTTTAAGGAGTCACACTGGAGCTAGTGTCCAAGGCGACCGAACCAGTGAACATTCCTTGAAGAATTTGGTATTGTAGTGTGTTATAGGGTCTTGTCTTTGGGTTTTGTTGTGAGTATAGTAGTGAGATGGCAAGCTGGTACATCTATAGCTTGTGGTAGTAAGTTTTACTTGACAGTCGGTAAGAAGATCATAAAACTAGACTGAAAAGAGTAAGCTTCTGTTAGTGGAAAGGAGGAATAAAGAGATACTAAAGGGGAATGATCCGATGCTTATAAATAGTCAGATCAGGTGTTGGTAGAGATGATTATATCACAGGTCTCTGGCAGGAACCAGGGAGAACATTGGTAACTACTGTGGTGAAGTTCGTCCAACATGAGATATCACTGTCTATAGGAGACAATGACATGCTCTTCTGACGTCTATCTACTTGTAAGTGTCGTAGACGTCGTCTGATAGAGGCCGTGGTCTCTCGTCAGCAGTTAATGGTAAAGTATACATCATTTCGCATTGGTAGTTTTTTCTTACGTTCCAGGAATAAGGGCATTGATGGCGTTACGTGCTGGTGTCTAATATGAGATCCCTATGTTCGGCCTCATGAAAGGTTGTCTGAGGTTGCGTATTCATTGACTTTATACATTACAGAATGATGTGTGGGTTCTTATAGAGGATTGCCTGCACCATCGTGAACAATGGTCGTTTTATTTCATAATTATTTCGTTACAAATATTGGTAAATGTCAGTGGTTTAATAGAAAATTAAAAAAATTAAAACAAAATAAAATTTTAAAATATGAACAATACAAGTTTGGCAATCAAAATTCGGTATGGAATGAATATATATCAGCAAGAAATGTTTATAAAAAGGAACTTCAAGTAGCAAAAGACAATTTTATTCAAAAAAAGATTGACTTATCAGCTAATTCACAAAAGCTATGGAAAAATATAAAAAATTTAGTTTTAAATAAGAATCATTGTGAAATAAAAAATGTATCATTTAGCGGAAATATGATGTATGATGGTAAAGAAATAGCAAGTGAATTTAATAAATATTTTATAACAAGTGTAGAAGATATTATTGCGGAAATCCCACTAACAACGTATTCTGATCAAATAAATAACTCTAACACTATTTTTATATTTAAATCAATTAACAACAGAGACATTATTGAAGTTCTAAAGTCTATGGGTAAAAAGAAAGACTACAAATTTATGAGTGCGCAAATGTTTTTAGACGGTTTCGAAATCTTAGGTCCTGTATTAAAAGCAATATTCAATAAATCCATTTCAACTGGCTGTTTTCCGAGCAAATGGAAGGAGTCACTTGTAGTACCTATCCAAAAGGTTCAAAATACAATATTATGTGAAGAATACAGACCTGTTAACATGCTCCCTATTTATGAAAAAGTCTTAGAAAATATTGTAGAAAAGCAATTTAGAAATTATATGGAAGTAAATAATCTAATAATTGATCAACAATCGGGTTTTCGGAAAGGGTACTCATGTGAAACCGCGCTAAATTGGGTGATGGAAAACTGGAAAAATGAGATGGACAGCAAAAATATTATCATTGCCGTTTTTTTGGATTTCAAGAGAGCCTTTGAGACTGTTGATCGAAAAATACTTCTTGAAAAGCTCTCAAAATATGGAATTAAAAACAATGAACTAAAATGGTTTGAGTCATATTTGAATGCCAGAACACAGCGTACGTCGGTGAACAATAATGTGTCGAATGCAAAAGAAGTGAAAACAGGAGTACCTCAGGGCTCGGTTCTGGGGGTATTCCTGTTCCTGTTATATATTAATGATATAAATTTGTCTGTTAAATATTGTAGATTATGTATGTTTGCGGATGATGCCCTTCTCTTTATTTCGGGAAAAGATGTGCGAGAATGTACGGAGAAAATTAATAGTGATTTACAGTCCATTAGTGAATGGCTCATTATTAATAAATTAAAACTTAATATAAGAAAAACAAAATATATGTGTATCAATAGTACGGAACAGAACGTTGTGCAAATAAATGGAGAAAACATTGACCGCGTTGATGAATTTAAGTACTTGGGAGTAGTTATTGACAATAAAATAAACCTCAAAGCTAATACGGAATATGTATGCAAAAAATTATCGAAAAAAATATATTTTCTTGGACGGATTAGAAAAAAACTTTCAATAAATACGGCAATTAAAATTTATAACGCGATTGTAAAACCTCATTTTCAATATTGTTCTACCATTCTTTTTTTATCTTCTCAAGGTGATATATCTCGCCTACAAAGGCTTCAAAATAAGGCTATGAGGATTATCTTAAAATGTGCGCGACTTACTCATATAAAAACAATGTTGCAGAGACTTAACTGGCTAAACATAACGCAACTAATTAAATTAAATGTTTTATTGTTTGTCTTTAAATTGAAAAATAATATGCTTCCAAAATATTTAAGCAATAATTTGAAATATATCAGTGATTCCCAACCATATAATCTCAGAAGTGCTCAAAACTTTAGACTAGAATTTAAATCAACCTCTCGAGCGCAGAACACAATGATGTTCAAGGGACTTCAATTGTATAATAATCTTCCGAACGAAATTAAATCTTTAAATAACTTAAGAAACTTTAAAAAAGAGGTGATTAAACATTTAAAATCGGACAATTAATAAGAACTTTAAATATCAATTAACTAAATGGCTTCTTAGCCAAATCTACTGCTCTTACACTCTTTAACCTTTAATTTATTTTTATTTATAAACTTAATTAAAATAACTACATAATGTAACAAATAATATATTAAAATAACACTCATCAGAACTATAATATAAACATAATTATAATAATAAAAAAATAATTAAAAGGTCCTCCCCGCGCGCCGGTTGGGAGGGGAAAGTGGGCGGGGCATAAATAAATAAAATTTAGTTTAGCGCGATCCAAAGAGGATATATATATAGAGTCCAATCTTTCCTACGTTCCATCCGCCTCTGCTAAAATTTTCGTGGTCTCTTTCCTATTGTATTCATTGTCCGTGTGAAACAACAACAAAAAACGATGAGGTGAGTTTTGTGTTTTTGACATTTCATTTTGTTTCTTGTTGGCAGCTGTCAGTTTTTCTTTTTAAATTTTCTAGTGAAAGTGCTAAATAATTTATTTTCGATTTTTCATTTTTAAAAGAATTGCCATGCTGGCTATTAAGATCCCGGTCATCACCGGAATATATTGTATTCTCCAACGAACGATTTGTGACCATAAGATCAACGCTCACTAGAGACAACAATCGACAATATAATGTGTTATCCACTCGCACGTCGTCGTTGTGGTCGTGGCGGTCCTAGCGTCGCGTCGGTCGTGAGCATCAGGAATTCAACATAAACTCAGAAGAAGCAGTAGATCTCGAGACAGGAGTTATCGACGTTCAAGATCGAGATCAAGACGATCTCGGTCTCATCGTCGAAGGCGATACAGTTCATCCGATAGATCCAGCCGCTTATCATCATAATATCGAGGAGGAGATAGACATAGACACTCACCACGTAATCAAACTGCACCAAAATCAAGGTCCAAAGTTGGCCCACCGGATAAGATTATCGAAGTTGTCCAACCCCCCGAAAATTCCTGCTCCAGTAATCAATGAGCCGCTGCCATCTTCAGTGGCTCCTCCTATGATTCATTATCCTACTCTAGCAATTCATAGAAATATTGCTGCCCCTCTGCCTCTGTCAAAACAACACCAGTCAAGAAAAAAATCGAGCTGCCTCAGCCTTTGCCTGAGGAACCACCACCCATAAAAAGATACTATGGTCCCAAACGGCCTCCTATATATATCCTCTTTGGTCAGAACACAAACTGAAAATTGTTGAAAAGAATGGATAGATAGATATACAAAATAATTATTGATAACAACTTTTTCAGTACAAGCAAAACGCTGTTACCTGTTACGATTGAAATGAAAAACTATTAAAATACTTATAAAACAGATAAAATGGGACAAAATCAGACTATTACAGACAACGTCATTCCAAACACTGTGGACACTGTACAAATGCAAGTAGTGAAACATGCTAAAGTGTTTTCCGAAATAGGGTTACTCACATATGATGACTTCAAGCAATGTCTTCAAGGTCTAAATGCGTTGTAAGTTAATAAATACTACCGGCTTGTGTTTGCAAAAAGAATATAATCTTCATTTCAAGATCTCGCAACTGTTTGGATCCGTCAGGGAAGCAGTTAGTATTTCTTATCAAAAATGGTACAGATACATCTTTATTATGGAAAGCTACAGTAAAAATCGCTTGTGTAAAAGTCGATCCTGGCACTCGAGAGAATGACCAATATAAGCTTCTTAATCTGAGGCAATTCGTGTGTGTTTTCAAAACTTTTCAATCGCACCTTCAAAGTTTGGTTTCAAGTGAAAAGCAGAGTGTGAGTCGTTTTTATTTGTATATTATAACAAGCCAATAATATTCTCTTACACTATCAGGAGAGAAGAGGATCTGGCTCTTCGGACTCTCCAACTGATACTCCGTTAACTGCCTCTTTACTAATGGACCAAGTTCACACCATGATGAATTCAGGCCAGTTCAGTCCGTCGTCTTCACAGTGCTCTACTCCAGACCAATTTGACGAGTGTTCCATTTGTTTGGATCGTAAGACCGAAGTCATACTTCCATGTACCCATAGCTTTTGTGCACCATGTATAGAACAGTGGTAAGTGAATGTTTGCCATAGGAAGGTGCATGTAAATATTTCTTAATTTACAAGGAATGTGAACAACAAGACTTGTCCCATTTGCAATGAATTGTTAGCGAGCACAGATGACACCTGGGTAATGTCAGAGCTGCCTGGTGTCGATGAAATAAATGACAAAATTTGCGATGAGCTAATGAATCTCTCCAAGCAACAAGCTGATAAATAGAAACTAGGCTTCAGTGTATAATTTTTGGGCTCTCTGTAATGCAAACATTTCTCGGGTGTAAATTGACTTTATATTTGTTCTATTACTAATGTAATTATAAAATAATGCAATTTAGTTCTTAATCATGTATGTTTGATATTTAAGCTTTTATTAAGAAGTGTTATGTATTAAAATTGTTCACTTAAAGTCTACTCCATTCCTGAGTTTAGTGACCATTGAAATTATTATAAAATTGTTATATGTACATATAAGGAAGAACGAACAAACAACAAATGCTGTTCAATGTAAACCGATAAACGGCAATAACCTGAAATCGGCTTAGAGCTTTCATGACGCTGCGGCAGGTCGCTTTTTCAAGTCCCGCCCGGAAAATAAGGTTTATCAAATCGAACGGAACATAAAGCGATTGAGCACCATCAAAGGAGTCTGATGATATCATTATGTTCATCCAAGTTGTTGTTGTTGTTGTTTGGTTTAAACCTCACGATTATTGAAAATGCCGCTTTATTAATATGTAGATGTCTCATAAAAATAAAATTTTGTTTTGATCATTATCGTTATCAACTGTTTATTTTTAAAATTAAGCAATACTCTTATATATTTAGTTCTTGAAAAACTTAAGAAAACTAGTTAGCCCTTCGCTTTATTGATACTTTTCCCTTTGCTAAATGGGACATATTAATCTTGGCACGGCTGTTGTCAGTGACTTTCTTAACCCAAACCTGCAAAAACAAAAATACAACAAATTACAAATAAATCCGTCTTGGTGGGATAGGCAAAGCAAATGGTAGAACTTACTATTTCATTCCCTATGGCTGAGATGGTAGCTGCAAACTTGGGCAAATCTTTGCCTTTAACGTACACCGGTTGCCCGCGATGGAACCACCTTCGCTCATACAGCAACTTCCCATCTTCTATTCTCGTCTCCACAAATGAATTATTTGATTCTGGCATCATAATTCCTGGCATGCTGTTCATAAGGCTTGCCACTCCGTTCTGAGACATTGCTAAACAACACTCGGATCTTTAAAAAAAAAAACATTTTATATCAACAAAAATCTTACTTGGAGTCATGGGCTTTCCCCGACTGATCGTCTTAAGATCATTATCGATGTCTTTGTCTTCCAGTAAATAGACGAGCAGCTGTCCAGTGGCTGGTTTCCGTCTCTTCTCAACTACTGGCATGGGCTCGTTTGGTCTGCGCCTAAGCTTTCTTGTTACTGTTGGTTTAATCTTTGAGAAGATACGGTTGTTTTAGAAATTAATTTTTATTTGCAACATTTCAAAGCTACCTCCATTGAGTCGCTGGTTAGCTCAAGACTGTGGCGTTCATTTTCAATTAGTTTCTTTTTGTCTTCAAAGTCAGTCAAAATATTATCCTTAAGATCAGCCTACAAAATATTGAGACACAAAAGGGTAATAAGTATTCATTTAGTGTAATCGTAAATTAAATATTCGTCCGCAGGGAACTGCTTGCGTTGTTATCTTCCAAGTGTTAGTTGCGCGAAACAAGTGGGCATAATCCTTGCACCCTATAACGCATTTATAAGTTCGCTTTTTTTCCATTTTTTTTTGCACTTCACTTTGAATAGTTTTTATAAGTTTATTATTTATTAACACTTTTTATTTCTGAACACTTCTTATTTCAACTTGCGCTAAAATGAAAATGTAAACATTTTTTGTATTGTATTTTATTGAGTCTTTAAGAAAATTTTACAATGTAGATATACTTATACAATTTGTCAATTATATTTAGAAAACGGCGGCTATAATGTATTGCCTGCACTGGAATTATAATGTTTTCCTCATGGATGTCAATTAATAGTGTTAGCTTGCTCTTGCTCATGGAGCTATATACTGTTGCGCGTGACGTATTGTCACTTTTGGATATTTACATATATACAAATAAATACTTAATCTAGCCTACGATAAACCTAAAATAAATAACCAGAAAATATAAACTATATAGAATATATAGATTTGTTTCGTTTAAATGGAAATTTTTAGAGCGAGTACGCTCTATATCTTATTGTATGAAAAATGAAATCACATTGAAAATACATGAAATAAAAGAATTATCAAACAGAAAGTATTTTTTAGAGCAGGAACGCTCTATTGAGTTACGGGAATTGAATAAATCACATGAAATAATAACATGAAATCACGAATAACGTTCACATAAAATCTTTTCTTTTAAACGATTACTTTACTATATGAATTAACAATCACTGGTTAAGATTAAAAGGAAATTTGTAAAGGATTTCTATGTGAATAGAATATTTTATAAACCAAGTTGCTGCATAATGACGTTGCTGCTGTTTGCGGTTGTGGTGCTTGTTGCTCTCACACCAATGTTAACTGTAGTGCCTTTTTTTTCCTTTGTGGGCTTTGGTTAAAACTCCAGACAATGTTCCTTGTGGAATTCTGTAGCCGATTAAAGATGAATTTACAGTTGCTGCTACAGAATCCGTTGTTTGAATTCGCCGCCAGTTTGCGGTGGATGAAAATTCCGAAAGTTTACCGCTCAGCCTGTTGCTTTAACTGTACACTCTCCCCAAAGTTACAGTTAATAACCGTGAAGAAACTTCTAGCGGTGCTGAAGGATACGGTACTTTCGGATGACGAGTTGCTGGGCACTATTTGTGCCCTGGTTGTTTATCGGTAGACCGATGAATTTTTTTTTTTTTTTTTAATTTAAATTAAATTTACTCAGTTACTTTTTTAACTCCCGATAAAAATTGAAAAAAATTGCCAATAAAACGTTTACTTTTTTTTTATTAGATTAATGGACGGCAGTGCTTGGCACAGCACGACCGTCCTCTCGAAAATGTAAACATTTCATATATTTGTTTGACGTTTTCGAAATTCACCTCCACCACAAAACAACCAAAACTTGTTCGAAGGGGAAATTTATGGAGAAGACACACTTAACATTTCTTAAGGAAGGGCTGCACTAGAGGGCGATTAATATCAATGGAAAACTGATCGATGTTTATTTTTTTGGTTGCTATTTCACAGCTCATCTGTTTGACAATTATGTTGAATTTTTAAAATTAATTACAATATAAACTTTTATTCTCGAAATTTAATAATGGCTGACTTACACAAATTTGAAATTTCGATATTTTAAAGGTTTACACACGGATCCCAATACGCGAATGGATAATATGATAGTTTCTACCAATTTTCGTTACAGGTACAAAGTTGCAAGCCACACGATAGTTTCTTTATTTTCATTCAAATGCCCTAGTGGCTCATGACAAAAAAGTGTATGTTTTACTTACATACATACATAATAGAATGTGCATTTGAAAGCAATTTCGATTGACTTTTTTTTGTTAATCTTAAATGTGTGTGATTTGAAGATTTTGATCAAAAAAGCACATAGATTTTTTAAATAAAAATGCTTTCAGATACAAATTACTGTATACACCAACACCTAACCCGGGTGTAAGGCACGTAACTGCAAATACAAAAGAGAATTTGATGCATTAACATAATATACGAATTTACTAGCTGGTCAGTAACTTAAATATAATGACCATATGACAGGTTTAAATTTCTTTTGTTTTACTTTCATGAAGTTTTCTAACTAACTGCCTTATCACAATGGTGTAGCTGCAGCAGTAGTACGTTGCACTTACAATTTGAAGTTGCAGCTGCAGCGCAGAAAGTAGCTGAAGTACAACTCGACCGATTCATGAACGTCCTGCTCTGCAAAACAACAACAAACGAAAGGGCATAAACCATTTTGCTTGAGTTCAGTGCTACATTCGTGTATACTACTTAAAGAGTGAGTTTACGCTTACAAGTAAACCGGCAACAGGTTTAAGTTTATAAGTAGTAAGGTAGTTTTATTTTCATTTTGTGGCGGGAGTCTCCAAGTTGCGTGATTAATGTGAGAAAAAAAAGAGGTTATGTTAATTAAAACTGAAATCAATTTATTTTGTATTTATTATAAAACTTATATCACAACTCATATAATATTTTACGTGCCTTTTCGGAAATTAAATTTTCATCTTCTGGCACTACTAGCTACCTAAAATCTATCAAGAATCTATCGATAAGAAAAAACCTACAACATAATAGCGCGAAAGTTTAATAGATTCTTGATTAATTTTAGTTAATTTTTGCCAGAAGATGGGAATTCAATTTCCGAAACGCGTAGCACGTAAAATATAATAAAAATTGTGATATAAGTTTTATAATAAATAAATCTTAAATTGATTTAAGTTTTAATTAACATAATCTCTTTTATTTTTCACAGTCATATTTTTGTTTGTCTACAGTCCGTTGTTAGGTTTTTCTGATAAATGTTCAGTAGTCTCAAAAACAATGCTTTGATTTCTCTTGTTAATATAGTGTGTGACCAAAAATATAATACGTGATTAAAAAAAAACAAAAAAATTCTTATCTCGAAATAATGTAATGCAATACTTCGAAGTGTTATCTCAACTTAATAATTCCAGTGTGTACAATCTCGGCGGGGAAATTGGTGTGGTAGGAGGTGTGATACGAATTTTTGTTTATGTATGCGTTTCTTACGCACACATGTTTTACAAGAAGTATCATTTGACAGCTGTAGCTTGTAGGCAAAATCAAAACAAGGCACAAGGGACTCTTTATATATATCCTCTTTGGCGCGATCTGAGTACTAGGCTTTAGACGTCGATACAGTTGAAAGTAAGCTCACTCTACCATAGCTTGCTTACGAGGAGGAAAATGTTACCGCCGTTTAAAATTCTTAAATATTTTCATATTAAAAATATTCTAAATACTTAAATTTTATTTGTGAATTATTATTCCTTTTCTGTTTGTAAATATTAAACTTTATTTCAATTCTCAACCATAATTATAACGTTACATACTTTAAATTGAATCAACCTGTAAATGTTATTTTATTTTACAAAGCCGCTTTGTAACTGAATCTATGTATTATCTATGAACATAACTAGCCTTCTACATAAGAAATTGACCGTAAATGAGTCAGTCGATAAAACAGAAGTGCGGTAGTCACACAAATTATTTTAAAGCAAGCTCAAAGTACTAATTTTACAGTGTAAAACAACTAATAGACTTATTGGAAAATTTATACTTGAATATCAATAAATTAAATTGTACTTTTGCTATTAAAAATTGTGTCGGCTATATCCTTTGTTGCCTTTAACTTTCGACTCCAACACACTGATTGCTACTTATGAGAATTAATGTGCCTTATTTATTAAATTAAAATAAAATTAATAATAAATGACAAACTTTTTGAAATTTGTATCATTCTTTACCTATCACAATACCAATTTTGATATCTTAATAATTTGACGCAGTAGAATAAAGCCTGCTAGTATGGGTATGAACAACACGAGTTCCAAAACATTTTTAATCGACATTGAAAATTATCACCTTTGCATTTTCTTATTCTTTCACCAACTACCAAAAGAAAAATATCATTGAAAAAGTGTATTTCAGTTTTTCGATATGTGCATCACTGCTGGAACACAATAGCAAAACGCAGCCGGAACCGCAGCCGCAACCGTATCGCATGACGTACGTACATAATTAGAAGTGCCCACAATGGAGTCGTACGTACTCCACGTTTTTTTTACAATTTCCACTGAGAAACATACATACATATTATGCATTTCAAATATGATAAAACATATGTCGCATCATGTATAGTCTTTTCTATAAATTTATAATTACTAAACGGATTTTATTAGCACGTTGCTCTTTTTTTTTTATGGAATGTCAAAAATACGCACGTATTTATTAAAAGTTGGCCAACTCGTCCGTCGCCGTTTGCGGCTGCGTTTGCGGATCCGTCTCGTTGTGTTCACAACATTGAATTCGTGTGTATTCAATATTTTGACATGCGATACGGATGCGATTGCGGATCCGGCTCCGGCTCCATTGTGTTCCAGCAGTTTAAAAACACGCACAAAAAAAACGTGATGTGTACTCTCTTTTTCATAAGCTATTTTACGAAAGGCTATAGACCAGAGCCGGCAGCAAATTTTGGGAGTGAAGTGATAACCAAAATGTATACACATGTATGTGTAGATATACGCACCATAATTCCAAATTTAACCGTCTGGCAGATTTTTTTTTCGGCCGGGGGCGAGAGTCGGCGTTCGAAAATGGTAATTTTTTCGATTTTGGGGTCGTAGTGATAACCACCTAAATTTATATATAAACAAGAGGAGATGGTACCCTGATGTCAAAAAAGTGTGTCCAAGACGTTTTACCTTCAGCCTTACCCCCGCCAGACGGCCGCTAAAATGCACGAAAATCAACTTTTTGGGTCGAAATGATAACCACTTAAATTAATATATAATCAGTAGTGGATGGTCCACTGATGTCAATAAAGTGTGTCCAAGACGTTTTACCTTCAGCCTTCCCCTCGCCAGACGGCCACCAAAATGCGCGAAAATCAACTTTTTGGTCCGAAATGGTAACCACATGAGTGATACATCAAAAAATCAGAAAAATTCTCCTGATTGTAAAAATGTGTGTCCAAGACGTTTTTCTTTCAGCCTTCCCCTTGCCAGACGCATTTTAACACTTTTTTAAAGCCTTTTTCAACTTAAATCCTTAATAACTTTGTTCCTATTAACCATAACCAAAAGAATCATATACCAAAATATCAGACAAATTACACTGATTGTAAAAATGTATGCCCAAGACGTTTTTCTTTCCGCCTTCCCCTTGCCAGACGCATTTTAACACTTTTTTAAAAAAAAACTTTCAATATAAATCCTTAATAACTTTGTTCCTATTAATAATAACCAAAAGAATCATATACCAATATCAGAAAAATTACACTGATTGTAAAAATGTATGTCCAAGACGTTTTTCTTTCAGCCTTCCCCTTGCCAGACGCATTTTAACACTTTTTTAAAGAATTTTTCAATTTAAATCCTTAATAACTTTGTTCCTATTAACCATAACCAAAAGAATCATATACCAAAATATCAGAAAAATTACACTGATTGTAAAAATGTATGTCCAAGACGTTTTTCTTTCAGCCTTCCCCTTGTCAGACGCATTTTAACACTTTTTTAAAGAATTTTTCAATTTAAATCCTTAATAACTTTGTTCCTATTAACCATAACCAAAAGAATCATATACCAAAATATCAGAAAAATTACACTGATTGTAAAAATGTATGTCCAAGACGTTTTTCTTTCAGCCTTCCCCTTGCCAGACGCATTTTAACACTTTTTTAAAGCATTTTTCAACTTAAATCCTTAATAACTTTTTTCCTATTAACCATAAAAGAATCATCTATCAAAATATCAGAAGAATTTCTGTGATTGTAAAAATGTGTGTCCGACGTTTTTCTTGCAGTCTTATGCTTGCACGCCCATCATTCAAATATCCTCTTATGCATTTTTTACTGAACACATAAACAAAATTATTTTTCAAGTATGTATAACTACATATAAATGTATGTATATACAGGTCACATACACTGCACGACTTCGTTATAAGTTATTACTAAAAAAAACATCATAAACACTTCCATAGAATTTCAAAATTCTTTTTCAAAGTTCGGACAACTTTCCTATATAAGTGAAGAGGACATTTTAACAATAGAGGAATTTGTTTGCAAAATGTATAAAACAACCGCCCTCAAAGTAAATGGCGCCAGATACGAATTGTTTTACAAAACTTGTAAACCGCCTTCGAAAAAAATTTTCAAAAACATTAAAAGTAAGTTCAAAATTTAAAATCTTTCTTTAAAACCTTTTCAAAAACATTAAAAGTAAGTTAAAAATTTAAAATCTTTCTTTAAAACCTTAAGCAATTATATGCTTAAACATTTTATATGAAAGTTTTGAAGGTAGTTTATTGCCGCCAAACAGAAGCGTCTTATTGCAACAAATTAATCGTTGCAACAATATATGCCATATTTGGAAAAGTGCAATATCAAATAGAGGGGTTTTCTGGCAAGCATCAGACTGCAAGAAAAACGTCTTGGACATACATTTTTACAATCAGGGTAATTTTTCTGATATTTTGGTATATGATTCTTTTGGTTATGGTTAATAGGAACAAAGTTATTAAGGATTTAAATTGAAAAATTCTTTAAAAAAATGTTAAAATGCGTCTGGCAAGGGGAAGGCTGAACGAAAAACGTCTTGGACATACATTTTTACAATCAGGAGAATTTTTCTGATTTTTTGATGTATCACTCATGTGGTTATCATTTCGACCCAAAAAATTGATTTTCGCGCATTTTGGTGGGCGTCTGGCGGGGGAAAGGCTGAAGGTAAAACGTCTTGGACATACTTTTTTGACATCAGGGCACCACCTCCTATTTGTATATACATTTAGGTGGTTATCACTACGACCCCAAAATCGAAAAAATGACAATTTTCGAACGCCGACTCCCGCCCCCGGCTGAAAAAAAAATCTGCCAGACAATTAAATTTGGCATTATGTTGCGTATATCTACACATACATGTGTATACATTTTGGTTATCACACCACTCCCAAAATTTGCTGCCGGCTCTTAGACTACTAGGAATCAATACTTGTTTACGGCAGAATTATGTACTAGATTGCCTCCACAAATATAAAAATGTATCCCCACCTGCCTACCAGGTTTCTATCTAACTTCCTCTTCTTGTTTAAACCTTCATCGAAGTAAGTCCTTGAATAAAGAAATTGTTGAAATTAAAAAAAAAACCACTGTTTTTTCATATCGACTACGTCGGAAAATTTGAAGACAAACCAGCGCCTCAGAATCAACTTCGTACGCAAGCAAACATTTGGTCCAGTCGATCCTGATTATAAGAAGAAATCACGTTTCTTCATCTTCAAAGTTATTGCCAAGATATCTACATCTTGTAAATTTACTCTACGAGTATACCTTCATCAAGCAGAACGCATTGCAATCCTTGCAATCCTTGATTTCAACGATAATTAAAAATATTCTGCGATTCATCAATCATTTGCAGTACTCCTACGAAATTTCCTACAATTTACCTTAAATTTGATCAATCAATTTCATATGATCAATCCATCGTCACATACTGTACGAGAAATGCATATATAAATAAAAAACTCCCGCGCAAATTGCACATTCATCATACCTATATAACATCCAATGTCCAGAATAATCACGAGCTGACAAAAGCATACGAATTATAAGCCACCTATTCATTATCAATAAATTCATCCGTATTGAGAGAGGATCATCTTTATCATACAACACACATCTTTACCACCCACGAGCCACGAATTTGCCGCAGCAGAGAGAACCATAAAGCCAACCAAAAATAAAATGCACGACTGGGTCGCACGAACTTGCTCTTATGATAAGCAATTGCGTAGTGGCTGCATATATGGATATTAAAAAAAAATTAAATAATTTCGAAAATTCTTTTATTTTTTAAATTAGTTTAAGAGTTTTCTCGGAAAAACTAAGTATGCAATAAAATTTCAAAGCTATACGGCAATCTAGGAAAAAAAAATATTGAAAATCGTTGGACCAGTTTTTTTTTAAAAAGGTTATTTTTGAAAAACTTTTTCAAAAAATATTTTGAAATTTATTTGAGTATGCAAATATATGGCAATCTGTAGTTAAAATTTGAACCTAGAGCAAAAATAAAAAATACGTTCCGAGGGACGGCCAAATAAATCCTAAATTCCAAATTTGAAGCAAATCGGCCCACCCGTTCAGCCTCCAGAGGCGCGAACAGACAGACAGACAGACAGACGGACGGACGGAATTCCCAGACCCACTTTTTTCGACTTCTCCATCATCGTAATGTCATGAGTGATTGTTATCTCAAATTTTTTTTTCTGCACGAATCCATAACTTGCCTTATAGTACCTATAATCGCAAGTTAAAAAAAAAAAACGTAGCCAAAAATCTAGGCCTTGAAGACCTCTATGACGCTTACAGACATCAGTTAATTTTCGACGCTTACAGACATCAGTTAATTTTCGTTAAACATATATGCACGCACCTGGTGCATATATGTTTTTAAGTAAGTGCAAGAATAATTTTGTCCTATTAAAATATATTTTTCTTCGAACAAGTAATATAATGTATATATTTTTTCAAAAATTCGCATGTCTTTCAAAATCTCAAAAAAGTGCTGAAAAAAAAAATTAGGTTTTCTTTATTGGTGGTAACATATCATTTTAGTAGCTCAGAAATTATTAAAATCGAAAAAAAGAGAATTTTAAGGTAACGGTAACATAATACCCTCTTGTGTTTTAATATCCAGTGCTAGGAAAAGTGTACGGTATTTATAAAACGTGCTAAGTACTGGGGTTAACCGTTTTGGAAACCTGCTAGTAACGTTATTAAAAAAAAAATATAAAAAAAAAAAAAAAACCATTAAACGATTAAACGCGAATACGACTTATCAGCCATTGGTTGGATAGTTTTTTCTCATTTTTCTGGGTGAGTCTCTTAATTTTTTTTTACTTTTTTTTTGGTTTATTAAAAAGTAGCATACAAGCAAAACAAAATGACAGTTCTTGATGATTTTATCGTTTCTACCGATGAATTAGTAATCTTTCAAACCAGTTACCAAGAAATAGTGTTGTCCGATCAGACGGAAAGCTCATTAGAGGCTTATAAGATTGAACTTAACAAGCTTTGGCTTCAAGTTAAAAAATGCTATTCTTTATGCATTCAGAGTAGTGCAACCGATGGCACAGCTGATGGTGAGGGAGATTATTTAGAAACGATAAAAGGAAAATATAGATCTTCTTCCACAACATACATTCATTGTGTTGCCACCTTAAGAATATAAAGCCTCTAGGACAGCTCTGGATGACAGCGACAGATGTCAGGAAGAAAAGATTTGTCTCGGAGTTGTCAAGTTGAGAAGCAGCATTGTGAATGTTCTAAAAATATACTTAAGAAATATAATTAAATTATTTTGTTACTGCCTCATTAAAATAAATTAAATAATACTAAGTTGTTAATTAACGTTGTCTTTTCTTTACCTAGAAAGAAACACAACAGTGGCGACGAGGATTTCTCCAATTTATTTGGATTAGGAAAAACCATTACGCACCATGGCAGGAAACAGTCAACGCCCGCCGAATGAGCATCCGCAGCATCAGCTTCCACCACCACAACAACCTCTTTTGCAACAGCAACAGCCACCTCCACAACAGATGCAACAAGTTCCGCCTCCGCAACAGCATCCTCTTCAACCAAACCTGCAATTGCCGCCGCCACCACCGCAGATCCCACAAGACTTCATTACATTTTTCCAAGTGATGATGACTAACCAGTCTGCCCTCATGGAGCGGCTATCAGAAAATGTTTTTGGTTTGAAGCAGGAAAAAGCATCAGCAGAATACACCATGGAGGTGCTTTCTAAAAACATTCAAGATTTTCAATTCGATGAAGAAAATGGAGTCACATTTTCTCAGTGGTTCGAGCGTTTCGCGAGCACATTTCAAGAAGACGCAAAAGCATTAACAGAAGATGCTAAAGTTCGTCTTCTTTTAAGGAAATTGGGAGCAGCAGAGTACTCACGATATGTGAATTTGATTCTACCCAATACACCTGCTAGTTTCGATTTTCAAACGACAATCGAAAAACTTAGCAGCATATTTGGGCAATCAGAATCCATTTTCAACATGCGCTTCCACTGCTTACAAACCACGAAAAGCAGTTATGAAGACTATACAACGTACGCAAGCCGAGTCAACAAAAACTGCGAGCAATTTCAATTTGGGAAGCTCACAACTGAACAATTTAAGTGTTTGGTGTTTGTGAAAGGTTTGCATGCTTCGTGCGACTCAGATGTAAGATCAAGATTGCTTGCACTGCTACAATCGGGAGACGAAGCAAAAATTACCATTTCGAACTTGCTAATGGAATGCCAGAGGATTGCGACACTCAAGCAAGACACTCAATTGCTCGAAACAACATCACTCAAAGCAAATGCAGTTTCTTATGGCAACAAGCATCAGCAGATGAAAACTCAGCACAGCAACAATTTGTCATCAAATCATTTTGCATCAAGCAGTTCCACATCAGTCAAGTCAGTGCCACGTACACCATGCTGGGGATGTGGTGGTATGCATTTCACTGCAAATTGCTCATTCAAGAACCACCAATGCTCATCATGTAAACGTACTGGTCACAAAGAGGGATACTGTTCTTGCTTTGCCAAATCAAACACAAATCGACCATCATCCAAACGCAAGGTCAAAGTCAACAAAAGGCAACAAAAATCAAATATGGTTTCTATCAACGCACTTCAAAAATCAAAACGTAGATTTATACAAGTCAGTATAAATGGAGTAGCACTCAACCTTCAACTAGACACTGGAGCTGACGTCACAATTATATCGAAGAACAATCGGGAGCTGTTGGGAAGCCCAAAGCTTTCTTCATACAACAGTTCAGAATCGGTAATCGATGCTCAGGATAAAGCTATTAACATGCTTGGATCTTTTATTGCAGATGTTAAACTGGAGGACAAGACAGTAAAACTGGCCTGTCGGGTTGCTGACCTTCCGAATTTAAATCTTTTTGGGATAAATTGGATGGATGAGTTTGGTCTATGGGATCAGCCGTTCGACAACATCAGCAAAACACTCCGTTTAACATCAACAATTTCGGTCGATGATCATATTCGAAAAATAAAGAAAGACTTCGCCGACATTTTCAACGAAGCCTTAGGCCATTGCACCAAATTCAAGCCGAAATTATATTTGAAGGAAAGTGCTACACCAGTTTTCCGAGCAAAACGACCAGTCCCATACGCAGCACTCCAGCAAGTCGAAGAAGAACTGGTTAGATTGGAACGATTGGGTGTTATAACGCCAATAGACTTTTCGGAGTGGGCAGCACCCATAGTTGCCGTTCGTAAAGCCAATGGAAGCATAAGGATATGCCCCGACTATTCAACAGGTCTGAATGATGCTCTACAGCCACATCAACATCCGCTTCCACTACCTGAAGACATTTTTGTGAAACATGCGGGTGGCATGTTCTTCACACACATTGACCTGTCAGACGCATATCTTCAGGTAGAAGTAGAAGAAGAAAGCAAAAACTTCCTCACAATCAACACCCACAGAGGCCTGTACAAATTCAACAGACTTCCTCCTGGAGTCAAAGCAGCACCAGGAAGTTTTCAACAAGTCATGGATAAAATGCTCAGTCAGCTTGAAGGAGTTTCAGCGTTTATTGATGACCTTTTGGTATCAGGAACAACAATTGAAGAGCACATCCAGAGACTAAATAAAGTTCTAATAAAACTACGTGAGTATGGGTTTCACATCAAAATGGAAAAATGTTCATTTTTTCAGCCCTCACTCAAATATTTGGGCCATATTATCACGGCAACTGGTCTCAAACCAGATCCGGAAAAGTCAGCCGCCATAGTCTCGATGCCAGAACCACAAAATGTATCGCAGCTCAGGTCTTTTTTGGGAGCCATCAACTATTATGACAAATTTATACCCAACATCAGCAAATTAAGTGGCCCTTTGCATGAGCTACTAAAAAAAGATAGCAGATGGTTATGGACCAAAGCATGCCAAGATGCTTTCAACGACTTCAAGAGCATCCTTACTTCAGATCTGGGTCTTACGCATTACGATCCGCAACTACCAATCATAGTGGCAGCGGACGCATCGAACACTGGCATCGGTGCATGCATATCTCACCGAATCAAAGACGGCACCATCAAACCAATTCAACACGCTTCGAGAACGCTCACTTCAACAGAACAGCAATACAGCCAGGTGGAAAAAGAGGGTCTTGCGCTCACATTTGCAGTGAAGAAGTTTCACCGTATGTTGTTAGGACGTCACTTCACCCTTCAGACAGACCACAAACCACTTCTGTCAATTTTTGGATCAAAGAAGGGAGTTCCTGTTTATACCGCAAACCGGTTGCAGCGTTGGGCGCTCATTTTGCTCAGGTATGATTTTTCTATTGAATATATTTCCACTAGTGACTTTGGAAACGCGGACGTTTTATCGCGTTTAATAAGTCAACATCCAAGGCCTATATCTGAAGAATATGTCATAGCTACTACTACTGTGGAAGAAGAAGCCTGTGCTGATTTGAAGCATACCATTCAGCAACTGCCACTTACATTCGACATGGTACGCAGTGCTACATTGAGCAATCCAGAACTGAGTCGAATAAGTAAATTTATCAAATCAGGGTGGCCAAACAAAAAAAATCTATCTTTAAACGAGCTTCAGTACTACAATAGACGGGAAGCATTATCACTCGTTAACAACTGCGTCATGTTTGGAGATAGACTAACTATTCCCGATGATTTTCGTACCAAAATACTGCGCCAAGTACACAGAGGTCATCCAGGTATCGAAAACATGAAGGCGATAGCGAGAAGTTACATTTACTGGCCGCAAATCGACAAAGACATCGAACATTTCGTGAAGCAATGTTCAAGATGCCAATCAGCATCAAAGTCACCAGTGAAAACAACACTTCAATCATGGCCTCTCGCAACGGAACCTTGGGAACGTGTGCATATTGATTACGCGGGCCCAATTCAGAAAACATTTTACTTGCTAGTAATAGATGCTCATTCCAAATGGCCAGAAATCATAGAAACGGCATCTTCAACCTCTACAGCTACGATCAACATCTTGAGAGAAATTTTTTCCAGACATGGATATCCGAAAACACTG
The DNA here is from genome assembly GCA_916050605.2 of Platycheirus albimanus. Lineage (NCBI taxonomy): Eukaryota > Metazoa > Arthropoda > Insecta > Diptera > Syrphidae > Platycheirus > Platycheirus albimanus. The sequence continues at coordinate 142,861,344 of OU696696.1, forward strand.
GTTTCCGATAATGGAACGCAGTTTTGCAGCCATCAGTTCAAAAGCTTCTGTGAAGCAGCTGGTATTTCTCACATGAGAACTGCACCGTTTCACCCCCAATCTAACGGTCAAGCGGAAAGATTCGTCGACACGCTCAAACGATCGCTTCAAAAACTTAAAGGGGAGGTAACGATCCAGGAAGCTCTTCAGCAGTTTCTGTTCATGTATAGAACGACTCCGAACCGCAACACACCGAATGGTACATCGCCAGCAGAAGCATTATATAATAGAAAAATCAGAACATGGTTGGATCTTCTATTACAGCGAAATTCAAAGCAGCCTCTCATCAACGAAAAGCAAAACCAGAGTTTCAATAAACATCACGGAGCAAAGCTCAGATCGTTCGCAGTAGGAGATAAAGTTTTCGTTAAGCTTTATCGCTTAAACAAAAGCAGTTGGATTCCTGGTGAAATACTAGATAGAGTTGGAGCAGTCAACTATAATGTGCTAGTGAGCACAAGAGACAAGTTAGTTCGTGCTCATGCAAACCAAATTCGACCAAGATCAACTACACAGACAGCATGGTCACCAGCAACACAACTTCCTCTTTCATTTCTTTTGCAGGATTTCAACATGGAACAAATTCCAGCAATCAGAAGTCCTGAGGTCCCAGCCAGTAAAAGCTCACACCCAAGAAGACTTAACTTAGAGGTAACTGGCACCAATCTTATGCATTCCAGATTGCCAGAAGTCATAGTTACACCACCACCTATCCAGAGAACATCCAATCGAAAACGCAGGCCACCCAAGCGGTATTCTCCTCCCTCTCCACCAGCTAAAAGGGGAGGTGTTGCCACCTTAAGAATATAAAGCCTCTAGGACAGCTCTGGATGACAGCGACAGATGTCAGGAAGAAAAGATTTGTCTCGGAGTTGTCAAGTTGAGAAGCAGCATTGTGAATGTTCTAAAAATATACTTAAGAAATATAATTAAATTATTTTGTTACTGCCTCATTAAAATAAACTAAATAATACTAAGTTGTTAATTAACGTTGAGTCTTTTCTTTACCTAGAAAGAAACACAACACATTGTTTAGCAGATATAATAGAAAACATTAAGAATCTCAAAATTATTAAAAACGAAAAATCATTCAGTCTTCAACCACTGAAACATCTTCTTCACCATGTATTAAGGTCCCAGCATGCGACACTGAGATATTTGCTGGTGATTATTTGACATGGCCGTCCTTCAGGGACATGTTCACGGCTGTCTACAGCAAACATCCCAAATTATGTTCCGTACAAAAACTTTTTCACCTACGTGCAAAAACAACCGGTAACGCATTAAACATAGTTTCCAAGTTCCCACTTACAGCTGACAATTTCAAATTAGCTTGGGCTGCTCTGGCAGACCAATACGAAAATAAGCGAATATTGGTTAACAACCAACTTAAAACGCTGTTCAATTTACCTTTCATTACCACCGAATCTAGCCAACAAATTAAAGACATTCAACGTCAAATAAATGATGCAATGTCGAATCTTCAAAGCTATAAAATAGCCACTGTCTCTTGGGATCCAATCCTCGTATATTTGTGTTCGAGTCGGTTACCAGAAGTAACATTATCTTTGTGGGAACAATCAATTGAAAAACCCTGTGATATTCCTACATGGAAAAACTTAGACTCATTCTTAACCAACCGCTACCGGATATTAGAAACAGTGTTAAATGTAATGGGAAGCTTAATTCTGCAACGGTGTCTAAGTCAGTTAAATACTCAACCTCGAAAACACCCCAACATAAGGCATTTCATGTCAAAACAAACCACAATTCACAATGTAAACTGTGCAAGGGTTCTCATCATTTGCGATTTTGCCCAAAATTTACAAAAATGTCCGGGGAAGAAAGATCAATAACTGTTAAGTCTTTAAACTACTGTGCCAATTGTTTATCTCCAACGCACTTAGCTATTGACTGTCGAAGTAAATACTCTTGCATGCAATGCTTACAAAGACATCATACGCTATTACATACTAACAGTTCCTCAGTTTCCATTCCTAACAAGCCTGCGAACAATTTTTCAAATCTTATATCTAACTCTGCTCCGTCTTCTACAAAAGTTTTCCAACCATCTTCTTATTCTCAACAGACAACCGAACCTTGTATACAGTCCACTACAAACCCTGTTAACATTCAAAGCTACGTTTCTCGACACAACAGCAAAATACTTTTGGCAACCGCTCTTGTTGATGTTCATCATTTAGGAGATCAGTTTACTCTTCGAGCTTTAATTGATCCTGCCTCTGAAGTTACATTTATAACTGAGCATTCACAGAGAAAATTAAAGCTACCAGTGAAGCCTGTTGAAGCTTCGATCTCTGGAATGAGCGATGTCATTACATCCACTTCCTCTAAAATGTGTTTCCTAGTTCTCGGTTCGAAATACGAAAACACAACTATAGCCGGTGTAGCATACGTTTTGAAGCGCCTTACAGGTAATCTCCCTTCGTGTGAAATATATCCAACGGAAATTTGTCCCATAGATTTTAACCTTGCGGATCCTTTCTTTTACGAAAGCTCCCAAATTGACCTCGTTATTGGTGCTGACCTATATCCCTCAATTATAAGGGAAGGTATTCGTAATCAGGTTTTTGGTTCTTTGCTAGGTCAAAATACCATTTTTGGTTGGATCCTTTCAGGACCACTACAAACTAAAGAAATTAAAAGTTTTTCGACAATTATTGTATCTAGTCTCAATGAGTGTTCATTAGACCAACAAATTTCAGAGTTTTGGAAAGTGGAAGAAGTTCCCGAATCCAAAAATCTTTCGCCATCTGAACAATACTGCGAGGATTACTATTCTGCTACTACTTGCAGAGATGTCAATGGTCGTTACATTGTTAAACTTCCGTTTGAACAACCAACTCCGATTCTTGGGCGATCCAGAGACATTGCATTTCGTCAATTTAAACGAAACGAAATTTGCTGATCTAACAAACCCGAGTTACATTCGCATTACAATACCGTACTTCAAGAGTATGTTGATCTTAAACACATGCATAGGATTTCACCCAATGAAGTTTATCGTAATGACGAAATCCACTCATTTTATCTACCACACCACGAGGTACAGAAGCCTGATAGCATAAGTACAAAATTAAGAGTAGTCTTCAATGCATCTAACGCCACGAGCAATGGCACCAGTCTCAACGACATCTTGCATCCCGGTCCAGTACTGCAATCGGATTTGATGACCCTTATTTTGGGATGGCGTTTCTTTCGATACGTCTTCAATGCGGATATCGAAAAGATGTATCGCCAAATAAAGGTTCATCCTGAGCATACATCCTTTCAACGAATATTGTTCCGTGAGCCAAAAAATAGCGAAATCAACGATTATGAGCTTAATACGGTTACGTTTGGGGTCAATTGCGCTCCATATCTTGCTTTAAAGACTTTAAAAAGGCTCGCTGATGACGTCAAAGAGTCTTTTCCACTTGCTTCTTCGGTCTTGCAAAATGACTTTTATGTTGACGACGTTCTCTCAGGAGCGCATGACCTTGAAATAGCCTCAAGAACTCAAAATGAACTTATAATGGCTTTAACTTCAGCGGGATTTTCTCTACGTAAATGGACAGCCAACTGTACTGACCTTATTAACAAATTTCCGCCCACTGAACTTTACAATCAAGAACTTCTTAAGTTCGAAGATAAGAGCAATACCAAAACCCTTGGCATTCAATGGAATGCTAAATCGGATTCTTTTCAGTTCTTTGTTCAAAGTTTCAGTTATAGCTCGGTTATTCGACCCAGCAGGATGGTTATCACCGGTAATCATCACTGCTAAAATTATTATGCAGCAAGTCTGGAAAGATGGGACGTCTTGGGACCAAAGTCTAATGCCCCTAACGTGTCATCGGTGGAAGGAATTTTTCGATAATTTTCACGAAATCGAGTCTATCAAAGTACCGAGATGGATTCAATACACTCCCTGCTCAAATTCAATACAGGTCCACGGCTTTTGTGATGCATCCGAGAGTGCATATGCTGCCACTCTCTATTTGCGTATCGAGAACGATACTCAAAATTGGATAACCCACCTTTTGTGTGCCAAAACTAAAGTAGCCCCGGTGAAAACACTTTCACTTCCACGATTGGAATTATGCGGTGCTTTGCTACTTGCCAATCTTGTTAAAAAGGTACTTCCTCAACTTAACTGCGAAAAATACCAGCCCTTCCTTTGGACAGATAGCTCCAATGTTTTATGTTGGATAGAGAAACCTTCAAGTACGTGGGCTACCTTTGTGGGCAACAGAGTATCTCTCATAGAAGAAAGTACCTCCAATGCCCAATGGATGCACGTTCGTTCTGCTGACAACCCAGCTGACCTTGCTACTCGTGGGTTGACCCCGAATCAACTCAAGGAAAATAATATTTGGTGGACAGGTCGACCGTGGCTTAGTCAAGCTGAACAGTTCTAGCCTAGATCACTTTTCGCATGCCCAAAAGAAAATGAATTGGAAAAAAAAACCAATCAAAGCATACCACACTAATGTGGATGTTGTCAACATCGAATATATCATTGGAAAATTCTCATCTTTGCCCAAAGTATTAAATGTAGTAGCCTACATGCTTCGTTTTCTTCACCGAACTCATCCAAAATTAAAGGCTGAGTTCAATCATGACTCTAAGGCTTTAACCTATGAAGAAAGTGTTCGTTCAAAAAATCTTATCATACGATTAACTCAAGCCACATTCTATCCCAAAGAGTACTCCTTACTTTCTAAATGCGAAAGAATTCCAGTTAAAAGCGACCTAGCAAACCTTAATCCTTTCATGGATTCCAACGATATTCTTCGAGTTAATGGAAGATTAGCTCACTCATCGCTCTCCTATAACGAAAGGTACCCAGTGATTTTGCCTTACCATGCTCACATTACAACACTCATTATTCAATTTATTCACAAAATTTCACTTCACGGTGAAAACCAATTAATTTTGCGTTTGACACGATGTGAGTATTGGATTCCGAGGTTAAAAATCTGGTTAAAAAACTGATCCGACTTTGCAAGATTTGTACAATTCATAGAAAGGAAATGAAACAACAAATTATGGCAGCTTTGCCTGTTGAGCGTACGGAAATTTCGCTGCCGTTTACTAACACTGGATTGGATTTTGCTGGTCCATTCACACTCAAAACCTTTTCAGGTCGCAACTGCCGATTATCCAAAGGATATGTGTGTTTGCTTTCTACAAAGGCTATTCATTTGGAAGCTACTAGTGACCTTTCCAGTCAGTCCTTCTTAGGAGCCTTGAGCCGATTTATTGCGCGTCGAGGTATGCCAAAATCAATTTACTCTGACAATGGCACGAATTTAGTCGGTGCAAGCGAACTCATTGCTAAGGATTTCAAGGCATTTAAACGATCATTACCGTTAATAGCTTCCGAGCAATACAATGACCGCAATTTTTTTGTTTTTTTTTTTTTATAATGCACACGCGCTCAAGGGGTTTGTTATAGCCCTTTTAATGATAAGTCACAGCGCGAGCGATAGGAAGTTAGGAAGGAAGGGAAAGGCGGTGTCGATGAACATTGATCTTGAATGTTTGAAGATCAAAATGGCAAGGAAAAATTGTGCCAGGCAATCCATTCCACATTCGTGTTGTACGGCTAAAGAAAGAATCTCTATATTTCACGGTACGTCCGAAATTGGGCTCAAGTGTAAACTGATGAGCGTTCCTAGCAAGACGAGTATTACGGGGGAGTTATACTCGAGTTTAGGGCGTATAAACGCTTTGTAAATTGTAGCCAGATCAGAAGGGGTGAAAAACTTCTTGCATCTATTAAGAAAGCCTAACATCTTGCAGCATTCTTGGCAATCTCAAGTATATGATCATTCCAACGAAGATTGTCACTGATACACATACCGAGTACTGATAGCTTTTCGGCCTCCTCGATGCAAGTACCATTCATGGATAATGGCATAGGGGGTATGTTTAGCTTCAACGACAAAAGACAGCATTGAGTTTTCGACGCATTAAACTCCACACGATTTCTAGTACCCCAATTCACATTGCTGTTTAAATCGGAGTTTAACGAGCTTATCATACGATTTCGTTGTAATAACACGTCCGAAGGCGAAGGCCGTGAATTATCAAACGTATACGAAAAGTTGAGGGTTGAGTCGTCAGCAAAACAATTTAATGGACTAGAAGTCACAGACAAGAGATCATTTATAAAAATGAGAAAGAGAGTCGGAGACAGAACGGAGCCCTGGGGCACACCACCATTTTGTGGAGATCAGACTTGAAACCGTCTAATACAACTTTTATTGAACGGTCCAGAAGATAGCTTCTAATCCAACGAATAAGAGTATCATCGATACCAAATGCACGCATTTTCGATAAAAGAGCTTCATGCCAAACTCTATCAAATGCCCTTGAAATATCAAGCGCAATAATCTTGCTTTCGCCAAAGCGATGCACAGATTTGTTCCACTGTTCGGTGAGATATGCCATCAGATCACCAGTGGAACGATTGCTACGAAAGCCGTATTGCCGGTCATTTAAAAGCTCCCGATCTTCGAGATATTTCTTGAGCTGACGATTTATCAGCGTTTCCATGACCTTGGAAAGAAGGGACGTAAGTGCAATTGGTCGGTAGGAGGGGGAGGAGGAGTCACCTTTTTTTGGGACGGGCTGGACAAATGCCGTTTTCCATCTACTAGGAAAGATTCCTGAACGATAGGAAAGATGGAAAAGCTTACGCAGTGGTTTTGTCAGCGATGAAGAACACCTCTTCAGAAGAATAGGGGGTATGCCATCCGGGCCAGCGGATTTGTGTATATCAAGATCTTGAAGAACTCTTGCTACTGTACGAGTGCGGAAAAATACCTGTCCCATAGAAAAATTAACGTTCTCAAGTACAGGAGGGGCATTGTTGCTTGCAGGCAACGTAGAACTTGCAGCAAAATGAGCAGCGAGCATATTCGCCTTCTCTGAAGAGCTGACAATTGGTTTATCGTCGACGATGAGCGTTGGAACTGATGATGACGTTGAGTTCTTGACGTTTTTTACAAATTACCAGAAGTTTTTACTGCCTTTGGGACATTGCAGAATTTTTTGCCGTAACTTCTGGTCATGCAAAAATTTCGTTTTATGGATAACGGAGTTGCACGAGTTCCTAACTTGTTTGTGTTTCTTCCGGTTTTCCTCAGTTGGGTTGGCTTTATAGGATCGGAAGCTTACTTCTTTCAACCTGATAGCTTCTTTACACTCTTCGGTAAACCAAGACTTTTCTTTTGGTTTGATACATTTTGTTCTGTGAGGGACAAAAGTTCTCATTCCAAGAAAAATCACTTCTGTAATCATCTCAGCACTGGCATCAATGTCATTATCGAGGAAGCATAATGACCAGTTAAAGTTGCGAAAGAAATTATTCAGACCGTCCCAGTTGGCTTTCTCGTATTGCCAAACGGTCCTAGTGGGAATTTTTTCTTTAACTGGATGGTTGGAGATCGAGAAATTAGCTGAAATGACACAATGGTCCGAGGTGCCAAATGGAGAAGTTACTTTAATAGTATATTTATCAGGGTAGGAAGAAAGTAATTTGGAATGGAAGTTCATTCCACCCGCCTGACATGGGCGGTCTGTGGGAAGCTGGATTAGAGCTTTAAGAAACATTTCCGGAAGATCGCTGCTGACCATAAATATACGTTTGAAGAATTTTCTACGCTCCTCGCTAGAATCCAGGCTTGCCTTAAGTCTCGACCGATTTCTCCAATGTCAGACAATTCTGAAGATGTTCTGCCACTTACTCCAGGTCACTTTCTTCGCGGTGGGCCCCTTTTAGCTCCACCCGAATCAGATCTTACCGACTCATCATTGAGCTGTCTTAACAGATGGACCAAGCTTAAAATACTTCATCAACAATTCTGCGCTAGATGGAAAAATGAATACTTATTGGAACTTCAAAAGCGTCATAAGTGGAAGTACCCTCAAGAAAATATAAAGGAAAATGACTTGGTGGTGGTAAAAAACAAAAATCTACCCCCAAACGAATGGCGGCTAGGTCGTATTATTAAAATTTATCCTGGAATTGATAAAAATGTTCGCGTTGCCGATATTAGAACACAACACGGTATTATGACCCGTCCAATCGTTAAACTTTGCGTTCTTACCACCGATTAGAAAATTTATATTTTGATTTATTTTCAGTTTATGAGTCATATAGTTATATATAGCTTAATAATGTAAGCTTAATGCTTAAGCTTCTTGCACTTGATTTTAAACTATTATGCTCGCTTTATTATTTTATAATCATTATGTTTGTATAAATTTCAACACACACTTATAACTATGTAAACTTTTGTGATTATCTTCATTTTTCCACTTGCCTAATTTTGAACTTTATCTATATGTATTTGTGGTGAAACTTTATAACAGGAGTGCATTTGCATCTTATGTTGCTGCAAGGGGGCCGGAATGTTTACGGCAGAATTATGTACTAGATTGCCTTCACAATATTTCATTTTGGCACTCCTAAATGACAGCAAGATTTCGTTTCTAATTGCAAGTTAATTCTCACCACACTTTAAAAATGTATCCCCACCTGCCTATCAGGTTTCTATCTAACTTCCTCTTCTTGTTTAAACCTTCATCGGAGTAAGTCCTTGAATAAAGAAATTGCTGAAATTAAAAGAAACAAAAACCACTGTTTTTTCATATCGACTACGTCGGAAAATTTGAAGACAAACCAGCGCCTCAGAATCAACTTCGTAAGCAAGCAAACAATACATCTTGCCTGTTTTCACTTATAATAGTTTTTTTTAGTTTTTTTCTTGTATTGGTTGAGTTCTAAGTGTGAGAAGAGTGTCCCTACTCATTAGTAGATATACTCTGCAATAGATTTCTATGTTTCAACTTTAAACGTCTTTCAACGCTAACAGCAAAGCAGCTTTGTGTTTTCCCGTTTTTTAATATTTTTTTTTTTTACAGTTTAGTCATTTTTACTTGAATTGCCCCCAGCTCTTAAACGGGGTGAGATAAGCCCCCCTACCCAGATAAAACAATGTTTGTTTTTGACCCCAATTTTCAATTCTTGGCATCTTATTCTTGCCCGTCAAAGATGTTGCATCATTCATATGGAGAAGTGGGTTATCATTTCGTTTTTAATATTAAAAACCAGCTCTTAATAGCAAACACACAATACCAAAAACAAAATCAAACTCTTTTTGTTTTCCATGCAAACAAGAAAATCATGAAATCTATAGCAAATCTGAGAGCAAATATGAAATTGTCATGGAATTCACCATTAGTTATTTTTTGTTTGACTACCAAAATATTCACTACAAGTTATTTTATATGGCAAGTGATGCTAATTAAGAAGTAAACATTTTCAATCACAATAACACTTACATGATCACCATAATTTCTTCCTGAGAGCAATCCTGCGCCTCCAATGAGTCCACATATAACATTTGATACAATCGTGCCATACAAATTAGTCATGTTCATGACATCAAACTAAGAGCCAGAATTTGAAAATTTGAAATTTATTACAACTCACTTTCATTATTACCTGGTGGGGTTGCGATACGAGTTGCATGCAAGTGTTATCAATAATCATATTGTTATGCTGCAGTTCTGGATATTCTCTTGCCACTTTATTGGAAACTTCCAAGAAGAGGCCATCAGAAAGCTTCATTATATTTGCTTTATGAATTGTTGTAACCTTTTTCCGGTTGTGAGTCCTAGCGAATTCAAAGGCATAACGCGCGACCCTCTCGGCGTTATCTAAAGTCACAACCTTCATGCTTTCCACTACACCTTTAACGGACTCGTGTTCCAACATTGCGTATTCACCATCGGTATTTTGACGAATCAATATAATATCAATTTCTTTGTGCCTGGCGGGAATACCAGCATAAGATTTACAATGCACAACGTTAACATACAAATCCAATTCATTACGAATTGCAACGTTTCGGGAAATCTCATGCACATCTTCCGATTTGGTTTCAATGTTACCCTTCAGTGCAACGCCATTGCGTTTAATTGAAGTGATGGCATACTCCAAATCGTTACTCCCAACTGTCGTCGGATCAATTTCGATTACTTCAAAGTCAATTGGAGCACCAGAGAAGTGAAAAATTTCTCGAACATAAGACATAAGTTCGGGGCCTATGCCACCGCCTGGAAGCATAGTTACTGCATGACGGCCGCCGTATTGAGCACTGGGAATATCGGTTCCCTAATATATGTACATAGTTTAATTTTAACAGAATAGGCTCTACAATTACAAAAATACTTACAGATAGTTTTTTCTGTAGAGCAGTTTTAGTATGAGAAACTTCTTCTGTCTTTTCTTTAGTAACCAAAAGAGGATAACCCTAAAAATATAAAATTATGTAATGATTGCGCAATACCCACACAACAGCTTATTATGTAATGATGTACAACTTTTCGTACTATCAAACATAATTTTACCCTAGAAAGGAATGGGACTCGGATTAATGGTCGCAAGCGAATAGCCATCTCTCAACTGCTTGTTTTTTTCTTCTAAAAATTGTTTTTGAAAACTTCGGTCATAGAGAAAGTACTATAAAGAATCCAGAGAGAATATATTATGAAGGAGAACTAATGTGGAAAATTTGATCTAAGGTTAGATTAAATTTGCTGTCCAATAATAGCGGCAGATAGCTTTGATAAGTTTTTGTTATTGTGTGTGTGTTTCTTTTGACGTTCTTAATTTGAGGCGTGTTTAACCATACGACAATGTCTAACGAGATTGATTTTTCTATCATGTTATCTTCGTTGGAATAATCTTTAAGCAATTTTTTTTTAGATTTTCGTGTAATATATTTCGACATTAATATAATAATGTAGCTGCAATTAATTATTTCATAAGTTAAAATGTACTTCAATGTCTTTTTAATGTTTTGTAAGTCGGAAAGTTTTGTTCGCAGTTGAGTCATAATTTAATATTGATTAAATAAAGTTCACCGGCTGAACACACCCAACCAAGCAAATGTCAGATTTTTACACACAAGCACGAGGGAATGACTTTTCTGGAAGATCTGAAACGAGGCAGACGTGTTTCTTAATCTGCAAAAATAAAAGTAATCCTAAGCGATCAGTGAATTAAAACTCAAAAAAGACAATTAAAAAAGCTTGACTACGCCAGTAGCAGAATTATTTTTAATTATTTTAACTTTTTTCAATAATTAAAAGCCAAAAAAAAAAAACCACCGGACATAACCCCAATTTAGGGTGACTAGTGAGAACACGTTCATTAAATTAACGCAACAATCTCAACCTGCCCCTCCATGGGAGGAGGAAAATCACGGAAAAAGAAAAGCGACTCTAAAACGAAAGGGAGTCTCAACGCGACATGCGGCAGCTCCAAAGAATTTAAAGCAGCACGCTTATTACTTTTCCTTAAGAACAAAAACGACGACTCTTGCGAAAAGGTGGCAAATAAAAGCCAACCAGTGACTATGGACGACGCTTACACGTCAGAAGATGAGGAAGAGGTTACGGCAGGAGGCACTTGGGAGAAGGTGCCGCGAACTAGAGGCCAAAATTCAAGAGGAACAAGCCCCGTTCCATCTTACATGGAAGTACTTCCGATAAACAGCAGCACTAATCCGTTCAGCGTACTAAGCGACATAAATATTCTACAACGTCAACTTCCATCGACCAGTGGAAACAGGAGCCAAGTAATACCATCCCAACCGACATCTGACTGGCCATCAGGGAGCGATAACACCAGCAAAAAGAACGAGAAAGAGCAACACAAAAAAGACGACGAGGGAACTCAGCAGAGATCAAACATCGAAGGAATCCAAGATCCTACAAAGAAGACACCACAGAGCGCCAAAGAAGGCCTGCGAGACGGCATCAGTCGTAAAAGGGGTAAGTTTTGTCCTCCCATAGTTTTACATAACGTAGACGTTAAAAAATTAGCTGCCGATCTTAAAGAGAAGGCAAATGTAGTAAAATTTGAATACGAATTGCGAAAAAAAGAAAATGTATGTAAGTTATTAGTGAGCGAAGCCGGGGCCCATCGAGAATTAATGGAAAACTTTAAAAGAAACCCAAGTGTTCAGGCACATTCCTTCACCCTCCACGAGGACAAAACGGTTAATCTTATTTTAAGAGGTCTGTGCGCGAGTTTCGCTCCAGAGGAAATCTTGGCAGAACTTGAAATGGTAGTTCCGGGTACTGTAGGAAATGTTTCGCTTTTTAGCACAATGAGGTCCAAACAGACCGAAAAAAAACTCAATTTGTTTTTAGTCAGACTTCATCCAGGCAAAGCCGCCACAGAAGTGTCAGACATCAAACACCTGTTCAACTTCAGGGTATCGTGGGAAAGACCGAGGGGCAATGTGGGGCCCCTGCAATGCAGAAAATGCCAAAAGTTTGGGCATCTTGCCAAGAATTGTGCAAATTCATATAGGTGCGTAAAGTGCAGCATCCAGCACGGTCCAGGTGAGTGCTTGACTAGAGCAGAGGAGGGGTCAAAAGCGTTCTGCGTTAACTGCTCACAAGACCACCCAGCCAATTATAGAGGGTGTAGTGAGTATAAAAAATTCGAGCAGAAGAGGAAAAGTATCTTTCGGGAGGCAAAGGAAGCAAGGGATAATGCCAAAGCTAGCAAAGTAATGCCATATATTAGCAATAAAATCAATTCCAAAACTACTTTTGCTAACCTTTTCAGAAATAATGATCCGATCTCTAGCGATCCATCTTCGGTTTCGAACCAGGCTTCTGGCTCTTCACCCCTCCTCAACTCAGCTTCGGGTTCCCAAAGATTTCCTACTGCAGGCAACAATTATCTTGACCAATTTTTAGGCTTATCAAACGAGCTCTTCGGAATGGAGGTATCCACTCTTCTGAGTGAAATCGAGAACTTCGTAAAAAACTTCAATACTTCAAGAGCCACAATCCAAGAAAAAAGGTTGGGATTTTTAAACATCCTTAACAAGATCCTCTTAAACAAAACAATATAATGTCACTAAACCTTACAACTTACAACATTATGTCCTTAGTCGACCATGGTAGAAGGATTGATCTACTTAGATCCCTTCTATCTAACAAAATTTCAATAGCTTTCATCCAAGAGACAAGACTACTGGCAAACCACAATCCAAAATTAGACCTATTCCACCCTTTGTGGAATTTAAGAGACGACAGGGGGCCAGGCGTGGCCATTCTCATTAGGAACAATATTAACTTTATACCAATCGAAAAGGCGGAAGGGGAGTTCCCATCAATATTTGCGGAAATAAAACTAAAGATAGCAGGTGCACTAAAAAAAATTCTAATAGGATCAATATATTTTCCAGGTAACAGCTCTCCTACAGCTATGATGAGGGAGCTTAATATAATTAAAACTTTATCAGACTCTTATGATTGTTGTATAATCGGCGGAGACTTAAATGCTAAACACCCCAGTTGGGGTGATACTTCTGTTAATCAGAACGGAAGAACCTATTATAAATGGCTATCATCAGTCTCTCCAACGCTTATTAATCTAAACGCTGAGACTCCTACCTTTCCTAGAGGAATGTCTTACCTCGATCACTTCATTATCTCAGCAGATATCGTCAATCAAATAAATCCAAATTTTACCATTTACACACTACATTCTTTTTCAGACCACTTTCCACTTATTCTCAAAATTAAATTTTCGAACTTGGAGTTCGTCCCTACACTCCCAATATTATGTAGAAATTTTAGTAAGACCCATTGGCCATCCTTTAAAAAGATAACGGAGGAAAAATTATTAACTCACCTTCCCCCCGAGAATAGCTGCTTAAGCAATCAATCAATAGATACTTACATTGAAAAATTCTCTAATTCCATCAAAGAATCTATCGACTCTGTGGCACCCTTGCGTGAAATGTCACAAAAGAAAAAATACTCCGACCTTCCAAAAAATATCAAAATCATTTATAAAACTAAAGCCAATTGGCAGAACAAGTTGAAATCAATTTATCACAGCTCATACAATAGATCCTCAGCAGAATATAAAACATTAGAAAAAAGAGTCGCACTCCTAAAAAAAATTATATATGACAGTGTTAGAATATGGCTAAACAACAAATTCGAGGAGAAGCTCTCCAAAATACAGCCCGGCCCCCAAGCGTTTAAGAATGCCCATAGCTTTACGGGGAAAAATAAAAGCCTCGGGTGCTCAAAATTATTGATTAACGGTAATAAAATAACTAACAGTGAACAGATGGTAACTGAATTCAGTAACTTCTTCCAGGAAGTCTACCAGGAGAGAGTACCGGTACATGATCTAAGTTTAGTAGAAGAAGTCAAATTATCCATTAGAGAGGCATATAACAACACCCCACAACATATTTTCATCTTTAACAGCACAGAATCTGCACTTGACAACTCTACCAGAGAAATTTTCACTTCCTTCACGGAAATCAAGGAAATAATAAGAAATCTAAATGGAAAAAAGTCATCTGGTCCAGATGATATCTCTAATTATATTTTAAAAAAAATACCTAACTTAGCGGTCAAATTCCTGGTTATAATAATAAACAATTGTATTAATAATGGGTACTTCCCCAAAGCGTGGAAAATTGCCAAGATTATTCCACTTAAAAAGAAGCCAAACTGTTATTCAGTCGAAAATTTCAGACCAATCTCACTATTATCCAACGTAGGGAAGTTACTAGAAAGAATAATTTTACACCGACTGGATACTTATGTAGAAGAGAGTATTGACTTCATACCAGATTACCAATTTGGCTTCAAAAGAGGCCACTCAACAACTCATGCATTATTAAAAGTACACCAAGACATAACGATAAATCTTAGCGAAAAAAAATGCACTGCAGCCTGCTCGGTAGATATTGAAAAAGCTTTTGATAGTGTATGGAGGCAAGGACTGATCTATAAGATTTTGCAATTAGAATACCCTAGACAAATTACCAACCTCATTATAAATTTTCTCAATGAAAGAAGCTTTTTCATCCAAATAAAAGACACTCAATCATCCTTGATTAGCTCCAACAGCGGAGTTCCCCAAGGATAAATTTTGGGGCCAAGGTTGTATAACCTTTTTATGTACGATTTCCCTCATACTTACTTTGAATCCAACTCAGTGATATCCCAAGCAATTTTATATGCGGATGATACCTTCGTCTACTCGGGTGACGATTTTCCCATAATAGCGACTAGTAACTTAAAAAAACACGTAGACGTTATTATAAACTTTTATAAACGTTGGGGAATAAAAATTAACGAAGCGAAATCAAAATGCATCTGCATAAGAAATGCGAGTGGCAAGGGCAAAGAAGGCGCCGTTCGAGAAAGCAAAAATCTCCAAATGACCCTGGGGAACCAACAAATCCACTTTGGTAATTCTCTTAAGTATCTGGGAATTAATTTCGATAAACTTTTTAAATTTAACAAACATGCTAGACTCACAAAAATAAAAGCCAGGAATATAACGCACAAACTCATGCCTCTATTAAAAAGTAAAGTGCTTAATAAAAAAGTTAAACTTTTATTCTATAAAACGATGATTAGACCAATTTTAAACTATAGTTTCTCGGTATGGTTTTCTATATCGCCCACGGTCATCAGGGAAATAGAAGTTCTGGAAAGAAAAATTCTAAGACTATGCGTCAACAAACATTACGAATCACAAGTGAAGAGATACTCTAATTCTCACATTTACTTGGATGCCAAAGTCATTCCGTTTTCTAAGTACTCTGTCGAGCTCTCGCTTAGATCTCTAGAAAAAATGAGATTCAATGAAAATGAATTAATTCAAAATACTTATATGTCTCAAAAAAACCTGAGGGTGAACGAACACCAATACTTGTCACCCTTTTGTCTACTAAATGAAGAAATTGATTTCACTCTTGATGGGCCCCCTATAGCCTTTTACCAAAAAACAATAGCGGGACAAAATCGAGGATAAAATTAGCAGGAATATATTATTCCAATTCGTATTCAAAGTTTCTACTAAAAGCTAAAAAGAAGAATGAGAAGAAAAAAAAAAAATGAAAAAAATTAAATTAAAAAAAAAAACAAATATAAACTCTTTAAAAAGGACCAAATAATTACAAGTGAACAAAAATAAATAAAGATAAAACAAAGTAACTGATTGGTAAACTATGGAGGACAAAACTTACCCCAATTACCTAGAATTAAGTATATTTTATATTATTTATATCATATTATATTTATATATTGACAAAAATTGAGTACATTCTGTATTCAATTCTCATACTGTGTATCATATAATTACTACTATTATCACTCTATGAGAACATCGTTAAGTAAAAGAAGAATCTATTTATTTTCTATGAAAATCACATACTTACATAATATGTATCTAACGAAAATATACCACTCAGGTATCAAACGAGAATGTTATTCGCTTTCTCTTTAAATTTTCTATGTAATGAATTGTATATTTTTTGTTTTCCCTCCTTTTCTTTATTGTATATAATATCTTGTCGACCATCTGAGTCAAAAGTAAATTGACATATAGTTCAATGAGCAAGAACTGTCAAAATAAAATAAAGAAGCCATGTTGGCATTAGTAAAACACTCAAATAACGTGTGAGAGCCATACTTTATAGCCTCCTATATAATTATATTTATAATTCACAAAGTATATCAATATTGTACAATCGTATAATGTCAGAATCAATGTAAATAGTGCTTAAGAGACTCAATAAATGAATCTGAATCTGAATCTGAGCACGAGGGAATGCAAACAATTTGTAAACGGAATTTCGATTCGGGTGGACATTATTTAATTTTAGTTCTGCCGCAATGTAGATAGTTTATTTAAATGTTAGTATATATGAAGTGTTAATGTATATTTAATACAAAGAAGTCTGAATAAATGTTAATGTACCTACCTATAGTTAATTAAAAAAATCTGAATATTAAACGTGATATTACCGCTACTACTAGCAAGATGGATTGCAACATTGAGGAATTAGATTTAATTAATTTTTCAATAATATATAATAAAAAGGGAATTGTTTTTCTTGACGAATATAAAATAACAACTACCTAGGATTCGTTAAAGGATGCATTAAATACACTTCGTCATGAACATTGTCAGAGTAATAAACAAAAGTTTACAAATGACTCGTTATATGGGAGAAGTGTTCCCGGAAAAAATGAAAGGCCATCGAATAGAAAGCTATAAAAAACTATACCTAACAAATCTTTGGTGAATTCGACACAACCGTTGCCAACAATGGTGGATTTACATTATTCTTCAACGTCTTCATCTTCAAATTTCAAGAAAAGTAATGGTGGATTTACATTATTCTTCAACGTCTTCCTCTTCAAATTTCAAGAAAAGTATGGTGGATTTACACTAATCTGCATCCTTGCTTCTTCAAAAAAGGAGGATACAACATATAAAAGTCATACGCGTTCGATAGAGAGGGGAGATAAAAATGAAGAACATCTTCATAAATCAAGATTATAGGAAATAGGAGAAATGAAGATGAAGATTATGGTGAAGACAAACATGTTCATCTTCATTATAGCAAGTTCTTCTGCATTTCGAGGTTCCTATAATTTCTATAGTTCAGGCCAACAGTTTTTCTCGTTTTGACACCAATTTTCGAATTTTTATGCTCAAAATTGAAATTTTTGCTTGTGAATCACCTGAACGCAACAAAGTCATGACAATGACAACTACTATGTTCTGTCAATTTTTTTTTCATTAATTATCATTTGCCAAACACCAAAGAAATAATCAATGGCAAAAAAGGAAAAAAATACAAAAAAATTGAAAAAGTAAGTAATAGAAAATAATTATTACAAAATTATTATTGATTTTAATTATGAACTATTTATCTATTTATTTCAGAAGACTAACAGCAGCTACAAACGATGCACAATCTTAAGTTATATGAAACCTGAAGACGATATCTTTCACGTAAGAATCGGCCAAGTTTCTTAACTAATATGATAGCATTTCCACAAACAATCCCCGATGTTTTTTTGTGCCATCGAGAAGAGCGGCATGAACTTGAATCCACAACAAAATGGAACGACTCTATTCATACCAATTCCCAGGTGACAAAAGAACAAAACTAAACTATAACTAAATATCGAGATGCCATCAGAGACCTTCAACAAAATGACATCAAAAAAGCCAAAGAGCAAACGGATATTGCCAAAGATATATACGCCATACAGACTCAAGTTAAATCTAATGGCGACAAGTTTATAGAAGAAGCAGATCGGAACTTGAAGCCAAACAAAATGAAACGAATTGACCAGATTAAAGGACTAAAGTAATAAGATTTAAGTGTAATTGTAGTTTTGGTCTTTTTGAGTTTATAATAAAAAAAATATTTTACTTAATTCTCTTTAATTTCTACAATCTTTTCCTTTATTCGGCATTTTAACTTTAACATTATTTCTTGCTCTGAATACCAATGCAGACTCTCGGGATTTGACAACAGGAGTACACCGCGTCGATCTTTCGGTACCAGCATTGCAGTTGTTCTAGAAAATTTTTTTGGATTCCTTAAGATGTTCGATAAGATCTTGGAACTCTGCGGTCTTCTTAACATAGAATTCCTTGGGCATGTTGGACTTCATTACATTCTGCCTGAGTGGTACGGATCTTCTTGGCACGGCTAGCATACTTAAAAAACAGTCAAGCTAAATATTTGATGAATAGTCAGACAAAGCAAATTTACCTTGAGGGTATTGTATATGTATATCTGCATATAAGTCAATGAACTGAAACATCAATGTTTGACAACTTCTGCTCAAGGAATTATGATACGGAATATGTTTCATGCCATCCGCCAGTTCATTTTTACAATTCCCCAACGCCAAGAGGGATTTTGTAGCGAAACATTCCTTTTCGGAAATCAAAAGGAAGTGCAGTCAAGTCGACCACACTACATGTAGTTAATCGAGTATAGTCGATAACGCGGGTAGATCCCGCGCTAAACGCACTCATTACCGTGGAAAACCACTGCACTGGGAATTTTTTTTTGTTTGCTCGAACGCACCCCATTTAATGCTAATTAGTTAACATGCCATGCGCATCAACAGGAATGGCGGAAACGAGGCATTTTGTTTTTACGTGTATTGGATACAGGACACTATAGAAATCCTACCTTTCGGGTTTAATAAACAAGTTACTAATGCCTGAATTTTTTAAATTAATCTCGAACTATGATATCATAATTTTATTAGAAACTTTTTTAGAAGAAGGTAAAGAACTGCAATATTTTAAATATTTAGAAAACTAAACCTGAAGTTGGATTGCCCTATTTCGATGTTTGAGATGCAAGCAGCGCTTGACAAAATGAAAAACAATAAGGCTGCTGGGGCAGATGGCATTCCAATCGAATTCTACAAGAATGCAACCCCTGAATTTCTCGGTTATATTTTAGATCTTTTGAATAGAATGTTCAGCGAGGAAACATTTCCGAGTAGTTTCCGTTTGGCAAGTATAACTGCCATCTTTAAAAAAGGTGACCCAACTCAACCAGAAAACTACAGAGGCATTGCAGTGTTAAGCTCTATGAGAAAACTTTTTGCTAAGATCTTATACATCCGGCTCTCGAAATGGGTGGAAGATAATAACATAATAAGTTGTTTTCAAGCTGGTTTTCGGGCAAACCTTTCCACGGTAGACCAAATTTTTGCACTTACTAGCATTGCAAGACGATTTATGGACAAAAAAAACCCTTATATGCCATTTTTATTGATTTCAAAGCTGCTTTTGATACTATTAATAGAAGATCACTGTTACATAAGCTAGGAATGATTGGGGTATCTACAAAATTCATTCGGATTTATGAACAACTCCTATTAAATATGTCTGTGATGGTGTGTAGTGGGAAAAGTCAATCACAACCTTTTAGATCGGAAACAGGTGTACCACAGGGTTGCGTTTTAAGCCCTTTAATGTCTTCACTGTATATTAACGACATAGAGAATCATATACCAGGAGGAGTTTTCTTTGGAGATATTCATATAAAACTCTTGTTGTATGCTGATGACCTCGTTATTCTAACTGATAACCCAGTGACGCTACAGCTTCAAATTAATAAACTGAAAACTTTTTGCGACACATGGGATCTTAAAATAAATGTTACAAAAACAAAAATCATGGTTTTTAAATCCCAATATCGATCTAATGCTTCAATTCGGAACTGGGTTTTGGACGGGTCCAATATAGAAGTGGTAAATGAGATCAAGTATCTTGGATTTGTCTTCTCTCACAACTTAGGTATTAGAAGTCATATTAATCAAAAAATCACTGTTGCCAAAACAGCAATTAACATGATGTGGTCGTCATTTTTTTCGAAGTCCTATGTAGATCCAATATCTAAATATAAAGTTTTCAACGCTACGATAAACAGTTGTTTCTCATATGGTAACGAAGTTTACGGGTATCAGCGAATGGAAGAGTTCGATAGGATACAAACATACTTTTTTAAACGTATTTTTAGATTACCGTCGAACACCCCCAACTATGCTATTTTTGTGGAGTCAGGTTTACCGCCAATCTTCTTAAAAAATCTTAAGACCAACGCAGACTATCTGGTAAGAGTTATGCAAAGACCCGATAACAATTTACAAAAGAGAATACTGCTTATTTCGCTTCGTTGTGGGTATTCTCCGTTCAGAAATTGGCAAGAACTAGCGGTGGCTCATAATATTTCATTGGATCTGAGTGCCAACAATAGTTTAGAGTGGAAAAACATTCTGTATGATTGCATTGCAACTATAGATCAACACATATATCAGACACATTTGGATAGGGCAAGGGAATCTATTTGTAGAACTACTTATAGAAGTCTCAACCTGAACTTGGGTGAGAACAACTATTTTAGGGATGACCTTTCTGTGTCGGATATGAGTATGATCTTTAAAGCCAGAACCGAAACTCTAGATATCAATTTCAGACCACATCGAAACGACATTAATCCTATTTGTTCATTATGCAATTCGAACCAAAATGAAGACATTGTTCACTTCCTTGGGGTTTGTCCTATTTTGCAGGAAATAAGAAGACTTTACTTCAATAAGAGTTTTCTGACGTTGGAAGAATGTGTCAGTGTGTTAAATGGAGAAAAGGGCTGGAAATTGCTTGTTCGCTATATTTCGTATGCAAAAAAATATAGAAATGAGTATTTGAACTTATCTTTATAGTCTTGTACCCCACTCTACACAAATTTTGTTTTAGCTAAACTAAAAGCCTGTTTCAAAAAATAGTTTCAGAGTGCTTCCCAAGCATCTGTTCTTCTCTTCTATTTTTTTGTTTTTTTTTGTTTTTTTTTTTTTTTTGTTTTAGCTAAACTAAAAGCCTAATCATTACATATTGTATTTATATTGCAGTTCATTTACATCTTACTTTTTATTTCACTATCTAAAACCGATGTTTATATAGATTAAAATATTACCAAAAATAAAAATGTATACTGTACCTTTCTTGCAAATATTTTGTAATTCTTTAATTTTGTATCTTGTAATAACTTTTTCGTTATAACTTTTTATTTATATAACATATTAGGAATTTTGTTATCTCTCTTTAAGATTAAATTTAGTTGTCAAACGGCAGACGGCTTACATGCCATGCTTTAAATTCTGTAAGAAAACCGTTTTTTGTATCTTTTAAATATCAATAAAGATGTTATCTATCTATCTATCTATCTAAATCCTACCACGTTGCGTAGAAAAACGCACGCCGACGTCGGTTTGTTAAACCAGTTGGGCCGGTCTCGTGTTGCAACACTGTAAATCATTGTTCATTGGGAATCTCAACGAGCCCAGCATATTCCTGCTGATATCAGGATTAATGCAACGCAGTGGACGAGCCACTACACTATTATTGACCGCGTCCAACACCGAGGGTCGTCTAATCGAGCCCTTTGGCAAAGTACAAACCTTCTCCGCTGGTAAACAATTTCCTGAAGAAACAGTAGTAACCAGACTCCACAAAAAGAAAAAAAGAAAAAAAAAAAGAAATC
Source organism: Platycheirus albimanus (assembly GCA_916050605.2). Lineage (NCBI taxonomy): Eukaryota > Metazoa > Arthropoda > Insecta > Diptera > Syrphidae > Platycheirus > Platycheirus albimanus. The sequence continues at coordinate 142,883,333 of OU696696.1, forward strand.
CTACCACGTTGCGTAGAAGAACCATTGTATATATAAACTATAGTATTCCCACCTTAGGTGCGCCATCTATCGACGAAAAACTAAGCTCTAGAATACCATGGGAAGCAACAACAACAATTTCCACCATTTTAATTGTTGTTGTTGCTTCCCATGGTATTCTCGAGCTTAGTTTTTCGTCGATAGATGGCGCACCTGAGGTGATAGTACTATAGTTTACATATACAATGGAAGAACCCACCCAGACGTCGATGCAGACGCCGAAGAAGCAGTAGGCACCAGACACGACGAAAAAGAAAAAGAAAAAAAGAAAAAAAAAAGAACCACCCCCCCCCTGTAAAAAAAAAAAGAAAATTTCAAAAGTGATTAGCTTAGAGTGTTTGTGTATGTGGCATAGCCACCGAAAATAGAAAAAAAAATAAAGAAAAAAAAAGAAGAAAAAAGAAAGGCATTCTCATCTAGTGAGCCCCTGTGCTTGTAGTTATATTGTAAAGAATACCCAGTGTCTCGCGTTTGTTCCGAATGTCTGCAAAGTAAAAAAAAAAAAAAAAAAAAAAGAAAAAAAACAAAAAAGCAACAAGCAATTAATAAGAATTTTCATTAATAACATTATTACGTTTAAGTCTAGTTACCTGACTAAGGCAGAGTGCACTCCGGCCAGCGTCCTGAAATAAACTTGGTGAGTAATATTGATTAATTAAATTATATTGTTAATTTGGAAATTTGTGATTGCTTAGCTGCTTTACGTCCCTGATTTAATATTAAAGTAAATATATTGAGTGCTTGACACATTTGTAATTTTTTTTTGGTGAGGACGAGTTTACAGTCGGGTCCCTCTTTTAGGTGACTTACTTACTTTTTCATAAAGCTACAGTCAGCTCCCCATCATCCGGAAGCTAGAATAAAATAGTTTGTATATAGTGATACGGAAACCGTAATATTGGAAGATTTGCCAAGACAATCCCGTAACTTTAGCGAGGTTGAAAACGATTCGACCCGGTCGATCGACAACCGCATTTAGTTTTTTTTTGTTTTTGTTTGGTTGGTCCAACCACGGGATTCGGAAGAAACTGGAGAAGAATTGGGTATTTTAACGTGTGAAATAAATATTAAGGAATTAGCTTATAGTGTAAAATACTTTAACATTATTGTTAGTACTTTCTTGAATCTTTTTCTTGAATGAATTTTTTTTTGTGAATTTTGATAATTGAAAAAAAGTTGAAAATAAATCTTTATGAAGTCGCTTAAGAAAATTAAGAAAATTAATTAAGAAAATAAATTAAGAAGTCCATATAGACTCGGATTTAATATCCTAGCCCCCATAATTTTTTTCTTTGGGAGAATAAAATTAAAAATAAATTAATTCCAAATAAAAAGGTCACTCCGACGACTCGAGCCGTGTGCATAATCACATCAAAAGCGTGGTGGAAGAAAGCTTGAAAGACCTGCAGCAATCACTCTTCAAGGATTTGCCCGGGCTTATCCAGCAAAATATCTCACAAAGCATGAAAGCCCTATTTCCCCCTACGGAACCTCGATTAAGTGGCGAAAATTTAACAAATGGCGATCCGGCACAGTTGAATCCACCAAAGTCTGATGCTAATGTATCAGCGCACGCCAGCTTGTTATCAACCAGCACCCGCTTACGTGATACGCTCAACGACGTAAATAATCCTTCCCATTAGTACCAAGTTCCTACTGCACAAAACCATCAGGAGACACAACACCTTTATCCGGACTACCATCAGAGCGACCACCGTAGTTTTGATCAATTTGACCCTTCTCGTCAAAATCATCAAGCTCCTCGAGCTTATTCGAATCATAGAGGCCGTCCCTCGTCGAACCCGAATATCCGATCACAACCGAGCAGATCGCCAACTAGTAGAATTCGCTAATAATGGCCAAAATCCGCCTGTTTATGATGATTACGATCTCTATAACAGTGGAGTTCAGGTTGATCACGGCCCGTCTCACGGCCAGTCCTACCGCCAGTCCACCCGTCCTTCCTATGTCCGATTCGACTCTCGTCGATTTGAAACCTTGTGGAGTATTCGTTTCGATGACACGCCTAAAGGTATGCCGATTCGAGTCTGAAGTCCTCAAGAACTTCCATATTCTTTTAGTAGGATCCGCTTCAGATTGGTACTTCGAGTATCTAAGAGACCACCCGTACGCAGATTGGCCAACCCTCAAACATGCATTGCTGAATCAATTTCAGAGATACGAGAGCGATCTCGAGATCTTAAAAGCAATCATGGACAGAAAACAAACACCTCAAGAACCTTTCGATGAGTTTTACTCGTCGATAATGCTTCTTAAACGTCAACTAAGAGAACCTTTCAGAGATAGTGAACTCGTACCAATTTTGCGAAACAACATCAACGCACGCCTTATGAATTTTGTTTACCCGATGAATATTCGTTCGCTCGAACATTTCAGAGATGAATGTCGCCGAACCGAGAAAATGTTGCAAGCGCGATAAACTCCTCAAAACCGCACGTCTTTCGCAAGAAACGTCCACGAATTACAACAGCCTTCAGGGGTTGTAAACGATGCAAACTTCTATGAACCTGAAGAAGTTCTCGCGGCATTATCTTTCAATCGTCAGGCTAATCAAGACAAAAAACCATTGAGTACTATGAAATGCTACAACTGCAAAGAACGAGGTCATCTCTCACCTAATTGTCCGATCAAATCGAGTAAGCCACTGTATTGTTATCGGTGTGGAACCGATAATGACACATTACTAGACTGTCCGAATTGTAATTTCCACAAGGGAAACGCAAAATCGAGCGCGATGCCGACTGGGGAATCGCGTTCGACCCAGACAAACCCAGAACCTTAAAAAAAGACGCTTCGACAAACACTCCTACTTCGTTGGAGGTTTGTCAAATCAAGCAGTCCGCTTCAACGTCAATAAAAACCCTTTCCGATGATTTTTCATCACGTCCGTATGTTCAATCCTCTTCATTACGCAGTGATGAAAACTTGAACGGTCCGTTAAAAGTCCTGTCCCGTCCGAAACCTGACTCAACCCTGAAACAAGACCTTAAATATGATCCTGGAGTTGATCCATGGCTGGATGAAGACACCAAAACTAAAATTAAAACAATACCTTTATACAAAAAGTCTTTCGAAGAAAGGCTTGAAAACTATGAAAGGATTAGAAAACGCATCTTTAATTTAGAAGAAGTGAATTTTCCTGACGTTCCCACCGAACTGATGAAAGCCCGCTTAAGAGATGCGAAGAGAGTTGCTTTCCGTAGGCTATTGGAAGAAACAACTCTTGGAGATACCTTACAAGACATCCGACCCTATGCTAAAATCTCTATTGAAGGCCGTAGCATGGCGGGTTTGCTAGACAGTGGAGCTTCCATTTCTTGTTTGGGCAAAGGATGCTTAGAATTCATCGAAACGCTAGACATCCCCTTCATACCCATGAAATCTGAAGTTAAAACCGCTGACGGCAAAGGTCAAAATATCATTGGTTGAATTTCCGTCCTGGTCAATTATGATAAACTCGTAAAACCCCTAGATTTATATCTTGTGCCCGATCTTAGTCAACCTCTTTACCTTGGCGTAGACTTTTGGTCTAAATTTCGAATTGCCCCTCATCTCATTAGTGAAGTGTTCGATTCTGAGAATATTGCCCTAAGGCCACCCAAGTTACTAGCTACACCCTCCGTTGTTAATGAATTATTTTGTCCTCCTAGCTGTATTGAAAATACCGAGGAAAAAGAAGTCAAACCTAGCCCGCCGATGCACGAGCTTTCGTTAGTGCAGAGAAATCGTTTAGAATCCGTGATCTCCTTATTTCCCTCTTTCGCGAAGCTTGGGTTGGGTAAAACCTCCCTTGAAGAACACGAGATCGATACCGGAGATGCTAAACCTGTAAAGCAGCGACATTATCCCATGTCACCGGTGAACTTAGAAATAATCAATCGGGAGTTAGATCGAATGCTCTCATTAGGAGTAATAGAAGAAAGCCATAGCGCTTGGAGCTCGCCGATAGTCCTAATAAGAAACCCGGTAAGGATCGGTTATGCTTAGATTATCGTTTGGTGAATTCGCTTACAAAAGGTGATGCATATCCTCAACCTCTTTTGGAGAGTCTGCTCAGTCAACTTGGAGATACACACTACATGAGTAGTGTGGACCTCAAGGATGCATTCTGGCAGATTCCGCTAGAAAAGGCTTCGAGAGAAAAGACCGCTTTCACTGTGCCAGGACGACCGCTTCATCAATTTACCGTCATGCCCTTTGGGTTGTGTAACGCGCCCCAAAGGTTATGTAGGTTGATGGATAAAGTGATCCCCTCGTCACTTAGGGAATCCGTGTTTGTTTATCTTGACGACCTTCTAATCATCTCCCGTGATTTCGAATCTCATCTCAAGATCCTGAAGTTGGTGGCTGAGCATTTGAAAGCTGCTAACCTCACCATAAATGTGGAAAAATCATTCTTCTGCTTTAAGGAATTGAAGTACCTTGGTTATATCATAGGTCAAGGTAATTTAAAAGCCGACCCAGATAAGATATCCGCTATCAAAGATTTTCCGCTTACCACTACCCAGAAACAGGTGAGGAGATTCTTAGGTATTTGTGGCTGGTATCGTCGCTTTATACGTAATTTTTCTGGTTTAGCCGCCCCTCTGTCCGATTGTCTCAAGAAAGGAAGTACTTTCCCCATTTCTCCTGAAGCAATACAATCGTTCGAGTCTTTAAAAGATGCTTTAACATCCGCTCCTCTTTTAAATACGCCGAACTTTATGAAGCCTTTCACAATTCAGTGTGATGCTTCTTCCAAAGGTATAGGCGCTGTATTATTTCAATACGATGATGAGAACAATGAGAAACCAATTGCTTATTTTTCAGAAAAACTAAATGCCTTCCAACAAAATTATAGTGTTGGAGAACAAGAATGTCTCGCAGCTATACGAGCCATACGCAAAAGTTTCGACCATACGTCGAAGGAAGTACCTTCACTGTGATTACAGATCACGCCAGCCTTAAATGGCTAATGAATCTTTCTGACCTTTCGTCACATTCCACATAAAACATGTAAAAGGGTTGAAATGAAGCAAAGGGAGCGGAAATGGAGTTGGGACGGTGTTAGGATTCAGGGAGTAGAGGAACCGGATGGACATAGGTAGGATGAGGGGTCCGAGGGGAAGGAAAGCAGGATATAGAAGGGAAGGGATTAGAATGTCCGCTACGGAGGCGATGGCATGCTGGCAAGGCACGGCTTAGCTCGCCGGATTAGGGGGGGATCTTACCCCCGTAGCTAGACCTCGCTTCTTTCAAAAAAACATAAAACATGCCAAAATCTTAACTTTAACCACCACTTAAATTTCTCACTCACACTTACTCTCATGCACTAGCGCGCGCACCTTTTCTTCGCTTACACGACCACACATTCTCACCTTCTCACTCCTACATACACACCCACAACCATCCACTCATACACCCTCGCGTCCACCCACAGCCATCCACCCATACACTCGCTTACATGCACGCTACCACCCACTCACAACCACTCACTCTTCCGCACCTACTTACTCTCTCACACACCCTCTCACTTACACGCATACCTACTCCCACTCACTCTCACACACAAACGCACACACACCCACAACCATTCACTCCTACACACACACTTTGGGCCCTGCTGGTGTCCTTGCAGGTATGGCCTTGTCCCACCCCACCTAGGATTCATTCGGTCCGATGTTTATGAATCCCCAAAGTCGTCGGTATTGGATTGGATCGAGGTTAAACCATACTTACGCCACCGGCATCCGCCTTACCGCACCCCCTGAAAACGCCTTAGCAAGCCATTGAGCTTAATGGAAGCTCAGAATGTAACGAAGAATAGGAAATATCATTATTGATTATCTCATAATAATAATTCACAATAATCAATAATGATATTATAAGAATAAAAATTAAAATGAAAGATAGATAATCGAATCACACAAAAATCCGATCCAAAACACGAACCTAAGTTCGAATTCCACAAAATGACACAAGAACCGGAATGATCAGAAAACTACTAAAAATATAATACCTTTTCTTCCCATTCCCCAACTCTCATCTCATCTTCCATCTTCTTATCCTTACAATAAATCTCATCACAGCTCACACACACCACAATCGCACTCTACTGTCAGCCCACATATTCCACCTAACATCGAAACTCAGCAGGTCCAGGAGTACTGTGCAGCTAACCAGCTTCATGCCACTGCGATGCGTGCAATTGTTTATAGGTTTTGGTACACGTAGATGTTCATACATACCGTCGCATCAACACAAAACTAGACTGGAACAAAACAAACCCAAAAATTATTCTCACTTTAGTGAACTTAAACTCAAAAGCGTAACTCGGAAGTTGAACAGACAACTCATCCGAAAACCAAACTCAAACGCCAAATACCAAGTCAAAACTAAACTGAACTAAACTCAAACGGGATGTGTACCATTGCCAGCCTCTAAACAGGAGAATTACTTATAATTGCCACTTAAATCATTGCATATCTTAAGCCGATGCTACTCGCCTTCCCTTGGAAGTGTCCAGGGTTTTTGTTGACTCTTCATAAGAATTCCCCCGTTGAGGGATGAGAATGTCTCCTGCCGCCAAGACTCTCACCACCTATAGCACCAGAGGTATAATTACCCTCTGGCGCGTCCAGGCAATGAAGGTCCAGACGGTGCCTTTCCTTCCACAGTCGCGTCGATCCGCTGTGGGGTGCCATCGCTTACGCTCGCCGGGTGGGGAGTGGTCCTTGCTACAGGATGAAAAGGCTTGTGTTACATTGTTTTATAGCGGATCTACGGCCAGGGTGTTCTTGACCTTGGGGGTTATTATAGTTGAGCTGGGGCCCGAAGTATGCATGGAGCTATAGTGAGATTTCGGAATTTCTGTTGGATCGCTCGCTTCTGGACAGAAGTGAGTAGTCGTAGGCTTAGTTGTTATGGAATTACCTCACAAAGAAGAAGAATGGGGACCATAGGTGGTCGTGGCCCCTGAGAAATACAAAAATAATCTTCAGTGTCCCTGGTTGTCTCAAATGTTGATGGCACTAGAAGAAGGAGGGGAGGGAACAAGGTGTTGTTGTCCCTCAGGCCGTCTTTACCCGCCCATGAACAATATATGGACTACGTCCATATACGTTCCTGTGGATTCGCTTGGCCTAATATATAGTCTGCAAATCCCCCAAATCTGAAAAGCAAAACCAAGGATCTAAATCCTTAACGCAAACTTATCAATCGCCAAAACATCTGAACAAACTCAAAACTCCAAACATAACTTCACTAACACGGACTGTAACTTCCCATGGTTGCTGCTGCTTGCTGGCTCCAGCCGACTCTCCATTGACCTACAAAAACTTAACCGCACATAACGATGTTTTCAAACATCTCGAAACTCAAAACACAAATTTCTGAAATCATCTTAAATAAGAACGCTAACACGTAAAAGTTATTTTTTTAGAAAACGTTATAAACCATTTAATATCAAAAATCTTATTCGAATCTTATACCCTCTAAAAATATTCAAATCTTATTATCACTAATCATAAAAACTTTTATGACCTGCATAACTTATAATTACTTTTTCTTTATAACCGTCACCAAACCAAATTAAATGTTATTATCAATATTCGAATCAAAAATCGTTAAGGTTCCTTGCGTGCGCTGAATTGTTGGCACTAGCGGAACTTGATTCTCTTTATTATTACTCTAACACTAACTCAAAATTGTATCTAAAGCTTCTCAAGAAAATTTAACACTCTTGTTTTCATACGCTCGAACTCTCGAGCGGAGTTATAATGCGTAATCACCACTGTTTCGAATTCAAAATATGTTCAGTTCTCAAAAAAAAAAGAAAAAATTGTTACGACTGTTTAGATTATTATCTAAGACGGTCTCGCAAAGAATATCTTTTTCAGATCTTTGTACTCAGAGATTGTGTAAAAACTATTACTCTTGATCTTATTTGTCGTTACGCAAAATTCTCAAAATGGCTATTATTTTAACTGTTTATCACATTAATCATCACCACAGTAAATTAAAAACAATATATATACAATATAGTTTACAATGGAACAAACTCACCGGGACTTTAGCTCTGAAGTGCACTCCATTTCCAAAGATGATGGTTGATGATACTCTGTATTAGATGTTGGATATAATGTTATTATATATATGATTGTTTCGTTGTCACCACAGGATGATATGTGTTTGAAATTGATTTTGAACTTTATAAAACTCTACGTTAATTTACAGCCTTACTGGCTACTTCAATCAAAACTAGGTAAAAATATTACTTGTACTTTTCAAAACTCAACTCGATCTAGGGTAAAGATCGATATACTTTTTACGTTACGTTACACTTTTAAAATCACTTAATTGAATTATTGCGGTGTGGGTGTTTGCTTTTCGATACGCCTGTGCTCATACAGTTACTCTAACTGTAAAAATGTGTTTTCCCCAAATACGACTAACTGCATGCTTTATGATCTTCTAAACGTGCTTATGCATTCGGTATTCTATATGCTAAAACTCTCCAGAAAGAAAATGATGTTAAACAAAGATTAAATCAAGCTATCCTATTTTCTACGCTTATTATTTTTCAAAATCTCTATCTCAAAAATATCTCGTATATACTTATCGCTTAAATATGCATAAATAGATATAAGGATAAAGCCGCTATGTGGTGGATGCTGAATCGATGTCTTTCTTCCTCGGTTGTGGTGACCATGTGGTGAAGCAAATGTGTTTGACCTTCTTTGAGGATTGCCGCGTGGCTATAGGTGCCGCTACCTACGTCACGTCGTTGGTCCTCAACGTCGCCAAGAACTTAAATGGTCCAGTGCACATGTGCAGATACCAAATGTATAGCGCCAGAATAAAGGAACTCGTGCTCGTGAGTAAATTGTTGTCGTAGTGCTTTGTATTTTTATTAAGGAACTTCCAAAAGAATTCCAGATATCAAGGATGGATCCACAAGAAATAAAAATAAATCGTTGCAGAGACTCTGCTCGGAACGTCACACAAAACTGTCGGAAATCTTCTTAAGCCTGATGGGAATCAATCAAATCTCTCCGATAAAATAAGGCAAGAACTGTCGGAAAACATAAGAAATCTATCGGATTACAAAAAAAAAATGTTGTGGAACGAAAAATCTGTCGGCGTGTCGATGGGCGGGATAACCTAATAAAATAAAATATGTTATCGGTGGTCACGCGGTGCTTTACACAAAGAAAATTTACCTTAATGGGGTGTCTCAGAAAATTTGAGGAAACTTCCTCATTTTTCATACAAATTTTCCTGGCAAGTTGAAAACTTGCTCAACTTGCTCCAATGTGGATTTTAATGCTTGGAAACGTGAATTGTATCACGTTGCCCCTGCCGCAGACTCAAATGTCGGTGTCCACGCACCGTCGTCGTCGTTCGTGGCTTGGGTTTTGTCTCGCCCAAGGCACGCCGATGAAAATTCTTGTTGGCCAGAGCCAAATGTTTTGTGTCGCCGAAAAATTCTTCTTCACAGCCTGATGTACCAACCTGTATAAAAATATGTGAACCGGAGTACTAAATGTAAGCGTAAAGCTAATATATTGGTGGAATAATCGAAATTATTCCACACAAAAATTATTTCACAGACACCATTGCTCACCTTGTTGAGAAATCCTATTGGATTTTATCCATATGTTGCGTGGTTTCTGGGACCAAGTATCCACTGGGGGAGCACTTCTGATTAGTGTGACTGGCTGACGGAAAAGAACTTTCGATTTCCGTCGCCAGTCACAAGAAACTTCGTCTTCCAAAATATTCTTTTAAGAAAAAAGAATAGGTGGGGGCCACGCCAGAATTATTTTTTTGGGTGGCTATAATATGGCTGACGGAATAAAACTGATGAAGTTGGCAATGGTTTGCCATGACAAAATTGATGGAATGGGTGCGCTCAGAAAATACGTATGGTGAATGGTGTGGTGAATAAATAAATCAATATACTTGCATGTTAGAGATGTGCTAAGATGTCACAATTTTACTAATTTTACTCGGTAATTTAGCGAGTGAAGATTATATGCAAGTGTTCTGATTGATAAGCACATATTAAGTTAAGAGCACGTAAAACCATTGGATCGTAACGGCACAGTCGCCAAAAAGGCACGATCCCAATCACCATAAAAATGCAGCCGGATTGCAGACGCCGACTAAAACACAGAACATGCACCGAGATGCATGAGAACAACATGACTCATCGTACTCCAGCTTCAACAAAGAAGATGCCAATACGATGCATCATCTTCCCCCACCACTCCACCATGAGTATTGTAAGGTAACATTAAGACATAGATTTTAATAATTAGTTAGTCTTAAATCTGAACTGAGCATTATAAGTCAGAAATAAGCTGCCCTTAAGGCCATAGTTTTAAAGAAGAATTAAATAAAGTTTTTTAAAACAAACTCCATGTGAGTCTAAATATAATTGGCGACCGTGACAGGACGATACATTTTCTGTTTAACCTGAAATAACCAAGTAAGGGGAAAATTGTTTTCGTTTCGTGTGTGACAGTGAAGAGTTACAACACAAATTAAAAAAATAAGTATCCTTCGAAGAAAGGAGAAAAAATTTTCTAACAAGTGTCCTAAATATAGGAGAAAGTATTAAAAAAGTGAAGAAGTGAAAAATTGAAAATATATTTGAAAAAAATAAAATAGTGGAAATGAATAACGATAATTCCACAAGTGAGAAAAAAGGTGAAATAAAAAATAAAAAATATCTGCTTGATAAAGTAGAAAAAATCAAGAAAGTGTTTAAGTTGGCTGATGAAGATAGAGCCAATAACAATTTATAAAAATAAAAAAAATTTAAGAGAAAAATAGACGGAAAAGTGAATTTAAAATTTTAGTATGACAAATTTCATAGAAGACTTTTGTTACGAAATATTCGAAAACGCGGAACCTTTAATAAATAGTGAAGAAGAAGAAATGAATCACCCTTTCTTGGAATTACTTCTAGAAATTTTATTCTAAGGTATTATGTCACAATCACGCGTAGCTTTACGAATTCTATACCCTGAACTTTGTCCAAGAAATTTACAAGAGTGCTCGGTTAAAGGTATTAAAGACCGCACAAATAAAAAAATTGTTTCACGGGAATTGAATGAATATAATAAAGACAATTACGAATTGACGTCTAAAGATTCAAAAAATTTTTCGAACACAAATCTTAAATACAAACGTTAAAAAATATATATATATAAACTAAAGGTTTCTATCTAGCCAATAAAATAGATAAATAGTGAAAAAAAATATCAATATAAAAGACTATTAAAGGGCAACAACGTAAAGGTAAAACTTGAAACAAAGTTATTACTGTTGTATGCTCCAACATATTAACAAATCAGTGGATCATTCAACGAAAGAATCAGCACAGCACCATCATCAGTAATAACATCAGAAGCAGAATTTTATAGTAAGAATATTTAAAGTATTGTACATTTATTTATTTATATATATATATATATTCAGTTAGGAAAAAATAAAATTGGCAACTGAATATAAAAATTTTTATAATAAGAAAAATTTATAAGTTTGGAAGACCTACTAAATAAATTTAAAAAACTCACGATGACTAACAACATAACTGAAGATACAATCACTAGGCTTATAGCTGCTAGTACTGCAACATTGCAAGCTCAGGTAGCCGCTTTACAAAAAACCCTAGAAAGCGTTACTAATGCTTCATTGGTAACAGAGTATAGGACACAAGATATAGATGACAATATAGATTGCAACGAGTCGTTAGAAGTTATTAGGTCTCTGCCCGAATTTTCAGGAATTCAAGGAGCATATGTAAGCTGGCGAGAGGCAGCTAACAATTCAATAAAGTTATATAAGAAGGGTAGTAAAAGATATTTCGCTGCTTTGACTATTTTTAGGAACAAAATAACCCATTGTGCAAATGATATATTAACCAGTCATGGCACCGTACTTAATTATGATGCAATCATTTCTAGACTAGATTTCGCTTTCGCTGACAAACGTCCTATCCATATAATTGAACAGGAATTGAGTGTGTTGCGTCAAGGCAACTCATCCCTAATAGATTATTACAATTTAGTTAATACTAAATTAACATTGCTGATAAACAAAACAATAATGACTCATGGAACAGACTCAGCTCTGACCAAAGAATTGAACTCTGCTAACCGTAAAAATGCGTTACGTATTTTTATCACCGGGCTGAACGCTCCCCTATCAAACATATTGTTTTCGCTTTCACCTGAAGATCTTCCTAGTGCTCTTGCAAAGTCACAAGAGTTAGAGTCGAATAATGTTAGAGCTAATTTCGCTTTACAATTTCATCGCTCACACGCACCATCATCTAGCCATCATACACGAGATATGCAAAATAATCTCAGATTCCCTCCCAGGAATAATAATGTAAGTCAACCTCGATTTCCAAAGCCAGAACCAATGGAACTCGGTAGTTCTGCTCATAGACCAATTACTTGGCATGAACAAAAACGATTTGAACAAAAGTACCAAAATAATTCATACAACAATAATAACCCATTTAAACAACAACAAAATAGACCACAACCCCAAAATCAGCCACATTGGTCAAAACCTAATTACAACACATATAACAATCCCCAAAGACCTGTTTTTAAAAGAGATAGAAACAGTAGCTCTCAACAAAGTCTTAAACCACCTCCGGTTAAAATGGAGAGAATTAATAACCTTAATGAACAAAAGGACCATTTTTTAGGTCAAGCATCGGTTTGCCACACCTATTGCGAACCATCGGAAATGCACGAATAAAAATTTTACTAGATACTGGGGCTACAAGCAACTATTGTAGGCCAAACTTATTTTTAGAGGAGAAAGAACTAGTAATTAAGAAAAGAGCATTCACCGTCAATAGTGAAATTATTATCGATAAATACCACGATGTATTTATATTCGATACGGATATAAGAGTTTACGTGATAGAGAATTTAGAGTATGACGTACTCATCGGTTCTAACCTATTAAAGCAAATAAATGCAAAAATAAGTTTCGAAAACGAAACTATATCTTATAATAATAGAGTGGAAAAGATCCATTTTGATAATAAAAATACCATTAATAAAGTTTCTGACGAAAGTACAGAAAGTTTGGCTAAGCGAATAGTAAAGGAAATAGAGAAGGAACATAGTTCCATAAATATCTCACTTCCATTCAGGACAGACGTATCGGCGGAAATCCGTACAACGAACGAAAAACCAGTTTGGAGCAAACAATATCCTTACCCTCTTAGTGCAAATAATTTCGTCAATAATGAAATAGAAAGATTATTAAAAGATGGTATAATTAGACCAAGTAAGAGTCCATATAACTCTCCAGTCTGGGTTGTACCAAAGAAAGGTATAAACGAAGATGGAACCCCAAAAAATAGACTCGTAATAGATTACAAGAAATTGAACGAGAATACGATCTCAGACAAATACCCGATACCTGATACCAATGTAATATTGAGTAATCTTGGGAAGGCTAAATATTTTTCAACTATTGATCTAGAGTCAGGTTTTCATCAGATAAAAGTTAAAGAAGAAGATATTGAAAAAACAAGTTTTTCAATTAATAATGGGAAATATGAGTACACAAGAATGCCATTTGGACTAAAGAATGCTCCATCTATCTTCCAACGAGCAATGGACGATATATTGAGGCCATATGTAGGAAAATTTTGTCACGTATATATAGATGACATAATAGTGTTTTCAAATAGTCTAAATGAACACACTGAACACATAAAAAGTATAGTAGAAACCCTTAAGCAAGAATATGAAGATTTCACTTGAAAAATCATTATTTTATAAAGAAGAAGTAGATTTTTTGGGATATGTGATAGCTCAGAATATAATAAAAACAAATAAAGATAAAGTTAAAACAATAAGAGAATACCCCGAACCAAAAACTCTAAGGCAGTTGAGATCATTTCTAGGAATGATAGGCTATTATAGGAAGTTCATCCAAAATTACGCTAACATAGCTAAGCCTTTAACGAAATACCTCCAAAGTGAAAACGGTCAAATTTCGACCCACATGGCAAAGAAAACCATGATAACATTAGACAGCGAAGCCATAAAAGCTTTTGAAAATCTGAAAAATCATTTAATTTTAGAAACTGAATTAAACCAACCAGATTACGATAAAAAATTTGTTTTAACCACTGACGCATCCGACGATGCAATAGGAGCAGTTTTTTCTCAAGACAACAAACCTATAACATTTATTAGTAAAACTCTTGGTAAAACTGAACGTTCCTATGCGGCAAATGAAAAAGAATTATATGCCATAGTATACGCGTTAAAGAACTTAAGAAATTATCTCTACGGTGTTACGAATTTGGAGATCCATACCGATCACCAACCTTTGACCTTTGCAGTCTCAAAGAGAAACCCAAACGCTAAAATGAAGCGATGGCACGCGCTCATAGAAGAATACGCACCAAAACTTATATACAAACCTGGAACCACAAATGTAGTTGCAGATGCCCTTTCAAGACAAAATTTGAATCACATTACAGACAGTTCTTCCACAGATGCTACTCAGCACTCTGCTGAAAGCAGTGATAACATTATTATTACGGAAACAAATAAGCCTTTAAATGATTTTAAACAGCAATTCATGATTGCAAAAGGAAATTACAAAGTTACGGCTCACGAGAGAGTTCAAAACTTTCCCAATAAAACAAGACATATTATCGAATATGATACAGTCGAAAATTTAATAACAATTTTAAAACAATTCCTCTGTCCAGGAATAGTAGCTTTATATATAGGACCAGAAGATCTATATGAAATTAAATCCACATTAGTAAAAACTTTTAATAATAAATTCATAAAGACAAGAATATTTCCCAATGATGTAACTAACAAAGAGGATCAAGCTTCTATAGTGCAACAAACACATACCAGAGCACACAGAAATTACAGAGAAAATTTGAAACAAATTTATGATACTTATTATTGGCCAAATATGAGAAAGCAATTCAAAGAATATGCTCGAAATTGTGAAATTTGCAACAAGTACAAATATGACAGGCACCCGCCGAAGGTACCAATTGGAGAGGCTCCAATTCCAGAGAAAGAGGGGGAATACCTACACATAGATATTTTTTCAGCTCAGCAAACAAAGTATCTGACATGTATAGACGCTTATTCTAAATTTGTATTAGTAAAGCCACTAGAGGATAAATTAAATTTGGAAAACAAAGTCTTAGAATTCTTACAAATCTTCCCCGATTGTAAGAAAATTACATTAGATAATGAAAGAGGATTTAAGTCAATTATATTCAAAAATTCAATGGATAGGTTAAACATTGAACTTTATTTTTGCGACCCAGGTCATAGTTCAACAAACGGTCAGATAGAAAGAATTCATTCTACATTAGCAGAAATGACCAGATGTATTAAAGATGAATATGAGATTATGGACACAACTGAAGCTTTACTTAGAGCAGTCCAAAAATATAATCAGACAATTCATTCAGTTACAAATTCAAAACCTTTTGATATACTTTACAATAAAATTGATCACATTAATGTTCCTAATAAACTGAAAGAAGCACAAGTTAAAATGTTAGAAAGAAACAATGCCAAAAGAAAGATAAAGACTTATAAGCCCAAAGATATAGTTTATGAGAAAATTTTACAATTTCAAAATAAAAACAAAATAAGTAATAAATATAAGAAACAAGTAGTTAAGGAAGATTTAGGAAATAGGATAAGAACAAAAAATAGAATTATACATAAGGAGAATATTAAAAGTTAAATTTACAATTATTTTTTCAGAAAATGAAGACTTCAACAGTTATCTTTTTATTGACACTAACTTTAACAGTTGGCGACATAGTGGATTACACACGAGAACACTATATTTTACTAGAAAATGGTAACACAGCACTTTACGGCGATTACGGAACAATTTTCCATATAACAAATCTAACTTGTAACGTAAATAGGATAATTAATAAACACACACCGATCTGTCATAGGAAGGTACGAGGAAATTTCACACAAAGGAAATATCCCGCCAAGACGTAGAAGCGACATCTGAAATGAAAGAGGGAAATTAAATTGTTCACCTCACATTCAAATATCCAAATGTTCCTTCCATCCTATTCAACTGCCGACAGACTCCGACCTCCCTTCTTTAATATCCTATGGATTATAAAAATAAGGAAACCAATGTCCCCCCGCAATTGTACCTATCAGTGAGGAAGTAGAAAGAGACAAGCAACCCAAAAAAAAAGGTAATCCTTGACTCCTATATCAAGGAACAGCCACTCCGAAGTCCTACGTCAGGGTATCGGTGTACCTAGTAAACCTAGAATTGGGATACTTACATGTTGCTATTGCTGCCTCCTGCTCCTTCCACTCCTTTCACATCCCTTATTATCCTAATTCATCCCGATCACAGAAGCGTGGAACATCCATCAGCCTACCCCAGGTACTGACCACAAAACCCCGCAGAACAGCCTCGTAGGTACCTGATGCCATGCCCACGCCTATCCGCTACAAGAGCTAGGTGTTCCGCTTGTAGCATTACCTCAATGTAGCCTACACCTGGAAACCATAAACCTTACTAATACTCCCATAACTATACCTAGACCACGAATGCTACCTCTATCTATATCATCTTTATACCCAGAGATTCCACTCCGGTTCGCATCAAAAGATCTAACTATGGCTATCTGATTTACGAGAGTTGGGATGAATGTAACCTTTTGCCGGCAACGCCCCCTTTCTAGATGACTGCCCCTGAAGGATAGCCATCCAGAACGGCATGCGACAACTCAAGGTTATGGCCGAGATCGACCGTCGCGGTGGCCGGCAGTACCCTAGCCGCAGCTAGCACAGTCTGGCCATGGGTACTTGCTCCGGGATCTATACGACCGGTGTTACCTCTTTTTTTCTTACACTGCCGACCGATGAACTCTGGTGGTCGAGTTCGAATACTGATTTTAAAAAGCTTAATGGCCCTCATAACTGACGAAGATTAGAAGGTCTTGAATTGACCGTTAAGGTAAGCAATTCTAATGTGCACCTCATATTACAATGAGTGAACGTAGATGACGAGAAAAGAATCGAGATGTATTATTACATCAACCCACAGAACGTAAACCGTATTTCGCGCGATGGAATGCTATCCATAGGTGTTCGTGGAAGCTATGGCTGAACGATACTATCTACGCGTTCGGTTGCCACGAAGTTATACCGAGCGCGGACACAGAGGTGTCTAACTTGCAGGGGAGGGAGGATCTAAGATGTTTGCCGATCCCCCTGGTCTCTTTACCCTCCCAATCTGATGTCAAAAATCATCTCTCTTAACATCAACCTTGGTTGACCGTAGACCTTTGAGTCCCCGAGACTCAATGAATTTTATTGGGCAACCCCTAAGCAAGAAAGCAAGCAATAACTTGCCTGCT
The DNA here is from genome assembly GCA_916050605.2 of Platycheirus albimanus. Lineage (NCBI taxonomy): Eukaryota > Metazoa > Arthropoda > Insecta > Diptera > Syrphidae > Platycheirus > Platycheirus albimanus. The sequence continues at coordinate 142,900,809 of OU696696.1, forward strand.
TAAATACTCGTCTCAATCCATAACATGGTAATCAAACGAGGAACTATTCCCTCATACTCTACAAAAGAGATCTATTCTAAAAGAAACCAAATGTACATACACCGTAATATCATTCCGAGAAGAAGAGAGGAGGATACCACCCTCCCTAGGATAAACTTACTCCATGATCGAACACTTATCAAAAATCATCTAAAAGAGAAATCTAAAAATTCTTCAAAGGAAATGAATAATCAGGAAATCTTCGTATAAACGTTATAAAAGATGGTTTTGTTTTATTCAAAAGTAGCAAAAAAAACTATTAGCTAATGTCTTAGAAATATACTTAAATTTACCTTAATGAACTAAATGGATTCGTACAAAGTGTCCGGACAAACGACTAAAGTTAAGCTATATAACACTATCTTAATTTTCTTGAGTTCATAAAATGACTCGTAGTACAATTATTTGAATTTATGACAGAATAGTTCAACTATCTGCACCTTCTTAAAGGTGAATTAAAAGAGATTAAAATTAGAACGTAACAATGTTCAAAATTATTTAAATTCTAGGACAATGTTCAGTTTATTGTTTAGTATCAGTAAAAGATACTTTATTAAAGTTAGAGTAAGTGTAGTAGGGCTTAGTAAATTCAAATGCAAAAAAAAAAAAATAAAAAGAAAATAATATAAGATAAAAGTAAAGAGTAATGGACAACGATATGCACGACAAAAGAAACAGTAACTAGATCCAAAGATGACCAAAAAGGTGAGTTACCTGGCCTAGTACCAAGAGCAATGACACCAAGAACGAAATTTGGCGTCAATACTTAACGCGGCGGTGAAAATTACTAAAATATTTAACGGAAGCTAACTTCAAACGATGTACGCAAATTAACATGGATCATATCCATGTAACCTGAAGACGTTATACTCAAGCACTTCACTGTAACGTGCTTATTTACGGATAAATAAAAATATAGTTGGAAAATATCTTAGTCTTCATTAAGCATACCGCGGTCTATTTCAAAAGAGAAAAAAAAAACTAACCACAAGAACGAGACGACAACGAAAGGAAAGATACCCGGAATAGATGATTGTAATTTTACTACTAGTACCATATATGCGAGATCCCAATTCGATCACTCGCATATACTCGATAAAATTCAATATCAATAGCAATATAGTGTAAAGTAAAAATTATAGGTTTATTTATTTGTTTAAATACAATACTACCAATAGGGCAGTAAGGAATTTCGTAGCTTCGGAAGTGCACTCCTGATCGCTGAAAAGTAAAAATTAATAACTACTCCTAGCTATTGCTTATTAAAAATTGATTGCTATCCAGCCTTGAGCACACAAGTAGAATGCTGAAGTTGAATCTCAACGCAATTCAACAATGTAGTTAAAATCAAGCTACCGTCTTGGATATATTCGCGACAATGACGACAATGATCAGAAAAGGTAAAATTTCAAGACACGAATCCATAGTAGCGGATAAAATAGGGAGTCTATTACCGATAGACTCTTTTGATGTAAATCATTAAAAGATATTACACTTGTACACGAGTGCATACAGGCACAGGAGTTCGAAGTATTTATATAAAAAAAGAAAGGAAATGCACGCGACGTTAATGAGCGAACGCGGCTGGTCGCTACCGACACAAAACACCGAAAAAGAAAGAAAAATTATTAGTATAAGTCAGAAACGACTGAGTGTGAAAATAAAAAGAAAAGTTTAGCATTAATGCTTAAAGGATTTTTTTTTTTTTTGTACATAGGCGGATGCCCTTAGTGATAATTGAGTTTAAAATTGCCTTCTGGTTATCAGTACCGGAAATAGCAAGAGCTCAAGCTCCATAGGCTCTAAAATCTCGTTAAAAGATATCGATCTGAACACACACTATGCTCTAAACAACTCAATTTCACTACACTCTATCTTGGATAAATGTATATGTTCGTCTATTTAACTATTTCACACTAATAATCAAACACAGTAATTATATATTTTTTTTTCTTAGGATAAAGGTATCAAAGATAATAATATATATAATAATATAGATATATAAAGTAATATGCACATGACCATTGGTCCTTGGATGGATCTCAGTATACATTAGTGCTGTATACGCCAATAAAAAAAAATCACCACCGTCCGTGGTAATTGACGTCGTACGTTGGCGTTGAACGCCGGGTATATGTCACCATGCGTTTATCGGTAACAAATTTTTGGCATAGGGGGTCCGAGCTTCAGTGCTCTCTTCGGGATCACCAATATAATTAATTTCAAAAGGGTTACCTGGGTATTGATGTGTAATTTACAACTTGCAGGGTTCAGCTGGTGCAACACTTGAAAATTTGCGGGAACAAATGATGAAAGATGTTGAAAATACTGCTGCGTCCCTTGATGATAGTTTTATTTGTGATATGTGAGTTGACTGGAACTGCTGAGGGACCGGCATCTGTGACTATGCACACGCCTGGCGTCCGGTTGAGTTGCTCCCACGTTGATGATGCTATCCTAAAATCCCTCGCTGGGGCCTTCAGCCTATCGTGACTGGGTACCTCCTGTGTAACAACTGATCGTAAGGCAGTGTAGATAGCTGGAGTAATTATGTCTCCAAATACATCTCCTGTTGCGCCGGCAGGGCGTTGAAGGTATATATAATATGGTGTTCCTTAGCAAGGAGCACCAGGGTACTGGGCGTAATATATTTATGTGGTTAGGAGCGAGCCAATATTTGGATCAACGCTCCGTTACCACGTGTATATATGCTCAGGATCCACCTGGCGACAATACGCAATTGTCGTTGAGCGTATTTTTGCAGCCACCAGATATAAAATAATTGAGGAGTTTCCAATGTAATGCATAAGAACGCACAATCGCATATATTTGTATAATTGTATATATCAATATAGAGGCCTCAGGGCACGAGGTGTCGTTTTGCACACAAAAAAAAATTGAGTGAGCGTTGCTTGAGTTGCAAGGATAATGGCACAAGAAGAGGAAAATGTGCATAAAGAGAAAAAATCTCGCTGCAGCCTCGCCTGCTCGTTCTGGGATGTATGATGCTGGTCTATATTCCTCCAGGAATGTGATTAGGAACTCCTAGAATATAGATTTTACTACATTAGCATCTCTTCCAAGTGACGCTACCAAGAATTTTTATGATTGTAGCAACGCAGATAATAATTGTTTGCCCCAATCATTAATAATTGATTTACTTACCTAGATTTCAGGAATGTTCCTAACGAAAAGTAATTATTTTACCAATTGCAGTAGCAATTGGAAGGATTCTCAGTAGAGAAACCGAAACTACCACAAAATGGGCGCGGCTGCTTTTTTTTTGTATTTGTCTCCTGTGTTCGGCGGTGGAGATGTTGCTGTGTCGACGTCTGGCTTCGAAATGAATTCCACATTCAATTTTCTAGCCTATCTTTCCCCTCTTTCCAGGTAGCCGCACGCCATATTGATTTTTGCTACTTCCTTTCTCTATTACTCGTTGCAATACAAAGTACCGAGTTAGAAGGAGGAAAGTACCGAAACCTAATGGGTAGTGCTCACTAAGCTACATTACAAAGTGTAACATTACGCTGGGTATTATATAGGTTCGATTAATTGGGTGCACGCGAATTTATGTGAATAGATGTCAAGTGTCTTCGGAATTGTGGTTCTGCTTTCGTATAAGTTGATGCGGTTGAGAAATGACACAATTTCTGACAACTTTTACTTTCATTATCAAAAACAATTCTGTGAAGAAATTGCCTAAGAGTTGTCAACTAGACCTGGAAATGGTTTGACACTTCTCGGTTGACGTTTCTTTGCAGGGTTTAGCACTACTAAATTCAATGCTCCACACCAGTGACATCTAACACTTTCTCGGGGTTCTGCACATTAGTCATTTTGCAGATCAAATAAAGGTCGGTTGCTTTTGGTTCTATCATATTTTACCTAATACGTTCACAGTGTTTTGCCTACTTGCGAAATAATTCTGAATATGACTCGATCAATACTCAAACCGCTGTCGAAAGATAGAAACCGGTCTGTCAAGTGTTATCACAGTAGAACACGAACAAATGAGTTAACGCTTTTGCTCGGTTACTTGTTCTTACTTGATTTGACTTTTATTGGACATTCACTTACATAGATGTTGTCTTCGTGAGCGAATGATATTCATGGTGAACTTCCAAATCTGTCACTAATTCTGACTCGTTTGTCAAGTAGTGTGAACTACAGAGTGTGATAAGCACTCTAATACTTTCTGCCCTTATATCTTTTGATCTCTACTCAAATTATTTTTAGATATTTACTTGCCGAACTTTTACCACCGTGTCATGTTTAATGTGTTCAACAACATATCGTTTCCTGCCTTTCTCCACAATGCGTCTGTCCTGCATTCACATTTCCGTGTGAACATGGCTTCAATACAGAAATAGCGAGTAGCCGCATACTCGTCATTTCGTTGTATTTCTATAGGGTGGGGAAACATCTGCCAAATGGAAGGCAGACAGAATTTGGGAGTGCATTGGAAGGCCATTCTGGAAATGACATTTTTGTCTGGGTGGATTCTATTTGTGGAATCCTTTCAGGAGTGGGGTAAAATGACTGCGTTCAAGGTAGAGTGAGGCTATGAATAATTTCGCTGGTAGATGGCATTGGTAGGAAATTTATTTGCATGCCATTCTGCAAAAAGTTTTCCCTACAAAGCTTGGAATTTCGACTAAGCCTGCTTCGTCGAACTTCCAAGAAAAAGGAGAACTTCTCACCATTACTTACGACTGGGGCTTCTTGCCTTTCGTATCATACTGATACTGCAACTCTTTACCGTCTAGTTGGTGGAAGACAAAAAAATTAAAAACATTCCGTATAGGATATGTATCCGAATGGTATGTCAGAAGCCTGGGTGTTCTTGTTACACATCTGTTGATACTTAAGAAAATATTTTTGTAGGAAGTATATACCTACAGTACGTCAGGGTTTTTATATTCTATTGGACATCGGACACCATCAAGGAATTATTGCATAAGTATACCAAGAGTCTCATGCACAGCTGAGAGCCGGGCATCTGATAAATAAAGGAAATAAAAAAAAAAACAAAATTTTTCTTCAGGTGCTTACTACATTATTTCTCAGAGAATTTATCAAAGAAAAACTTTTGATGTTGATTATGCCAATAGAACATTTTCAAGGAAAGTCAGGTTATTTGGGTTTAAATCAGGGTTATAATTCTAGTTGGGACGTTTTTTTTTTTTTTTTTTTTTTTTTTTTATCTCTTTAGGTCTTTAGTGTGACACGTCCACTTGTGTCCTCGCCTATCTTCAACTTCATATAGGTTTTCACCAATTTTATTAGTAACGCGAACTTTAATAAATTTCGGGCATAACTTCGCACTCAGGTGCTTCGTTGCGTCGCTTAGAACATGATTTCTTCGATATATCTCATCACCTATTTTAAATGTTACATTTCTGCTACGGATATTGTAAGTTTTCTCATATGCTTCATGAGTTTTAATCAAAGCTTGCTTCAAGTAGGAATGAATAATATTCATCCTTGCAACCTTGGGAAGCCAATCTATCTCCGAACAGTTCAGTCCACCCAGCTCTCTCAAAAGACGATAGTCTGCCCCATGTTCTATCATACGTTGTCCGTAAAGGGCTTCGTATGGGGACATCGTGAGAGTTGAATGTACTGTCGTGCGTAAAGCACTACTGATCGAAGACAGATGGGCATCCCAATCCGTCTGTCGAGGATTGACATAAGATCGGATAGCTGCCAAGATTGAACGGTTCACTCGTTCACTTGCATTCGACTGAGGAGCATACACTGCCGTTCGGTAGTGTTTGACCCCGAAAATACTCAAAAACTTTTGGAACTCCTTCCCAACAAATTGCGTACCATTGTCAGAGAGAATACTCTCTGGTACTCCGTACATCAGAAACACATCATCCTTCAGAAATTTGACCACGCTCGCGGCCGTTGCCTTGCGTAGTGGCTTGATAAAGACAAATTTAGTCAGTTGGTCTAACACGATCACTATATAGACATTACCAGCTCTCGATCTTGGGTATGGCCCAAGAAAATCAACATACAAATGTTGAAACGGCCTGTCTACTACAAAACTGTTTCCCATTTCTGCTCGTAATGTCATATTAGCTGCCTTACTGGTCTTGCATGTCTCACACCGATCAACATAAAGTTTGACCTGAGTGTACATACCGGGCCAGTAGAATCTGTCTTTCAACCTATAAACCGTCTTCACCACCCCACCATGCGAAGCGCGCGGCGGATTGTGGGCCAGAGAGATAAGAGATTCAGTCATCTCTGAGGGAACCCACAACTTCCAAGTTAGATCGTCAGCCAAGGGATTACCACCCGCATGTTTGGTGCGTTTGTATATATACCCTTCCGACACTTTAAGGTCCGGTAACCGCTCCTGTTCCTTCCTGATATGACTGATGATGTCCAGATAACCTTCGGATTTAAAGGATGGATCCTCAAGGTCGATGTGAAGTACCTCCGAGGCATCGATCTGTGGTAGACATGAAAGGAAAGCTGACACTGTCAACTCATCGTCTTCATAAGCTCTGGATAGAGCGTCTGGCACGACATTTAGTGTTCCCTTTCTATGTTCCACCACAAAATCGAATCCTTGGAGTCGCATACTCCACCTCGCTAATCTTCCGGTTGGGTCTTTCATGGTCATCAGCCATTTCAGGCTGGAATGGTCCGTAATAACGCGAAAATGGTACCCCTCAACGTACGATCTGAACTTTTGGATACCTTCGAAAGCTGCTAAGCACTCGCGTTCAGTCACCGAATAGTTTCTCTGTGCAGCGTTTAGTTTCCGGGAGAAGTAGTATATAGGCTGCTCCGCTCCGGATTCGTCTCGCTGACAGAGTACACATCCGATGCCAGTCGCGGATGCGTCGCAGAGAATAATGAATTCCTTGGAGAAGTCTGGATTGACCAGTACAGGTGCTGAAGTTAAAGCTTGCTTGATTTGCAGGAATGCTTCAATAGCTTCTGGTCCTAGCTTGAAGGCTTTTCCCTTTTTCAAAGTCTCGGTCAACGGTGCGGCTAGGGTGCTGAAGTCCTTAACAAATCGCCGATACCAACCTGCCATACCGAGAAATCGGCGAACTTGGCGAGTTGTGGTTGGTAAAGGAAAACTTGTGATAGCTGCGATCTTATCTGGATCGGCTTTCAAGCAACCCTGACCGACCTTATAGCCGAGATAATGAAGCTCATCAAAACAAAACTTCGACTTCTCGACGTTTATCGTCAGTCCTGCATTCGTCAAACACCTTCCGACTATCTCCAGGGTCTCCAGATGTTCGTCGAAATCCTTCGACACAACCAACAAATCATCTAAGTATACGAATACTTGATCTCGTAACCCCGACGGAATTACGCGACTCATGAGGTAACTCAAACTTTGTGCCGCATTACATAGACCGAAAGGCATGACCTTAAATTGGTACAGTGGTCTGCCTGGTACTGTAAAAGCGGTCTTCTCCCTCGAACTTTGCTCCAACGGTATCTGCCAAAACGCATCCTTCAGATCCACGCTAGAAATATAACGTGTTTCTGTCAGACGTGCTAGCAGCCCCTCTATGTGCGCGATTGGACGCGCATCCTTCTTCGTTACGGAGTTCACCTTTCGAAAGTCCAGACACAATCGGTTCTTGCCCGGTTTGCGAACAAGCACCACTGGAGAACTCCATGCGCTGGAACTTTCTTCGATGACTCCTAAAGATAGCATACGGTCCAATTCAGCGTACATTAGGGTTTGTATCGCTGGAGAAACGGGATAGTACCTCTGCTTTATAGGTACGGCATCGCCCGTGTCTATATAATGTTGCACTAGATTTGTTTTCCCGAGTCCATTGACTGCGAAGGAAGGAAATCCACGAACAACTGCATTTAGTCGTTTAGACTCTTCACTATTTAACTTAATCTGGTTGGTGGGTCTCTCATCTGGCCCACCGGTCGCCATCCCTGAAAGACTTGCAATTATATGTGGCGCGATTTGGAATTTCTGCCAAAAGTCAACGCCTAAGTACAGACGTTGGCTTAGCGTTGGCACAATGTACAAATCGATATCTCTTGTTACTCCCTTGTATTGGATCGCTGTTGTGATCACTCCGACTATGGATTGCTTGTGTCCATCGGCCGTGGACACGGTAGTCTCTACCTTCCTTATCGTAACGTTTTTGTCTTTCAAATAGGGGATAATATCAGTGCCTAAGCAACTGATGCTTGCTCCTGAATCGAGGAGACCTAGAAAACTGTCACCGAATAGACCAACCGTCACATAAGGACGTGGGTCATTCGATTCTCGACCTATGGTTGCTGACGCTACGTTACGATAAGTAGTCCGCTTCCGATGGAAGCGCTCCCTTGTTCGTCGTATTCGTTTGGATAATCCTGGAAAAGTAACTAATCTCTTACGCACTTCGTTATAATTGCGTAGCCTTTCATGGAAAGGTTTACGGTATAATGGTTCTGTAATATTCTTATCTAAATTCAAATCTGTATTGGGCTTTGGTTCTTCATTTAACATAGGGATTGTTCTACAATCATTTTTATTTGGTTCTAAAAATTCATTATTGTTCTGGTTTGGCTTTAAAATTGTGAATTTCGGAAGTTCAAGCGGCTTTGTCGGCTTGGACACTTGAACTCCGGGTGAATCTAATCGGAGCGAACCCCCCCGGTTGATGGGTTGTTCCTCCTCTCGTTTCCCGCTAGACATTTAGGACATGCTGGACTATATGCGTCTGCTAGTCCGCAGCGGAAGCAGAATATCTTATCTATGGGCTTGGGACAATCACGGAAGCTGTGGCCAGGGACTTGGCAATTCCAGCATTTCAATGTGCTTCGATCCCTTTGAATCGCTTCAATATGTGATGAAGGTAATGCCACTGTCAAGTCTTGACAAGGTTCTTCCTCTATTTCATTCACAAATCTCCGGGCAGGAGGGCGTTGTGCGGATGGCACGAAATTTGGACGTGTTGAGTCATAGTAGGAGTGTGACTTCTCAATTGCACGGCATAAATATGCTAAGTCTCGAAGACTTGAAGTACTGTACGTTATGAGTAGCTCGCTCATCCTCCTCCTAACATTGGTTTTGATGATTTCGATTAATTCTTTTTCCGTGCGCGGAACTCGCATTTTCGAATTAATCTTCATAATGGCATCGTAGAAGTCAGTGAATGACTCGCCATTCTGCATTTTCCTATCTGATAGCTTACGGAAGAGCTCAGTATCCGTTTCTAAGCTGCGATACTGCTCAACCAAGGCAGTCCTCAGGTCAGTCCAACTAGACTCTCGGTTTCGCTTTAAATATACCCAGTACCATGCTTCAACTGAACCGGAGACGAAGTGATAAAAGTTCATCACTATCTCGTCCCATGGTACGTTGTTACTGTACCGGATACAATCCAGACGGAACAAGAAGTCATCGACAGACATGTTCTTGCCGTCAAATTTTAACCCCCACTTATGATATTGAGGAGCTCGGCTAGATGAAGTGGTGTTCGAACCGGTACGCCTACGCGGAGACGGCGGTGAATCATCATCGAAATTAAACGTATTCATCTTTTGCAAGAAATCATCTACATTAGCACCTCTAGTCATTTGTGATGGATTGACACCTTGTAAGCATAGATTTGCTCCTGGTGGATACGTTGGAGTAGCCATTGCTGCTAACTCATCCTCAGCCGGCATATGGTCCGTAAGGTTTCTTCGGGCACCCTTACTGCCAGATGGAGCATTAATGGTAACTACGCGTGCAGCGTCCGTACCATTAGTAGGTTTGCTAGGCGGTTTACGCGAAGTTGACGTTTGAAGCATCGGTATAGGCTGAGTAGGTGGTCGTAGTGGTGGTTGTACCGGGGGTTGCACTGGTGCTTGAGTGGGAGGTTGCGTCGCAGCAGGTGGAAGTTGACTTTGCATGCTACTTCGAATTATATTAGCAACTTGTTCAAGTAGGTAATTCTGACTTTGGGTCAATTGCTCTTGAATAAACCTTCTCTCATCACAACGATGCGCTTCAATAGAAGCTGACACAATGTCTTGGATGTATGCTGAATGATCAGCAGCATCCTTGCGACGTTGTGCTTCCTCTGCACTTACATCTTCTACATCACCAGGGTTAATCCCTGTATCATTCCCCGTTTGGTCGAAACCACCCTCCGATTGATCATCTTCAGGATCAACTAACGGAGGTACTGGACCTACGCCTTGACCTGGTCTCAACGGCATAATTATTACGTCGCGTATATCTGGGTTATAAGAACTTTGTTTCTCAACCCTCTGATTTTTACCGCTCATTGGACTAACGATAAAATTAGTGAAACTAGATTGGAAAATCCGATAATTGAGGATAAAATGTGAGTAGTCCGTGAGCTATTTCCTCTAACGGATGCTACTCAAGTATCAAAAAAAAAGAAAAAGGGTGTCAGTAAAAGACAAAGTGAAAACAAGTAATTTTAAGTAAGTGTATACCGTGAGCTATACCTCCAACGGAAATATTTCAAAATTTAATAATCTGCAGAAGTTATATGAGTATAAATTCAATAGTGCTTAAAACTAAGTGCGAATAAGTATATCTTATTCAAAAAAAAAACTTATGTGATACTATTATTAAGGATATCTGGAGAATATTCCAGATGAATATTCCGATAGATACTTATCTATATACTTAAATATATAAACAAATTCAAATATCTTATTTACTGAAATTTGTACTTAATAGTCGATATTAATACGATACTCTACAATCAATACAAAAAAAAAATTATGCTTAAAGAGGTGGGTATTATTTCATAAATTCTCAAAAATCTCAAAAATCTAAATAACTCAAAAGCTCGAAACTATATAATCTCAAAAATCTCAAAAGTCTAAATAACTCAAAAAAAACTCGAAACTGTATAATCTCAAAAATCTCAAAAATCTCAAAACTATACTTAAATGTATCTCAAAAAAAAAATTTTATAAACTGGGTTTCATAAAGGATTCGGGAGGTGGTACCCCTCCCTTCTTCGGAATTTGGCGTGTACATTTCGGTTCGGTTTCTGAACCGATCGAAAAAAAAAAAAAAACAAAAAAAACTTAGAGTGTGTGGTCTTGTTAAAGCTTTACGGCGTTCTGAATATCAAAGAAAAGACAATTGCTCATAAACGAAAAGTTGATCGGGTAAGTAATGGTAACATTACGCTACTGCTGACGTACATCGGGTATGAAAACACCAATTACCGGTTAGCGCTTCATGTCCCATTGCTTACCGTCACTTCCTAACGGAAATCAAAACTGACTCAAATCTTCAATTACAAATTGGGTTAAATAATAATTAAAAGTGAAAAGTTGATTTTTGTATGGAACGAATTGGGTCGTGATTGAACGGATGACCAGCTTCTGCAGCTGACGTGCGTCGGGCAAAAAGCTCCAACCACCGGTCAGAAGACCTGCTCACGCTATTCTCTCGTGACCGGTATCTCAGACATCACCTTCGGGATATGTCAACACCTCAGCAACTGACAATCAAGCAAAAATTACTGCTCAATCCGGACAGAGATCGTAAACAAATCTAAGGGACAAGAGGTAAAGGAAAGTGGATAGACCTAATGCAACAGACTGATTCGGGATGTATCACCAAACCACTGGACAAAATAGTGCCTATGCCACAAATCTCGATGACGTTCCTCCATCTAAGATACGTGAACATCAAAACAAAAAAAAAATTCAACCAAAAACTGAAAAATTCTAGAAAATTTTCAAAAATTCTTAACTCCTCTCTACGTCACTCTGAATCGACCTAGCTTTAATCAATTCAAATCTAATCTTCTCAAGCTACTTCGGGCCCCACGTTGGGCGCCATCTGTAACGTAAATAGGATAATTAATAAACACACACCGATCTGTCATAGGAAGGTACGAGGAAATTTCACACAAAGGAAATATCCCGCCAAGACGTAGAAGCGACATCTGAAATGAAAGAGGGAAATTAAATTGTTCACCTCACATTCAAATATCCAAATGTTCCTTCCATCCTATTCAACTGCCGACAGACTCCGACCTCCCTTCTTTAATATCCTATGGATTATAAAAATAAGGAAACCAATGTCCCCCCGCAATTGTACCTATCAGTGAGGAAGTAGAAAGAGACAAGCAACCCAAAAAAAAAGGTAATCCTTGACTCCTATATCAAGGAACAGCCACTCCGAAGTCCTACGTCAGGGTATCGGTGTACCTAGTAAACCTAGAATTGGGATACTTACATGTTGCTATTGCTGCCTCCTGCTCCTTCCACTCCTTTCACATCCCTTATTATCCTAATTCATCCCGATCACAGAAGCGTGGAACATCCATCAGCCTACCCCAGGTACTGACCACAAAACCCCGCAGAACAGCCTCGTAGGTACCTGATGCCATGCCCACGCCTATCCGCTACAAGAGCTAGGTGTTCCGCTTGTAGCATTACCTCAATGTAGCCTACACCTGGAAACCATAAACCTTACTAATACTCCCATAACTATACCTAGACCACGAATGCTACCTCTATCTATATCATCTTTATACCCAGAGATTCCACTCCGGTTCGCATCAAAAGATCTAACTATGGCTATCTGATTTACGAGAGTTGGGATGAATGTAACCTTTTGCCGGCAACGCCCCCTTTCTAGATGACTGCCCCTGAAGGATAGCCATCCAGAACGGCATGCGACAACTCAAGGTTATGGCCGAGATCGACCGTCGCGGTGACCGGCAGTACCCTAGCCGCAGCTAGCACAGTCTGGCCATGGGTACTTGCTCCGGGATCTATACGACCGGTGTTACCTCTTTTTTTCTTACACTGCCGACCGATGAACTCTGGTGGTCGAGTTCGAATACTGATTTTAAAAAGCTTAATGGCCCTCATAACTGACGAAGATTAGAAGGTCTTGAATTGACCGTTAAGGTAAGCAATTCTAATGTGCACCTCATATTACAATGAGTGAACGTAGATGACGAGAAAAGAATCGAGATGTATTATTACATCAACCCACAGAACGTAAACCGTATTTCGCGCGATGGAATGCTATCCATAGGTGTTCGTGGAAGCTATGGCTGAACGATACTATCTACGCGTTCGGTTGCCACGAAGTTATACCGAGCGCGGACACAGAGGTGTCTAACTTGCAGGGGAGGGAGGATCTAAGATGTTTGCCGATCCCCCTGGTCTCTTTACCCTCCCAATCTGATGTCAAAAATCATCTCTCTTAACATCAACCTTGGTTGACCGTAGACCTTTGAGTCCCCGAGACTCAATGAATTTTATTGGGCAACCCCTAAGCAAGAAAGCAAGCAATAACTTGCCTGCTTAAATACTCGTCTCAATCCATAACATGGTAATCAAACGAGGAACTATTCCCTCATACTCTACAAAAGAGATCTATTCTAAAAGAAACCAAATGTACATACACCGTAATATCATTCCGAGAAGAAGAGAGGAGGATACCACCCTCCCTAGGATAAACTTACTCCATGATCGAACACTTATCAAAAATCATCTAAAAGAGAAATCTAAAAATTCTTCAAAGGAAATGAATAATCAGGAAATCTTCGTATAAACGTTATAAAAGATGGTTTTGTTTTATTCAAAAGTAGCAAAAAAAACTATTAGCTAATGTCTTAGAAATATACTTAAATTTACCTTAATGAACTAAATGGATTCGTACAAAGTGTCCGGACAAACGACTAAAGTTAAGCTATATAACACTATCTTAATTTTCTTGAGTTCATAAAATGACTCGTAGTACAATTATTTGAATTTATGACAGAATAGTTCAACTATCTGCACCTTCTTAAAGGTGAATTAAAAGAGATTAAAATTAGAACGTAACAATGTTCAAAATTATTTAAATTCTAGGACAATGTTCAGTTTATTGTTTAGTATCAGTAAAAGATACTTTATTAAAGTTAGAGTAAGTGTAGTAGGGCTTAGTAAATTCAAATGCAAAAAAAAAAAAATAAAAAGAAAATAATATAAGATAAAAGTAAAGAGTAATGGACAACGATATGCACGACAAAAGAAACAGTAACTAGATCCAAAGATGACCAAAAAGGTGAGTTACCTGGCCTAGTACCAAGAGCAATGACACCAAGAACGAAATTTGGCGTCAATACTTAACGCGGCGGTGAAAATTACTAAAATATTTAACGGAAGCTAACTTCAAACGATGTACGCAAATTAACATGGATCATATCCATGTAACCTGAAGACGTTATACTCAAGCACTTCACTGTAACGTGCTTATTTACGGATAAATAAAAATATAGTTGGAAAATATCTTAGTCTTCATTAAGCATACCGCGGTCTATTTCAAAAGAGAAAAAAAAAACTAACCACAAGAACGAGACGACAACGAAAGGAAAGATACCCGGAATAGATGATTGTAATTTTACTACTAGTACCATATATGCGAGATCCCAATTCGATCACTCGCATATACTCGATAAAATTCAATATCAATAGCAATATAGTGTAAAGTAAAAATTATAGGTTTATTTATTTGTTTAAATACAATACTACCAATAGGGCAGTAAGGAATTTCGTAGCTTCGGAAGTGCACTCCTGATCGCTGAAAAGTAAAAATTAATAACTACTCCTAGCTATTGCTTATTAAAAATTGATTGCTATCCAGCCTTGAGCACACAAGTAGAATGCTGAAGTTGAATCTCAACGCAATTCAACAATGTAGTTAAAATCAAGCTACCGTCTTGGATATATTCGCGACAATGACGACAATGATCAGAAAAGGTAAAATTTCAAGACACGAATCCATAGTAGCGGATAAAATAGGGAGTCTATTACCGATAGACTCTTTTGATGTAAATCATTAAAAGATATTACACTTGTACACGAGTGCATACAGGCACAGGAGTTCGAAGTATTTATATAAAAAAAGAAAGGAAATGCACGCGACGTTAATGAGCGAACGCGGCTGGTCGCTACCGACACAAAACACCGAAAAAGAAAGAAAAATTATTAGTATAAGTCAGAAACGACTGAGTGTGAAAATAAAAAGAAAAGTTTAGCATTAATGCTTAAAGGATTTTTTTTTTTTTTGTACATAGGCGGATGCCCTTAGTGATAATTGAGTTTAAAATTGCCTTCTGGTTATCAGTACCGGAAATAGCAAGAGCTCAAGCTCCATAGGCTCTAAAATCTCGTTAAAAGATATCGATCTGAACACACACTATGCTCTAAACAACTCAATTTCACTACACTCTATCTTGGATAAATGTATATGTTCGTCTATTTAACTATTTCACACTAATAATCAAACACAGTAATTATATATTTTTTTTTCTTAGGATAAAGGTATCAAAGATAATAATATATATAATAATATAGATATATAAAGTAATATGCACATGACCATTGGTCCTTGGATGGATCTCAGTATACATTAGTGCTGTATACGCCAATAAAAAAAAATCACCACCGTCCGTGGTAATTGACGTCGTACGTTGGCGTTGAACGCCGGGTATATGTCACCATGCGTTTATCGGTAACAAATTTTTGGCATAGGGGGTCCGAGCTTCAGTGCTCTCTTCGGGATCACCAATATAATTAATTTCAAAAGGGTTACCTGGGTATTGATGTGTAATTTACAACTTGCAGGGTTCAGCTGGTGCAACACTTGAAAATTTGCGGGAACAAATGATGAAAGATGTTGAAAATACTGCTGCGTCCCTTGATGATAGTTTTATTTGTGATATGTGAGTTGACTGGAACTGCTGAGGGACCGGCATCTGTGACTATGCACACGCCTGGCGTCCGGTTGAGTTGCTCCCACGTTGATGATGCTATCCTAAAATCCCTCGCTGGGGCCTTCAGCCTATCGTGACTGGGTACCTCCTGTGTAACAACTGATCGTAAGGCAGTGTAGATAGCTGGAGTAATTATGTCTCCAAATACATCTCCTGTTGCGCCGGCAGGGCGTTGAAGGTATATATAATATGGTGTTCCTTAGCAAGGAGCACCAGGGTACTGGGCGTAATATATTTATGTGGTTAGGAGCGAGCCAATATTTGGATCAACGCTCCGTTACCACGTGTATATATGCTCAGGATCCACCTGGCGACAATACGCAATTGTCGTTGAGCGTATTTTTGCAGCCACCAGATATAAAATAATTGAGGAGTTTCCAATGTAATGCATAAGAACGCACAATCGCATATATTTGTATAATTGTATATATCAATATAGAGGCCTCAGGGCACGAGGTGTCGTTTTGCACACAAAAAAAAATTGAGTGAGCGTTGCTTGAGTTGCAAGGATAATGGCACAAGAAGAGGAAAATGTGCATAAAGAGAAAAAATCTCGCTGCAGCCTCGCCTGCTCGTTCTGGGATGTATGATGCTGGTCTATATTCCTCCAGGAATGTGATTAGGAACTCCTAGAATATAGATTTTACTACATTAGCATCTCTTCCAAGTGACGCTACCAAGAATTTTTATGATTGTAGCAACGCAGATAATAATTGTTTGCCCCAATCATTAATAATTGATTTACTTACCTAGATTTCAGGAATGTTCCTAACGAAAAGTAATTATTTTACCAATTGCAGTAGCAATTGGAAGGATTCTCAGTAGAGAAACCGAAACTACCACAAAATGGGCGCGGCTGCTTTTTTTTTGTATTTGTCTCCTGTGTTCGGCGGTGGAGATGTTGCTGTGTCGACGTCTGGCTTCGAAATGAATTCCACATTCAATTTTCTAGCCTATCTTTCCCCTCTTTCCAGGTAGCCGCACGCCATATTGATTTTTGCTACTTCCTTTCTCTATTACTCGTTGCAATACAAAGTACCGAGTTAGAAGGAGGAAAGTACCGAAACCTAATGGGTAGTGCTCACTAAGCTACATTACAAAGTGTAACATTACGCTGGGTATTATATAGGTTCGATTAATTGGGTGCACGCGAATTTATGTGAATAGATGTCAAGTGTCTTCGGAATTGTGGTTCTGCTTTCGTATAAGTTGATGCGGTTGAGAAATGACACAATTTCTGACAACTTTTACTTTCATTATCAAAAACAATTCTGTGAAGATATTGCCTAAGAGTTGTCAACTAGACCTGGAAATGGTTTGACACTTCTCGGTTGACGTTTCTTTGCAGGGTTTAGCACTACTAAATTCAATGCTCCACACCAGTGACATCTAACACTTTCTCGGGGTTCTGCACATTAGTCATTTTGCAGATCAAATAAAGGTCGGTTGCTTTTGGTTCTATCATATTTTACCTAATACGTTCACAGTGTTTTGCCTACTTGCGAAATAATTCTGAATATGACTCGATCAATACTCAAACCGCTGTCGAAAGATAGAAACCGGTCTGTCAAGTGTTATCACAGTAGAACACGAACAAATGAGTTAACGCTTTTGCTCGGTTACTTGTTCTTACTTGATTTGACTTTTATTGGACATTCACTTACATAGATGTTGTCTTCGTGAGCGAATGATATTCATGGTGAACTTCCAAATCTGTCACTAATTCTGACTCGTTTGTCAAGTAGTGTGAACTACAGAGTGTGATAAGCACTCTAATACTTTCTGCCCTTATATCTTTTGATCTCTACTCAAATTATTTTTAGATATTTACTTGCCGAACTTTCACCACCGTGTCATGTTTAATGTGTTCAACAACATATCGTTTCCTGCCTTTCTCCACAATGCGTCTGTCCTGCATTCACATTTCCGTGTGAACATGGCTTCAATACAGAAATAGCGAGTAGCCGCATACTCGTCATTTCGTTGTATTTCTATAGGGTGGGGAAACATCTGCCAAATGGAAGGCAGACAGAATTTGGGAGTGCATTGGAAGGCCATTCTGGAAATGACATTTTTGTCTGGGTGGATTCTATTTGTGGAATCCTTTCAGGAGTGGGGTAAAATGACTGCGTTCAAGGTAGAGTGAGGCTATGAATAATTTCGCTGGTAGATGGCATTGGTAGGAAATTTATTTGCATGCCATTCTGCAAAAAGTTTTCCCTACAAACTTTCTTTGAAAAAATATTAATAGAAACAGAATCAGAAATAAATAGAAATTACTTTAAAGTTAGCGAAAACATCGATGACGATTTAATGGATCCTAGTAGAGATTCAGAGATTACTATTATTAAAACTCTTTTAGCACAGCTTAGATTATCGAAAAGATACAGAAGAGGAATAAATGAATTCGGGACAGTATGGAAATGGATTTCAGGTTCACCTGACCATGATGATTTAGTTTTGATTAACAATAAACTGTCCGAACTAACAATAAATAATAATAAACAATTTGTTACAAATTCTGAAATTTTTGACGCGATAAGAAAACTATCAGGAGTAGTTCACAAAATAGAGAACGACGGAGAATTAAGATTAGCCAGGGAAAGAAATAAATTAATATTGGTAGAATTACAAAATATAATTCAGACACTAGCTTTGGCAAAATTAGGAAATTTAAACCCAGCAATTTTGAATTTACAAGACATCAAAGAAATAACAAAACATGAACATGGTTACATGACTATAACAGACTTACTGGACGTTTCAAAATTTAAAATAGTCCAAAATGAGGACTCTATTGTCATTTTAATTAAGTACCCAATAATACAAAAAAATTGTAAGTTTTATGAAACTAGGGCCATAAGCCAAAAAGATGGAAAGTTAATGATAGAAAAAGAAATTGCCAAATGTAATGATACATTTATAACTATTGTAAATTGTAAACAAGAATTAAGATATACTTTCTGTAAGTTAGCATATAATGAAACATGCTTATCAAAAATGTTAAATAATAAAAAAGCTATATGTAACAAGATAAAAGAAAAGAACTTAGATTTAGAAATTATCAAGGATGGCGTTATTTTATTATCAGGAGAACACATGGTGGACAACGCAACAATAAATGGAGTTTATTTAATTAGTTTTCTGAATGAAACTACGATTGATGGGAAAATATATGACAACCCTTCGTCATTAATACAAAATTATTTAAAGACGTATACCATTGACAAATACGAAATAGAAAATTATTTCGAATCCTTTGATGAAGATCTTAAATTCGACAACATCAACCTGATAAAACAAATTCAGGATGAATCATCAAAGAGCCCCATAATTACATCATTTTTATTATTAGTCATAATAATAACCGCTGTAACACTATCCAGTATTTACCTAGTAAAAATGAGATCATCGAGAAGAACAAAGGCAATCCAGTTGGAAGAAATAAGATTCCACGAACTACTTAAAAAAGTAGAGGAACTCGCAGAAGAAGCGGGACGTTCTTCCTAAAGAAAGAGGGGAGTTAAGAGCACGTAAAACCATTGGATCGTAACGGCACAGTCGCCAAAAAGGCACGATCCCAATCACCATAAAAATGCAGCCGGATTGCAGACGCCGACTAAAACACAGAACATGCACCGAGATGCATGAGAACAACATGACTCATCGTACTCCAGCTTCAACAAAGAAGATGCCAATACGATGACATCATCTTCCCCCACCACTCCACCATGAGTATTGTAAGGTAACATTAAGACATAGATTTTAATAATTAGTTAGTCTTAAATCTGAACTGAGCATTATAAGTCAGAAATAAGCTGCCCTTAAGGCCATAGTTTTAAAGAAGAATTAAATAAAGTTTTTTAAAACAAACTCCATGTGAGTCTAAATATAATTTATTATTATTGCATACTGACAATTATCCGTGAAGGATTTGCATGGTTATTCATAAATAACTCTGGTCAGTGGTTTTGATAAAAAAAAATCAAAGCAATAAGAAGAAAAATATTGGTACAGCGAATCGAATATACGCGGTTGGTGTAACCGAGTTTTATTTGACATTTATTCGGTGTTGTGTGTACTTGCCTCAAATAATTTAAAGTGTCATTATATGAATAAATGGATGGTAGTGATGACGTTGCAGGTCGGTTCAGGTGGAGGGGATGGTAAAAATCATATTTTTCATTACAAAGCTTGTTCGTTTATGAGCAGTTCTTAAGTGCTTTCAACGAACAAGAGACTGGAAAATAGGAGTGTGTACATAAAGATTGGGATTTGACTATTGATATTAAATTCGATATATTCGGGATGTTTGCTTACCCACCCCTGGAGTCTCATGCACAGCTGACGCCGGGCTTCTATGTCTCCTGTCAGGGTAGAATACCAACAAAAAAAAATTAATGTAAAGAAACTTCTATCTTTTAAGGTCTTTTGTGTGTGCCACACATGAATAACCTTTTTCATCAATCACCTCGTAAAGATTGTTACCTTTTACTTTTTGTATCACTACTTTTATGAATTTAGGGCTGAGTTTCGCGTTAAAGTGTTTAGTAGCGTCACTCAACACTACATTTCTTTTGAAAACCTGTTCGCCTACATTGAAAGAAATTTCCCTGCTACGGAGGTTGTACGTATGTTCGTAATTCTTGTGCGCGTTTTCTAGGGTGTTCTTTAGATAGTTGTGCAGGATGTTCATTTTTGCCACTTTTGGCAGCCAATTAATTTCTGATTGGTTTAATCCACCTAACTTTCAGAGCAGCCTATAGTCGTGCCCATGCTCAATCATGCGCTGTCCGAAGAGGGCTTCATAAGGCGTCATGGTAAGGGCAGAATGTGTGGTGGTTCTCAAAGCGCTGCTTATGGATGAAAGATGAACGTCCCAATTAGTTTGTTTTGGGTCAACATACGACCTAATTGCAGCCAATATAGAGCGATTGACTCGCTCACTCACGTTTGGTTGCGGAGAATAGACCGCTGTCCTCACATGTCTTACACCATAAGTTTCCAAAAGTTTGGTGAATTCTTTGCAAACAAACTGGGTACCATTATCTGACATAATGCTTTCTGGTACACCAAAAATTAAAAACACATCTTCCTGCAAAAATCGCACAGCATTTAAGGCGTTAGCCTTCCGCAGAGGTTTTATTATCACGAACTTGGTTAACTGGTCTAATACGATAATTATATAAGAATTTCCGTTTTTCGAGCGAGGATAGGGAACAAGGAAGTCAATGTAGAGGTGCTGAAATGGCCTCTCTACGTTGAATCCTTGACCCATCTCGGCTCGTAACGTAACATTTGACGCTTTGCTTGTTTTACAAGTCTCGCACTTGCTGATAAAAGTTTTCACTTGAGTGAACATATTGGGCCAATAGAATTGGTTCCTCAATCGATATAAAGTTTTTGTTAGCCCTCCGTGTGCAGCTCGTGGTGGGTTGTGTGCGAGGGTTACCAGTTCATCTGTCATCACTGACGGTACCCAGAGCTTCCAGGTCAGGTCATCTTGTAGGGGATTTCCCACTACATGCCTTGTCTGTTTGTAGATGTAGCCATCTGAAACTTTAAGCTCTGGTAACCGATCTTGGTTTGAGTTGATGTGGTCGATGAGCTGTAGATATTCTGTAGACTTAAACTGGGGACTATCCAGGTCGATATGGAGGACTTCGGCTGGGTCGACTTGTGCTGAAACGGATGCTAAAGGTTGAAAGTTTAACGACTCGTTTTCGTACACTCTGGAAAGAGCGTCCGGTACCACATTCAGTGTACCCTTGCGGTGTTCAACCTCAAAATCGAAGCCTTGAAGCCTCATGCTCCACCTGGCCAGTCTACAAGTGGGATCTTTCAGACTCATCAACCACTTCAAACTAGAATGGTCAGTGATGACTCTGAACTTATACCCTTCCACGTATGCACGAAATTTTTGTATACCTTGGAAGGCGGCGAGGCATTCGCGTTCGGTAACGGAATAGTTTCTCTGCGCAGCGTTTAATTTCTGTGAGAAATAATAGATGGGGCGTTCAGCTCCATTCTCATCTCGCTGGCAGAGAACACATCCGATACCGGACGCGGATGCATCGCACAAAATTATGAATTCTTTATCGAAATCTGGGTTCACCAAAATTGGTGCAGAAGTCAGGGCTGACTTGATGTCGGCAAATGCTTTGATTGCTTCGTCGTTGAAGCTAAAGGTTTGTCCTTTCTTTAAGGTGTCGGTCAATGGGGAGGCTAACGTAGAGAAGTCTTTGACGAATCTCAGGTACCAACCTGCCATTCCAAGAAAACGTCTGACTTGGCGTTGTGTCGTTGGCACCGGGAAGTCTACTAAGGCCGCTATCTTGGCTGGGTCGGCTTTTAGGCATCCCTGACCTACCTTGTAACCTAAATAGTGTAATTCACTAAAACAAAACTTTGATTTACCTACATTTATTGTAAGACCTGCCTCACTTAATCTGTTGCTCACAATTTTAAGAATTTTTATATGTTCTTCGAATGTTTTGGAAACTACCAACAAGTCGTCCAAATAGACGAAAACTTGATCTCTGAGGGCTGAAGGAATCACGCGGCTCATCAGATAGGAAAGAGATTGAGCTGCGTTACAAAGGCCAAACGGCATTACTTTAAACTGATAGAGGGGACGCCCAGGGACGGTGAACGCTGTCTTTTCCCTGGATCCCGCCTCCAACGGAATTTGCCAAAATGCGTCTTTCAAGTCTACACTGGATATGTAGTGAGTATCCGAAAGACGCGACAACAGACCCTCGATATGCGCAATTGGGCCCGCATTCTTTTTAGTGACAGAGTTGACTTTTCGGAAGTCTAAGCACAGCCTGTTCTTGCCCGGTTTCCGAACAAGGACTACCGGTGAGCTCCAGGAACTGTTGCTCTCTTCTATGACTCCTAACTCTAACATGCGGTCCAATTCCGCATACATAAGGGCCTGAATTGCTGGGGAGACGGGATAATGCCTCTGTTTAATAGGCATTGCGTCTCCTGTATCTATAACGTGTTCAAGCAAGCTCGTTCTCCCTAATCCTTTGGCCGCAAATGAAGGAAATTCGTCGATGACTTCCTTCAGCCTCTTTTCTTGAGATAGAGAAAGCTTGCACTTGTTTTTATATTCGTCATTCTCATAAGGTGATGGACTCACGCTCATTCCGGAGATTATGTGGGGAGCTAATTGGAATTTACTCCAGAAGTCTACTCCGAGATATAAGCGCTGTGATTATGTAGGAACCAAGTAAAAATCCATGGACTTACTTAATCCTTTATACGTCACGGTTGTCGTGACCACTCCAACAATGTCCTGCTTGCTCCCGTCCGCTGTAGAGACTGAGGACGAAACTTTTTTAATGCTAACGTTCTTCGCTTTGAGATAATCGAGCTTGTTTGTACCAATACAACTTATGCTTGCTCCAGAGTCAAGGAGGCCGAGCCATTCATCTCCGAAGATTTCCACGGTTACATATGGTCTCGGGTCACTTGATTTAATTTTTAACGTAGCTGTTGCTATGTTTCGGTACGCTCTTCTCTTAGCTCTGAAACGTTCTCTTGTATCGCGGATCTTCCTAGACACTGTTGGAGTGTTCATGATGCGCTTTCTCGCTTCATAATACTCCCGAAGGCGTGTATGGAATGATTTCCGCGGTATTTCGAATGTTACTTTCTTATTTAATTCATTGCTATTATCAGTACTTAACCTAGGCTTATCTGATTTCAATATTGTGATAGGCTTATTAGTTTTCAAAATCGTACTGTGTTTTTCAATTATAGTAGGATTCAAAATGGGGTTATTATCTATAGAATTATTATTGGTTTCAATATCTTTACGGGGTTCTTGATTTATTGTTCCGGGTTTAGATGACCCGAACGAATCCCCCCGGAAGAAAGATTGTTGTGTTGACGGTTTTCCTAACATTTAGGACAGTTTTGGGTTACGAAATCTGGCAGACCGCACTTGTAACAGAACAAGCCGCTTCTCGGGTTAACACAATCACGGTGAACATGACCCACGCCCTTACATTTCCAGCATACAACATTAGCTGATTCCCTTTTTAAGGCTTCAATTTGAGCTGGGGTAGCTATTGCTTGAGATTCGTTTGCTGGTTCTACTTCACTAACTACGCGTTTCGGATGCATGTTCCAACTATTTGGTACGAATTTTGGCCGTGTAGGCTCTCTCTTGTCCATAAACTTCTCTATGGTACGACAGACATAAGCCATCTGTGGAAGACTACTATTGAAAGTTATGAGCAATTCTCCCATACGCCTATTAACGTTGTTTTTAATCGTGTCCACCAATTCGCTTGGTGGTTTGGGAACACGCATTCTCGAGTTCAAAATCATCAACGCGTCGTAGAACTCATTGAATGATTCTCCAGGCAGTTGCTTACGGTCGTTGATCTTCCTTGATAACTCACTATCAGTTTCTAAACTTCTATACTGTTCTAAGAAGGCTGACTTTAATGTTGACCATGGTACATTCGGGTTATTTTTCAAATACATCCAGTACCACGTTTCTACAGGTCCTGAAACGAAGTGGTGGAAGTTTAGGACTATATCATCCCATGGAACATTATAGCTACTTCTTATAACTTCTAAACGAAACAGAAAGTCGTCTACCGGTATATTTCGACCGTCGAAATTTATTCCCCATTTGTGGTATAAAGGATACCTTCCTGGGAAGTGAGAATTTGAAGCGGTTGGTGGCCGTGGAGGCGAATTCGCTCCGGAATTATTTTCGGATTGCATACCATTGATGCGATTAAGAAACGCTTCTACATCGGCCGCTTGAGCCATATCTACCGGATGCACTACAGGATCCGTTGGGTTTCTCACTTGGTTAATATTGATGGTAGAGCCAATTGGCAAATCACTTCTCTGTGACGCAGATATTCTGTTTCTCGACGTAATTGGGTTAGCTGGTATCTGAGGAAAAGTATTTTCCCTGATTCCACTGTTTGAGACTCCAGGTATGTTTAAGTTTGTTCTTTGAGGGTTCGCATTACTACTATGAAATGCTGCGGAATGGACTGATTCAGCAGGCCGAAATGTGGTCTTAGACTTGTTTCCAAGATTTAAAGCAGCATGCGAAGTGCTTGCTACAGATTGTCCTTGTGTGTTAGGGATAGAAGTGGAACTGCGCATCAGGTTAGCCATTTTCTCCAAGAGTTCGTTCTGGCTCTTAGCGAGTTCCTGTTGAAAGAATCGTCTTTCTTCCTCTAACTGAGAATTTATCGACGCACTTACTACGTCGTGTACGTAATTCGACCAGCCATTTCTGTCTGCTATTAACACATTTTGAGGAGGTGCATTTGCTGCATTTCCTTCAATTCTAGGGTAGGGTGAATTATCCCCTAACAAAAGCTCCATTGCCGTTTGTTCCATAGCTGCATATTGCGGATCATCATTATTCCCAACTTCTATATCTATGTTATCTCCGTTTTCGGCCATGATTCAAGATATAAAAAAAACTATTGATTCTAAAGGTATGTGTTCTCAAAATTTGATCAAGAAAATTGTTTTATTTCTTAAGGGTTTGTTTAAGGTAGGTATGTAGTAAAAATAGGAAACTTAAAATTAATCTTACGGGTTCTTGCTTAATTCGCGACCAAGCTCGGATAGATTTTCCTTGCTTCTCGCAAACAACCAACTGAAAGGGTCTTACTGACTTACTAAATTCGCAAAGAAATGTCTTATTTAATATACAAACGCCACCAAGCAAACCAATACTTAAACTAAAAAGAAAAATAATCTCAAACTTAAAAATACCTAAACTCTAAGATACCCAAACTCACTAAATAAAGTTTAAAAATTTCTCAAAAATTCTTAACCTTACTGAATTTCAAACTTAACGATACCTTAACTAACTAACTTACGATAATATAACTCATGTACTCAAAAATCCAAAATATTTCAGAAACACTTAAGTTTCAACTTAACTCAACTTACTTAACTAAACCGTACGCCACTTAGGCAAAACTTCAAAACAGAAGTACTTAAGCTTCCACTAAATCGTACACCGCAAGGCAAAACAAAAAATCTCAAAACAGAAGCACTTAAGCTTCAACCAAACTAAACGTGTTATAACGACCTGTCGGCACGCAGAACCGTACAGCCACCGTTAAACACACCAAACCGTACAGGACTCACGATCGATAAGCACGCAGAACTTATCGGCCACCGTTATCCCAAAACCAAAACTAACCAAAACTTAACAGTTCTTCGATCGATAGGCACGCAGAACCTATCAGCCACCGTTGAACCAAATACTAAATTCCAAAAACTTAAAAATAAACTTACTTAACTTAACTCAATACTTAAATTCTGCAAAAATATTCATAAATCCAAAAATAAACTGAATCAGAATTAATCCAATACTAACTCAATAATACTTCAAAAATACTAATGCAAAAACTTATCATCAAAACGGTCGGAGAGTCGACCATCGTCTTCAGCAGCAGCAAAAATAAGACTCATGAAACATCGCCTCCAGCGACATATTTCACGGAGTCCAAAAAAAAACTTTAAAACTTTACTAATTGAAATAAACTAACTTCTTCTTATGAAGACAACAGACTACTCAAACATGAAGCTTGCTCAAGAGAATCTTACCACTGCAACAGACGTGCGCCGAGATAAAGTCATCAGCCACCGGTCAATGTATCAGATACCTCTTGACTTCTACTAAACGATCAAGAAAATCTAAAACTGCAAAAATTATGAAAGGTGTAAAGGGTATTTGATTTCGAAGCGGAGTAATCAAGCCAAACTAGCTGCTTCTGCAACAGACGTACATCAGGAATACAATCACTAACTACCGGTCAAAAGGTTCACTAGGCCAACTCTATACTCCAATTCCATTTTTCCAAGTTTGCGTTTCAGCAACTGACGACTGGACGAACTACATCAAATCCGGCCCGGACAGAAACGTTCCTAAGAAAAAAATTGAGGTTCCGCCAGAGTGCATTAGCTCATAGCGACAGACGAGGATCACGACTCAGTCACAATAATCCCCCGGACAATGAAATGCTAGGGTACACCCTGCGAAATTCCTCCGGAATAAACTTCGGCACAAAACAAAATCTGCAAACAAAAAAATTGTCTGCCTAAAACAACATAACTGCTAATTCCAAACAACTATCCAAAAATTATGAATCCAAAATCTTACAGGCTCTAAGTCTTCGGGCCCCACGTTGGGCGCCATCTGTAACGAAGATTGGGAGAATCTTTATCCGCACAAACGGGGCCCGAGGAACATAACGCGTATGCCCCACGTTGGGTGCCATCTGTAACAAAGAAACTTATAATATCATTATTAATTATCTCATAATAATAATCACAATAATCAATAATGATATTATAAGGATAAGAAAATAATTTGAAAGATAGATAATCGAATCACACAAAAATCCGATCCAAAACACGAACCTAAGTTCGAATTCCACAAAATGACACAAGAACCGGAATGATCAGAAAACTACTAAAAATATAATACCTTTTCTTCCCATTCCCCAACTCTCATCTCATCTTCCATCTTCTTATCCTTACAATAAATCTCATCACAGCTCACACACACCACAATCGCACTCTACTGTCAGCCCACATATTCCACCTAACATCGAAACTCAGCAGGTCCAGGAGTACTGTGCAGCTAACCAGCTTCATGCCACTGCGATGCGTGCAATTGTTTATAGGTTTTGGTACACGTAGATGTTCATACATACCGTCGCATCAACACAAAACTAGACTGGAACAAAACAAACCCAAAAATTATTCTCACTTTAGTGAACTTAAACTCAAAAGCGTAACTCGGAAGTTGAACAGACAACTCATCCGAAAACCAAACTCAAACGCCAAATACCAAGTCAAAACTAAACTGAACTAAACTCAAACGGGATGTGTACCATTGCCAGCCTCTAAACAGGAGAATTACTTATAATTGCCACTTAAATCATTGCATATCTTAAGCCGATGCTACTCGCCTTCCCTTGGAAGTGTCCAGGGTTTTTGTTGACTCTTCATAAGAATTCCCCCGTTGAGGGATGAGAATGTCTCCTGCCGCCAAGACTCTCACCACCTATAGCACCAGAGGTATAATTACCCTCTGGCGCGTCCAGGCAATGAAGGTCCAGACGGTGCCTTTCCTTCCACAGTCGCGTCGATCCGCTGTGGGGTGCCATCGCTTACGCTCGCCGGGTGGGGAGTGGTCCTTGCTACAGGATGAAAAGGCTTGTGTTACATTGTTTTATAGCGGATCTACGGCCAGGGTGTTCTTGACCTTGGGGGTTATTATAGTTGAGCTGGGGCCCGAAGTATGCATGGAGCTATAGTGAGATTTCGGAATTTCTGTAGGCTTAGTTGTTATGGAATTACCTCACAAAGAAGAAGAATGGGGACCATAGGTGGTCGTGGCCCCTGAGAAATACAAAAATAATCTTCAGTGTCCCTGGTTGTCTCAAATGTTGATGGCACTAGAAGAAGGAGGGGAGGGAACAAGGTGTTGTTGTCCCTCAGGCCGTCTTTACCCGCCCATGAACAATATATGGACTACGTCCATATACGTTCCTGTGGATTCGCTTGGCCTAATATATAGTCTGCAAATCCCCCAAATCTGAAAAGCAAAACCAAGGATCTAAATCCTTAACGCAAACTTATCAATCGCCAAAACATCTGAACAAACTCAAAACTCCAAACATAACTTCACTAACACGGACTGTAACTTCCCATGGTTGCTGCTGCTTGCTGGCTCCAGCCGACTCTCCATTGACCTACAAAAACTTAACCGCACATAACGATGTTTTCAAACATCTCGAAACTCAAAACACAAATTTCTGAAATCATCTTAAATAAGAACGCTAACACGTAAAAGTTATTTTTTTAGAAAACGTTATAAACCATTTAATATCAAAAATCTTATTCGAATCTTATACCCTCTAAAAATATTCAAATCTTATTATCACTAATCATAAAAACTTTTATGACCTGCATAACTTATAATTACTTTTTCTTTATAACCGTCACCAAACCAAATTAAATGTTATTATCAATATTCGAATCAAAAATCGTTAAGGTTCCTTGCGTGCGCTGAATTGTTGGCACTAGCGGAACTTGATTCTCTTTATTATTACTCTAACACTAACTCAAAATTGTATCTAAAGCTTCTCAAGAAAATTTAACACTCTTGTTTTCATACGCTCGAACTCTCGAGCGGAGTTATAATGCGTAATCACCACTGTTTCGAATTCAAAATATGTTCAGTTCTCAAAAAAAAAGAAAAAATTGTTACGACTGTTTAGATTATTATCTAAGACGGTCTCGCAAAGAATATCTTTTTCAGATCTTTGTACTCAGAGATTGTGTAAAAACTATTACTCTTGATCTTATTTGTCGTTACGCAAAATTCTCAAAATGGCTATTATTTTAACTGTTTATCACATTAATCATCACCACAGTAAATTAAAAACAATATATATACAATATAGTTTACAATGGAACAAACTCACCGGGACTTTAGCTCTGAAGTGCACTCCATTTCCAAAGATGATGGTTGATGATACTCTGTATTAGATGTTGGATATAATGTTATTATATATATGATTGTTTCGTTGTCACCACAGGATGATATGTGTTTGAAATTGATTTTGAACTTTATAAAACTCTACGTTAATTTACAGCCTTACTGGCTACTTCAATCAAAACTAGGTAAAAATATTACTTGTACTTTTCAAAACTCAACTCGATCTAGGGTAAAGATCGATATACTTTTTACGTTACGTTACACTTTTAAAATCACTGAATTGAATTATTGTGGTGTGGGTGTTTGCTTTTCGATACGCCTGTGCTCATACAGTTACTCTAACTGTAAAAATGTGTTTTCCCCAAATACGACTAACTGCATGCTTTATGATCTTCTAAACGTGCTTATGCATTCGGTATTCTATATGCTAAAACTCTCCAGAAAGAAAATGATGTTAAACAAAGATTAAATCAAGCTATCCTATTTTCTACGCTTATTATTTTTCAAAATCTCTATCTCAAAAATATCTCGTATATACTTATCGCTTAAATATGCATAAATAGATATAAGGATAAAGCCGCTATGTGGTGGATGCTGAATCGATGTCTTTCTTCCTCGGTTGTGGTGACCATGTGGTGAAGCAAATGTGTTTGACCTTCTTTGAGGATTGCCGCGTGGCTATAGGTGCCGCTACCTACGTCACGTCGTTGGTCCTCAACGTCGCCAAGAACTTAAATGGTCCAGTGCACATGTGCAGATACCAAATGTATAGCGCCAGAATAAAGGAACTCGTGCTCGTGAGTAAATTGTTGTCGTAGTGCTTTGTATTTTTATTAAGGAACTTCCAAAAGAATTCCAGATATCAAGGATGGATCCACAAGAAATAAAAATAAATCGTTGCAGAGACTCTGCTCGGAACGTCACACAAAACTGTCGGAAATCTTCTTAAGCCTGATGGGAATCAATCAAATCTCTCCGATAAAATAAGGCAAGAACTGTCGGAAAACATAAGAAATCTATCGGATTACAAAAAAAAATGTTGTGGAACGAAAAATCTGTCGGCGTGTCGATGGGCGGGATAACCTAATAAAATAAAATATGTTATCGGTGGTCACGCGGTGCTTTACACAAAGAAAATTTACCTTAATGGGGTGTCTCAGAAAATTTGAGGAAACTTCCTCATTTTTCATACAAATTTTCCTGGCAAGTTGAAAACTTGCTCAACTTGCTCCAATGTGGATTTTAATGCTTGGAAACGTGAATTGTATCACGTTGCCCCTGCCGCAGACTCAAATGTCGGTGTCCACGCACCGTCGTCGTCGTCGTTCGTGGCTTGGGTTTTGTCTCGCCCAAGGCACGCCGATGAAAATTCTTGTTGGCCAGAGCCAAATGTTTTGTGTCGCCGAAAAATTCTTCTTCACAGCCTGATGTACCAACCTGTATAAAAATATGTGAACCGGAGTACTAAATGTAAGCGTAAAGCTAATATATTAGTGTATAGTCGAAATTATTCCACACAAAAATTATTTCACAGACACCATTGCTCACCTTGTTGAGAAATCCTATTGGATTTTATCCATATGTTGCGTGGTTTCTGGGACCAAGTATCCACTGGGGGAGCACTTCTGATTAGTGTGACTGGCTGACGGAAAAGAACTTTCGATTTCCGTCGCCAGTCACAAGAAACTTCGTCTTCCAAAATATTCTTTTAAGAAAAAAGAATAGGTGGGGGCCACGCCAGAATTATTTTTTTGGGTGGCTATAATATGGCTGACGGAATAAAACTGATGAAGTTGGCAATGGTTTGCCATGACAAAATTGATGGAATGGGTGCGCTCAGAAAATACGTATGGTGAATGGTGTGGTGAATAAATAAATCAATATACTTGCATGTTAGAGATGTGCTAAGATGTCACAATTTTACTCGGTAATTTAGCGAGTGAAGATTATATGCAAGTGTTTTGATTGATAAGCACATATTATTATTGCATACTGACAATTATCCGTGAAGGATTTGCATGGTTATTCATAAATAACTCTGGTCAGTGGTTTTGATAAAAAAAAATCAAAGCAATAAGAAGAAAAATATTGGTACAGCGAATCGAATATACGCGGTTGGTGTAACCGAGTTTTATTTGACATTTATTCGGTGTTGTGTGTACTTGCCTCAAATAATTTAAAGTGTCATTATTTGAATAAATGGATGGTAGTGATGACGTTGCAGGTCGGTTCAGGTGGAGGGGATGGTAAAAATCATATTTTTCAAAAAAATATATACGATGTTTTCGACCACATTGACGTGACTTACAAATAATTTTATTATAATCAAATTAAACCTAACATCATCAACTTCCTAACTTATAAGAAAATTTAACCTATGGAAATAAAAAAAATTAAGTATATTACTCTAAACGTCTCTTCAAACATAACAATTATAATTTTGGAATTAAAAGTAAATAAAATTATTCGAATTTTAATGCAAGATTTGAAAATCCATCGAATGGATAAATAGCGTTAATATGGTTTAACAAAAAAAAACTTATACACTAAAAAAAAATTACCATAAAATTGAAATCACAAAATTAGTAATCTTGAGAAAGAAAAGCGACTTTAATTACTCGGTGAATGCAATTATTTTTGGTTTTTCTCCTTTATGACGAGTTATAATCGTACACAAACAAAAAAAATCAAGGAGTTTAAATAAAAAAAATGAGTGAGATGAATAACGCCTCTTTACTGGGCGGGAACCAATCCCTCTAGTCCCAACCGTTCGTTTTACAACACAAATTCAATTTCGATCTTTTTCTCTTTTTTTCTTTTGGCGGTATATCAAACGGTTAATTCCTACCTACATAGAGCTCTTTGCGGGTATAAACCGGTACCGTATCAAAGTGTACCGAAAGATTGGGGTTTTATGGGAGCGTTGCCCCTGTCCTAATTTTGGGACGTTTTCTTTCCTGTCTCAGCACCAAAATTCACTTTAACTTAAAAATTCACAAACAAAAAAAAACGACATTCACTCAAAAGCAATTAATACCAGTTTTTATGAACTACAAGAGGAAGCATCAAATTTGAAAAGAAAAAAAAATGATAATAATATAAAATTGATAAATTACAACATATAAAAATTAATAAAAAAAGTATAACGCCAATAAAAAAAAATATATATGTACATAAAAAGATGTTGAAAAGGCTTAAGCCGTCTGCTGCTGGTCTTCTTAGTCCCTTTGAAGACACCACGAGGATTGTAAAAAGGGTGGTCCAGGCGAACCTTCCTTTTACTTTTTCGTGCGGTATATATATGCGCGTTCGAAATGTATATCAGATTAAAATTTACTAGGGAACCCGGGACTCCCACGGGCTTAATTCCTGAATCTCTGCTTAGATATTGTTACGATCCGTTTATTACTTCGATCTTCAAATTATAGGCACCTTCAAAGCACAGCCACAGTTAAAAAGCCGGCGACCAAGGTCTTTGTCCTCGCCGTTGGTCGCCAAAGTCCCACCCTGGACCCTACACAAAATACCTATCTTTTGATTCTTATTTAAAAAAACATTTAAACCAAACTCACCCCTTTAAATTCTGGTTGCACAAATATGTTTAAAAAAAACGTCTCCTTCCTCGTACCGTCGTATTATTCACCACTTATAACTCAGTTCAAAATTTTATTTCTAGTAAATTTTCACAGCTTTTAATTCTTTTTTATTTTTTTGAAATTATTGACTTCCACTAGCACTATAGAGTGGGCCAGAATTTAAAAACTTAATAAAAAACCACCTTAAATTTTAAATGACTGAGATTAACGATTTTACAATCTTAAACGGTTGGAAGTTTCGACCTCCAATTCTCCTTCAAGACTAATTTTCTCTGATGACCGGCAAAATTTTACTCCAAGCCGATCAGCGGTTTAAAATTGCAGTTCTTTCCTTCGGTTTATAGCACGCTATCTGATTGTAGCTGCATCAATCCAAAGTACATCGACCTCGACCTACATTTGAAAAGACAGCTGAGAGGGAAATTTATTCTTCAGCAACATTTGTGCTTAAGAAATTCCTACGCAACAACCCTAGACACAACCCTATTTTCGCACAGTTTGGGCCCTCTGCATAAGCACCAAACTTCGCGTTATAAGGATTTCGGAATATTCGGAGACCCAAACGTCAAACACTTGCCTCGTTTTTTTTTTCATTTAATCCATGCTTTTAACGTCAGTGAGTTGTTTTGAAGAACTTGTGCCAAAAAAAGATAAAATCAATTAAAATATTTTACAAAATACAACCTAATATCGAACAAGGACGACAAGGAAAAAGAAAACTGAAGTAGTTGCAGCATTAATAATCCCGTGTACACCCGGGTGGAGCGCCTTAGAGATCCTGTTTCCGAAAGTTGAGTTTAATTTAATTTTACCAACCCCGGGTCCATTCGCCTATCAGGAATGTACCAGATAAGGCAGATGTTCCCGGGCTGGATTTCCTATTACATTCCACTTCTTAACCCCCTTTTTCTATTTGCAGGTACGACGACAGAGGATCATCGCACCTCCATACCTGAGGGAATCAAAACGTCGAAATGGACCAAGACAAAGATGATAACCTTTATTTTGCCATGAAATTTCTTATTCGGAAGACAATCTTCTGGAATTATATTATAATTTTAAAATATGCTTCCTGTGCAATGATTCAATGAATGTAGTCTAGCTTGGAGATTAAACTATCGAGGACTTTTTCCAGCATGTGTCTCATCATACCTTGGGGATTATCACCACTTCAAATACGGCAGTTTTTCTCACCCAAAAGCGAGCTTCATTGCTAAATGAAATTCGCTGAGGAAAATTGGGATGCGTGTTTGGAATAGAAACGTGATTTCCATCATAGATCTGCGCAATTTGTGGGAGCGTTGTCCAGATGCCAGTCAATTTATGTCGGAATACAAACCCCTACCACTCCTGACAGCGGACCAACCTCATCCATTTCATCGCGCATTTTTCTTGAATTTGTATCATGGACAAAATAAAATAATATTTGAATAACTGGTAACAAAACTTAACCCAATTTCTTTATTTTTTTGTTATTAAGGTTGGATTGGGCTGACAGGTGGCCGCAACAGGGTCGCTAAATCTTGTGCCTGACGCGTTATCACGCATGCATATGGATCAGCTTTCCGTAATCCCTGCTAATACTATAAACCC
This sequence comes from Platycheirus albimanus, assembly GCA_916050605.2. Lineage (NCBI taxonomy): Eukaryota > Metazoa > Arthropoda > Insecta > Diptera > Syrphidae > Platycheirus > Platycheirus albimanus. The sequence continues at coordinate 142,935,305 of OU696696.1, forward strand.
GGAAATGTCTAAAAACCCTGATATGTCTATAAATACAGTTATTACCAGTTCCCCGGAATTTAAATCAAAAGATTACCTCGATCTAATTTCTTCTGTCAGTAAGAATTTACAAAACTTGCCCGAACTAAAAATCGTTGATGGTATTCTATTTAAAAAAATCGTCCCAAGCAAAAACAGCATCCCAAGTACAGACAGTATCTGGAAACTTTGGTTACCGGCCGGTTTAGCCCAGCAAATTATTGCCCAAAACCATGAACCTCCCAATTGCGCCCATGGCGGCATTAAAAAGACCTTGGAAAGGATCAAAGAGATCTATTTTTGGCCCAAGATGACTCAACAGGTGCATGATTTTGTCAGCAAATGTAATAAATGTAAAGAAAATAAAGCTCCGAATTTTATAATGAAACCACCAATGGGATTTCAACAAAATACCGAGATTCCATTTCTTGCATGTTCCCAAATAACAATTTTTGGTTAAGAACCGGTAAATAAACCGGATATTAGCCTGGGTTATTATAACGTTAAGGTTACAAATTGGTTCAAACGACGTCCTAAAGACGTTGCTGAGACGTCTTAATAACCGAAAATGGTCAGTAACTTAATAACTTTAGTTAGATTGTGGTTACACAAAAACGAATAAAAAGCATTAATAAATAACTGCTTTTTAGAGTTCCGAAAGGGTTTTTAAAAAAACCAGTAATACTGCAAATAGTGGGTTTTTTAAACCGTTATTTTGACGGCTTTTAATAACCGTCTCTTTACAGTTTTAAAAAAGCCTGTTATATGCTTTTTTGTGGCTTTTTTATAACCGTTTGTTAACAGTTCTTATAAAACCTGTTTTATGTTGTTTTCACGGCTATTTAATAACCGTTAACATACAGTTTTTATAAAACCTGTTTTATGTTATTTTCTCGCCTTTTTTATAACCGTTCACATACAGTTTTAATATAACCTGCAATGTTCTCTTGACAGATTTTTCATAACCGCTTTCGCTTACCCGATGCTGCAAACCATATAGTGGTTTTGCGAAAATCTTCCCAGCTGAAAATTAAAAGCTTTTTAAACTAAAATAAAAGTCCAAAATTACTATAAAAATTGTTTTTAATTATAAGAAAATTAACAAACTTATAATATTACTTAGGTAATAAGTCATCAATAACACTAGATTCATTATTCTTGGGAGATGAGACTTTTGTATCGATATTTCCTGAAAATAAAAAAAAACTGTTTCAAAAAATATTGTTTAAGTTTTTTTTTTTAACTTACGAGGATGAGCTGGATTTGCTAAGCCCGAAAGGGCCTTGTTTAATGAAGGCCTTGAAAAGGCTGAACCCTCGCTATCACTAAACGACGGATATCGGCTTCTAACGGCTTCCATTATTGCGGCAAACAAGTTTTTATACTGGTTAAAATTACTTTTTGTGTTGGTCCCCAGCCATGAAAATTCCGCCAAAAGTGAATCAGACAAAATGCACTTTGAAATGGTGCGGATTGTCTTTATTCCGCTAACCCCTCCAAAAGGGCTCATTTTCCGGACCTTGAAAAATGTAAATAAAATACAAATGTTGCATTAAATAAACGATAAGGATAGTCATGTGACTATTCATATCATCTAAAGATTTCAATAAATAAAATAAAATAAATGTAGTTTACCATTTTTTTTTTAAGACAACATCCTCCCGAAGCTTTAACTCTGTTTCCTCTAAATTTTTTTTCGAGCTGAGAGGAAATAAATCTTAAAGGAGGATATTCTCCTCTTCTTGCTGGAGTGTGGCCGTTTTACAAATTTGGGGCACCAACAAGTTCATTGTGACCTCCGTCTTGGCCATGAACTGCTCAATTAAGGCCTGCTGTTTTCGGCCCTTGCAGCAGCCTCCTTTTGGTTGCGGAGGATTTGGTCCAATTTTGAGGAGATCTCCTCACTGGGCCCTGTATTAAAAGATAAAAATAGTTTTTTATAAGGTATTAAAAAATAATTTTATTTCAGAAAGGACTATATATTGTACATAATATATTAATATAATATACAATAAGGTGGTTATTTTTCAACCACAATTCAACCTGATGGTTATTTTTTTAACTCTCAAATAACTTAATGGTTACTTTTCAACCATAATTCAACCTGATGGTTATTTTTTCAACTCTTAAATAACTAAATGGTTATTTTTTCAACCATAATTAAACCTGATGGTTATTTTTTAACTATTTTATAACTAAATTGTTATATTATAACCATAATTCAACCAAATTGTTAAACAATAACCACCACAAATAGCAAAGAGTTAAAAAAATAACCATCAGGTTGAATTATGGTTGAAAAGTAACCATTAAGTTATTTGAGAGTTAAAAAAATAACCATCAGGTTGAATTATGGTTGAAAAATAACCATTTAGTTATTTAAGAGTTAAAAAATAACCATCAGGTTGAATTGTGGTTGAAAAGTAACCATTAGGTTATTTAAGAGTTAAAAAAATAACCACACAAAGCATCACGTTAAATTTTATCCTAAAATAACAGGTTTATTTACACACAAAATTACTAAAACTTAATAAAATAATACCTTTACCTTGATATTTTCCACAGCAAATACTTTTTTCACTTTTTAATTTGCACTCGCGCACAACAAATAAATAGGCAACGCACATGTCAGAATCAGAACTCAGAAGTTAGAGAACACTAAAATCAAACTGAGAGAATCTGAGGCGAAAGTGAGCGCAGTTGGGTTTCCTGCTAATGCGGTAGTATGTGTGTGTGAAAAAATGTGGTTGGAATCAGGGTTACCTCTGAAAATTTTCAAGTGGTGTCCAAAAAAGGTGTCCCAGAGCAAAAAAAGTGTCCCGCACAACTTTTAGTCAAAATACAACAAATTCCACATAGAAGATAGAACAAATGAAGTGAAATGAAAAAAAGAAGAAATTAATCGAAAGAAGGAACTATGCTAAAGAAGTATACAAACAGGCATAATACATTTTAAGGCCCAACCATAATACACGAAAGAAAAAGGGAGCAAGTGTCAAAACCGAACGAAAAGTTTCCTTCCGATTTGTAAAGTACATCAGTTGCCCATAATAGCCTTTAAAAATAAGAAGAAAGAAAGAAGAAGAATACCCTTTAGAAAAAAAGGAATGTCAGATTTTCGTACGTAATGTACGACTCAAAGCGTACATTACGTACAAAAACGCAAGTGAACGAAACTTGCCGAGACTGAACAAAAAGTCATTTCGGGTTGGGTATACAAATCACATGTATTTCTAATGTTTCGTAAGTCAACGTACGTACCAATTCTTCAATTATGGTTAGCCCTTTAGGCTTATCCTACAAATGTCAGTGGTTTCAGAAAGATTCTCGTTTTATTTTTCTTTAAAAAAATGAAAGAGACGCGACAAAGATAGCTGCTGGAAATTGGAAAGATCTCTTGGTATGACAAACAATTTCGAACAATTTGTTTGTTTATTTTAAAAAGTGTCCAAAAAGTGTCCAGATTTCTAAAAGGTGTCCGAAAGCGATTATTTTTAAAAAGAGGTGTCCTGGGTCCGAGCGACTGAGAAGGTGTCCAATTGACACTAAGGTGTCCCGAAGGTAACCCTGGTTGGAATTGAGTTAAAATATATCCAGGATTGTAATAGAGGGAAATAAAGACATAATTTTCAACCCGCCAAATACATTTTGGTAGTTATTTTAAAACTCCTTTCAAACTATAAGCAAAACTATATTCGTATGAAAATAAGGGGTTATTAAAATACTTACTTTAAACTTGGAATCAGATACGGTTAGTTTTCAATTTTTATAAAAAAATGGTTTTATAGTTTAAAAATTGCTTAAAACTTTGTATACAACCGGTTTACTTGTAAACAAAAACTATTTCCGTATTAAAAATAAAGGCTTATTAAAATACTCACTTGAAGTTTGTGATGAAAATATAGTTAATTTGTTACCTATAAAATACAACTTAGTAGTTTGTTAAAATCTTATTTCAAACTTTAAATAAATATAAAAAGGTTAAAATATAATTATATGTACATATATGAAAAAGAGGTTATTAATATACTTACTTTAAACTTTGGGTAAAATTGGTTATGATTTAACCAAAATATATATAAAAATGCAGTTATTTAAAAACTTACTTTAAACTTTGGATTCTATTGGTTAATCTGTAACCAATAAATAGAAATGCATTTAAAAAAAAAAGTTATTTAAAAACTTAAATTAAACTTTGGATTAAATTGGATAATTTGTAACCAATAAATAACAATTGAATGGTTAGGAATGCGTTTAAAAAAAACTCTCATTTAGCCTAGGTTTTTAGAGGGTAAATAAATGCCCAAAATAGAACTACAGTTTGAAAACGGATTTTTTCAAACCAATATGTGAGTAAAAAGCTCCTTTCGAGAGAACTTTTTACCCGAAACAAACCTTAGAGTAATACTGGGTTTATTAATACCCTAACGTTAACTAGAGTGTTTAAATAACTCAATTATAGCCATTTTATGACCAGAGTTATCTGCAGTTATTTTTTAACCACAGTTAATTTGTAACTTAGGTTACAAATTGTTACTTGGGTTAGAGATGTGCTAAGATGTCACAATTTTACTCGGTAATTTAGCGAGTGAAGATTATATGCAAGTGTTCTGATTGATAAGCACATATTATTATTGCATACTGACAATTATCCGTGAAGGATTTGCATGGTTATTCATAAATAACTCTGGTCAGTGGTTTTGATAAAAAAAATCAAAGCAATAAGAAGAAAAATATTGGTACAGCGAATCGAATATACGCGGTTGGTGTAACCGAGTTTTATTTGACATTTATTCGGTGTTGTGTGTACTTGCCTCAAATAATTTAAAGTGTCATTATATGAATAAATGGATGGTAGTGATGACGTTGCAGGTCGGTTCAGGTGGAGGGGATGGTAAAAATCATATTTTTCATTACAAGAACACAAAAAAATATAAACGATGTTTTCGACCACATTGACGTGACTTACAAATAATTTTATTATAATCAAATTAAACCTAACATCATCAACTTCCTAACTTATAAGAAAATTTAACCTATGGAAATAAAAAAAATTAAGTATATTACTCTAAACGTCTCTTCAAACATAACAATTATAATTTTGGAATTAAAAGTAAATAAAATTATTCGAATTTTAATGTAAGATTTGAAAATCCATCGAATGGATAAATAGCGTTAATATGGTTTAACAAAAAAAACTTATACACTAAAAAAAAATTACCATAAAATTGAAATCACAAAATTAGTAATCTTGGGAAAGAAAAGCGACTTTAATTACTCGGTGAATGCAATTATTTTTGGTTTTTCTCCTTTATGACGAGTTATAATCGTACACAAACAAAAAAATCAAGGAGTTTAAATAAAAAAAATGAGTGAGATGAATAACGCCTCTTTACTGGGCGGGAACCAATCCCTCTAGTCCCAACCGTTCGTTTTACAACACAAATTCAATTTCGATCTTTTTCTCTTTTTTTCTTTTGGCGGTATATCAAACGGTTAATTCCTACCTACATAGAGCTCTTTGCGGGTATAAACCGGTACCGTATCAAAGTGTACCGAAAGATTGGGGTTTTATGGGAGCGTTGCCCCTGTCCTAATTTTGGGACGTTTTCTTTCCTGTCTCAGCACCAAAATTCACTTTAACTTAAAAATTCACAAACAAAAAAAAACGACATTCACTCAAAAGCAATTAATACCAGTTTTTATGAACTACAAGAGGAAGCATCAAATTTGAAAAGAAAAAAAAATGATAATAATATAAAATTGATAAATTACAACATATAAAAATTAATAAAAAAAGTATAACGCCAATAAAAAAATATATATATGTACATAAAAAGATGTTGAAAAGGCTTAAGCCGTCTGCTGCTGGTCTTCTTAGTCCCTTTGAAGACACCACGAGGATTGTAAAAAGGGTGGTCCAGGCGAACCTTCCTTTTACTTTTTCGTACGGTATATATATGCGCGTTCGAAATGTATATTAGATTAAAATTTACTAGGGAACCCGGGACTCCCACGGGCTTAATTCCTGAATCTCTGCTTAGATATTGTTACGATCCGTTTATTACTTCGATCTTCAAATTATAGGCACCTTCAAAGCACAGCCACAGTTAAAAAGCCGGCGACCAAGGTCTTTGTCCTCGCCGTTGGTCGCCAAAGTCCCACCCTGGACCCTACACAAAATACCTATCTTTTGATTCTTATTTAAAAAAACATTTAAACCAAACTCACCCCTTTAAATTCTGGTTGCACAAATATGTTTAAAAAAAACGTCTCCTTCCTCGTACCGTCGTATTATTCACCACTTATAACTCAGTTCAAAATTTTATTTCTAGTAAATTTTCACAGCTTTTAATTCTTTTTTATTTTTTTGAAATTATTGACTTCCACTAGCACTATAGAGTGGGCCAGAATTTAAAAACTTAATAAAAAACCACCTTAAATTTTAAATGACTGAGATTAACGATTTTACAATCTTAAACGGTTGGAAGTTTCGACCTCCAATTCTCCTTCAAGACTAATTTTCTCTGATGACCGGCAAAATTTTACTCCAAGCCGATCAGCGGTTTAAAATTGCAGTTCTTTTCTTCGGTTTATAGCACGCTATCTGATTGTAGCTGCATCAATCCAAAGTACATCGACCTCGACCTACATTTGAAAAGACAGCTGAGAGGGAAATTTATTCTTCAGCAACATTTGTGCTTAAGAAATTCCTACGCAACAACCCTAGACACAACCCTATTTTCGCACAGTTTGGGCCCTCTGCATAAGCACCAAACTTCGCGTTATAAGGATTTCGGAATATTCGGAGACCCAAACGTCAAACACTTGCCTCGTTTTTTTTTCATTTAATCCATGCTTTTAACGTCAGTGAGTTGTTTTGAAGAACTTGTGCCAAAAAAAGATAAAATCAATTAAAATATTTTACAAAATACAACCTAATATCGAACAAGGACGACAAGGAAAAAGAAAACTGAAGTAGTTGCAGCATTAATAATCCCGTGTACACCCGGGTGGAGCGCCTTAGAGATCCTGTTTCCGAAAGTTGAGTTTAATTTAATTTTACCAACCCCGGTGTTGCTGGCAGCTTTTTGAAGGGAACGGGATTTGAATTTGGAAATAGGAAGGACAGAAAGCGGATCTAGAAATGACAGGCAGGAAGTGGAATTCGAAATGACAGGCAGGAAACGGAATGGGGGCTGCCGATATTCAAAAGAAATGGCAGTTGGTATATAGTTGGGATAGGTAAGTAAGAATGGATATGGGAAGCAGGAACTCGTATATGGAGCTGAGGTAGGATGTGGAAGCGGAACCGGAAAGTGTAATTTTGGGGTAAGTTGGTAAGGTTAAGTAGGTAAGTGGGATGTCACAGAAAGGTAAAAAGAGGTAAGTAGGATGGAAGATGGGATTGAAACGTCACTAGAAATTGAAAAAAAAACGAGGGGGATAGGTGAGAGGAGGGGTAACCGTGGAAAGGAAGTGGGGAGATTGTCTGATCCTAGGGACATGGCACGCTTGCGAGGCTCGGCTCAGCTCGCCGGAATAGGGGGGGATCTTGTCCCAAGGACAGACGAAGGCCAACACTCAACCACAACGCTCTTTCATATCCCATGCATTATCACCATCAATACTAATCATTCATTTCTTTCAGCACACCATAAATCGCATCCGTTCCTCATTCAAAAGTACCAATCAACTCAAACAACAACATTAAGCCAAGCCAAAAAAAAAACATCAGCAACACCTTGGAGCAATCGAAAGGAATTCAGGTACGTCTCCTACTGTTTGCCTGTCGGAATACCATGGTGCGGCCGACGCGGTGAAACGAATCTGTTTCCCACAGGAAATGGTGATGGTGAATGTTGCACCGGCCATCGCCTTGGCTACACCACCAGCTTCCGGCAGTCCATTCCCTATTCAAAAATAACGCCTTTTTTTCGACGGATCCGCAACAAAGCACCTGATCTGGAGCGTGCCTGCCGATCCAGAAACGGTGAGAGGATACCATCGCTAGGACTACCGTGGGGAAGACCACCCACAACAACAAGCCGGGCCTAAAACATGGATCAGTTTACTACTTCCTGCCTGTCGTAAGTTAATGTATTTACTGTCCTTTACATTTTCTGACCTGTAATTTTGTTTCTTTACAGCCGTCTCCCGAGAATCTACTCTGACTAGGATCGCTTACCTACTGCATCAACATTGGGTCACCCATTATCTACGTCGTGGTGATTTTATAATGGTATGTTTCTAACACCCCTACCTGCTCCTAATGATGAGTAAGTTCTACCCTATATTATTTAAAACAATATGCATGATTTCATTTATAGATACATAGTTTTAAGGTTTTACTCTATATGTATAATCTATATATGCGCTACTATGTATCGGGTCTTGAGAAAAAAAAACATTTAAACAAAATTAATGCGCAAGCGGAATGAGTTCTTTGCTTTTGGGTTCTTTTTGTTCCTCCTCCTTTGTTTTTGGTTTTCAACCCCTTAAGTTTGTCGAGCGGGTTGTTGCATCGGAGACAACTTTTTGCGGTTCTGTTTAGGTATTCCTTATTGTTTCATGTAAGATGACATGGATATGTAAGCACCACATCGCCTTACCATTAAAGCGTAGTACGCTCCCAATATACTAGCGTGGTACGCTCTTATACCAAACAACTAGGACCATATAGATACACCACATGGCGATCCTGCAAAATACCAAATGTCACAGCTAGAACTCGATAGCATTGTAGAGAAGTGGGAAAAGTATCTGGCAGAGCTGAAAAACAAGAAAATCGAAGAATACATTCCCGAAGGTTCAACCCCGCCAACAAAAAATACATCCCGACTCCAATCAACGCCGGACCAAAGCCCATCTCTATAGAAGCGTAAAAAAAAAAAAAAAAAAAAAAAAAAAACCCAAACCACAAATCGAAGAAACAGCACTATGGGAAAAAGCCAAAGCAGACCGGAAACAATAGTCAATAACAACAACGTCCAGGAGGAAATAAACATGCCAATAATTCCTGAATCAGTGGCAACAGCCGCAGTTATCATGACCTTCCTTTACGCTGCATATAAAACAAACAAATATTTTAAGAATTATGTACATAAACACAAAAATCAAATAACTAATGTATAAAAAAAAAAATTATTTAATACATACCAACAACAATCAAAAAATATTTTTAATACTTTTCACTTATCTACCCAAATGCAAGAATTAAAAAACATCTTAGAAACTATTCTCTCAAATATTAAGAACAGTTCAGGTAGACCTTATAAATTTGAAACAGTTTAAACAAAAATTAGCGAAATAGGAAATCTTAAAGAAAAATTAATAATTTAGAAAATAGTGAAGAAAATGAAAATAACAAAGCACTTAAATTAGAATTTGAAGCTATATATAATACTACTAAGAAGATACTAGAGGATCAACTGCAAGAACACAATTTAGTTTTTAAAAGAGAAAAAAGAAATAAACAAAAAAATGGCAGATTTTGATTTAGGAATAGCTATGAAAGCAATACCAATGTTTTCAAGAAATTTCAAGGAGTTAGATAGCTTTCTTAAAATAGTTGAGATAATCAACAAGGGATTAAAAACCACTTGCACACAGCAATTAATAGAATTCGTTTTTCACGTAAAACTAGCAATTAATGTAAAAACAACCATTCCTCAAATTCAAAATACCTTATCGAATTTTAGTCAAAGAAATCTTTCAGTAACGTCATTTAGGGATAAATTACTCAATACTATAGCTAATTTAAATAATCTACAGATAAAAGTATTAGGTAACAATGTTACAAATGAAGAAAAGAAGGTGATAAGAAAAATGAACGACATTTACAGTTTAAATATCTTCAAAAATGGTCTTAACGACAACATAAAACAAACTGTTTTTGCATCTCAACCTGGCAATAAAAAAAAAAAAAAACAAATTCTAACGCACTATAGACACAGCACACAAAACACAAACAAACCAAACATACAAAACTTTAATCAACAAGGCAATGACCGTAACAGATTTGAAAGAAACATGAATCAAAATCGATACAACAACAACATCCAAAATCGAAATTATACCCGCAACAATCACTTCAACCGACATAATAACTGGAACAATAACCAAACACAAAATGCTCCAAGAAACAATAAACAAAGCCATCATCAAGGCCAATTCAGAAATACGAGAAAGCAAATACGATTATTACATAATGAACGACAAGAGGTAAACGAACATGGCTTGGAATACCCGAACATTCCAGATAGCCAAAATTAAAAGTATATAGAATATCGGATAGCAACACAAATTTTATTGTTGCAAAACACAAAAATAAAAATATGACATTTTTAATAGAAACGAGTGCAGACAAATCGATCTGCAAAATAACAAGTAAGCTAGTGAATGAAGAATATTACCCAGAAGAAAAATGCAAACTCACAGATAACACCAATGAGGAAATACATTCCTTAGGGACCATCAAACGCAGATGCTCTATCTAGAATAAAAATCGACTCAGACTTATTAAAACAAATGATACCGACCGAAATCAATGAAACCGTCAAAAGAACATTAGTCATCACAAGGGGAATGTCCAACAAAATAAATGTGGACAACAACAAGGAGAAATGCAATTCTCAAGAGAAGCCTGTACAACTTCAAATCTGGGAATGCATATCCATTAATGACGTCAAAAATATAAAGACATTAAAATTTAATATTGATAAAAATGCTAGGAATTCAAAAATAAATATTGATGAAAATTTTGTGCACGTGCGATGCAGTGATAAATCGGCGAATCCAGATTCGACCCCGAGGAAGCTTGCATCAGAAATAAACAAAGATAATAATATGTATACGTATACGGGACCTAATGATAATTCAGCGACACTAGAGTCGACTCTGAAGAAATTAGTATCCAGAATGAATAAAGAAAATATAAACGAGCTAGCCCTTATGAGCAATGATGAAATATTTAAGCATTTTGAAAAAGATAAATTCAAAGAAACATATGCAAAGATAAAAATAAATGGCCAGAATCCTAAGCTAAAAATAATAATTTATAATGCCACAAAACAAATATTTGATGATTTAACTAAATACAAACTAATTGACGAATTCCATAACTCTGCACACGGAGGACATCTAGGTATACGGAAAACACTAATAAAATTAAAACAAAGATACGTATGGCGAAAAATGAGTCAAATGGTAAAGCAATTCATAACAAATTGTGATTCATGTGCAAAAAATAAACAAACAAAACACACAATAGAACCACAAACGATTACAGACACTCCAGGCAACAGTTTTGAAGTGGTGTCAATTGACACAGTCGGACCTTTACGAATATCAAATAATAAAAGATATATTTTAACCATGCAATGCGAACTTACCAAATTTGTCGTCGCATATCCGATGACATCAAAAGACGCAACAACAACAGCAAAGACTTTAGTAGAAGAATTTATTCTTAGATATGGACACTTTAAGATTCTAAAATCAGATAAAGGTACAGAATTCAATAACGAACTTATGAACAACGTATGTTCACTTTTAAAGATAAAACAAACATTCTCTTCTCCATACCACCATCAAACTATAGGTGCCCTTGAAAGAAACCATCGGACACTCAATGAATTCTTATTATCAAATGTCAATGATAATGAATGGGACGAATGGGTTCCATATTTTACGTTTGCATACAATACAACACCACATATAGACACTGGGTATTCACCTTACGAACTCATTTATGGCAAAGTACCCTGCTTACCGACAGATACGCTAAATAATAAAACAAAAATTTATGACTACGATAATTATGCCAATGAGTTAAAAACCAGGTTACATCATGCACTAAGTAAGGCCAGAGAAATGACAATAACAATAAAAGAAAAAAGAACAGCAACAGAAAATAAGAAATACAATAATAGGTTAGATCTAGGAGTAGGTGATTTAGTATTGCTAAAGGTAGAAAATAGAAAGAAAAGTCAAGCACCTTATATTGGTCCATTCAAAATAATAGAAAGAAAAGGAGTAAATTCAGTAATTGATAAAAATGGAATAAATAAAGAAATACATAACAATCTTCTTAAGCCCTATAAACTAAGAAACCAATAGAAAACAATACAAAACGTTAAAACAAAAAAAATTTTTCTTCATTATAATTTATTAATAAATATCAAAATTTTAGCTCATAAACTCATATTACATAAACTTTGTAAAAAAAAAAAAAAATATATATATATATGATATTATACTACCTATGTTAACCAACTTTATTCCCTAAAATTTTTCTTAAGGGTGAGGGTGTAGTGTGTACCCACATATGCACCGCCACTGCTCTCAAACCAAACACAAAACGAGTGACAAAACATGTTAAGTACAATCGAGTGTGTCTTCACACAACATTAATAATTTTGAATAGCAATACACTCGATTGCACTGAATGTCACTCAATAGAAATAAGATCCTATTTTATGTTACAACCAATAGGAGCTAAGAATAACATTGTTAGTAATTATGAAAATGTAGAAGTAAGATAGAAGATAAGTATAACAGTTATGAATTATGTATTTAAGGAACATTAAACTGAAAATAAAGACAGACTTAAATTAATACTCGAAATAGCAGCACTGCTTAGATTATTTATTTTTGTTTCAAGGAACATTACGGCGAGACATCGCCTTACCATTAAAGCGTAGTACGCTCCCAATATACTAGCGTGGTACGCTCTTATACCAAACAACTAGGACCATATAGATACACCACAGAAACATCAAACGAAAAAAAAAACTTTTCGCACGCAGACATAGTAAATTCTGTACGAAGTCCGCGTAGGTATATCGTTAAATAATGAGAATGGCAGATAATTCATTACTACCTTTCTTCTCGTTTACGTCCCACCTTTTTACTTATAGTGCATAGGTACTTACATTGCACTTTGTGCGTACATAATTTTCTTTCAAATCTGAGTATGTACCTATGAAAGAGGTATGAAATTTTCATCTTTTGTTTGTTTTGGCTCTTTAGACTCCCTGTACATACGTATCTACTCCGGTTCACTCTCCCAATCGTTCTTGATTTATTTTTATTTGTTTTATTCTTGGATATATCTATTGCGGACGGACATCGGATGTAACGATTTCGTTAGAGACAGGAAAAATAAATGACTTGAGAGGTCTCGTTAATCTTTTTAGATTTGTGGGTCAAAGCTTAAGTTTGTCCCTCTACGCATTGGTGTAGGTCAGGTCTGAGAAGAAGACAATTGAATTGCTCGACGAGAACGAAAGCACAAACAACACAATTGACAACAAATACATAGACATGTTCCCTTTGTACATACGTACGTTGCGTGTTTTGTTAAATATTCTTGAAATTTAAGGGTTGTTTGTACATTTTGGACATTTTCACAAATATATCACATACATATCGTTTTGTGAGTATACCTACTCGTATTGCATTATTACTATTACTAATATTGCACTACGGTGTTGGTTGCCCATTTAATGGGGTCACAGATTGTATATGAATTGCGTTATGAGAGTAGAACATTGTATAGAATAGGGAGGTGGAAGGTGAAGTTTTGTTTCTGAAGGGTGGGTTTGGTATCGTTTGGAAGAAGGTTGCTCTATTGTGGTTTTAGGAGGTGGTTTTGAATTTTTTGTTTATTCTTTCCGTGAAAGGAGTATTGCACATAAGGAATATAGGTTGCTGAATGCAACAGGTGTTGTTTCATTGTTTATTTTGACAAAAGCAGGTACTAATTTTCATGTTTCGAGATGGTACAGGTACTCGTAGTGTTATCACAGATTTCATTGTTTTAGGTCTTTCGCATGGAAAACTCCAATTTTCTTCCCACTTAAGTTTTCTAATTCATACGTGTTCTTGCCTATCGACCTAACAATTCGACACTTAATAAACTTTGGACATAGTTTTGATGCAAGGTATTTGGACGAGTCGCTCAAGACGAAATTTCGTCGAAATACTTCTTGTCCTGGGACATAACGAACCGAGCGGCTTCGCACATTGTATGTCTTTGCACTTTTTTCATTGGATTTCAGTATAGTTTCTTTAATTTTTTCTCTAATGCACTGCAGTCGGCTCTGCCTAGGGATGGTGAGTAGTTCACCATCCTCAATACTGTTCAACTTTTGAGCTAGTTCATAGCTCTTGCCGTGTGTCATCATATTCATACCAAAGAGTGCAAAGTATGGAGCGACACCCGTTGACGCGTGTACGGAACTCCTCAATGCACAGGCTAAATCACTAAGGTGAACATCCCATTCGCGTTGATCGTCCTTCAGGTACGAACGGATCGCCGATAACAGTGTTTTATTTACCCTCTCAGAGGCGTTCGACTGAGGCTAATAAAATGCGGTTTTAAAGTGGCGAATGCCATATCTCTCTAGCAGATTCTGGAAATCTTTTGCCAGAAACTGCTTGCCATTGTCCGAATGGATTACCTGAGGTACTCCAAACGCATTAAAAATCTCGTTTATCAAAAATTTAGTTATGCTACTAGTGTTTGCCGAAGGTAAAGGCTTTAGGAAAAATGATCGAGTACCACAAAAACAAAGGAATTTCCGGTTTTAGACCTCGGATATGGTCCCAAAAAATCGATATATAGTTTTTGAAATGGACGGTCAGTACTATAACTGGTACATATGGGGGGTCTTAGAATTCGGTTCGAAGACTTACACTGTTTACAAATGTCGCATTGTGCAATGTACTGACGAATTTGAACCGTCATATTCGGCCAGTAAAAGTATTGCCTTATGCGATGTAGAGTCTTTGCGATCCCACCATGAGCAGCCTGTGGAGGTTCATGAGTGTTTTTTATAATGTCCTCAGTCAGAGTTGATGGAATCCAGAGACGCCAAGTATGATCTATAAGGGATTCATCGCCCCCTACAGGAAGTGCTCGTTTATACACAAAGCCCTCATCGATCTTCAGATCTGGAAGTTCCTCGGGGTGATTTTGAATTGTCGTTATCAGGTCTTGGTATTCCTCTGATTGAAATTGTTCTGACTCTAGGTCTACTAATGGGACTACTGTTGTCATCTCCAGGCTATCCAAATGTGCCCGAGAAAGAGTATCTGGCACGACATTAAGGGTACCCTTTCGATGTTCTATGTCGAAGGCGAAGGCTTGGAGGTCGATACTCCATCTTGCCAACCTACCGTTCAGGTCTTTCATTCCCATTAACCACTTGAGGCTGGAGTGGTCGGTGATGATCGTGAAGTCCATACCCTCGACATAGGGCCTGAACTTTTTTACTGCCATGACCGCTGCCATACACTCCTTCTCGGTAACAATGTAGTTTCTTTGGCAAGAGTTAAGCTTTTGGGAAAAATATGAAATCGGGAACTCTTCGTTTTCATCGTTCTTTTGGAAGAGCACCGCCCCAATTCCAGATTCGGAAGCATCACACTGGATGAAAAATTTCCTCTTGAAATCAGGATGTGTGAGCACCGGAGCTGTTGTCAGCGCAATTTTAAGTTTATCAAACGCTTCTAACGCCTCTTCGGTCATTTGAAATTTTGCATTTTTCTTTTTCAGAGTGTCCGTCAGGGGAGCAGTCAAGGTGGAGAAATCTTTAATAAATCGCCTATACCACCCTGCTAGACCAAGTAGCCGTCGCACTTGCCTTGGATTTTTCGGAGTTGGAAAATCCACCACTGCTTCAACCTTTGAAGGATCGGCCTTCATTTTCCCACCACCAACGATGAAACCCAAATATTTAAGCTCTTTAAAGCAAAATTTGGATTTATTGACGTTGATGGTGAGATTGGCTTTTCTTAAACATTCGGCTACCTCCTCCAGCAGGGCAATATGGGTCTCGAAGTCCGGTGCAATTATCAGCAAATCATCTAGATACACGAAAACGCGATCCCGTAATCGTGCAGGAATAACCTTGTCCATTAGACGACATAACCTCTGTGCTGCATTACACAGTCCAAAAGGCATGACCGTGAACTGGTACAGGGGTCTTCCCGAAACCGCAAATGCAGTCTTTTCTCTGCTCTCTTTCTCCAACGGTATCTGCCAAAATGCTTCCTTTAGATCTACACTACTTATAAAGTAGGTATCCGGCAGACGACTGAGGAGTCCGTCGATATGAGGAAGGGGATTGGCGTCCTTCTTGCTAACTGCATTTACCTTACGGGAATCCAGGCAAAAACGATATTTTACGGTACCGTTTTCTCCTGGCTTCTTTATAAGAACGACTGGAGAGCACCAAGGACTCTCACTTTCCTCGATAACGCCGAGCTCGAGCATTCGATCTAGCTCTTGGTACAGGATTGCCTGCACCGCTGGAGAAACGGGATAGTGACGTTGCTTAACTGGGATTGCGTCTCCCGTATCGATGACATGTTCCATAATTGACGTTTTTCCGAGGCCATGACGATCGAAATCAAGAAACTTCACCTTGACTGCTTCCAATTTGGACATCTGATCAGGTGACAGCTGGTGAGCGTTTAATCGGTCTCCGGTCTCCTCTGGAATTGAGACGGAGCTTACTATATTTGGTGCTATTTCTAAGGCCTTCCAAATTAGGAACCAAATACAGGATTATCTCTCGTGTTCGGTTATTGTAGTGGATTGGAACTTGAATCTTTCCAATAATCGCCTGGTTTTTCCCGTCCGCTGTTTTCACTTTCGAATTGTAAGTTTTTATTGAAATGTTCAATTCTTCCAGCAAAGCTTCACCATTTTTCCCCAATATGCTAACACTAGCCCCACTATCTAACAATCCAAACATTTCTTTTCCTCTTATGGATATTTTGGCGTATGGTCTAGGGTCAGCGTTGGAACCAATTACCGTAGCTAAAATATTTTTTCTAGCTTGTTTTCTTTGGTTGAACCTATCGCGTGTTTTTAAAATTTTCTTTGAGGTGCTAATCTTACTACTAAATATCCTATCTCTAGCTTCGTTATATTCTCTCCATCTTACATGCAGAGGTTTTCTAATTACTATATTTTTACTAACTACTCCATCTTCTTTTTCTTTATTTTCTTTCTTTCTACTTAATATTTTTAAAATTTTCTTTTCTTTTTCCATATTATCACTTACTCCTGCTGGTTCTGAGGGGTCTGCGTCGAACGTGACTCCCCCACTGATGTCGCGTTCCGTTGACGGTTTTCCGGGTGACAATTCCGGCATTGTGGACAAATCACCCCATCTTGGCCGCATCGGTAGCAAAACAAACCTTTGGGTGGCAGAGGACAATCCTTGAAGGAATGTCCTTGAACCCGACAATTAAAACATATCAGTGGCCTGGACTCGCCTACCTTACGTGCATTCATCGGCCGTGCATTTGGATGTTGGTATGCCGCTAGGTGAACTTCCTGGAGCTCCCGCTCATCGCCTACCAACTCTATCTCATTGGCCATGTATCTGCCTGGTGGCCTCTGAGGTCTTGGTACCTCGCGATCCCGCCCGGAGAACATCGTCTCGGCGTCTTTGCAAGCCACCCGCAGATGGTCCAAAGAGAAAATCGACTGAGGATACACCAGCCTGCCTATCCGCTCATTAAGATTTTTCTTCAGGATGCGCACTAGCTCCACTTCCGGTATCTGCATCCTGAGTTGAGACTTCAGCTTTCCTATGGAGGCAAAATACTCATCGCTGGACTCCCAAGGGCCTTGCCGTCGATCCATTATATCCCTCATAAGTTCGAAATCGGACTTCGAATTCCGAAACTGGCGCATTAATGCGTCCCGAAGCATTGGCCAGTTGGGAGTATAATTGGACCGCTGGAATTGCCAATACCACTCGCTGGCAACCCCTGAGAGAAGCAGATGAAAGTCTCTCAAAATCTCAACCCAGGTGCAGTTATATTGGAAAGCTAGTGTCTCCAGACGGAAGATGAAATCCTCCACGGTGAGTGTACCCGGCATCCCATCGAATTTTAATCCCCATTTATCTATTTTTATAGGACCTCTCATTTGGTGATGCTGAGCTGACGGGGGGTAGCCCCCACCGCGAGGATCCCACGCATTCCTGAAATCATCTTCAGCATAGTCCAACCTGGGCACCCCGGTCGACCTCTCGTAGTCCTGGCTCGGGTGTCGGTTTAAATTTCCGTCCGGATTTTCAAACCGACCACGCTGACCATGAGGATTATCCCGCTGCGGTTGGCTTTTAAAGTTAGTTTTGGGACCCGAACTGGTCCCTGCTTGGCTTTTGTCGATTTTTGGTTTCGGCTGCCTCGCTTCTAGAGGTGGCTCGGGGCGAGTCGTACGATTAATGTCTCCCAGGAACTCCAGAAAGTTCCTTCGTACTTCTTCCCTGAGAGATTCGGTTATTTCTCCCAACATGGTGCTATTATACGAGTCGTATGCCTCGACGACCGCAAGGTTGATAACGGTCCTCAGCTCATTTGAGATACCTGGATTAACTTCTTTCGGTGCCTCGGTTTGGCCATGAGTGGAACTTGTCGCCGATGCTGCTTCATCCTTCTTGGCCGCTGCCGTCTTGACGCCCCCCTTGGGCACAACTCCGGTGGACTGGGCTGTATCTTCGGCGGTATTACTTTCGAGTCCATCTCTTAGAAGTTGCTGCCTCCGGTATTGTTTATATCGCTCCCATTCATCGGCCGTTGGTCCCCATCTGGTGTTTTGGGGATCACCTTGTTGAGATGGCTCGAACCTCGGATTCAAATCGCGCTCTTTTCGAGCTGGAACCGCGACTCCACCGAAGTCCACCATCCCTACCGATGCGGCCCTCTTGTCTCTGAGGTGTTCCTGGTACTCATCTGCCCAGGTGTACGTATTCCTATAGGGATTCTGACCTGCTGGGTTGACCTCTACTTCGATTCCCCCGAAAAGATCTAACCTACTCCTCCTATTTTCCCGGTTTGCTGTAGAAGGTGCTGGAAATTCACCTCCAACTTGCTCTAATTGGAACCCTAATACATTCGAGCCTGGGGCCGAATTACCGCATCCGTAGGTGAGCAATACGTCACTGAATTATTTGTATTTGGCATTACTGCTTACGATATCGAGCTCGGTATCGAGTATCGAAAACAATTTTTGGCATTCCCTTGTCAGTAAACGTGTGTTTTTTTACTCGATTGATGCGAGGCAATCGTAAACGAGTCAGCAGTCACGGATAGGAACAAAAAAAAATATTCTGGCTGATAAAATGTAAGTTATTTTATTTTTAATACATAATATTAAAGCAAAATATCAAATGTGAAATGTTTTAGGATAAATTTGAACAAAATCAACACCATACAAAAAAAAATATCCTTCATCGCAGAGCATCCGTATTTGGCCAGACAAATTTTTCCGAATTCAGCTCAAGGGAAGACAACAAGTGTTAGGCTGTATATACACCCAAAAAAAGGGACAAAACCAAACTCGTTCTGAAAGGAGAAGATACCATCCGAAAATTTGTTCCAGACAAGAGTGACAAAAATGCCTTGGAGAAACACATTGAGCTCCAAGAAAGCAAACTTTATAATTCAAGAACGACTCTTGGAAATTAAAGAGAATAAACACAAATGTTTATTTTAAGTTAAATGAAATTAAATTGCAAACACAGTAGCTGCAGTTGAAAGATTAAAAAACATCAATGAGTATCTTTTAATGTGAATGTTCTAAATACTTTTTTTATTTATTATAATAACAATAACAGCTGTGACAAATAGGTAAAGGTAGTTCCACACTATCCCACAGTGTAGTACGACATGTCAGAAAAAAGTGTGAAGGAATGTGTGATGGTTTTACATTCAATCCTAAAAAAATATTTCAGATCTAAACACATGTCAAATCGTATGAGATCTGCGCTGTCATATTCTGTTTCCACACTATTATACACCGGTTTCATCACACATTTTTGACATGTCGTATTACACTGTGGGATAGTGTGGAACTACCTTAAATGATAGATGTGTAAATGACGTTTATAATGAAATGTAATAGATTTACCCTAGTACAATTAAGAGTGTGCTCGATACGTGATGTTTCGTATGCCATCATCCCGATGTGTTGTTTACGTAAATCAGTAACGTATGAACGTTACTCACTTGCTCACTGATGCCGTAATTCGGCCCCTGATATTTGCCCACTGACGCCACAGACATCTAGGACAGTGTTTTCCAGATTATCTGGCCCACCCCCATTTGTCCCATCTACACTTTCTACATCGCTAGCAGTACTAAAAGAAGGTGCTCCGATAGAGTCGTTGCTGGCGGGTGGAAAAGGCATCGCAGGAGACTGGGATGGAAGCTGGTGCTGGTTGCCAGACACTTCTGTCGACGAGGGTTGCGTTTTAACTGGAGTGCGCCTCATGGGTACCATTTCAACCAACTTCAAGCTAAATTTTCTTGAAAAGGAGCGAGTGATATTTCTATTGCCTAATTTCAGTAATTTATTAATATTTGTTTCTTTTTGTTTTCCAGGTCTCATGCCCAGTTGGATATGTATCTCTAAGAGAACACCAATTATCTGACAATCGAAACGTAATGACGAAAAAACAATCAAGATCAAATTTGGTCTACAATAACGACTAAAATAATTCTAAAAAACTAGGTATGCTTATATTAAAACAGAAAATGAACTAACACTTAATTTAAATATATTTACTATAATAATTCATTCTCAAATACAACTAATAAGTAAATTCCGTTAATCAGAAAAAAGAAATGAGATACATAAAATATTTAAATTTATTAAACTAGATATTATTTACATACTAACCTTATTGCTTACTTATTCTTATCTTAAGTATCTTAATATATAAATCTCAAGCACGAGAAATTAAATGAAAACTAACTATTCTAATGCTTAAAATATCTATAACTACTAACTTATTCCTATCTTATGAATTATACTGTATATGACTAACCAAAACTAGAAACTACCTGACAAAAAAAACGATTTAAATACTCTACTAAAACAACGTATAGCTTACTCCTTATAACTTATAACTTAGGTACTAATATCACTACTATCTTATACCTAACTAATGCTTTATAATATACTAATAAAAGAAAGCGAATTGTTTTTAAATTAACTTAAAGTTGATATATTTCTTTTATTTATTTAATGGACTTATTGATATAAATATTTTTGATTATTATTCTTTTGTATGTATTTTTTTCATTTAAGTCGGGGGTGTTGTGAGGCGGTTACTTCCGGTGGTTTGTTGGTTTGTCGACTGAGATTGACCTGAAATCAATTCCCATGTTTCGTTTTTCTGCTCTGTTCATTCAAAGCGTGGCAGATCTAAACATTTAAAATCACGACATAAAAACATTACGAATCCACATCTGCTGTTGTCGCCGGAGCCGGTCGACAGCGTCGCGTTTGATCAGGCATTATAAAAACCATCCTGGTCAAGACTTACGCTTCGATTTAGCTCCGCCGACAAAACCAAATGTGGGGCTAGAGAGACGTTACTTGCGTTGCGTAATGCGAAGTTTCCGTCGCGATTCTACTGGTACGTGTGACCTTCCAAATGAAGACTTACGAAACCTTCGCATCGCGCAACGACAGTAATAATACAAAGTTTTTTTTTTTTTTTTTTTTTTTTAATTTGTTTGCCCTCGATGACGACGTCCAAACTCTGCGTCGCGAGTAATCAGGCTTTCTCAGGAGCAATCCTGGTTACGACTTACGCTTCGCCTGATGAAGTCATCGGGGACAACCAAAACCTTATACAATACAGAACACACACGTCAGTTTGGCCTGTTCTCGATGGCATCATCAAACATTTCGTCGCAAATGCTCAAGCATTCTCGGAGCAATCCTGAACATGACGTACGAATGCTTGATTATGACATCGGGAACGGGTTTACTGACCTAATTAGGGACAATAGACTAGGACTAATACGTTGGGCGCCATTTTGTTGCTGGCAGCTTTTTGAAGGGAACGGGATTTGAATTTGGAAATAGGAAGGACAGAAAGCGGATCTAGAAATGACAGGCAGGAAGTGGAATTCGAAATGACAGGCAGGAAACGGAATGGGGGCTGCCGATATTCAAAAGAAATGGCAGTTGGTATATAGTTGGGATAGGTAAGTAAGAATGGATATGGGAAGCAGGAACTCGTATATGGAGCTGAGGTAGGATGTGGAAGCGGAACCGGAAAGTGTAATTTTGAGGTAAGTTGGTAAGGTTAAGTAGGTAAGTGGGATGTCACAGAAAGGTAAAAAGAGGTAAGTAGGATGGAAGATGGGATTGAAACGTCACTAGAAATTGAAAAAAAAAACGAGGGGGATAGGTGAGAGGAGGGGTAACCGTGGAAAGGAAGTGGGGAGATTGTCTGATCCTAGGGACATGGCACGCTTGCGAGGCTCGGCTCAGCTCGCCGGAATAGGGGGGGATCTTGTCCCAAGGACAGACGAAGGCCAACACTCAACCACAACGCTCTTTCATATCCCATGCATTATCACCATCAATACTAATCATTCATTTCTTTCAGCACACCATAAATCGCATCCGTCCCTCATTCAAAAGTACCAATCAACTCAAACAACAACATTAAGCCAAGCCAAAAAAAAAAACATCAGCAACACCTTGGAGCAATCGAAAGGAATTCAGGTACGTCTCCTACTGTTTGCCTGTCGGAATACCATGGTGCGGCCGACGCGGTGAAACGAATCTGTTTCCCACAGGAAATGGTGATGGTGAATGTTGCACCGGCCATCGCCTTGGCTACACCACCAGCTTCCGGCAGTCCATTCCCTATTCAAAAATAACGCCTTTTTTTTCGACGGATCCGCAACACCGGGTCCATTCGCCTATCAGGAATGTACCAGATAAGGCATATGTTCCCGGGCTGGATTTCCTATTACATTCCACTTCTTAACCCCCTTTTTCTATTTGCAGGTACGACGACAGAGGATCATCGCACCTCCATACCTGAGGGAATCAAAACGTCGAAATGGACCAAGACAAAGATGATAACCTTTATTTTGCCATGAAATTTCTTATTCAGAAGACAATCTTCTGGAATTATATTATAATTTTAAAATATGCTCCCTGTGCAATGATTCAATGAATGTAGTCTAGCTTGGAGATTAAACTATCGAGTACTTTTTCCAGCATGTGTCTCATCATACCTTGGGGATTATCACCACTTCAAATACGGCAGTTTTTCTCACCCAAAAGCGAGCTTAATTGCTAAATGAAATTCGCTGAGGAAAATTGGGATGCGTGTTTGGAATAGAAACGTGATTTCCATCATAGATCTGCGCAATTTGTGGGAGCGTTGTCCAGATGCCAGTCAATTTATGTCGGAATACCAACCCCCACCACTCCTGACAGCGGACCAACCTCATCCATTTCATCGCGCATTTTTCTTGAATTTGTATCATGGACAAAATAAAATAATATTTGAATAACTGGTAACAAAACTTAACCCAATTTCTTTATTTTTTTGTTATTAAGGTTGGATTGGGCTGACAGGTGGCCGCAACAGGGTCGCTAAATCTTGTGCCTGACGCGTTATCACGCATGCATATGGATCAGCTTTCCGTAATCCCTGCTAATACTATAAACCCGGAAATGTCTAAAAACCCTGATATGTCTATAAACACAGTTATTACCAGTTCCCCGGAATTTAAATCAAAAGATTACCTCGATCTAATTTCTTCTGTCAGTAAGAATTTACAAAACTTGCCCGAACTAAAAATCGTTGATGGTATTCTATTTAAAAAAATCGTCCCAAGCAAAAACAGCATCCCAAGTACAGACAGTATCTGGAAACTTTGGTTACCTGCCGGTTTAGCCCAGCAAATTATTGCCCAAAACCATGAACCTCCCAATTGCGCCCATGGCGGCATTAAAAAGACCTTGGAAAGGATCAAAGAGATCTATTTTTGGCCCAAGATGACTCAACAGGTGCATGATTTTGTCAGCAAATGTACTAAATGTAAAGAAAATAAAGCTCCGAATTTTATAATGAAACCACCAATGGGATTTCAACAAAATACCGAGATTCCATTTCAGAAAATATTTATTGATTTTATGGGACCTTACGTTAGGAGTAAGAGAGGGAATTTATTCCTTTTCATCGTAGTAGATCACATGTCAAAATTCGTCTTTTTGAAGCCCATGCATAAAGCCAACTCCAGACTTGTGATCGACTTTCTAGAGAAAGAAATCTTTCTGAAATTTGGTGTACCAGAATTTGTACACAGTGATAATGGGAAACAGTTTATTTCTCAAGAGTTTCAGAATTTTCTTTCTAGATATGGCACTAAGCATATTAAAAACGCCCTATATTCTCCTCAAGCAAATGCTTCGGAACGCGTAAACCGCTCAATTCTCTCGGCAGTTCGTTCTTACTTGAAAAACGACCAGAAAGAGTGGGACTTGCACTTGCCGCATATTCAGCAAGCCTTATGTACTTCCGTACACCAGTCTACTAGCATATCTCCCTATTTCGCACTTTTCGGTCATCATATGATCACCCACACAGATACTTACCCTATTCTGAAGCAGTTAGATGCCTTGAGTAATGGTGAGATTGAAGTTTTACACTTTCCGAATGCCATGCAATTGATACGAAGCAAGATTAGAGAAAAGTTAACAGAGGCTTACCAGCGAAATGAAAAGTCTTACAATGTCAGGACAGCCGTACGCACATTTAAACCTGGTGAGGAAATTTTTCGAAGAAATTTTGTTTTAAGCAACGCCTCTAAAAACTTTAACGAGAAACTATCCAATAAATTCGTGAAATGTCGTGTAATTAGCAGACACAACAACGTTTATGAAATAGAAAATTTACAAGGTAAAAGAATCGGTAGGTACCACGCCAAAGATCTTCGGCGTTAATTTACATAGATGGACCATCCGGCTCTTTGATTTCACAGATTCGGTCTTCTTCTGCTATGACATTTATTTTTTGTTATTTTCTTCTGGCTTCTTGTAGCCGACTTCGGCTTCACTCCACGTCCTGGCTGTAAGAATATGCCACAGAAAATGAAAGTAATATCAATTCCTAAAGGTAAATAGACGAATAAAGACGAATTTCTAATATGGTTCTTACCTCTTGGTGGTTGTCGGGTTATTACCACTGCCATATTTTTTTTTGTGTATCAGCGTAGGGTCCAGTTTTAGCGATGCGGAGGCACAAATCGGAAATATTTTTCAATTGAACAAACATTTTTTTTTGTTAAATGTATTTAGTTTTTTTTGATGGTTAAATTTGGTTTTTTTCGCCAAGCTGCTTGACAATTCCACCAATATGGAACAAGTAGTCTTTGCTGTTTCATTCCAATTGTTTACGCTTTCCACTGGAAGGTGAGCTGTCAAAACATCTCTTAGTGGTGGTTTGGGCGGGTAATATATTCCGCATCTGTCAAAAAAGTAAACAAAAAAAAAAATCAAAACGGCGTCTTCATGTGACCCAAGGCACTGTCGCCAGTACACATTATATTGATTTTACCAAATTTAATTGTTTTAAAAGAAAATAATGAACTGAATTGAGTTTATAAATGCTTCTATGCATAGTTGTATGCAGTGGTAAGTATATAAAGTATGTATAAAGTTTCTCAATTCAGTTTTTTTTTTGTTTCAGGAGCTGAAAACTGATAACACTTCTGGCTATCGGTGTCAAAGGTGGCGTTGACAATAAAAGCCTGCATAGTTCCAACAAGGACATATACCATGTTATTGTGGTGCCAAAGGTGGCTGAAATCTTTTATTATTCAAGTAGTGAATAACCATTAATTGTTCAACAGCAAGTGGATGGTATTCTTGCGGCCGAGTCAGCCATACGCATAGCAAAGATAGAGAAGCAGGCAATATAATAATGATAGAAAAATTTCGCCCACTGGCTAGAAGTGTGAAAAATGTGATCTTACGAATAACTTCTGGTTAAATCTTACCGATGGATCCTTGTGGACGTAAGTTTTTCCATGAATCCAGCAGAAATGACCGAGGGACCACTGTATTTCCGTTAAAGAACACAAAAACTAAATTTTTAAGAGTTAAACATCGTTCTATTTCTAGGCAAAACATACGAGAAACATTTGGAAATGAATTGGAATTCAACTATAACATGGTTGGAGCGATGCATGCTGAAATGGATGGCCATTACCTAGACAAGAGAACAGATAGTTTTAATCGTTACAACGAGTATTTCAATGTAAGAGCTTTGTTGTTCACCAATTACAATTTGTAAGATTAATTCAAAATTCATTACACATAGGACACTTCCAATTATGGATATCCCGTGCGAGTGGTTTTCCTTATCGGACGCAGTGAGTTCGAACAACATTTAGGCAACGAAAGCAAAGTCCGTCTCAAACAAGAAGCAGACCAATACGATGATCTAATTCAAGAGCACTTCATCGATACTTACAACAATCTCACAGTGACACAGTGAAATCGGTAATGATGCTCAAATGGGCAAATAAAGGTACCATCAGACAGCATTATGTGAAAGGTGATTCGATGCGGTAGTCGTCAAGGAGTTCTTCCTTTTATTTATTATAAATCCTGGGGTGGAATCGGCTAAGGTGATTTGTGATAAGTGATAGTCACAATCAACAAATTTCATCTGGCAAAGGTGATTGTCGCATGTGACAATCACATTTTTGTGACTTTTTCTTGTGACAGCTATTTAGGTGTCACAAGAAAAAGTCACAAAAATGTGATCGTCACATGTGACAATCATCTAGCCAGACGAAATTTGTTGATTGTGACTATCACTTATCACAAATCACCTTAGCCGATTCCACCCCTGGTAGGGACCATATCAAATAATTTGTATGAAAGTGCCTAAGGTTTCGTATGGACTATTTTTAAAAGACATACTTTTATTGCTAGTCGACAATATCTAAGAAGAAATTAAGGTTTAATATATTTTTTCCCAAATTGAATAAAAAAATCATCATATAATTTTATAAAATTGTTTTATTGATTTTTTTCTTTCTTTTTCTGGAAATTTCTTCTTGAACAGTGTTAAGCTGTTTTATACGGAAATACATCCTGGATCGAAAAAAGATTTGTTTAGCTTTTATGTCCAAAGGAATATGATTAGATACACTAATGAAATTTTTTATATAATGGCGTGAATAAACGATAGCATCCTTGTTTAATTCCTTAAAGATTGACTCCAACTTTATCATTTCTGCCATCATTTTTTCTGTTGGTTTTTGAAGAAATCCTTCAGTGAGTTGGTTCGTCCAAGAAAACGAAGATTCCTGCTGATGGCTTTGCACAACAAGATCCAGCTTTTTAATCCTATGACAAATATACCCCGCCAAATGTTCGAGTCCATCGTATTGTAGAGATTCCAAATCATCTACGGGGGGTTCATCACTTCAAAATCACTTTCCTTAAAATGCTTAGAGCAAATTCTAGCCGTATTAGTATTTAATTTATCCTTTCTATGGCAAAAGAACACCCACTGTTTGCACATTTTCTGTTTTTTTGGGAACGCGTGGAAAGAAATATCGGCGTTAGGAAATAGCGCCCAAGGAAATATCGCCCAAACCGATTTGGAAATACCGCCCAAAAAAATTTTTAACGCCCAAAATCAAAACAAAAGAAGGAATTATCACCCAAAAGTTAGGGCTTAACACCCAAAATTCCATATCACCCAAATTAATAAATGGCAATATCGCCCAAAAATTTTATATGGGAATTGTTTTTGCAATATTTGGGCGATATTTCCAAAATTTTGGGCGTAATTTCCAATCACTATTTTAAGTAAAAATGTTTGGTTCTCATCACCCAAAAACAATTTTGAAGCATGTAACATTTACTTAATCTCTTGTAAAGTGTATTGAACAATATCCTTAAGATTTGGAAATTAAATTCGGTGCGTGGGGGGGGGGCGACGCGGGGGGCACGCGGCTTTGCGACCGCAGTGACCAGGCGGGAGCGTGCCGTCTGCGAAAGGTAACATTTACTTAATCATTTGTAAATTATAATTACAAAGTTTGTCAAAACAACCTACATCGCGGGGGGGGGGCGACGCGGGTGACGCGGGGGACGCGGGGGACGCGGGGCGACGCGGGGCGCACGCGGGGCGCACGCGGGGCGCACGAGGCTTCGCGACCGCAGTGACCGGGCGGCGCCGCCCGGTCACTGCGGTCGCGAAGCCTCGTGCGCCCCGCGTGCGCCCCGCGTCCCCCGCGTCACCCGCGTCGCCCCCCCCCGCGATGTAGGTTGTTTTGACAAATTTTGTAACTATAATTTATTTTTTTTTTTGCAGCAATCAGGAATCTACTTCGGAATTAGTTTATTCAAAACTTCGAAGAGGCTTACAATATTTGTCATCGAAAATTTTTCTTCAATCTCCGCGAACGCCCCTGGATGTAATTGAGGCTTTTCAACACGAGTCCATATGGAACACATATGGACTATCTAAGGATACTAAGTGCCCTAGGTCTTTTTTTAAAGCTTGCCTATCAGAGCCTTGTAGGCATTTGAAAATGTGTAACGTTTGCTTTATGAGATTGCAGGGTCAAGCTTTGGCAAATAATGAGAAAAACTGTTTGTGCCCATTATGCAGGCAAATAGTGGTAGATAGTATACAAGTATTTATTTGAAAAATAAAATTTTGGGCGATATTTCCCCTATTTGGGTGCTTTTTCTTTTTGTACTTGCACTTTTGGGCGGTTATTCCTACTTTTGGGCTTTAATTCCTTTTACACCATTTCGGCCTCATATTTTGGGCAGTATTGCCTTTTATAAAAACAAACTAAAACAAGGAAATAGCACCCAAAATGGAAAAATAAATACAACAACAATTTGTTCGGCTATTTTTTGGGCGTTATTTCCAAATCTGTTTGGGCGATATTTCCTTGGGCGCTATTTCCTAACGCCAGAAATATCAGCATTACTATTTTTTTTTATTATTTACGCAACACCCGAACATAGCACACCGCATATTTATAATTTTTATAAAAGTTTTAATGGATTAGGAAGAAAATAATCCGCACACAATTATTAAGAATTAGGATACTATAAATGTATGAGGGTCACATGCACCAGCCATTTTGAAAAGTTTTGACAGATGTCAAAAAAAATGAGCGGGAATATATTACCTTGTACTTTATGTACCTTGGTTTGGGCCATGAAAAGTTTTATTTGTGGAACAAAATACCGTAAGTCAGACTGAGACAGAGGCACTGACCACAGATTTCGGTTTGACTTTTGTCATGCGATGTAAGTTGTTTATCCCCTCGCACCGAGCCGTAATGTCGTAATGATTTGCAATGTGAATTTATTTTGGTAAATACATGTGATTTTTTTTTGGGTCGCTTGATCAAATCTTTTTCGTGTGAAATATGATCAAACATCAAAAAGTGTTTTTCTTTTGGGCAATGATCATATCTTTTTGTGGTGTTTGATCAAATCATACCTCCCAAATGAAATCTCATTTTAAATTGAGATTTAACACACATTTGCACGCACACTACAATAATTTGACATTGACAATTTAAAAATAAATAGGTATGAACTATGAACTTGCAAAATTAAAATGAACAGAGTGTATAATGAATTGAATCGCTTTGAAAAGGATGCAGTGATTGAGCCCGGATTTTATTCCTACTTCATAACATAGCTGTTCCATAAGTTGGCAACGGTTGTGTCGAATTCACTAAAGATTTGTTAGGTACAGTTTTTTATAGCTTTCTATTCGATGGCTTTTCATTTTTCCGGGAACACTTCTCCCATACAACGAGTCATTTGTAAACTTTTGTTTATTACTCTGACAATGTTCATGACGAAGTGATTTTAATGCATCCTTTAACGAATCCTAGGTAGTTGTTATTTTATATATGTAGACATATTTAAGGGTGTGGGAGGCCATTTAAATAAACTATCTACTTTGCGGCAGAACTAAAATTAAATAATGTCCACCCGAATCGAAATTCCGTTTACAAATTGTTTGCATTCCCTCGTGCTTGTGTGTAAAAATCTGACATTTGCTTGGTTGGGTGTGTTCAGCCGGTGAACTTTATTTAATCAATATTAAATTATGACTCAACTGCGAACAAAACTTTCCGACTTACAAAACATTAAAAAGACATTGAAGTACATTTGAACTTATGAAATAATTAATTGCAGCTACATTATTATATTAATGTCGAAATATATTACACGAAAATCTAAAAAAAAATTGCTTAAAGATTATTCCAACGAAGATAACATGATAGAAAAATCAATCTCGTTAGACATTGTCGTATGGTTAAACACGCCTCAAATTAAGAACGTCAAAAGAAACACACACACAATAACAAAAACTTATCTTAGCTATCTGCCGTTTTATTGGACAGCAAATTTGATCAAATTTTTGAACAAATTTCCTTTTCCCAAAAAAAATCCACAACAGATTGGTGGAAAAAGAATTCTTTCTAAATTGATTTTGGAATCATAAATAAATGTTTTATTTTTTTTTATTCATTTAAAAGAAACATACAAGCATAATCAAATTAATTTAGTTTAATTAATGAATTCATTGATGTTTTTTTTTTTTTGCGCGGGTGTGCAGATGGATGTGAGCATTGACATACTACTGTATACTGTATAGTATGTCAATGGATGTGAGTTAGAATCAGAGAGCATATATGAAGAGAGTTTAATGTAGGCCGGAAATAGAATTTTGCCCACAAGCTGATTTTCAGAAACCTCAGATTAGCTGCGAAAGTGTGCGTAAAAACTCGCATACACTCACAGCTACTATGAGGTTCACCACGGAACCACTAAATTGACAGTTATTTTAAAAATTTGGCGGTTATTTTTGAAAGTTCATGAATTGTTATGGGTATGTTCAAGAGTAATAGGTTTTTCTATTATGCCCCTTTCGCACATGGTAAGATTTCGTTCAACGTGCTGCACAATTTAGTTGTCTTATGATTTTGATATATTTTTATAGATATAATCGATTTGAAACATAAGATCGTACATAATGATGTAAAAAGTATGTTAACAGCTGACTTTAAAATTGATCAAATAATTAAAACGCTTGATAGAAGATTTTCTGTCATAGTTTGACTTGTATACAATTTCGTAATACATTTTAGTGTTTCAAATACAACAATTTAATAAGTGATAGACTATATGATGATATGGAAAAAATGTTTTTTTTTCTGGAAGAATATTTTTATAAAAAACTTCTTTTTCTTGTTTCTTGTATCCGTGTTCTATTTCTAAGAAACTTGTTTCACAATATCCGTGGTTCCGATGTAAGAAACACACGCTATAAGAAACAAAACTTGTGTCATTTCGGAGTTTCTTATAACCGTCAATCACTGTATTTTGTTTTGTTTACTTTTGCCGTTGCCTTGAGTTTTCTTTCCAAATTGACATTTTAGAAAATGTTTTTGTCCAATTGCTTTCAAGTCAGTTGGGTTTGATTTTGTTTATATTTGCAACATAAATTTCGCCCAAATGAACAAAATTCGATATTTGATTTTGTATGGGAAATGGAGTCGAATTTGGAAATTTGCTTCGAAAATTACCTCTTTTGCTTTAATGAAAACGTAGTTGCTCAGAAAAATATTGTGTTTTGAATATTGATAAACCTGAGATTTTGATTATAAATTTAGATAAAGCTATAACCATACTTTCATGCACAAGTCGCTTTCGATTAAAGTCGTTGGAACTTTTTATCACATATCTAGGTAGGGTTATTTACATTTTAAATGTTGATATTTAATACGTTTGAAATGCAAATCGGTGAAAAATAACATATAAATAATTTTATTAAAGAAAATTTTGGTTTGAAAATGCATTTGTTGCGGACAACTAATAATACGATTCTACTGGCGATAATTCATTTTATTGGCCATTTAAAAGAAAGATATGCAAATCGGTCACGAACAACACTTTGCTAATCAGCTGATTGTCATGTCCCCCAAATGAATTCCACTTACTGATGCATTTCCAACCAGAAAGAATAAAAAGACGATGTATTGTTATTATTATTTTTTACTACCATAATTCCATCAGCAAAAAACTTCTAATTCAAAAAAAAAAATTGGCGGCAAATAGGTATATTTTGAAAACTAATTTCAAGTTGATAAAAAGTAAGAAAGTGAATTGTTTTTTTGAAAGCAAAGTACATAAATGATGGAATCAGCAAAGAAAAATCAAAACAAGTGTATGATGGGGTGTTCCCATTACATTTTTGACATCGTGTCTATGAATAAATGTAAAAACAACAACACAAAAGGACGAGGTGAGTTTTGTTTGTTTTGACATGTCAATTTTTTTTTTGCTTGATGACAGATGTGAGTAAACAATTTTAGAAATTATTTGTTTTTTTCTCAAAATAAATCATTTTTTATAATTATTTATGAATTTTGCAGTGATAAATCGAATCCTACATCCAGGAATTAGTGACCGAGACCGAAGCAGTACATATCTTATGCGAAAAATGTGTGAGAGATGCCCTAAAGGCTTATGTTCAACTGCAAGGACGCTTCTATGCTAGACGACAGATTAGCGTTGAGATCTCTGGGATAGTAACCTGGAATGTGGTACGTGTTACTGCTCATGGTATCCTTTCTAATAAAATCATTTTTATTTGTAGACAAAGTTTTTTATTTTATTGTATTGTTGCTGTTCAACTTAGCCAATATCCTTCAGAATTTGTAGCTGTCCCTTCCTCCTTCCTATTCCTAAGTCTTAATCAATCTTTCCAAACTTAACAAACAAAACAAACAAAAACATTTTTCCTTAACTCTTGTCTAGGATTATACTATTCAAATCCAACCAAATGTCCAAAGGCCAAGGGTTGTAACTTCTTGCACAACTTTAAAAATCCTGGTGAATTGTTTGACAAATCAATTAACATACAAGAAGAATTATTCCGAAGACCAAGGGATAATTCTGTTGTGAGGTTTGAATACATTTTCTTTTAAACATGTGTATCTACTCCAAAGTTCATCTTTTGTATTTGTTTTAGCTGCAATGAAAGCAGTCGTAAGAATTGGCGTTGGTCAGAGAGTCCTGAACCACATTCAAGAAGCAGTCGACGTAATAGCAAGTCCAGAGAAAAAAAGTCAAGAGATCGAGAGAAATCAAATCGAAGCAGAGAAAGATCTCGGAGAGATGATAGACAAAGGAATAGAAAGTCTAACTCTAAAGATAGAACTTCATGTCGCAGTTCAAGACACTCCTCTCATCGAAATGAGACAAAAAGTCGAAGAGAACGAAAACGAAGTCAGTCAAAGAGCCCCTTACGCCGCCGAAGTAGAAAACGATCTCATAAAGATAATAGAAAGCAGGGCAAAACTTCTAATTCTGAAGATAAAAGTTTTTAAGTTTTTTTAAGTTTAAGTTTATTTATTTAGTTTAGTTTAAACTATTTACATTTTCAATAATTTATATTTAATATAATTGATTTTTTGTTAAGTTCGAGTGATAGTTCAAGACACTCTCACCGAAATAAAAGCCTGAGCGCAAGTCGAAAAGAAAAAAAGCGAAGTACTTCCCAAATGCCTTTAAGCCTTGAAAGATCCCACAGCGACAATAGAATGAATTGCAAAAATTCTGTGTCTAAAGACAGAAGTTCCAGTTCCAGTTCTAGGCATTCTCATTCAAAGGAAAGCTCCACCACAAGATATAAGAAAGAAAAACGAGATAAATCCAAGAGCCCTTTGCGCTCACGAAGGCATCGAGAGGATGATGAACGTGAACAAAATAGAAACAGAAAACATAAATCAAATAAAAAAAGCCCATAAGTTGTGTTAGGTCTGCCCTTAAATTATTTTATGTTAAAATATAACTATTCGATTCTTACACCCAAAATAAACCTCTTCTCATTTTGTTTTAATGAGAAATTGAAGTTACGTTCGATGTTTTATTCATGCACCTAGCTAAGTCCTATATCGTCGCCTAAAGACGCATACCTTGTAAATACTTTGTAAATTGTGCAGGACAGTGATTTCTAACTACCAATTGTGTACATTTGACATTTACAAAAAAAAAAATTTGTACCAGTGATATCACTGAAAAATCTGAAAGGAAAGTTCTTTTGGTGTAAAATTTTATTAAATTTTGCTTTAAACCAAAATTTAAAAATTCTATCATTAGCACAATTTAATGTAGATTACAAATATGTATAAACCATATCTGTGAGTCAAACCGTTTGGAAAAAACAGCACATTCCAATTGCATCTTTTTTCAGAATTTGACTTTTTATCGAATGTTTGACAAAAAGATGCAATTGGAATGTGCTGTTTTTTCCAAACGGTTTGACTCACAGATATGGTTTATACATATTTGTAATCTACATTAAATTGTGCTAATGATAGCATTTTTAAATTTCGGTTTAAAACTGAATATAATAAAATTGTACACCAAAAGAAGTTTCCTTTCAGATTTTCCGCTATATCACTGAAAAATCTGAAAGGAAAGTTCTTTTGGTATACAATTTTATTATATTCAGTTTGAAACCGAAATTAAAAACTGCTATCATTAGCACTATTTAATGTAGATTACAAATATGTACAAACCACATGCGTGAGTCATACCGTTTGGAAAAACAGCACATTTCAATTGTCTTTTTTCAGGATTTGACTTTTTATCGAATCTTTGAAAAAAGACTTAATTTAGGTCGGATATGATTCCTGTTGCACATCACACCATAACGGCAAGCATTTGTTTTCGCAATTAACGGGCTAACCGGTTTACCAGAATTCGACTGTATATCAAAATGTCGATATTTCAAATATATAAAAATATCTTTATGTACAGTGTGGACAAACTTTGTGGAATTTTTATTTTTTTCACATAAATGATATTGCATATTGCATGTCAGTTCTTCCATCATGTGCTCGTGGTCTCGTTTAGCTGGTTCTCCGCGTTGCAGGCGTTTCTCAAGACGTTGTTCAGCTTTTTTCTGGATTTCTTCGAACTCGTTTTGAATTCGAAGAATTTCCGCTTCTTCACGGCAGCAGTGGCTTCTTGTTTCTTTTGCTGTTCGTGGAATTTCTTTTTGGCCAAAAGTTCTCGACGCAACCAGAGTTCTTCCTGTTCTAGGTGTTCTTGTTCGAGCTCAAGTTTTTTTCAGTTTTTCCTGTTCTTGGAGCCATTTGAAGTAATTTGGGTCATTTAACCTGGCGGATTCTTAATAAGCATAAAAAATTGATATAGCTATGTACATTAATGTGCAATCATAATTAAAAGTAGAAGTACCTTCGGTGACAAATTTTTTTCGTTCGTCCGCAATCCTTTGACGGCTTTTTTTTCTTCTTAGTTTCTTAAGTTCTTTGCACCATTGCTTGTGTGTTCTAGAGTTAATAATATGAATTTATTATTCAAATAAAATTGCACACAATAAGGATTGTAGAAATTTACCTTTTCTTAGTTTTCATCACAAACGGCGATTGGAGGTATTCTCGAAGATACATCCAAGCCAAGTAGTACCCCGTGGCGTAGTGGTTAGTGTGTCGGACCGCTACGCCGAAGGTTCAGGGTTCGATCCCTGACGTTGCCACCTAAGTTTTTTTCCGGGGTACTGCCTCTTGCGAGGAAGTGACAAATCCTCCAAGAGTAATTAATGTCATGGAAAGTGCTTCTCTGTTAGCCGTTCGGATTCGGCGGTAAACTGTAGGTCCCTTCCATTCCTGCAGAATATCAACACACACACAGGAATAGTTGAGAGTGTAAGTCACAGGCCCCGGCCCCGCTTGGAGCTGTTGTGCCAACAATTTATTTATTTATTTACATCCAAGCCAAACAAATGTAAGGATACTGCTTCGGTCTCGGTCGCCATTTCCTGGATGTGGAATTCGATTTTATCACGCCAAAAACTATAAATAATTACAGAAAATGATTTATTTTGAGAACAAATAAAAAACACAACTAATAATTTCTAAAATTGCTTACTTACATCTGTCATCAAGCAAAAAAAAAATGAAATGTCAAAACAAACAAAACTCACCTCGTCGTTTTGTGTTGTTGTTTTTCACATTTATTCACAGACACGATGTCAAATAACTAAAAAAAAAATTACCGGAAATGGGTGTCGGAGGGTGATACGTACGAAAGATTTCACTCTCCTATAGGTCCTCTGTGGTTAGAAAGAATCATGATACAATGTACATACATACATAATACTTTTAATTTTCTTATTCTTCCTTGTTGTTGGTGAGTTAGAAGTAGAGCTGTAAAAGTAACGAAAAAATGACTACCCGTATGTATACGTTACTTTTGGTATAAGTACTCGTTACAAAAAAGTCGTTACTAGTTACTTTCGTTACTTTCATTGAAATTGGTATTATCTTTGACAAATTTAAATTTTTAAAGATTTTTGAGCTTAGATGATAAAGTTTCTTGAAATAGGTTTTCATTAACTCTTTTCATGCCATTCATGAGTAATTTGAAATCATTTTTTGCACACAAAAATCAATTTTGTTAGGTACTTTTAAAATGTCACGAGCGAACTAAAATTATTTTTTTTGTGTTTTGTACATAAGGTGTGGATTTTCAAGCAAAAAAAATTGTAAAAAATGTATCGCATAAAGGCTTAATAACCAACTCTTCAGTGAATGGCTTACGTCAGGAGCAAAGGTGTATTTTTTTCTGTGATATGTCTGCATCATTTAAACGTGGAATGAAAGTTTTCAATTTATTGAATAGAAAAATATTTATTCACCAATTAAAAAACAAAAAATCGTTTTAATTTTCATTTATTTATTTTATTTTAATAGTCTTTGAATAATACAAAATTTGAATATAATTACCAAACTCAAGCTAAAAATTTGTTTCACAAAAAAAAAGAAAAAAAAAATGAAAAAAATAACACAGAATCCAATTCATTTGTCTCAACATAAAAATGCGATAGATAAAATATCTCCAATGATATATACAGATAATTCAAAAATAAAGAAATAAAAACTACAACTGTATTAAATTAATTTGTCTGAAGACACAAATAGATAGTACATAGTATCACAAATAAAAAAGGAACTGCATGAAAAAACTTAATCTAATTCACACTTTATGCCACCGTCATGATCCCCGTATACCAATACCCATCTATTCTATTGCACTCTCCCTCTCCGCAATAGAGTTACCATGAAAAAATTGTATATATATAAAATGAAAAAATTGTCCATCTCCTTACGGTGCAATACAAATTTAAGCCAGCGGTAACACTGTTTGGAACTCCTTCTTTACACTTTACAGACACACAAACAGGTACCGTACCAAACACAGACGAAAACAGGACAAAGCAGTCCCAGCGATAACAAAACCAGAAACGTATTCGTATAGTACTTTGTAGAACGATACGAATCATACTATACTGCATAGATGAACACAAAATGCAAAACATACGAAAAATCAATAGTAACGAAATAGTACTAGTAACGACATTTATTGGAGAGTAACGTTTCGTTACTCGGTACATAATGGAATACTCGTTACTCAGTAACGAATACATACGGTTTGCCACAGCACTAGTTAGAAGCGTCAGGAGGGATGCAGGTGGCACAGTGGCAGAAGCGGATCAAATCTGTTGTATGTGAAGTTTTCTTGGAAATATGGAATTGATCATTAAAAGAAATTGAAACAGATTTGGTTTGTTTTTGTTATTGTGTTATTGGTGTTTCATTTGACGTTCTTGATACATAGATTGCAAAATATGGAAGAGCTAATGATTTTGATGCACTTTTGTTTGTTCGCTTGCGCAGGGATGAATTAGTCAATTTTTACACTCCTTGAACCGTCTGCATTTGTTTGTAAACATTAATCACTTCTACAAACAAAAATTTTTTCCACAATGAATTGGGTCTCCGAGAGGAGCTTCTGTTAAATAAACCTTTCCAGGAGGAAATAACAAAATTCGTTAAGCACATTCCAACCGAACGAAGCTGTGACTGACTCTGGATTTGGATCGAAACCATCAACACCAAATTATGCCACACATCCCGATCTGGCTTCTTCTGGCGAACATGAACAATCACTATATGGAATGAATGCTAGTTCTGGAAGATTTGCTTCTATTCCGGGAATCGAAGATATGAATATGTATCCAGATGTTCAGCCAACTGAGGGATTTCCTTCGCTTAACAAATCTTTTGAAAATCTCTACATCGAAGCTCCGCGTTCATCCTCTTCACCCATTCCGGTGCCTATTCTTGAGTGTCGAGAATTATTAGCAGATTTGGTTTACTTTTTCCACGGTGGAAAAGTCTATTGTGGTCGAGATCTTGCTATTATTCTCAAAATTCCACGCTGCAAGGCTTGCGATGAGTTTATCTTTACAAAAGAATACACCGCTGCCGAAGGAGCTACATTCCATATAAAGCATTTCTGCTGCTACCAGTGCGACACACCACTTGCAGGCCAACAATACATTCCGGATGAGAAGACCAATGTGCCATTGTGTCTGAAGTGCTATGATACATTCTTTGCAGAGGCATGTCAATATTGCAAACAACCTATAGGGCCGTCGAATCAGGGAGTTGCTTGGAGCACTGTCCACTGGCATGGGTCGTGTTTCATGTGCGCAGGAGTTGGCTGTGCCAAATCACTAATCGGTGGAAGATTTGGCGTAAAGAATAACATGCCGTTCTGCAGCCCGCTTGCGTTAGAAGTGTTGTTAATAATTAACAAAAAAATGAAACTATGGTTCTCTTTTGAAACTATTTGTGCTTTGCCTTTAGATTAGGTAAATATTCAGCATTTTTCAAAAGTATTCATAAATTTCTATTTATATACACATACATACATAATGTACTTGTAATACAATGTTTGTGTCAACGACTATTGTCCATATTATTATATTGCAGCTTTAAACTTAAATTCCAGTCAACAGAAAAATTGATTCATAGTCTCGAAAATCTCAACATTCTTCATAGAGATAAAATAGAGCCTTCGTCACTAGATTTTCCTAACCCACATATTGCTTTTCAATAGCTTAAACAAAACTTACAAACAGTCTCTAACTGGGTCGCCTTCAATTTTGTATTCATTTTGTTTTCCATAACACTTTCCAATCGCTTTTAAAGTAACCCGAAGTTGGTGTTTCCCAGAAAGATCCTATATTTTTTGTATTCCGAACACCTGTCGATCAGCCGCCATTTTGAAATATTCGTTTGTAGGTAGGTTGTTCCGCGAACCATCAAAAAGTATGATTTTCTAAAAAAAAAATATCAGCGAAGGTAGTTAAAATGAAGGTATTGGATGTGCTTTAAGTTGTTGAACTAATTAACAGCTTCAACAACACCTTTAAGCTATTTTTTTTGTTACTTTCAAGCTTGAAATTGATTGAAATTTTTTCGATAGACAAAAAAAAAAAAAAAAAAAAAAAAATACGAAAAATCTAATATGCTCATAGGAATGATTGGAGGGTCTTGTGGAACTAATTTGTACACTAAATTGAACTTCGAAATGAAATAATCTAAAAACCTAAATGAAAAAAAAAAAAAAAAAAAAAAAAAACAGAATTGACGCTTGAGAGAGGTCAAATTGTTGAGGCGTGGGTGCAAATGTGTGTTGAATTTGATTTGGGTTTCCGAGTCGTTATAACTGGCCCCCTGCCTTGTGAAATGCGTACATGATCCTTGATTTTCCGAACGATTTGATCCTTTTAAATGTATCCACTCGCTTAAACCTTAAACAGTATAGGCGGGTATAAAACGTACAACCACTCTGGGATGAGTTTAGGAATTAGTCACCCAGGTAGATAGCTAAGTAAGTACCTGAATATTAGAACGCGACGAATGTTATCGTTTTCTTACGCTTTCCGAACGAAGTGTGTTGTCCGAAACGCGCAAGTTTTGTAGCGAAACATTCCTTTTCGGAAATCAAAAGGAAGTGCAGTCAAGTCGACCACACTACATGTAGTTAATCGAGTATAGTTGATAACGTGGGTAGATCCCGCGCTAAACGCACTCATTACCGTGGAAAACCACTGCACTGGGAATTTTTTTTTGTTTGCTCGAACGCACCCCATTTAATGCTAATTAGTTAACATGCCATGCGCATCAACAGGAATGGCGGAAACGATTTCCGGCATTCTCGTTTTCTTACCCACCATATCTTACACAAACTTTTTGACCGCCGAACCAGTCAGATATCCGAAGGGAATTTTTCGTAAGCCACCGAATCCTTGCCACCAGGCATTTTGTTTTTACGTGTATTGGATACAGGACACTATAGAAATCCTACCACGTTGCGTAGAAAAACGCACGCCGACGTCGGTTTGTTAAACCAGTTGGGCCGGTCTCGTGTTGCAACACTGTAACTCCTTGTTCATTGGGAATCTCAACGAGCCCAGCATATTCCTGCTGATATCAGGATTAATGCAACGCAGTGGACGAGCCACTACACTATTATTGACCGCGTCCAACACCGATGGTCGTCTAATCGAGCCCTTTGGCAAAGTACAAACCTTCTCCGCTGGTAAACAATTTCCTGAAGAAACAGTAGTAACCAGACTCGACAAAAAGAAAAGAAGAAAAAAAAAAGAAATCCTACCACGTTGCGTAGAAGAACCCACCCAGACGTCGATGCTGACGCCGAAGAAGCAGTAGGCACCAGACACGACGAAAAAGAAAAAGAAAAAAAGAAAAAAAAAAGAAACCCCCCCCCCCCTGTAAAAAAAAAGAAAATTTCAAAAGTGATTAGCTTAGAGTGTTTGTGTATGTGGCATAGCCACCAAAAATAGAAAAAAAAAAGAAAAAAAAAGAAGAACAAAGAAAGGCATTCTCATATAGTGAGCCCCTGTGCTTGTAGTTATATTGTAAAGAATACCCAGTGTCTCGCGTTTGTTCCGAATGTCTGCAAAGTAAAAAAAAAAAAAAAAAAAAAAAAAAAAAAAAAAAAGAAGAAAAAACAAAAAAGCAACAAGCAATTAATATAAATTTTCATTAATAACATTATTACGTTTAAGTCTAGTTACCTGACTAAGGCAGAGTGCACTCCGGCCAGCGTCCTGAAATAAACTTGGTGAGTAATATTGATTAATTAAATTATATTGTTAATTTGGAAATTTGTGATTGCTTAGCTGCTTTACGTCCCTGATTTAATATTAAAGTAAATATATTGAGTGCTTGACACATTTGTAATTTTTTTTTGGTGAGGACGAGTTTACAGTCGGGTCCCTCTTTTAGGTGACTTACTTACTTTTTCATAAAGCTACAGTCAGCTCCCCATCATCCGGAAGCTAGAATAAAATAGTTTGTATATAGTGATACGGAAACCGTAATATTGGAAGATTTGCCAAGACAATCCCGTAACTTTAGCGAGGTTGAAAACGATTCGACCCGGTCGATCGACAACCGCATTTAGTTTTTTTTTTGTTTTTGTTTGGTTGGTCCAACCACGGGATTCGGAAGAAACTGGAGAAGAATTGGGTATTTTAACGTGTGAAATAAATATTAAGGAATTAGCTTATAGTGTAAAATACTTTAACATTATTGTTAGTACTTTCTTGAATCTTTTTCTTGAATGAATTTTTTTTTGTGAATTTTGATAATTGAAAAAAAAAAAGTTGAAAATAAATCTTTATGAAGTCGCTTAAGAAAATTAAGAAAATTAATTAAGAAAATAAATTAAGAAGTCCATATAGACTCGGATTTAACATCCTAGCCCCCATAATTTTTTTCTTTGGGAGAATAAAATTAAAAATAAATTAATTCCAAATTAAAGGTCACTCCGACGACGTATGAACACGTCGACAATATGAGTAAAATGTTTTAGAGCTTAATTTTTTTTGATAAGAATTTGATAACAAAAAAAAAAAAAAAAAAAAAAAAAAAAGATAACAATTGATCAGAATATTATTATTATTATTATGAATACCCGGTATGAAATAATCTCATGAATAAATAGACACTTTTTGTAAATTTTGATAAGTAACTTGACCCTTGTTTTTATTGCGACTATTGTGACTTGGCGAAGATAATGAGGTGGTAAAAAGGTAATCAAGGCGACGACGGAATGTCTGCCCGGGGAATAAGGTAAAGCCATGGCGTTCTAATTCAAACAGGTTGGGTGTCATCCCTACACAATTTTGGCCACGGATGACCGATGGAGCCCCATACAGCTTTTGTTGTTTGTGGTTGGGAGGGTTGAGGCCAGTGGACTAATAACACCCAGTCCACTCTATGTTAGTGTTTGTCCAATCTCCTTGTGAATGTCAACCTATCTATCCTTTCCCTTAATAAGGTTTTGCAAACTTCCTTTGCACTATCCAATCTCAGGTATGCTTCGTGGACTATCAGCTTCCACCGTTCATGGAAAAATCAAAATCACCATCATAAGAACAGCTAATCTAACCCCTAGTCCTGACTCGGCATGTAAATTTATTTTGTGAAGATAGGTACCGGAAAAACGAACCCCCCTCGACTAAGTTGTAGTCGCACGCGAAGCCAGCATGGCGAAACCCTCCGGTAAAGATGAATTTGTCACCTTTCGTCCTTTACAATTTATTAATGCTTGCACTTTCTTTGAACCTCACATTTCCACGAGTACTAGCTGCTGTTTTACTTCCTGCCAAATCAAGAGCATATATCTTTGGACTGATGGACAACAAGGTGGAAATGATATTAGCTGCTACTGTTCGAAATGAATCTACTTTAAATATATTTCTTGATTTATTGGGTAAAAAAAGAAACAGTTGAAGCATTTTAAAACAAATTAATGCTTCCAGCAGCACAAATATTAACAAGGAAATACACTTTGTGGGGACAATATATTAATACCTTTATGTCCACTCGATCGATATTCCGGTTGATGAGATCTAAAATCTGAAAAGATCTCTAAGAGGATTATATTCATCTATGAAATAATATTCTCCCTTGTCATTTTGTCCTCCACAAGCAATGAATCCAACACTTAATGCAAAACATTGAATACATTCAGCGCATTTGAAGCATTGAGCAGCCAATCCAATGTCAGGGCATACTCAGAGATGGGATTTCTGCGCCGGATACCAAGGTCAAGGTCTTATCTGATGACGATTCTTCTGAATGTGATCATAAGGTGTGGTAGATAGATTCATGTACGATGAAGTACTTTTACTGAAAAAACTTGTCACAGCGCCTGGGATGCTGGCTAGGCTTTTGTCGATGACGACGCACGACGACGACGACAACGACGACGACGAAGACGACTGTTTTTCGTATCTAATATTTGTGTACAAAAAAATGATTTGTTGAATAAATTCTCGAATAGGAAAATATAGTTTTGTGTATTCCAGTAAATCGCGATCGCAGAAAAATGGGTGTCAAGAAATTTCTCTACTCCAAAATTATTCTTTTGTCATCGTCGTCGTCGTCGTCGTCGTCGTCGTCGTCGTCGTCGTCGTCGTCGTCGTCGTCGTCGTCGTCGTCGTCGTCGCCGCCTAGCCAGCATCCCAGGCGCTGTGACAAGTTTTTCAGTAAAAGTACTTCATCGTACATAAATCTATCTACCACACCTTTATGATCACATTCAGACAAATCGTCATCAGATAAGATCTTGACCTTGGTATTCGGAGCAGAAATCCCATCTCTGATTATGCCCTGACATTGGATTGGCTGCTCAGGGCTACAAGTGTGCTGAATGTATTCAATGTTTTGCATTAAGTGATCGATTCATTGCTTGTGGAGAACAAAATGACATAGATGAATACAATCCTCTTAGAGATCTTTTCAGAATGTCCAAATTTACTGTACTACATCTTAAACTTACCGGTGAAGTGTTCGACCTTGATTCTGTAGGGGTGACCTGCTCGCCTGTACTCACATTCAGAGTACGCCAGTGGTGCCACCTACTCGAGCAAACCTTTTAGTTACTCACCTTGTGCTGAACGCACTACTCACCACTCACACATCAAATAAGGAGCATAGAAACCTTTTTCTTTAATTTCGTATAACAGTTGAATTTTCGGCCAGTGTGCTTTATTCCATTCTGAAGCCCTTCCATACTTTATTCCTACACGTCAGAACGACATATCTTCAGTCGCCGCAAAATCCCAGACGAAAGGTACTGTCAGAGTAATATGGAATGACTTTCCGTTGTTATGGTATACAGGAGTATAACACTTACACTTACTGACACATACTGTCAAACACGAGTACTACTCCAATCCATCACGTTATAATAATACCAATCGTAAGATATATCTATGACGTCATGAGTGATAAAGTCATTAGGCCCAGTAGAAGTAGGTCTTGGACGAAGTTTGTTCCGACATAATGAGAACCCGACCATAGGCAAGATTCGTCATGTCATCTTCAGGCAGGCATCGTAGTGTCATTGTTGACACTTGACATTTGCCAGCGTTGACAAAAAGAAAATACTTACCCAATATACTTACGCCACCATATCTGTCAGTTGTCTAATGTCTTTCCACTACTAGCGTCAATCACAAGAGTGCAAATGAGTTTCGCAAAGTCAGACGTATTTTCAATGCGAAACGTCACTCTTGATGGATAATGTCTCTCACCTAGTGTGATCGAAACATCAAGCCAAGCAGTTCCATTCATTCATGAACAGGATGAAAATAAGCTTTACGTGAACACCTGACAATTAAGTCTTAATTTCACGGCGAGCTTACTCGCATGCAGAGTCCAATTAGGCTTAGACCAGAGCCCTAAGATCTACCCCAAGGCAGAATCAAGCTCCACCCCAGGGCAAAATCAAGTTCTACCCCAAGGTAGACTCTTAGTACCAATTTTATGGAACATG
Source organism: Platycheirus albimanus (assembly GCA_916050605.2). Taxonomy (NCBI): domain Eukaryota; kingdom Metazoa; phylum Arthropoda; class Insecta; order Diptera; family Syrphidae; genus Platycheirus; species Platycheirus albimanus. The sequence goes on from OU696696.1 coordinate 142,979,934, forward strand.
TTGAGGCATGTCAACACTCCTTGGTGAGGGGCGAGGTCTATCTTACACCTCTTGCATCCGTTAATATCATCCGTAGACAATATTACCCAATGTCATATGTTTCCGCTATGGAATAAACCACAACCACCACGATACTCCCACAAGGGGGCCTACCTCATAGATAGTCTCCCAGGTGACTCGGCCACCTGGGTGGGCACTATCTCCCGTGGTACCAGAATAAAGCTTCCGGTGCAGCTTCGCAACCGTGAGGTCACTTCCAGATGAGCACCTTCAATACTCAAGGCCTGGCAGCCTTAGATATGCGCACTCAACCATCTGCCAAGGCAGAAGCAAACAGCCAAATACGCATACCCAGCCCTCCTCTCTTAGCCGCATACAAGTTTTACCTTGCATACGTTTCCAGTAAGGAATCAATACTTCCAGGAAAAGAAATATAGCTGTAGATACTCACTCCTATTTCAGTTACAACAATTTCCCTGCCATTCATATTGTTCCCGGGTTGCCACGTGGAGGCGGAGGATAGGCACATCTATCCCTCTTAAACTCCAAACTCCAATCTCAACCACATTCATGATTGGATTGAAGCCAGCTTACAAAACACCGACGATGCTAAGCCCGGCAGGGACCCTAAAGACGAAGGGGTTGCCGCGGCCTCTACGCTCCAAGGATCTGCCGAACAGAAGGAGTATCGCGATCTATATTTGTAGCCTTGGTTAAGCGTTCAAACACTTAAGAGGGTATAGTTAACCCCCTCATTCATGAACAATAAAATGTTCGCCAAGAAGTGAAGAGTCTGTGCCAACGAAATCGGTGCAGTGAATATTACTCTATGGCACATATTTTGATTACGCCACCTAACGAGTGGAAAAAGAAGGATAAATATTGACATGATACGAAAAGAGGCGGTAAAAACCGCGCGTATTTTCTGATTTGTAAGCAAGTTAGACAATCTTATGAAGGAAATTGTCTGTGAATCGGATTCCATTTCAAAACAGAAAGCGAAAGGGTGAACACCACCCAATAGAACGAGTATTATGGTGGATTTACATGTAATCTTCGACGTCTGCATCTGCAAATTTGCAGAAAAGTAAAGCGGGGGAGCTATACGACATAACACGAAAGAGTGAAAGAGTACACATATACCTACCTGTTTTTACTTGCTATAATTTTTAAAGACTGGTGACAGATGTCAAAGTCATCTGTTTTGAAAAAAGAAAATTAAAGAAGTTGCTTTTGGCCCGATTCGGCGTAGAGAAGAAACAAGTGGAACGAAAAAAAAGTTGTGAAAAATGGTTTATTTATAATATTTATCAACAAAAATAATAAGTAAAGCCTACATACTGGTACTATACTATACACGCAGTAAACAAAAAAAAAAAAACAAAAGAAATGTCTGACGAAGAATACGAATCCTCATCGCCTGAAGAAGATTTCTCAGCGAACGAAGATTAATGGAAACCAGGAAAATCATCCTCGAATCGTCGTCAAGCTGCTTCCAATGTATCTGACGACGATGATAGTGATTTCGAAGACAATTCTCCAAGTTGAAAGAGAAGGTATAATGCATTTTGTATATTTTTTAAGATATTTTGTTTTTCATAGAACATACATACATAAAATCTTTAGAGAAGCAGAGTCATCATCATCAACATCCAAGGGTGACACTTTGTCGAAACAACAAAAAAGCGTAAGTCTATTGGCACATCATTGAGGACAAAACTATTCAATAAATACAAACCTCCACCAAAGACAGTTGGCCGATCTAATCAATCAAACCAGGGCGAGCCACAAAAACAAAAGAAAACTGCGCAAACAGAAAAGAAGGCACCACGCACTGTCACCAACAGCAAAAGGGCGTCAATCCTGATGAAATTGATCTTAAGTCGAGTTTCTTTGATGTCAAACCATCGACATCAACTGATAAAGCTGTTGCCGATGCCAATGCAGCTCCTTAGTTCGATTGCGACGTTGGCATGAAAATCAGATTCCGAACACAAATTCCATTAAATCCACAACTGCAAAGCCAGTTGATCTGGGCTACTTGCAAGACTGCCAAAAACATGGAAAAGGCTAAAGTGCAATACAGAAACACAAAGAACGTAGTCTCTTGGAAGATCCAAATGCCAAAGTGGATGTCCCTTCATTGCTAGCCATGGGAGAAGGCACATATATGACAACAAACGCATTAGCATCTACATCGACAAAGAAAACAAAGAATCCTAAAAGGCAAACCAAGAAAACACTGCCCAGCCAACAATTGGCAGATACTGATTCTGACTTGGAAGAAGTTGAAGGTAAATACAAACATAGACCTGTTAAGATTAAAAAATTGTCTTGTCTTTTATATAAATTGTGTTTGTCCTAACAGCTTGAAGTATTTCTCGGCTCTCACTTAACACAATCAACAACGCTGGTATTAATAAGAAAGAAAAATTCGTGAAGCTATTGGAGCATACAGCAGCCACTTTGCGGTTTCCGATTTCCATTCTTAATGGCATACTTTACTCTTTACATTGAAATAAACATCCGATCATTTATCTCAAAAAATGTAATTTTTATTTGAATATCAAAATAACACCTCTTATTGGAAAACCCTTTATAAGCACCAGCCATTAGTCTTTCCATATCTTTGGACAGTTCGGATCAAGTTTTGTTGCGTCTTTTAAAACCTTTTCTGCAATGCGTTGTTCACCTAAAACATGATGAAATCTCTCCAAGCACCCGCAAGGCTTCAGTATGATTTGGGTTGGCAGCAACCGCGTTTATTAGGCATTGTTTTGCATCAGCCCATTGTTGAAGGTATATGCAAATTTGACCCCGCTAAGTTAAAAAAAATAATTTGAAATTCTAGGTTTAAATACAAAAAAAAAAACACCATGAACATTATCTGATGATATTGTTTATTGAGTTGGGCAGCCTCTTGAATGCAGTTTACCGCTTCATTTGGTTGTTCAATTGATAAATAAACATCAGCAAGCAAAAGCCACATCTGTAGTTTCGAAAACAATGTTTTTGATTATTTTCTCATTTGCATTAATTAAGAATTTTTAGTCTCACCCTCAGCTGAATAACCCAAGACCTGTGATTCCACATGCGCGGTCTAAATGAAATCAATGAGCTGGCCGCTTTACTTAATGCATGTTCTACTCGGTTAGCTGGAACCAAAGACGTAGCATACATCTAGAACCAAAACAAAATTGGATACAAATAAATATATTAAGTATTCTTACTTACTTACTTAAGGTGGCGCAGACAGTCCATTGTGGACCACGGCCTCAACCAACATTCCTCGCCAGCTAGGCCGGTCCCTAGCCAGTGGCCTGCAGTTGCGCACACCAAGTTGGTTGAGGTCGTTTACCACTTGATCGCGCCACCTTAGATGGGGTCTTCCAGAACTGCGTCGGCCCTCCGGGTTGGAATTGAAGACTCGTCGGGCAGGAGCGTTTTCGTCCATACGCTCCACATGACCCAGCCATCTAAGCCGCTGAATTTTCAGCTTCTTAACCAAGTCAATGTCGCTGTATAGCCCGTACAGTTCGTCATTGAATCTTCTCCTCCATACTCCATTGATACATACAGGCCCGAATATCACCCGAAGAATCTTTCTCTCAAAGCACCCCAGCCTGTATTCATCCGATTGTGTCAGTGTCCACGCTTCTGCCCCATACAGCAGGACTGGGATGATAAGGGTCTTGTATAGTGTCTCCTTGGTCCTTTGAGAGAGGGCTTTACTACTAAGTATTCACTTTTTTGTTTTTTCACCGCTTTTGTGTCCATATTTTTTAATTTTAATTTCCAAAACAAATTTCGAAAGTACGCTTCTGCAAATCAATAACATTATGTAAACAAAAAACAGATTGTTTTGACAGTTAAACAAAAAAAATTATGGTGCAGATGAAAAAATTATGGTGCAGATGAAAACGCTAAAAAAAAGATGAACATGTTCGTCTTCGCCATAATTTTCATCTGCATGAGTTGAAGTTCCTATAATCTGCATCCGTGCAGACGTCTGCATTTTGGTCTTACCTCTCTACCACACTAGTATGATTTTTGTATCTTGCATCCTCTATTTTTGCAGATGATGGCATGCAGATCCATGTAAAGCCACCATTAAAGAAAAAAGTTAATTTTTTTTATCGGGCCGCGGCCATTGCAAAACTTTTATACTCGTCGGATTAATTGTAGAGGATTTTATTAAAGTATTTTAAAATACTTCACCACCAAGGTAAGCTGTAGTTTTCGATATTTCTCCAAACCAGGAAAATTAACTTTTTCTTGAATTTGAGAGGAATTTCATGGCCACGCCACATGGTCAAAATTTCTAATAGGTATTTCTTTTTCTATTAGGATCAGCCAGCCATACATTTACGTGGGCTAGCATTGCTCCCATTCCTCAGCCAGGATAGGCAAGGCGGCCCGAAACAGCAAAATATGGATTAGCTGCTTTTTTATTCAAAGAGACGTTTTGTGCCTCAGACACACGCCTTCTTTTTTTTGGGGTTATCCCATGGAACACCCCACGTGCGTTAGTTATGTGCCAGTTTCTTTTTATATATACAAATATATATACGGCTGCGTAATACACGCATCATTGCAAACCGTATTTGGTTTTTTTTTTGAGGAAAGACGCTACATCAAACACCAGCATAGGCATATCGCCGTACTAAGGCCCACGCCGCCCATTTTTTTGGCACGCCTTTTTATCTCGTGCCGTGGCAAAGTCCACCGATGGTCCCATTGACCACCCTAGCTACGTTTTGTAGTAGAGCCGTGCGAATAAGGAGAAATTCAGCCTGGTTTCAGAACCGAATTTTCTGACCAGACATTTGGTTGCTCCAACCGAGCACAGGACGGAACCCAGCCACGATAGGCTGATGGTAGCAGCAGTAGCAGCAGCAGCAGCAGCAGCATTATTATCAACAAAGCAACGTGCAACAGGACGTCTGGCGCGTATTCGAATACGGATGCCGGTCCACCAACATACACCACCTCTACTTGATATAGAGAGGCACCGCTGGAATCGTGAAGCAGTTTCTATTTATCACCCGCATGGACATACGACACCAGTTAAATAAATATTTTATATAAAGCGCATTAAGATTATCCTAATTTGGAATACCAGGTAATCCTTAAGTATTTTGTGTTATTCATATATATATGCTGAAGAGTGAAGGACGAAGAAGTATTCCGTCCCAACAAGGCCCACAGGCGGGTCATATTTCTATTGCCTGTCAAGTTTAGCAACAATTTGCTATACTTCGCGTTCAACCACGGACGGTGGTACGCGCAAGAAGTTTTTTTTTTGATTTTACGAATCATCGTGGAAGGCAGGAACTGACGCCTCCTCCTCCATATACATGTGTGTGTTTATATGTGTTATATTAAGTATCCTTAAGGACCTTTTTAGTATTTTGAAATTTCAATAAGTTTTTTTTGTGGTTTCAATTTTTATCAAAGAAAGTGGAAATTAATACTTACCAGACTCGGGTCTGAAACGAATTCCTACTATAGATGCTATATATTTCGAAATCGGTCATCGTGTTCAGTACATTTTTTTTGTGTAAAGCAATTTCAAGCCATCGGTCGGTCCGAGTATTTATATATCTCCTTTGATATTTCCATTTCGTCGAAGCGTTTGCATTCGGTTAAGAACGTTTAGTTCACGATACCTGAATACGTCATAAAGTATTCTGTTCTGCAAGCGGTTGAGTAAGTTTTCCTCATTTATTGATATGGCAAGTGGAACTTGACCATAATTGTATCTCGGTTTTCTGAAATTTCGTTCACTCGTTGAAGATTTACTTTATACTCCGCGAGTATTTTCTCTGTCTTATAGACATTTTTACGTCCGTGTCGGTAGCGACCAAACGCGTTAGCGAGATTACGCCGCGTATTTTTTTTTTTATTTTCACTGTTGGTACTTACCAGCTTACATACTTCTTTAGTTACCTTTTTTTTTTGTTTTTTTATATACTCGAGTTAACTATCTAGTTGCTCAAAATCACGGCTTGCTTATTTACACTATAGTTTCGTCGATCGTTTGTCCATTTATCCTTGATTGTGTCCGTTGTATTTGGGAGAAGAGTTGAACAATTTACTTGAAATATAATCGCAGTAAATTAAACAATTTTTTTTATCACGTAAAGCTCGTAGCTTTATCAGCTAAGCGATTACATCATATCAATAACTAATTCATTAAGCATTGGTAATTGAAAAGGCACATGTAGATTAGAGATAACATTTACACTAACTTTCTTTTTCCTTAGCGGGGACTGGAGTGCACTTCAATTCCACCTAAAGGAGGTCGAAATCATCAGCTACGCTATCCAATGTGATAGAACATTAATAATACTAATTATATTATTTTCTTTATTACACTATATTGCTTTTACTTTTACTAAATTGATTTAATCGAATATACGCTTGGATGCGAGTTGTATCCGAACATATAGGGTATTTTGCATGTAAAATTGTCATACATTTACCTATACACACTGCCTTGGAAGAATTTTTCCCGAGCCAGTCCCACTTGTTCTGTCGGTTTTTTTTATTTTTTTTTTATTTTTATTTTGTCGTCTAAAAGTTACTTCTGTCCGAGTGAGCACTATTTTGAATAGGTGTTAGTAGTTTCGCACTCATTGAATTCGGCGAATTATTACTACGAATAGTATCCACGAGGATATTAGATAAATCATTATCGTATAGAGAATTAGTAACGATAACGTTTATACAACGCCGCGGTAGGAAGCTTTTACCTTGTAAGAATTCTTATAATAAATCGACGCCGTGTCGTAAATAGCGATCATTTGTATCTGCAGTCAGAAAGTTTAAGTTTACGTTTCATAATTAATAACCACTTGAAATCTAGACTACGTAAATATTTTAGTTTAACAATAAGTTTTAGGTATTTAAGATTTCACTAAATTTACTTGATGATCATAATTTTGTTAAAAGAAAAGAAATTTACTTTTGTTGATTAAGTTAAGATACATTAGGATTTTAAGCATCTTAGAATAAGATTTTCCATATTGTTAGTATTAAGTCATTATTGAATAAATTTCGTAACTTTTGTAACGATTTAAAAGAATCATTCCGAAGTTTAGTTTCTTTTTGCTTTTCTTGAAGATATACATTTCAGGATGATAGAGTAATTTAGCTATAGGGAGAGAGGTCTCTCTCACTTTTCTCTGGAGCTGAACAAGGTGAAGTATGGTTGTACATTCTTGAGGTTTCTTTTCTGTTGATACAGTTTTGAGAGTTAATTTAGGTTTTCGATGATAGGTTTTAGATTAGATAGTGATAGTATGTGAGCAGGCAGTAATTGCTTGCTTATCATAGTAAGGGGTTGCCCGAGAATATAATCGAGTTTTGGGGACTCGTAGGTCCGCGGACAACCAAGGTCAACACCGAGAGAGTTGATTTTCGGTGTTGAATTGGGTGGGTTGAGAGACCAAGGGGGTTCAGCTTACATCTTAGATCCTCCCTCCCCTCAGAGTTAGTCACCTCTGCATCCACGGATAGCATATCATCGTGGCAGCTATCCGTGTAGATGATAATTATTTGCCATGGCGGCCACCATAATCTATGGTCAGCTTTTGTTTTAAATACTTACGTGTCGTGTTCTTTGGGATAGCATAAGATCCAAAACAGAATTCTTTTCCTGCTTACTATATTTTCTCGCTCTACATTAAGAGGTGCAATAGAGATTCGACGTACTCTACAATCAATTTCGATATAGTCTTTTCTTCGGCGATTCTGGTGGCCCTTAAGCGATATAACATTAATATTCGAGTTCAAACATCAGAACTCAATGGTCGGCAGGATAATAAGAGGTAACACCGGTTGTATAGATCCCGAAGCAAGAGCCCACGGCCTGGCTGAGCTAGCTAAGGCATGGGTGCTGCCGGCCACCACGACGGTCGATCTCGGCCACGACCCTGCGTTGTCGCACGCCGTTCCCAACAGCTATTCTTACCAAGTAGTTGTTGAGAAAGGGGGCGTTGCCGGCTTAGGGTTGCTTCCATCCCAGTCACTCGGAATCAGACGAGGGTAGCTAGACGTAGAAGTGCATACCGGAGTAGAATCTCTGGAAGGTCTATTGAAGGTTTGTTTGATAAGGGCACGATAGGTCTAGATGCTTTCGAAGGGATTAAAGTAGGGTCCATGGTTTTCAGGTGTAGGCTACCACACACACGAGCTGCAAGCGGAACACCTAGCTCTTGCGGCGGATAGGCGTAAACATGCTGCCGGATACCCTCTAGGCTGTTCTACGGGGTTTTGTAGTCAGCACCTATGGTATGCCAGTAGATGGCTTACGCTTCTGTGATGAGGATGGAAAGGAAGTTGAAAGGACGGGGAGGGGAGTAGGAAGAACAAAGGGCCAAGGTGCGGAAGTGTAAGTATGTTTGGTGTTAGGAATACTACGTGCACTGAAGCGTGGTTGGAGGACGATGGAGTTGCAATTCCTTGGCGAGGATCAAGGATAAGCGGGGCACTTGTTACTTCTTGCTTCCTCTCTGGTTTGTTTTGTCGATAGGTCTCAGGTTCGGACTCCAAATGTCCATAGGAGGTTTGGGGTAGGATCGTGAGTCTATTGATGGGCACGGATAGGGATGTGTAAGTATACGCGTTATTCTCAACCTATCTCTTCTTTCAATTTCTGAATATTTATGCATATTATATATATATATATAAATTTTACGTTACAGATGTTTATGTACATATGTTTATATGTATGTATATATGTATATATATTCAAATTCTATAAAATTATTTAACGTTACAGATGCCGCCCAACGTGGGGCCTCCCGAATTAGCTTGAGAAGTTAAGATTGGAATTGATCAGTTTTAGGTCGATTCAGAGAAACATAGTAGAAAGATGAGATTTTCCGAAAATGTTTTTTGAAAATTTTTTTTTTTATAATATTTTTTGTGGAAGATGTTGTTTGTTTGCGATGAAGATTCTTAGACAGAGGAATAAAATCGAGGTTAGTGGAGTAGGCACTATTTTGTCCAGTGGTTTAGTGATATTTTCCTGAGTCAGTCTGTTGCATTAGGTCTATTCACTTCCCCTCTACCTCTTGTCACTCAGGTTTGTCTTCGATCTCTGTCCGGGTTGAGCAGGAGTATATGCTTGATCGTCAGTAGCTGAGGTGTTGATATTATCCTAGTAGTGAAGTCTAAGATTCCGATCGTGTGAGAGCAGGATGAGCAGGTCTTCTGACCGGTGGTTGGTGCTTTTTGCCCGACGCACGTCAGCTGCAGAAGCTGGTTGTTCACTCGAGCACGACCCCGTTTATTTCAACGACAAATTAACTTATCTTTTGTTTGATTTATTGTGCTACCCAGTTTGTTTTAGGAGCTGTAGTCATTTTTGAATATTCGTTAGAAAGTGATGGTACGCGCCGAGACATGAAGCGCTAACCGGTAGTTGGTGTCTTTGTACCCGACGTACGTCTGCAGTAGCGTAATGTCGCCGTCGCATTCCTGATCAATCTGTTGAGTAGAAGAAATTGTCTTTCCTTTAGCAATAGAACGCCGTAATGTTGCCAAGTCCAAACACTCTAATTTTTTGTTGCTAACACTTTAAAAATTCTTTTTTTGAGTAAGTTCTAGAATAGAACTGAATTGTACACACCTTGTTCCAGAGAAGGGGGGGGGGTACTCTCTCCCGAATCCATTTATGGAAAATTAAGACATTATATAGATTTAGATTTTTTTTTTTGAGTTCAGTATACAGTATTATCGAGTTATTTTGAGTATTCCGTCAATTGAGTCGAGACGTAAACTTCTCAATTGATGTGTAGTTTTGGGATAGTGCCCACCATTTAGACATTTTTGAGTTTTGAGTTTTCGAGTTATTGAGTTTTGAGTTATTGAGTTTCCGTCAATCAAGTTGAGACGTAACTTCTTGATTGGACGTGTAGTTTTGGGATAGTGCCCGCAAATACATTTATAGTTATCTTTTGAGCTTATAGTTTATAGATTGTTTAGTTTTTTTTTGAGATAGTATCTAGCTTAGATTTTTTCTTGAATTTTGTTTTTGAGACAAAACCCAATATTGTTAAGTATTTGACTTAAGTTTTATTTATTAAGAAACCATTTGAATTTTGAGTATCTTTAAGTATTGATTCCAGATTTAAGATTTTCCTGTTTTTGAGTAGATTTAAGCACATATATTTAGGTATATATTCTAAGAGAATAATTAAGTATTTAATTAAGATATTTTGCTGATTTCTTGGAAATATTTTTATGAAGTAATATTTTCAAGAGACAAGATATAATTATACTTACCCCTAGATTTAAGCACTTTAAAATTTTTTTTTGAAGTTACTTGATTGAGAAATATTCGTTTGAGGTTTACTCACGAATTATTTGAAAATTTACTTACCCAGACTTACGTTTACATTGTTGTAATATCCGAGTAGTTTCCGTTCGAGGATTTCTCACGGGCTACAAAACCATTATCTTTTTTTTTTGTATCTTTGACTTACACGTTTGACGTGGTGTACCCGTTTTCACACACTGTTACAACTGAATGAAAGGCTCAAGGCCTAGAAGAACTGTTAAAAGTACTTACCTCTCAAAATACAGAGAGTTTGATACAATGGCTCCTGGGGGATCTAAGCCGAAACCCGGTCGCGCTCAAAACGACGTCGCGGAGGATCACTCCGAGGACGAAGACAGCGTAGCCGAGAGTCTACCCGGAGATAATACAGTCGATAGAAGTGTCGTAGTAGACGACGAGGAAGTAGCGAGAGCAGAAGAGCAACTACGTAAGGATGCTGCTGATCACTCAGCGTACATTCAGAGAGTAGTTTCTGCGACAATAGACCTGCACAGGGTCGACGACATTAAGTTCATGGCAGAAGCATTGGAGAAAAGCCATATGCGCTTGCTAGACCAAGTAACCCAACTGCTACAAAAACGTACAGTAAAAACAACACAACCTGTCGCTCCTCCCAAACCCCTTGCTCCTTCTAAGTCTGCTGCTCCTTCAAAATCAGTTGAACCTCTCGGTATCACGTCAACACAAAGGGCTACACGGCAAGTCAACTTAGCTGATCCAGACACTACACGTGTCGTTAACCAGAATGTCCAGTCCGTTTATAGACCCTTCAACGGGGATGAGGCAGACCGAATTACTCCTCATTACGAGCCAGCTAGAGTGCCACCTTTGTCGGAAGTCAATCCCGCACAAATGCCTCTAGGCTCCAATTTAGATGAATTTATGGAGCGGGTAAACGCTTTCAATTTCGACGACGAGTCACCTCTGTCGCCACCCAGACCACCACCCTCGAATGCTACGTCTTCGAACCGATTTCATCCATTTCATAAATGGGGACTGAAGTTTGACGGGAAGAATATGTCCGTGGACGATTTCCTGTTCCGCCTGGGGTGTATCCGTAATAGCTACGGAGTGTCATGGTATGAGATTACCGCTAACTTTTACCACTTTGTGACTGGTTCAGTGGAATCTTGGCACTGGGTGTACCTCAAAGGAAATAAACACACGACGTGGGACGAGTTGAAAACTGCTTTGGTAGAACAGTACCGCAGTTTGGAAAGCGATACCGAGTTGTTCCGTAAATTGTCCGACCGCAAAATGATGAATGGAGAGTCATTTAATGAGTTCTTCGACGCCATTCAATATCTGAATTCTAGGATGCGAGTTCCCAGACCGGAAAAGGAACTCGTAGAAATTATAAAAACAAATGTCCGTAGGCGCATGGGTGAACTCCTCATCACCTACAGTCCGTCTAGCTTAAGACAGCTAGCCTTTTACTGTCGAGCTATCGAAAAAGCTCAATCTCAATATGAGAATGTCCGTCCGAATTTCGTGCCGAGCGCACAACGTCCACCTGCAAGGCGAATTGCCAATGAGATCATTGACGAACCTTGTCAGGATTTGACTGTGGCAATACCCTCTACAAGCGTTGAAGCTATCCAGAGAGATCGTAAGCCACAGAAATGCTGGAACTGCCATGTATTTGGTCACAATTTTCGTGACTGTGCTAAACCTATAGACAAAGTATTTTGCTTCCGTTGCGGTTTAGCAGATGAATATAGTCCGTCCTGTCCGAACTGTTTAGCGGGAAACGAGAGGAACAACAACCCATCAACCGGGGGGGTTCGCTCCGATTAGACGTACCCGGAGTTCAAGTGTCCAAGCCGACAAAGCCTCTTGAACTTCCGAAGATTACTATTTTAAAACCAGACAAGACGAATGAATTACCTATTAATAATGATTGTAGAACAATCCCTGTTTTGAATGAAGAATCCCAACCAGAAACAGAATTGAATAAGAATAAGAATAAGAATAGTATAGAAGCATTATACCGTAAACCTTTCCATGAGAGGCTACGTAATTACAACGAAGTGCGAAGAAGGATAGTCACTTTTCCAGATTTATCCAAGCGGATACGAAGAGTAAGGGAACGCTTCCATCGGAAGCGGACTACTTACCGTAACATTGCGTCGGCAACGATAGGCCGAGAGTCAACTGACCCACGTCCTTATGTGACGGTCGGTCTATTTGGTGACAACCTCCTAGGTTTACTCGATTCAGGGGCCAGCATAAGTTGCTTAGGCACTAATATACTGCCCTATCTAAAAGACAAAAATGTTACGGTAAGGAAGGTAGAGACTACCGTGTCCACGGCCGATGGACACAAGCAATCCATAGTGGGAGTGATCACTACTCCAATTCAATATAAGAATGTGACTAAAGATATCGATCTTTATATTGTGCCATCGTTAAGCCAACGTCTATATTTAGGCGTTGATTTTTGGCAGAAATTCCAGATCGCACCTAATGTAATTGCGGGTCTTTCAGGAATTAAGATCGGTGGGCCAGATGAGAGACCCACCAACCAGATAAAGTTGAATGATGAAGAGTCTAAACGACTAGAAGCTGTTGTTCGTAGATTTCCTTCTTTCGCAGTCCATGGACTCGGGAAGACAAATCTAGTACAGCATTATATAGACACGGGTGATGCCGTACCAATAAAGCAAAGGTACTATCCCGTATCTCCAGCGATACAAACTCTTATGTATGCGGAGTTGGATCGCATGCTTTCGTTGGGAGTCATCGAGGAAAGTTCCAGCGCATGGAGTTCCCCAGTTGTGCTTGTGCGCAAACCTGGTAAGAACCGATTGTGTCTGGACTTTCGGAAGGTGAACTCCGTGACAAAGAAAGATGCTCGTCCAATTGCGCATAAAGAGGGGCTGCTAGCACGTCTGACAGAAACACGTTATATTTCTAGCGTGGATCTGAAGGATGCGTTTTGGCAGATACCGCTGGAGCAAAGTTCGAGGGAAAAGACCGCTTTTACGGTACCTGGCCGACCACTGTACCAATTTAAGGTCATGCCTTTCGGTCTATGTAATGCGGCACAAAGTTTGAGCTACCTAATGAGTTGCGTAATCCCCTCAGGATTACGAGATCAAGTCTTTGTTTACTTAGACGATCTATTGATTGTGTCAAGGGACTTCGACGAACACATACAGACTCTGGAGATAGTCGGAAAGTGCTTGACGGATGCAGGTCTGACGATTAACGTCGAGAAGTCGAAGTTTTGTTTTGGATGAGCTTCACTATCTCGGTTATAAGGTCGGTCAGGGTTGCTTGAAAGCTGATCCTGACAAAATTTCAGCAATTACTAGCTTTCCGTTGCCAACTACAACTCGCCAAGTTCGCCGATTCCTCGGTATGGCAGGTTGGTATCGACGGTTTGTGAAAGATTTCAGCACCCTAGCCGCACCCTTGACCGAGACACTGAAAAAGGGAAAAGTCTTTAAGCTCGGACCAGAAGCTATTGAAGCATTCCTGCAAATCAAGCAAGCCTTGACTTCAGCGCCTGTATTAGTCAATCCGGACTTCTCTAAAGAATTCAACATTCTCTGCGACGCATCCGCGACTGGCATCGGATGTGTACTCTGTCAGCGAGATGAATCCGGGGCGGAGCAGCCTATTTACTACTTCTCTCGGAAACTGAACGCTGCTCAGAGAAACTATTCGGTGACAGAGCGCGAGTGCTTAGCAGCTTTTGAGGGTATCCAGAAGTTCAGATCGTACGTTGAGGGATACCATTTTCGCGTTATAACGGATCATTTCAGCCTGAAATGGCTGATGACTATGAAGGATCCAACTGGAAGATTAGCGAGGTGGAGTATGCGACTCCAAGGTTTCGATTTTGTGGTGGAGCATCGAAAGGGAACATTAAATGTCGTGCCAGACGCTCTAACAAGGGCTTATGAAGACGATGAGTTGACAGTGTCAGCTTTCCTTTCATGTCTACCACAGATCGGTGCTTCGGAGGTACTCCACATCGATCTAGAGGATCCATCCTTTAAGTCTGAAAGTTATCTTGATATCATCAGTCATATCAGGAAGGAACAAGAGCGTCTGCCGGATCTCAAAGTGTCGGAAGGATACATATACAAACGCACTAAACATGCGGTTGGTAATCCCTTGGCGGACGATCTAACTTGGAAGTTGTGGGTTCCATCAGAGATGACGGAATCTCTGATCTCACTAGCTCACAACCCGCCGCGTGCTTCGCATGGTGGGGTGGTGAAGACTATTTATCGATTGAAAGATAGGTTCTACTTGCCTGGTATGTTCACTCAGGTTAAACTTTACGTTGACCGGTGTGAAACATGCAAGACCAGTAAAGCAGCGAATATGACATTACGGGCAGAGATGGGAAAAAGTTTTGAAGTTGATAGACCATTTCAACATTTGTATGTTGACTTTCTTGGGCCGTACCCTAGATCGAAATCCGGGAATGTGTATATTGTAATCGCGTTGGATCAGTTAACTAAATTCGTCTTCATCAAACCACTGCGCAAGGCAACAGCCGCGAGCGTGGTCAAATTCTTAAAAGATGAGATCTTTTTAATTTACGGAGTGCCAGAGAGTATTCTCTCTGATAATGGCACGCAATTTGTTGGTAAGGAGTTCCAGAAATTCCTAGATGTTTTCGGGGTCAGACACTACCGAACGGCAGTGTATGCTAACCAGTCAAATGCAAGTGAACGTGTGAATCGTTCAATCTTGGCGGCCATACGGTCGTATGTCAATCCTCGACAAACGGATTGGGATGCCCATCTATCGTCCATCAGCAGTGCTTTACGCACAACAGTGCATTCAACTCTTTTGATGTCCCCATATGAAGCCTTGTTCGGGCAACGTATGATTGAACATGGGGCTGACTATCGTCTTCTGAGAGACTTGGGTGGACTGAACTGCTCGGAGATAGATTGGCTTCCCAAAGTCGCCAAGATGAACATCATCCACTCATACCTGAAACAAGCACTAATGAAAACACACGAAGCATATGAGAAAACATACAATCTGCGAAGTAAGGACATTACATTTAAAGTAGGTGACGAGATTTACAAGCGTAACCATGTCTTAAGTGACGCAACTAAGCATTTAAACGCGAAGCTGTGTCCTAAGTTTATTAAAGTTCGTGTCAACAGAGTTATTGGTAGTAATCTATACGAAGTGGAGGATAGGCGAGGCCATTTATCTACCTGCCACACAAAAGATTTAAAAAGATAATACACTGATTTACAACCACATCCCAGACGTAACAATTTGTTTTTATGATCTTTGAGATCAAAAACAAAACACCTTTTTTTTTACCAGACATTACTTATGAATACCTTGCAATATTTAGATATCTTGCTTTAACTAATGCCCGGCTCTCAGCTGTGCATGAGACTCTTAGTTGTTTCTGATTTGCTCATAAAAAATTTGTTGTTGTTGCTATTGTTCCTAGATAGACCAGGGAGAATCCTGACGTCATTGGAGCACACATGTCAAACATTCTTTGAGAATTTTTTTTTGTCTTCGACCGACTAGACGTTAAAGAGTCGCAGTGTCTTTACGACACGACCAGTGAAGTGATTCTAGGTGCTGAAACACATTTGCGAGAGGTTCTCCTTTTCCTTGATAATTAGACCAAGTAGACTCGGTCAAAATATCAAGTTTTGTAGGGGTGACCTGCTCGCCAGTACTCACATTCAGAGTACGCCAGTGGTGCCACCTACTCGAGCAAACCTTTTAGTTACTCACCTTGTGCTGAACGCACTACTCACCACTCACACATCAAATAAGGAGCATAGAAACCTTTTTCTTTAATTTCGTATAACAGTTGAATTTTCGGCCAGTGTGCTTTATTCCATTCTGAAGCCCTTCCATACTTTATTCCTACACGTCAGAACGACATATCTTCAGTCGCCGCAAAATCCCAGACGAAAGGTACTGTCAGAGTAATATGGAATGACTTTCCGTTGTTATGGTATACAGGAGTATAACACTTACACTTACTGACACATACTGTCAAACACGAGTACTACTCCAATCCATCACGTTATAATAATACCAATCGTAAGATATATCTATGACGTCATGAGTGATAAAGTCATTACGCCCAGTAGAAGTAGGTCTTGGACGAAGTTTGTTCCGACATAATGAGAACCCGACCATAGGCAAGATTCGTCATGTCATCTTCAGGCAGGCATCGTAGTGCCATTGTTGACACTTGACATTTGCCAGCGTTGACAAAAAGAAAATACTTACCCAATATACTTACGCCACCATATCTGTCAGTTGTCTAATGTCTTTCCACTACTAGCGTCAATCACAAGAGTGCAAATGAGTTTCGCAAAGTCAGACGTATTTTCAATGCGAAACGTCACACTTGATGGATAATGTCTCTCACCTAGTGTGATCGAAACATCAAGCCAAGCAGTTCCATTCATTCATGAACAATAAAATGTTCGCCAAGAAGTGAAGAGTCTGTGCCAACGAAATCGGTGCAGTGAATATTACTCTATGGCACATATTTTGATTACGCCACCTAACGAGTGGAAAAAGAAGGATAAATATTGACATGATACGAAAAGAGGCGGTAAAACCGCGCGTATTTTCTGATTTGTAAGGAAGTTAGACTATCTTATGAAGGAAATTGTCTGTGAATCGGATTCCATTTTAAAACAGAAAGCGAAAGGGTGAACACCACCCAATAGAACGAGTATTAAAGAAAAAAGTTAATTTTTTTTATCGGGCCGAGGCCATTGCAAAATTTTTATACTCGTCGGATTAATTGTAGAGGATTTTATTAAAGTATTTTAAAATACTTCACCACCAAGGTAAGCTGTAGTTTTCGATATTTCTCCAAACCAGGAAAATTAACTTTTTCTTGAATTTGAGAGGAATTTCATGGCCACGCCACATGGTCAAAATTTCTAATAGGTATTTCTTTTTCTATTAAGATTAGCCAGCCATACATTTACGTGGGCTAGCATTGCTCCTATTCCTCAGCCAGGATAGGCAAGGCGGCCCGAAACAGCAAAATATGGATTAACTGCTTTTTTATTCAAAGAGATGTTTTGTGCCTCAGACACTCTTTTTTTTGGGGTTATCCCATGGAACACCCCACGCGCGTTAGTTATGTGCCAGTTTCTTTTTATATATACAAATATATATACGGCTGCGTAATACACGCATCATTGCAAACCGTATTTGGTTTTTTTTTTTGAGGAAAGACGCTACATCAAACACCAGCATAGGCATATCGCCGTACTAAGGCCCACGCCGCCCATTTTTTTGGCACGCCTTTTTATCTCGTGCCGTGGCAAAGTCCACCGACGGTCCCATTGACCACCCTAGCTACGTTTTGTAGTAGAGCCGTGCGAATAAGGAGGAATTCAGCCTGGTTTCAGAACCGAATTTTCTGACCAGACATTTGGTTGCTCCAACCGAGCACAGGACGGAACCCAGCCACGATAGGCTGATGGTAGCAGCAGTAGCAGCAGCAGCAGCATTATTATCAACAAAGCAACGTGCAACAGGACGTCTGGCGCGTATTCGAATACGGATGCCGGTCCACCAACATACACCACCTCTACTTGATATAGAGAGGCTGTAAGGATGACATTTTGATGACCTCATAAAAACACCATTGACAGACCAGTAGTGGACCCGAATCTGGTTTTTGAGTTTTGATTTAGATTAGTAAGTTTATTAAGTTGGGGTTCTTGTACAGTAGTTTGCCGAACAGGAACCATAGGCGTAAGTGAGTTCTGACTCCTTACATAGGGAGGGTTTTGAGGCACTGATTGACAAATTCCATCTAGTCAAGTCAACCACAATTAGGGGTTTCTCAGTTAAGTTTTATTGCCAAAGGGAAACCATGGATCAGGTTGAGTTTACTCCCTGAAGGGCGGGTTTTGAGTCAACAGGGGGTCGATTACCATCTTAGGCTTCCCATTTCAAGTTAGTCACCTGGGTCTCTCCTTTGCAACACACTATCAGGAACAGTTATGCAGGAGTAGATGTATCTACGTTCCAGGAAAGTACGATCACCTATACTTCCCATAGTAACTCTATCGTTAGTGCTCAGGACACTAGACTGGGATCAGAAGATGCAGATTTGACTAAGTTCTTCAGCTAGGTGCACTACTAAATATCGTTTTATTCTCGTCGTGCGGCGTGGCACGCCGTGTCACTGATAGGCCTTACTCTTTTTCCCCACTGGGCCTCCTTAGAAGTAAAATAGAATCGCAAGACCAGGTTCACAGGTTGGCAGGTTAAATAACCAATGTAACACAGTCGCGAGCCCACAGCAAGATCCCACGCCTGCTCCTGAGTGAGCCAAGGCCAGCTGCTGTCAACCGCCGCGGTGGGAGAGTCGTCGACACTTGGATCATAGGATACCTAACCACACCAGGGAGGTTGGAGGAGTCTCCATACCTAATTGGTGAAGAGCGGTGTCCGAAGATTCAAGAGGATTTGAAGTACAGAAATTCTTTAAATTGGTAAAAAAAATAGATTGAAGGCTTGCAGTATGAGGTTATAGTTAGGATTAGGGTTCAGAGTTGGCACCTTTTTGCTTGACTGAAGGCGTACTTCAGGTTATTCTCGCGAAGAGTTTCAAGATTTCGGTTCCAGTTACAATTCACAGGTATGAGTAAGAGCAAGCATACCTAATCGAAGATTTAAATGTTATCTAAGAGTCGCCGTAGTATAGTATCGTCGTATTATTTCTTCTCTTATATGAATTCTTTCACACACATAATTTCAATAAGAGAATTTCTCCTTTACAAAGTGGGAAGATATATATATATATGTATATATGTGTAGATATATGTATATGGAAAATTAAGTTTTTTTTCTCTTTGTTTAGATCTTTCTTATTTCTCATGTACATGTGTTTGCATATGTAATGTATATGTATTTAAGGAGAAATTTTATCCCAACATTCAATCCACTATCAACTCGTTCAGCCAGTTATAAAATGTGAAGTATTCAACAAAAGGGTATCTTTTGTTTTTCTAGTCTTCGCATGTGCTCAATAGAGAAGATACGCATTGGAAGAATTCATAACTTCCCACAACAACAACAACAACAACATCAATATCAAAGCAACACATATTTCCTTTTTTTTTTGGTGATAATAGTGTTTTGTTATTGAAGTTGGATATAGAGAAAAATTCTGTAATATAAAATTAGTAAAATCTTCGTTACAGAATGGCGCCCAACGTGTGGGGCTCGATTAGGAGAAAGAGAAGAGGAAGAACGATAGTAGGAAGACTTAGTAGAAGAAGCAAATTTTGAGCGTTAGAACAAAATTTTTTTTTGTTCGAAATTTTGAGTAATTTTTGTAGATGATTTTTGAGTTATTTCCGCTGGGGAGATATCATCGAGGTTTAGGGTTAAGATTCCATTTTGTCCGGGAAGTTGGTGGACAGGTCCCCGACTTTCGTCTGTTGCATTGGGTCTTATCCTGAATTCTCATCCCTAGATTTTCAGAGACAATTTCAATAAGCCTTGTCCGGTTTGGACGGAAGTTCAGTCCACTCGTCTGTTGCTAGGATATTGAAGTCTAAGTAAATCGTTTAGTTGAAATTGAAATTTAGTAAGTAAGCCAGTAGACCTTTTGACCGGTGATTAGGGAATTTACCTGATGCACGTCTGTTGCAGAAGCTATTGACTAACTTATCAAGATTTTCTCCACTCGATCAGATCAAAGTTCCTTGAAGGATAGTTTGTAATTTTTACATATATAAACAAACCGCACCCAATTTAGATGAATGTTTGAAGATGATTTAGGAGTAGGTAATTCATGAGGAGTATCAGTACTCTCATGAAGCGCTAACCGGTGGTTGGGGATTTTCCCGATGCACGTCAGCAGTAGCGTATAATGAGATACTGAAATTCTCAGTGAACCCTACAATATTTTTGAGTAAAACAAGTTTAGAGCCAGTAGAGTTTTGACCAAATCCGTTAGGTTAAGAACATTTTTTTTCATTTTTTTGTATGATTCCAGAGCGATACGAGGAGCGCAGCCTCCAAGTTTGTGTTTGTTGTGTTTGGGGGTCATAGATCCAACCTCCGAACCGTATAGTTTATGACAAATAAGAAAAGTTAAAGATTAAGAATAAATATTTTTTTGACCAATAAGATTTCCAAATTTAAGTATTTTTTTTTAAGTATCTTGATATAAAAAGTTTTTTTGATTAGGTTCTTTGTCCAACGGAACGACACTGAATTATTTCGTCCGTTGTGAAATTTTTGAAAATTTTTGAATTTTTAAACTCTGATAGGAAACGAAGGTCCTATAACACTTTCAAATTTTATTGAAAGACCTTTTAGTATAACTGAGGTACTGTCCTAGAGATTCCTAAGGATACCAATGCTCCTTAGAGGTACTTCAGGTGTACAACAACAATAAGAATATAATTTTTAAGAAGTTTTTGAAATTTTAGATTTTAAGAAAACAAGTTTTTGTGTTTTAAGGGGTAAAACCACTTCGTGTTTAAATTTTTTTTTAAGTATCTTGTGTCAATACACAAGGAGTCTCCCGTACAGTTAATGTCAGGGACAGGTAGGAAATCAGTTGTTCCTCCATATCACCCAGATTATCGCCCAGGTTACGTGAGCATTTCCATTATGTCTCCAGCTGGCGACAACGGCGGTAATGCCAACGGTGGCGATGCGTCAAACGCTGATGGAACACTTAATGCGACAAACAACGAGCAAATGCAGCTACAAGTAGATGAAGACGACTCGTCGTCCAGCGATAGGTTATCCGCTGCAGGTCTTTGCGACCAGACTGTTCCTCGAACAGACAATGAGCTCACCGCTTACATCGATCAAGTCGTTTCCGCCAACCTTGGCTTACAAAGAGAAAAGATAGGAGATATCTCAGCCAGGAGCTGATAAAAAGTCAGAATACAATACTCCATAAACTGACAAATATTTTTAAGGGGCAACTTTCTCAACCTACCCCACCAGTATCACAGACTGTACCACAGACTTCCAACGTACCTGTAGCAGATATGCCTACACCTCCAGGGAGGGCGGTAAGCATGAATTTACCAGTATCAACAGCAACAACAGTGAACACGAATATGAATAATAGTGCCAGGGCATCAACTTCTGCAGCTGCGTTAGCTACGCAAGCCACGCTTCAGGCAATAGCCCGATCCGCAGAAAGATCAACATCGCGAGCAACCTCAGCAGCTACAGAAGCAGCAGCCAGAGCAGCCAAAAATAGCATTAGACCAGACCACTTAATTGATCCTTCAGATCCGCCACTCAACATGCTTGACGGCGCTCATCTCGACAATTTTCTCACGCAAATGAATGCGATGAATTTTGACGATACATCCCCTGACGATCCTCCACGGAGACCAGGTACTTCCACTTCTACGTCTGGAAATCGATTCCCACAATACCACAAATGGGGAATTAAGTTTGATGGTAAGAATATGACCATCGACGATTTCATGTTTAGACTAGGGCGTATTAGGTATAGTTTTGGTGTCGAGTGGGATGAGGTAGCTTTAAACTTCCATCATTTTGTGAGTGGGCCTGCCGAACAGTGGTATTGGAGGTTTCTGAAGACCAATAGAGATGCTTCATGGTTAACCCTTAAGGTAGCCATCATAGAACAGTTCCGTTCTCTTGAGACGGACACTGAGATTTCACGGAGAATGTCAGATAGGAAGCAGCAGCCACACGAAACCTTTAACGATTTTTATAACGTTATTTTAGAGTTAAATGGTAGGTTACGTGTTCCGAAGACTGAAAAAGAATTGGTAGAGATAGTTAAAAGTAATGTAAAAAGGAAGATGGGCGAATTGTTGTTAACATTCGGAACCCATAGCTTAAGACTGTTAGCACATCAGTGCCGTACTATCGAAAAATTTGGAGTTCAGGACACACCAAAACCGAGTAATTACATGCCACTAGCGCAAAAATACCAGCCAAAACGTTATGTGAATGAAGTGGGGGTTGAAGTAGATGAAGATCTTGCTGTTGCTGTACCGCAATCTGATCCCGCGTATTAAGAGGCTGTCGGAAGGGATATCAGTAAGGTTGTTTGCTGGAATTGCAAAGAAACCGGTCATTTATGGGGGCAGTGTCTCTCACCACCGAAAATATTCTGTTATCGTTGCGGTCTGGAAGGTGAATACGCACGTACATGTTCAAGGTGTGCGGAAAACTGCCAAAGGACTCATCCTTCATCCGGGGGGAGCCATCCTTTTCACAAGTAAAACCCGGAGCTTCAAGCCTTAATAAAGACCTTCAGCTTGAAACTCCGATTACAATTTTGAAACGCGATTTTCATGATACGAAACCTGAAGTTACCGTATCTAAACCACTTGAAAAGAAACTTGTTGAAATAAATAGAAATGAATTAAATAAGAATGCATTGTATAGGAAACCGTTCCACGAGAGATTGCAAAATTATTATGAGGTTAGAAAACGTATTGTAACCTTTCCTGAACTGTCCAAACGCGTACGTAGAACTCGCGAACGTTTTCGTCAGAAGCGGATTAATTACCGAAATGTTTCTTTTGCTACTCTAGGACGTGAGTCAAATGATCCACGGCCTTATGTGTCCATCGAGATGCTTGGAAAGAACTTCTTAGGTCTTTTAGACTCAGGAGCCAGCATCAGTTGTCTAGGTTCAGACATGATAGAGTTTTTGCAGGGAAAGCACGTTAAAGTAAGAAAGGTAGAGTCTACCGTATCCACGGCTGACGGACTCAAGCAGAAGATAGTAGGAATGGTTACGACAGACGTCAAGTATAAAGACTTAGTTCAGAGAATGGACTTTTACATAGTACCGTCACTAGCTCAGCGACTATATTTAGGAGTTGACTTTTGGCGGAAGTTTAAAATCGCACCAAACGTAATCTCTAGCATTTCGGGAATCTCTCCGGAAGGGATTTCTACAAACCAATGTAAGCTTAGTTGTGAAGAGTCCGCCAGACTCCATAATGTTGTCCGTGGTTTTCCGTCTTTCACGAGCAAGGGGCTCGGGAGAACAAATCTCATGGAGCATTACATAGATACAGGTGATGCAATACCCACTAAGCAACGGTACTATCCCGTTTCCCCAGTGATACAATCCTTAATGTATGACGAATTGGATCGTATGTTGTCTTTGGGAGTCATTGAAGAGAGTTCCAGCGCATGGAGTTCCCCAGTAGTACTTGTTCGTACGCCTGGTAAGAACCGATTGTGTCTGGACTTTCGGAAAGTGAACTCAGTGACAAAGAAGGATGCGGGACCAATAGGCCATATTGAAGGACTGCTAGCCCGCCTTTCAGAAACGCGCTATATTTCTAGTATCGATCTGAAAGACGCATTCTGGCAGATACCACTGGAGAAAAGTTCTCGGGAGAAAACGGCCTTTACAGTGCCAGGGCGACCTTTGTACCATTTTAAGGTCATGCCATTTGGGCTATGTAATGCTGCACAAAGTTTGAGCTATCTTATGTCTAAGGTAGTTCCTTCTGAGTTGCGCGATCGAGTTTTTGTTTATCTCGACGACCTCTTGGTCGTGTCGGCGACATTCGACGAGCACATTAGGATTCTGAAGATAGTGAGTGAGAATTAATCAAAAGCAGGTCTGACCATCAATGTGGAGAAATCCAAATTCTGTTTTGATGAGCTTCAGTACTTAGGTTACCGTGTGGGGCAAGGGTGTTTGAAAGCTGACACTGACAAAATCGCAGCTATTGTGGATTTTCCGGTGCCAACTACCACTCGACAAGTCCGACGATTCTTAGGAATGGCCGGGTGGTATCGGAGATTCATAAAAGATTTTTCAACACTTGCTTCTCCCTTAACAGATGTGCTGAAGAAAGGTAAAGCGTTCGAGCTTAATCAAAAAGCTCTAGAAGCTTTTCAATCCATCAAACAGGCATTGACGTCTGCTCCTGTTCTGGTAAATCCTGACTTTACGAAGGAATTCATAATTGTATGCGATGCATCCGCGTCCGGTATCGGGTGTGTTCTTTGCCAGCGAAATGAAGACGGGGCTGAACGCCCGATATATTACTTCTCTCAGAAGCTTAACGCTGCGCAAAGAAATTACTCCGTCACCGAACGCGAATGTCTTGCTGCTTTTCTTGGTATGCAAAAGTTTAGGTCTTATGTGGAAGGGTATCGTTTCCGTGTTATTACGGACCATTCCAGTCTGAAATGGTTAATGAATTTAAAAGACCCCACTGGCAGATTAGCTAGGTGGAGTATGCGTCTCCAAAACTTCGATTTTGAAGTTGAGCATAGGAAGGGAACTTCAATTTCAATTCAATTTCAATTTATTTCATATAAAACCATATTACATAGTACTTCGAGATGAATCTCATAATAAGTATCAAAGTTTAAATAACATTTGGTATATGCGCACGAATAAATTATGTAGGTAGGTGTTTACTTATTAGATGTGATAACAATATATAAATAATAATAATAAATAGATGTTTTTAAATAATAATGTAAGATGAATTGTTAAAGTCGTTATATTTATCAGATATTTTAAATTCGATTCGACATGTGTTTGAGTAGCTCCTTTCGAAATCCCCGTGGCGAGACAATTCTTTGCAACTGGTGTGGAAGGTTATTCCACAACCGAATTGCATTGACAAAGTAAGATCGTTCTCCTACTGTATGTGCAAATCGTGGTAATACTAATTTAAGGCCTCTAGGTGATTGAAGAAAACTAAGAAATTCATACAAATATTCTGGACAGTTATTATGAATGATGTCATGGAGTTTCAAAACTGATCTAAACTTGTAATACTCATCCAAACTCATACCCAATAGCAAGGTTTTATGCCGTGAAACACTTTCATGTCTAGGCAAGCCGTAGATGAACCGTATACAATCATTAAATGCAACATTTACTTTTCGCTTACATTCAGAGTCTAAACAAGGGTATATAATACAGTTGAAGGAAAAGAATGGTAGCAACAATGATTTCACCAGGTGCATTTTCATGTCAGGATTCAGTAAGGTCGAGGACGTTCTAAGACTACGTAATCCACTGTATACTCTTCTAATGGTATCTGAGGTAGCATCACAACAACTCATTTTACTATTTATAACATAACCAAGATATTTTATTCGTTCAACATAAGGTAAGATAAAGCCATTTAATCTAAGAGAGGGAATATCATCTAAATGTAATTCACTTCTTGAGCACACCATACCGAACGATTTCAGAGGATTCAATTTTATATTATTTAACTCAGCCCATCCCTGGATATGCAAAAGGTCCTCATTTACTCGAGCCACGCAATCTTCTAATAATCCAGGCTTCCTGGATAGATAAATAGTTACATCATCTGCGTAAACATGCACATTACAGTTAACTGTAAATTCAGGAAGATCATTGATGAAGATGGAGAAAAGAAGAGGTCCTAACACTGATCCTTGTGGGACACCTGTGTTGACAAGATATGGGCTAGATGTTCCAAGTTCAGTTTCGACACATAGTAAACGGTTTCTTAAATAGTTGAACATAAGTTTAAGGGCAGCGCGAGAAAACTGGAACTTGTTTTTGAGTTTCCACAAAAGTATGGAGTGATCGATACAATCAAAGGCTTTTGAAAAATCAAGCATCACTATCACTGTTATCTCATCACGATCCATTGCACACCTTAGGTCAGAGGTTACTTTTAAAACAGCTGATTCACAGCTATGCTTTTTTCGAAACCCTGATTGCCATTTAGATAATCTATTGAACCCACCTAAATCTTCTTGCAACTGCTGGGCCAATATTTTTTCGAATGTCTTGGACAGAAATGATAAAAGACTGATGGGCCTAAATTCCGAAGGACTTTTTGGATTGGATTTCTTTGGGATTGGGACGACTTTGGCATTTTTCCATTTTTCAGGGAATTGACAGCTGTATATACAGTAATTAAAGATATGTACCAGGTAAGGAAGAAGAGCCGGAAGAATTAATTTTACAAATTTCGGTGACATTTCATCCAGTCCAATTGCATTTGATTTGACCGAGTTAACTGCCAACTCTACATCCAAGTCGTTAATACACCTAAATTCAAAGCAGCCATCAGAGGGGAATTCGCCAAATTCGAAAGAAACTGCCTCAGAAGAGTTAGGTACAAGAACAGAACCCATTGCAGATGGGCTGAAGCAGCATTTAGACTTTTCATTATCGATAACACCCGCGTTTTTCAAAATGTTGTGCCAGATGTGCTTTCACGCGCGTATGAAAATGATGACTTAACAGTCGAGGCATACCTTTCTTGTTTAGGTCAAGTCGAAGCGGAGGAGGCAGTGCTTTACCTGGATTTGGATGATCCGTCATTCAAGTCAGCGGGATACTTGAGCCTCATTGAACATATCAAACTGGAAAATGAGCGATTACCTGACCTAAAGATTTCAGAGGGCTTTGTCTACAAACGGACAAAACATTCTGTAGCCAATCCTCTAGCTGATGACTTAACATGGAAATTGTGGGTTCCGACCGAAGTAACGAATTCTTTGATTGTATTAGCACATTCTCCATCAAGAGCATCTCATGGCGGTATAGCAAAGACGCTGTATCGACTAAGACAGCGGTTTTATTGGCCTGGCATGTTCTCACAAGTCAAAAACTTCATTGATGCATGTGAGACATGCAAAACCACTAAAGCTGCCAACGTAGTTCTCCGCGCGGAGATGGGCAAGAGTTTCGCAGTAGAGCGTCCGTTCCAACATTTATATGTTGACTTTTTGGGACCCTACCCTAGGTCAAGCAGTGGAAACTGTTACATCATCATCGTCGTGGACCAACTCACGAAATTCGTCTTCATAAAACCACTTCGGAAAGCCACTGCCGCCCATGTTGTAAGATTTCTTAGGGACGATGTATTCCTAATTTATGGTGTACCAGAAAGTGTGTTGTCAGACAATGGCACACAATTCACAAGTAAAGATTTTCAGAAATGTTTAGATGCATTCGGCATTAAGCATTATAAAACAGCGAGCGAACGAGTAAATCGTTCCATCTTAGCAGCGATACGTTCGTATATTAACCCAAAGCAGACCAATTGGGATGCACATCTCTCATCAATAAGTAGTGCTTTACGCACAACCGTGCACTCATCTCTCACAATATCACCCTATGAGGCCCTTTTTGGCCAGCGTATGATCGAACATGGGGCTGATTACAAGCTGTTAAGAGAGTTGGGTGGACTCAATCATTCTGAGATTGATTGGCTTCCCAAGGTCGCACAGATGAACATTCTTCATACATACTTGAAGACAACCCTTGAAAAAGCGCACGAGGAAAACGCTAAGATTTACAACTTGAGAAGTCGCAAAATAGATTTCAAGGTAGGAGATGAAGTGTTCAAGAGGAACATTGTATTGAGCGACGCTAGTAAGCATTTTAATGCTAAGCTGAGTCCGAAATTTATAAAGGTAACAATCACGAAAATCCATGGTAACAATCTGTATGACGTAGTAGATAGCAAGGGCTATACGACAACATCACACACCAAGGACCTTAAGAGGTAGAAGTGTATTCTGTGATATTTAGTTTAAAGGTATTTAAATGATAGAAGAGTATTCCTGTAGGGATAGGAAGACAGATTTCCATTCTTTGCCCGGCTGGCACAGCTGTGCATGAGACTCTTCTTGTGAGCATATAGAGATAAGATTATTTTTTTTAAGCATAATAGATTATATATTTTTTTTTTTAAGAAATGTTAGGAATAAGTAAATATATTATGAAATATGTGTATTTTATATGACCAAGTATATGTAGTTATTGAATAAGAATTTATGTATAATGCAGGAATTTGTTAGGTATATAACGTCAGGTTTTCATTCACAACAAGAAAGCAAGGAAAATATCATCGTTTCTTGCGCGTTTACAACAGTGGTGACTTGTTACAAACGCACAAGCTGTGTAAGGATGACATTTTGATGACGTCATAAAAACACCATTGACAGACCAGTAGTGGACCCGACCTACCACCACTACGCCTCATCGAATTCCGAGGGAATTTCAAAAATTTCCCAATTCCCATTACGCCTCAGATGCATTTAGGCGACCGAGAGTTATCTCAACTTCAGACGAGAAGATAGGAAATTCCTATTTCAATTTCCGCGTAACAGGGGAAATATAATGTTTAAAAGTACCTTACGTACATCCAAAAACTAATTGTTCTGCATAATTTGCACTTAACGTGCTGGTATGAATATATAAAAGAATTGCGAAACTGAACGTTCTGCAAAACCAGGTTCAAAATGCAGAACTCATTCGGCGTTCAAACATGTTGACTGTGACACTTAGTTCACAGCGATAATTAACTATCCAGTTCAAAGAAAAGTGTCACAGAGGCTTAAATAACCATTTAGTTCAATCATAAGTTCTTTACGAACTAAATTATTGGTGTGGAATTGTTGATTAGCTACTCAGTGTAAACACATTTTTGGTACTACTTGACATTCCCACCACAAAAGTGTTATACACAGCAAAAGCCAACATCAACGAACAAACCCCAAACAAAATCTAGAGCGTAGATATAGGAACGGGCCTAAATCGAAATATGCCTGACAGAAAGATTGAAATTCTCCCATGAATTTCCGCCTTTCTATCATCAGCTTTCATCCAAGTAACATCGGAGTAAAAAGAACCTAAAAGAAGTAAGTTGTGAGAAATAGAATTCACATTTGTGCAAAAGAACCTAAGAAGAAAAGAAAAAAGTTTGAGAAGACGAAATTATAAGTGAAATAAAAGTAAGTTAAAGTAAATTAAAGAAAAATTAAGAATTAAATTAGTGAATTTCGATAGCTGAGGCGACGACATCAATTTGAGATTTTTGTGTGAGCGCGTGCCACGGGCGTGGCAGAGAAATTTTGATAGCAAATCATCGTTTTTGTGTGCACACAACTTTTTTTTTGGTACGGCGCCGGCTGCTATCCTAAGCGGCACAACGTTACGAACGCACAAAAAGTGCGTATTTAAATCATTTATTGGTTGCCGCCAGAAGAAACCTAAAAGAAAAAAAAAAGAAGTACGAAAAGAACCAGTCATAAAGGTAAGTCCTGAGCTGGGCAAATAGACCCAAAAGCAGACTTTAAAAAGGTGCTAAAATCCACGTTCTTCCAATAGGAAAAATTACGCGCATAAAAATCACGCACGCCAGGAAGATTTGTAAGTACACGTGGAGAAGCATCCGACGCCACCCAAGGAAAGTGACGCACCCAAATACTGACGCCACCTGAAAACGACGCCAACACGGAAAATCGTACAGTCACGCCAACCAACTTTACATTTCATAAATAAAATTCATTTAATAAGGAAGCTCCTTTAATATATACATCGATTCTTCGCTTTTGATTGCATTCTTGTGGAATTCTGGAAAGGTTTTTGAGAAATTTTATACTTTTTCTTGCACGTTTCCATCCACGTGTTAGTCAATTGCGCAGCGCGTTTAAGACGCCACATAAATCAGAACAGCAGCTCGGCTTGCTAAAATAAAGTTTTTTTTTGCGACTTTGGAGGACATCGAACTCGAGGGCCGTCATCTAACCCATAAGGAGTTAGAGAGACCCGTATTCCGTCCATCCGAAGCAACACGCCAGCACGTTTCTTCAGCTCAATCTGAATGTCTTGGGGCATAGCCACCAAGAGACTTTTCCACGTGATTGAAGCATTTCGGTATTTGCCACGTTCGGCATAACATTTGAATGAAATCAGCACACCTAGAGACATCAACTACGAATAATAACAGGAAAACTAAGTATCATTTTATCTTCTTTATGAAATTTATTCAGAAATTTAAGTATATAAGATAATTAATTATATCGTATTTCCCATTTAGCATGGTGTATCTGAATAATAATAAATCCTTTCCATCGTGAAGTAATGTGGTTGAAAAAAATGCCCATGGTATAAGCGCCATATAGTAATCCCTGAAAAGAAAATGTTAGAAGAATACATACCCCAGTGAGAGTGTTTTTGCAAAAGTTTAACTTACCTCAAAAGCCCCTGTAAAAAAAAAAAAAGAGTGATGAAAACCTAAGAAAGAAAGAAAGAAAGAAAAAAAAAATAATAAGAAATCTGATTAGAAAAAAAAAATATCTGAAAAGTAAATGAAAAGTTTTTATATAAAAGTCTTTTGTCCATTTAAAAGCAAGAAGTGAAAATAAGTGAAACCCAGTGGGACGCTACAAGATTCTTTAAATGGGATCTATATTAGTCTCAGTGAAGTAAAATTTTGTTTACCCCTTTCATACAACCCTTTTGTAAGAGACATTATCTTACCCACCCGACAATAAGCATCAATAAAATTTTGAATAATCCAACAGCAGCATATCTACCAATGGTCTACGGCAGCAGTGCACTCCAGCCAGCGATTATTTGGGTGAGTAACATTACATAAATAAACTATATTGTTATAAACAGATTATTTATAATTTTATAAAATTGCTTACGTCACTATATCCATAATTTCCGTCCATATAAATCATTAATAGTATTATCGTATCATTTGGCTGGTCCACGGACAGCTCAGTTAATTTTTTTTTACACTTTTTCGGAGACATAGTACTCCACACTTTATCTTCTCTCTATATCTATCAAATATTATTAATTTACCTAGGGAACACCCTGCCCTCTCGGCCTATATATGGATAAGTATCCTCCAATTTGAGAACACTCAGCCCTATCGGCACCAGTTTGCCTGGATATTATCACTCACACACATATTGTGATTTCCAATAAAATCCAATAATTACTTTCATACCTGTACGGATAATTACGTCAGCGTTCGATCATCCGCGAAGCATATTTTCTTCAGATACCGTATCCGACCTACCCCAACAATTTTGATGTTGAGAATTTGTATACTCGTATGTAATATAGATACATACCATCTTTATTTAGCTTAACGCTACCATTCCTTTCCATATACTTACTTTTGTTGTGTGTATACACAATTTGACATAGCACATCCTTTTTGCTACCGTATGAAATACATTTTTGTATATGTATATGCATATGCCTAGATACCTACCGTATCGAAACAGAAAAGACTTCCACTAACAATTACAACAACACTTAAAGAGTATCCAAACCTGTTCATACTCACACTTCAGCTAGTCCCGTCCGGATTTTACAGTGTGAAGGATTTATCGAATGAAATTATACCTGCTATGAGTAAAATATATACACTCATATATAAAGATCCTTCTTTTATCTTGTTTGTACATATGTTAAGTGTTCTCACCCTCTGAAAGACATACATATTTGTGGCATTGAAGCAAACGAAACAATATAACAATAAAACATAGATTAATAAGAATAAATACACTTCCTAGAAATAACTAGAAGAAGAATAATTGCGAGGTTGAATCTGTTCGGCATTGATCGTACAGCAACCGTAAACATTTTTTTTTGTGATAAAAATCATCGACCACAATACAAACGATATTTAAAATAAATAACCAGCGTACCATTAAGTAATAAGGTAACATAGATTTTCTGATTCAAATTGCATTATATAATGCGAGGGTTGATTTTATGTTTCTGTGAGGAATTGTTCATTTGAATGTTTTAAAAGAACCAAGAGCACATACAGTGACTCAAAATTAGATTTTTATAAATAAAATTGAATTTTTATCCAATTAAAGATCATACTGAATAAGAGTACCAAAAATTAAACGTGTTTAAGAAATAAACGAGATATATTCGTTTTATACATTTAGAACTATATAAGTAAATTTTGTTTTTAAGTAGTTTTAAGCGTTTATTTTAAAGAATAAAAAGTATGAAAATCAAGTAAAAGTAATTGGTCTTCTGATTGAGTAGTACATCAGGATATTTTGAATATTTTCAGAGTACGTATATTTCTTTGATATGCATTGCTAAAGATTAGGTTCGGAGGGGGTTGGATCGCTCCCTACCCTGAACAGGCAAAGCAATACAATGTAGGCTGTGTACTCGAGTGAGGTTGGGGTCAGAGTTGATTGACCGCCGGCTTTATTTGAATGTTGTTAGCTCCTCGGATCAATGGGGGATAGGGTCAGAGTTGATTGACCTATCGTATCTGTTATAGTTGGGAATCATACAAAAATATGTAGGGTAGAGTAGTAGGGATTCGCAGTGGCGGTGTCGTCCGGAATCAGAGGTGTAGATAAGTAATTTATTGGCGGTGTCGCCCAGGTTAGGGAATTTAATGATTCACAGTGGCCGTGGTGTCCTGAATCTAGTTTTTTTGTAGGTTTTTGGCGGTGTCGCCCAGGTTAGGGAATTTAATGATTCACAGTGGCCGTGGTGTCCCGAATCTAGTTTTTGAGTTATGATTTAGATTAGTAAGTTTATTAAGTTGGGGTTCTTGTACAGTAGTTTGCCGAACAGGAACCATAGGCGTAAGTGAGTTCTGACTCCTTACATAGGGAGGGTTTTGAGGCACTGGTTGACAAATTCCATCTAGTCAAGTCAACCACTCAGTTAAGTTTTATTGCCAAAGGGAAACCATGGATCAGGTTGAGTTTACTCCCTGAAGGGCGGGTTTTGAGGCAACAGGGGGTCGATTACCATCTTAGGCTTCCCATTTCAAGTTAGTCACCTGGGTCTCTCCTTTGCAACACACTATCAGGAACAGTTATGCAGGAGTAGATGTATCTACGTTCCAGGAAAGTACGATCACCTATACTTCCCATAGTAACTCTATCGTTAGTGCTCAGGACACTAGACTGGGATCAGAAGATGCAGATTTGACTAAGTTCTTCAGCTAGGTGCACTACTAAATATCGTTTTATTCTCGTCGTGCGGCGTGGCACGCCGTGTCCCTGATAGGCCTTACTCTTTTTCCCCACTGGGCCTCCTTAGAAGTAAAATAGAATCGCAAGACCAGGTTCACAGGTTGGCAGGTTAAATAACCAATGTAACACAGTCGCGAGCCCACAGCAAGATCCCACGCCTGCTCCTGAGTGAGCCAAGGCCAGCTGCTGTCAACCGCCGCGGTGGGAGAGTCGTCGACACTTGGATCATAGGATACCTAACCACACCAGGGAGGTTGGAGGAGTCTCCATACCTAATTGGTGAAGAGCGGTGTCCGAAGATTCAAGAGGATTTGAAGTACAGAAATTCTTTAAATTGGTAAAAAAAATAGATTGAAGGCTTGCAGTATGAGGTTATAGTTAGGATTAGGGTTCAGAGTTGGCACCTTTTTGCTTGACTGAAGGCGTACTTCAGGTTATTCTCGCGAAGAGTTTCAAGATTTCGGTTCCAGTTACAATTCACAGGTATGAGTAAGAGCAAGCATACCTAATCGAAGATTTTGTTTGTTGGATAACATGCGTACACCTAAATGTTATCTAAGAGTCGCCGTAGTATAGTATCGTCGTATTATTTCTTCTCTTATATGAATTCTTTCACACACATAATTTCAATAAGAGAATTTCTCCTTTACAAAGTGGGAAGATATATATATATATGTATATATGTGTAGATATATGTATATGGAAAATTAAGTTTTTTTTCTCTTTGCTTAGATCTTTCTTATTTCTCATGTACATGTGTTTGCATATGTAATGTATATGTATTTAAGGAGAAATTTTATCCCAACATTCAATCCACTATCAACTCGTTCAGCCAGTTATAAAATGTGAAGTATTCAACAAAAGGGTATCTTTTGTTTTTCTAGTCTTCGCATGTGCTCAATAGAGAAGATACGCATTGGAAGAATTCATAACTTCCCACAACAACAACAACAACAACATCAATATCAAAGCAACACATATTTCCTTTTTTTTTTGGTGATAATAGTGTTTTGTTATTGAAGTTGGATATAGAGAAAAATTCTGTAATATAAAATTAGTAAAATCTTCGTTACAGAATGGCGCCCAACGTGTGGGGCTCGATTAGGAGAAAGAGAAGAGGAAGAACGATAGTAGGAAGACTTAGTAGAAGAAGCAAATTTTGAGCGTTAGAACAAAATTTTTTTTTGTTCGAAATTTTGAGTAATTTTTGTAGATGATTTTTGAGTTATTTCCGCTGGGGAGATATCATCGAGGTTTAGGGTTAAGATTCCATTTTGTCCGGGAAGTTGGTGGACAGGTCCCCGACTTTCGTCTGTTGCATTGGGTCTTATCCTGAATTCTCATCCCTAGATTTTCAGAGACAATTTCAATAAGCCTTGTCCGGTTTGGACGGAAGTTCAGTCCACTCGTCTGTTGCTAGGATATTGAAGTCTAAGTAAATCGTTTAGTTGAAATTGAAATTTAGTAAGTAAGCCAGTAGACCTTTTGACCGGTGATTAGGGAATTTACCTGATGCACGTCTGTTGCAGAAGCTATTGACTAACTTATCAAGATTTTCTCCACTCGATCAGATCAAAGTTCCTTGAAGGATAGTTTGTAATTTTTACATATATAAACAAACCGCACCCAATTTAGATGAATGTTTGAAGATGATTTAGGAGTAGGTAATTCATGAGGAGTATCAGTACTCTCATGAAGCGCTAACCGGTGGTTGGGGATTTTCCCGATGCACGTCAGCAGTAGCGTATAATGAGATACTGAAATTCTGAGTGAACCCTACAATATTTTTGAGTAAAACAAGTTTAGAGCCAGTAGAGTTTTGACCAAATCCGTTAGGTTAAGAACATTTTTTTTCATTTTTTTGTATGATTCCAGAGCGATACGAGGAGCGCAGCCTCCAAGTTTGTGTTTGTTGTGTTTGGGGGTCATAGATCCAACCTCCGAACCGTATAGTTTATGACAAATAAGAAAAGTTAAAGATTAAGAATAAATATTTTTTTGACCAATAAGATTTCCAAATTTAAGTATTTTTTTTTAAGTATCTTGATATAAAAAGTTTTTTTGATTAGGTTCTTTGTCCAACGGAACGACACTGAATTATTTCGTCCGTTGTGAAATTTTTGAAAATTTTTGAATTTTTAAACTCTGATAGGAAACGAAGGTCCTATAACACTTTCAAATTTTATTGAAAGACCTTTTAGTATAACTGAGGTACTGTCCTAGAGATTCCTAAGGATACCAATGCTCCTTAGAGGTACTTCAGGTGTACAACAACAATAAGAATATAATTTTTAAGAAGTTTTTGAAATTTTAGATTTTAAGAAAACAAGTTTTTGTGTTTTAAGTGGTAAAACCACTTCGTGTTTAAATTTTTTTTTAAGTATCTTGTGTCAATACACAAGGAGTCTCCCGTACAGTTAATGTCAGGGACAGGTAGGAAATCAGTTGTTCCTCCATATCACCCAGATTATCGCCCAGGTTACGTGAGCATTTCCATTATGTCTCCAGCTGGCGACAACGGCGGTAATGCCAACGGTGGCGATGCGTCAAACGCTGATGGAACACTTAATGCGACAAACAACGAGCAAATGCAGCTACAAGTAGATGAAGACGACTCGTCGTCCAGCGATAGGTTATCCGCTGCAGGTCTTTGCGACCAGACTGTTCCTCGAACAGACAATGAGCTCACCGCTTACATCGATCAAGTCGTTTCCGCCAACCTTGGCTTACAAAGAGAAAAGATAGGAGATATCTCAGCCAGGAGCTGATAAAAAGTCAGAATACAATACTCCATAAACTGACAAATATTTTTAAGGGGCAACTTTCTCAACCTACCCCACCAGTATCACAGACTGTACCACAGACTTCCAACGTACCTGTAGCAGATATGCCTACACCTCCAGGGAGGGCGGTAAGCATGAATTTACCAGTATCAACAGCAACAACAGTGAACACGAATATGAATAATAGTGCCAGGGCATCAACTTCTGCAGCTGCGTTAGCTACGCAAGCCACGCTTCAGGCAATAGCCCGATCCGCAGAAAGATCAACATCGCGAGCAACCTCAGCAGCTACAGAAGCAGCAGCCAGAGCAGCCAAAAATAGCATTAGACCAGACCACTTAATTGATCCTTCAGATCCGCCACTCAACATGCTTGACGGCGCTCATCTCGACAATTTTCTCACGCAA
This sequence comes from Platycheirus albimanus, assembly GCA_916050605.2. Classification (NCBI taxonomy): domain Eukaryota; kingdom Metazoa; phylum Arthropoda; class Insecta; order Diptera; family Syrphidae; genus Platycheirus; species Platycheirus albimanus. Next base: position 143,016,224 of record OU696696.1, read on the forward strand.
ATGAATGCGATGAATTTTGACGATACATCCCCTGACGATCCTCCACGGAGACCAGGTACTTCCACTTCTACGTCTGGAAATCGATTCCCACAATACCACAAATGGGGAATTAAGTTTGATGGTAAGAATATGACCATCGACGATTTCATGTTTAGACTAGGGCGTATTAGGTATAGTTTTGGTGTCGAGTGGGATGAGGTAGCTTTAAACTTCCATCATTTTGTGAGTGGGCCTGCCGAACAGTGGTATTGGAGGTTTCTGAAGACCAATAGAGATGCTTCATGGTTAACCCTTAAGGTAGCCATCATAGAACAGTTCCGTTCTCTTGAGACGGACACTGAGATTTCACGGAGAATGTCAGATAGGAAGCAGCAGCCACACGAAACCTTTAACGATTTTTATAACGTTATTTTAGAGTTAAATGGTAGGTTACGTGTTCCGAAGACTGAAAAAGAATTGGTAGAGATAGTTAAAAGTAATGTAAAAAGGAAGATGGGCGAATTGTTGTTAACATTCGGAACCCATAGCTTAAGACTGTTAGCACATCAGTGCCGTACTATCGAAAAATTTGGAGTTCAGGACACACCAAAACCGAGTAATTACATGCCACTAGCGCAAAAATACCAGCCAAAACGTTATGTGAATGAAGTGGGGGTTGAAGTAGATGAAGATCTTGCTGTTGCTGTACCGCAATCTGATCCCGCGTATTAAGAGGCTGTCGGAAGGGATATCAGTAAGGTTGTTTGCTGGAATTGCAAAGAAACCGGTCATTTATGGGGGGAGTGTCTCTCACCACCGAAAATATTCTGTTATCGTTGCGGTCTGGAAGGTGAATACGCACGTACATGTTCAAGGTGTGCGGAAAACTGCCAAAGGACTCATCCTTCATCCGGGGGGAGCCATCCTTTTCACAAGTAAAACCCGGAGCTTCAAGCCTTAATAAAGACCTTCAGCTTGAAACTCCGATTACAATTTTGAAACGCGATTTTCATGATACGAAACCTGAAGTTACCGTATCTAAACCACTTGAAAAGAAACTTGTTGAAATAAATAGAAATGAATTAAATAAGAATGCATTGTATAGGAAACCGTTCCACGAGAGATTGCAAAATTATTATGAGGTTAGAAAACGTATTGTAACCTTTCCTGAACTGTCCAAACGCGTACGTAGAACTCGCGAACGTTTTCGTCAGAAGCGGATTAATTACCGAAATGTTTCTTTTGCTACTCTAGGACGTGAGTCAAATGATCCACGGCCTTATGTGTCCATCGAGATGCTTGGAAAGAACTTCTTAGGTCTTTTAGACTCAGGAGCCAGCATCAGTTGTCTAGGTTCAGACATGATAGAGTTTTTGCAGGGAAAGCACGTTAAAGTAAGAAAGGTAGAGTCTACCGTATCCACGGCTGACGGACTCAAGCAGAAGATAGTAGGAATGGTTACGACAGACGTCAAGTATAAAGACTTAGTTCAGAGAATGGACTTTTACATAGTACCGTCACTAGCTCAGCGACTATATTTAGGAGTTGACTTTTGGCGGAAGTTTAAAATCGCACCAAACGTAATCTCTAGCATTTCGGGAATCTCTCCGGAAGGGATTTCTACAAACCAATGTAAGCTTAGTTGTGAAGAGTCCGCCAGACTCCATAATGTTGTCCGTGGTTTTCCGTCTTTCACGAGCAAGGGGCTCGGGAGAACAAATCTCATGGAGCATTACATAGATACAGGTGATGCAATACCCACTAAGCAACGGTACTATCCCGTTTCCCCAGTGATACAATCCTTAATGTATGACGAATTGGATCGTATGTTGTCTTTGGGAGTCATTGAAGAGAGTTCCAGCGCATGGAGTTCCCCAGTAGTACTTGTTCGTACGCCTGGTAAGAACCGATTGTGTCTGGACTTTCGGAAAGTGAACTCAGTGACAAAGAAGGATGCGGGACCAATAGGCCATATTGAAGGACTGCTAGCCCGCCTTTCAGAAACGCGCTATATTTCTAGTATCGATCTGAAAGACGCATTCTGGCAGATACCACTGGAGAAAAGTTCTCGGGAGAAAACGGCCTTTACAGTGCCAGGGCGACCTTTGTACCATTTTAAGGTCATGCCATTTGGGCTATGTAATGCTGCACAAAGTTTGAGCTATCTTATGTCTAAGGTAGTTCCTTCTGAGTTGCGCGATCGAGTTTTTGTTTATCTCGACGACCTCTTGGTCGTGTCGGCGACATTCGACGAGCACATTAGGATTCTGAAGATAGTGAGTGAGAATTAATCAAAAGCAGGTCTGACCATCAATGTGGAGAAATCCAAATTCTGTTTTGATGAGCTTCAGTACTTAGGTTACCGTGTGGGGCAAGGGTGTTTGAAAGCTGACACTGACAAAATCGCAGCTATTGTGGATTTTCCGGTGCCAACTACCACTCGACAAGTCCGACGATTCTTAGGAATGGCCAGGTGGTATCGGAGATTCATAAAAGATTTTTCAACACTTGCTTCTCCCTTAACAGATGTGCTGAAGAAAGGTAAAGCGTTCGAGCTTAATCAAAAAGCTCTAGAAGCTTTTCAATCCATCAAACAGGCATTGACGTCTGCTCCTGTTCTGGTAAATCCTGACTTTACGAAGGAATTCATAATTGTATGCGATGCATCCGCGTCCGGTATCGGGTGTGTTCTTTGCCAGCGAAATGAAGACGGGGCTGAACGCCCGATATATTACTTCTCTCAGAAGCTTAACGCTGCGCAAAGAAATTACTCCGTCACCGAACGCGAATGTCTTGCTGCTTTTCTTGGTATGCAAAAGTTTAGGTCTTATGTGGAAGGGTATCGTTTCCGTGTTATTACGGACCATTCCAGTCTGAAATGGTTAATGAATTTAAAAGACCCCACTGGCAGATTAGCTAGGTGGAGTATGCGTCTCCAAAACTTCGATTTTGAAGTTGAGCATAGGAAGGGAACTTCAATTTCAATTCAATTTCAATTTATTTCATATAAAACCATATTACATAGTACTTCGAGATGAATCTCATAATAAGTATCAAAGTTTAAATAACATTTGGTATATGCGCACGAATAAATTATGTAGGTAGGTGTTTACTTATTAGATGTGATAACAATATATAAATAATAATAATAAATAGATGTTTTTAAATAATAATGTAAGATGAATTGTTAAAGTCGTTATATTTATCAGATATTTTAAATTCGATTCGACATGTGTTTGAGTAGCTCCTTTCGAAATCCCCGTGGCGAGACAATTCTTTGCAACTGGTGTGGAAGGTTATTCCACAACCGAATTGCATTGACAAAGTAAGATCGTTCTCCTACTGTATGTGCAAATCGTGGTAATACTAATTTAAGGCCTCTAGGTGATTGAAGAAAACTAAGAAATTCATACAAATATTCTGGACAGTTATTATGAATGATGTCATGGAGTTTCAAAACTGATCTAAACTTGTAATACTCATCCAAACTCATACCCAATAGCAAGGTTTTATGCCGTGAAACACTTTCATGTCTAGGCAAGCCGTAGATGAACCGTATACAATCATTAAATGCAACATTTACTTTTCGCTTACATTCAGAGTCTAAACAAGGGTATATAATACAGTTGAAGGAAAAGAATGGTAGCAACAATGATTTCACCAGGTGCATTTTCATGTCAGGATTCAGTAAGGTCGAGGACGTTCTAAGACTACGTAATCCACTGTATACTCTTCTAATGGTATCTGAGGTAGCATCACAACAACTCATTTTACTATTTATAACATAACCAAGATATTTTATTCGTTCAACATAAGGTAAGATAAAGCCATTTAATCTAAGAGAGGGAATATCATCTAAATGTAATTCACTTCTTGAGCACACCATACCGAACGATTTCAGAGGATTCAATTTTATATTATTTAACTCAGCCCATCCCTGGATATGCAAAAGGTCCTCATTTACTCGAGCCACGCAATCTTCTAATAATCCAGGCTTCCTGGATAGATAAATAGTTACATCATCTGCGTAAACATGCACATTACAGTTAACTGTAAATTCAGGAAGATCATTGATGAAGATGGAGAAAAGAAGAGGTCCTAACACTGATCCTTGTGGGACACCTGTGTTGACAAGATATGGGCTAGATGTTCCAAGTTCAGTTTCGACACATAGTAAACGGTTTCTTAAATAGTTGAACATAAGTTTAAGGGCAGCGCGAGAAAACTGGAACTTGTTTTTGAGTTTCCACAAAAGTATGGAGTGATCGATACAATCAAAGGCTTTTGAAAAATCAAGCATCACTATCACTGTTATCTCATCACGATCCATTGCACACCTTAGGTCAGAGGTTACTTTTAAAACAGCTGATTCACAGCTATGCTTTTTTCGAAACCCTGATTGCCATTTAGATAATCTATTGAACCCACCTAAATCTTCTTGCAACTGCTGGGCCAATATTTTTTCGAATGTCTTGGACAGAAATGATAAAAGACTGATGGGCCTAAATTCCGAAGGACTTTTTGGATTTGATTTCTTTGGGATTGGGACGACTTTGGCATTTTTCCATTTTTCAGGGAATTGACAGCTGTATATACAGTAATTAAAGATATGTACCAGGTAAGGAAGAAGAGCCGGAAGAATTAATTTTACAAATTTCGGTGACATTTCATCCAGTCCAATTGCATTTGATTTGACCGAGTTAACTGCCAACTCTACATCCAAGTCGTTAATACACCTAAATTCAAAGCAGCCATCAGAGGGGAATTCGCCAAATTCGAAAGAAACTGCCTCAGAAGAGTTAGGTACAAGAACAGAACCCATTGCAGATGGGCTGAAGCAGCATTTAGACTTTTCATTATCGATAACACCCGCGTTTTTCAAAATGTTGTGCCAGATGTGCTTTCACGCGCGTATGAAAATGATGACTTAACAGTCGAGGCATACCTTTCTTGTTTAGGTCAAGTCGAAGCGGAGGAGGCAGTGCTTCACCTGGATTTGGATGATCCGTCATTCAAGTCAGCGGGATACTTGAGCCTCATTGAACATATCAAACTGGAAAATGAGCGATTACCTGACCTAAAGATTTCAGAGGGCTTTGTCTACAAACGGACAAAACATTCTGTAGCCAATCCTCTAGCTGATGACTTAACATGGAAATTGTGGGTTCCGACCGAAGTAACGAATTCTTTGATTGTATTAGCACATTCTCCATCAAGAGCATCTCATGGTGGTATAGCAAAGACGCTGTATCGACTAAGACAGCGGTTTTATTGGCCTGGCATGTTCTCACAAGTCAAAAACTTCATTGATGCATGTGAGACATGCAAAACCACTAAAGCTGCCAACGTAGTTCTCCGCGCGGAGATGGGCAAGAGTTTCGCAGTAGAGCGTCCGTTCCAACATTTATATGTTGACTTTTTGGGACCCTACCCTAGGTCAAGCAGTGGAAACTGTTACATCATCATCGTCGTGGACCAACTCACGAAATTCGTCTTCATAAAACCACTTCGGAAAGCCACTGCCGCCCATGTTGTAAGATTTCTTAGGGACGATGTATTCCTAATTTATGGTGTACCAGAAAGTGTGTTGTCAGACAATGGCACACAATTCACAAGTAAAGATTTTCAGAAATGTTTAGATGCATTCGGCATTAAGCATTATAAAACAGCGAGCGAACGAGTAAATCGTTCCATCTTAGCAGCGATACGTTCGTATATTAACCCAAAGCAGACCAATTGGGATGCACATCTCTCATCAATAAGTAGTGCTTTACGCACAACCGTGCACTCATCTCTCACAATATCACCCTATGAGGCCCTTTTTGGCCAGCGTATGATCGAACATGGGGCTGATTACAAGCTGTTAAGAGAGTTGGGTGGACTCAATCATTCTGAGATTGATTGGCTTCCCAAGGTCGCACAGATGAACATTCTTCATACATACTTGAAGACAACCCTTGAAAAAGCGCACGAGGAAAACGCTAAGATTTACAACTTGAGAAGTCGCAAAATAGATTTCAAGGTAGGAGATGAAGTGTTCAAGAGGAACATTGTATTGAGCGACGCTAGTAAGCATTTTAATGCTAAGCTGAGTCCGAAATTTATAAAGGTAACAATCACGAAAATCCATGGTAACAATCTGTATGACGTAGTAGATAGCAAGGGCTATACGACAACATCACACACCAAGGACCTTAAGAGGTAGAAGTGTATTCTGTGATATTTAGTTTAAAGGTATTTAAATGATAGAAGAGTATTCCTGTAGGGATAGGAAGACAGATTTCCATTCTTTGCCCGGCTGGCACAGCTGTGCATGAGACTCTTCTTGTGAGCATATAGAGATAAGATTATTTTTTTTAAGCATAATAGATTATATATTTTTTTTTTTAAGAAATGTTAGGAATAAGTAAATATATTATGAAATATGTGTATTTTATATGACCAAGTATATGTAGTTATTGAATAAGAATTTATGTATAATGCAGGAATTTGTTAGGTATATAACGTCAGGTTTTCATTCACAACAAGAAAACAAGGAAAATATCATCGTTTCTTGCGCGTTTACAACAGTGGTGACTTGTTACAAACGCACAAGCTGTGTAAGGATGACATTTTGATGACGTCATAAAAACACCATTGACAGACCAGTAGTGGACCCGACCTACCACCACTACGCCTCATCGAATTCCGAGGGAATTTCAAAAATTTCCCAATTCCCATTACGCCTCAGATGCATTTAGGCGACCGAGAGTTATCTCAACTTCAGACGAGAAGATAGGAAATTCCTATTTCAATTTCCGCGTAACAGGGGAAATATAATGTTTAAAAGTACCTTACGTACATCCAAAAACTAATTGTTCTGCATAATTTGCACTTAACGTGCTGGTATGAATATATAAAAGAATTGCGAAACTGAACGTTCTGCAAAACCAGGTTCAAAATGCAGAACTCATTCGGCGTTCAAACATGTTGACTGTGACACTTAGTTCACAGCGATAATTAACTATCCAGTTCAAAGAAAAGTGTCACAGAGGCTTAAATAACCATTTAGTTCAATCATAAGTTCTTTACGAACTAAATTATTGGTGTGGAATTGTTGATTAGCTACTCAGTGTAAACACATTTTTGGTACTACTTGACATTCCCACCACAAAAGTGTTATACACAGCAAAAGCCAACATCAACGAACAAACCCCAAACAAAATCTAGAGCGTAGATATAGGAACGGGCCTAAATCGAAATATGCCTGACAGAAAGATTGAAATTCTCCCATGAATTTCCGCCTTTCTATCATCAGCTTTCATCCAAGTAACATCGGAGTAAAAAGAACCTAAAAGAAGTAAGTTGTGAGAAATAGAATTCACATTTGTGCAAAAGAACCTAAGAAGAAAAGAAAAAAGTTTGAGAAGACGAAATTATAAGTGAAATAAAAGTAAGTTAAAGTAAATTAAAGAAAAATTAAGAATTAAATTAGTGAATTTCGATAGCTGAGGCGACGACATCAATTTGAGATTTTTGTGTGAGCGCGTGCCACGGGCGTGGCAGAGAAATTTTGATAGCAAATCATCGTTTTTGTGTGCACACAACTTTTTTTTTGGTACGGCGCCGGCTGCTATCCTAAGCGGCACAACGTTACGAACGCACAAAAAGTGCGTATTTAAATCATTTATTGGTTGCCGCCAGAAGAAACCTAAAAGAAAAAAAAAAAGAAGTACGAAAAGAACCAGTCATAAAGGTAAGTCCTGCGCTGGGCAAATAGACCCAAAATCAGACTTTAAAAAGGTGCTAAAATCCACGTTCTTCCAATAGGAAAAATTACGCGCATAAAAATCACGCACGCCAGGAAGATTTGTAAGTACACGTGGAGAAGCATCCGACGCCACCCAAGGAAAGTGACGCACCCAAATACTGACGCCACCTGAAAACGACGCCAACACGGAAAATCGTACAGTCACGCCAACCAACTTTACATTTCATAAATAAAATTCATTTAATAAGGAAGCTCCTTTAATATATACATCGATTCTTCGCTTTTGATTGCATTCTTGTGGAATTCTGGAAAGATTTTTGAGAAATTTTATACTTTTTCTTGCACGTTTCCATCCACGTGTTAGTCAATTGCGCAGCGCGTTTAAGACGCCACATAAATCAGAACAGCAGCTCGGCTTGCTGAAATAAAGTTTTTTTTTGCGACTTTGGAGGACATCGAACTCGAGGGCCGTCATCTAACCCATAAGGAGTTAGAGAGACCCGTATTCCGTCCATCCGAAGCAACACGCCAGCACGTTTCTTCAGCTCAATCTGAATGTCTTGGGGCATAGCCACCAAGAGACTTTTCCACGTGATTGAAGCATTTCGGTATTTGCCACGTTCGGCATAACATTTGAATGAAATCAGCACACCTAGAGACATCAACTACGAATAATAACAGGAAAACTAAGTATCATTTTATCTTCTTTATGAAATTTATTCAGAAATTTAAGTATATAAGATAATTAATTATATCGTATTTCCCATTTAGCATGGTGTATCTGAATAATAATAAATCCTTTCCATCGTGAAGTAATGTGGTTGAAAAAAATGCCCATGGTATAAGCGCCATATAGTAATCCCTGAAAAGAAAATGTTAGAAGAATACATACCCCAGTGAGAGTGTTTTTGCAAAAGTTTAACTTACCTCAAAAGCCCCTGTAAAAAAAAAAAAAGAGTGATGAAAACCTAAGAAAGAAAGAAAGAAAGAAAAAAAAAATAATAAGAAATCTGATTAGAAAAAAAAAATATCTGAAAAGTAAATGAAAAGTTTTTATATAAAAGTCTTTTGTCCATTTAAAAGCAAGAAGTGAAAATAAGTGAAACCCAGTGGGACGCTACAAGATTCTTTAAATGGGATCTATATTAGTCTCAGTGAAGTAAAATTTTGTTTACCCCTTTCATACAACCCTTTTGTAAGAGACATTATCTTACCCACCCGACAATAAGCATCAATAGAATTTTGAATAATCCAACAGCAGCATATCTACCAATGGTCTACGGCAGCAGTGCACTCCAGCCAGCGATTATTTGGGTGAGTAACATTACATAAATAAACTATATTGTTATAAACAGATTATTTATAATTTTATAAAATTGCTTACGTCACTATATCCATAATTTCCGTCCATATAAATCATTAATAGTATTATCGTATCATTTGGCTGGTCCACGGACAGCTCAGTTAATTTTTTTTTACACTTTTTCGGAGACATAGTACTCCACACTTTATCTTCTCTCTATATCTATCAAATATTATTAATTTACCTAGGGAACACCCTGCCCTCTCGGCCTATATATGGATAAGTATCCTCCAATTTGAGAACACTCAGCCCTATCGGCACCAGTTTGCCTGGATATTATCACTCACACACATATTGTGATTTCCAATAAAATCCAATAATTACTTTCATACCTGTACGGATAATTACGTCAGCGTTCGATCATCCGCGAAGCATATTTTCTTCAGATACCGTATCTGACCTACCCCAACAATTTTGATGTTGAGAATTTGTATACTCGTATGTAATATAGATACATACCATCTTTATTTAGCTTAACGCTACCATTCCTTTCCATATACTTACTTTTGTTGTGTGTATACACAATTTGACATAGCACATCCTTTTTGCTACCGTATGAAATACATTTTTGTATATGTATATGCATATGCCTAGATACCTACCGTATCGAAACAGAAAAGACTTCCACTAACAATTACAACAACACTTAAAGAGTATCCAAACCTGTTCATACTCACACTTCAGCTAGTCCCGTCCGGATTTTACAGTGTGAAGGATTTATCGAATGAAATTATACCTGCTATGAGTAAAATATATACACTCATATATAAAGATCCTTCTTTTATCTTGTTTGTACATATGTTAAGTGTACTCACCCTCTGAAAGACATACATATTTGTGGCATTGAAGCAAACGAAACAATATAACAATAAAACATAGATTAATAAGAATAAATACACTTCCTAGAAATAACTAGAAGAAGAATAATTGCGAGGTTGAATCTGTTCGGCATTGATCGTACAGCAACCGTAAACATTTTTTTTTGTGATAAAAATCATCGACCACAATACAAACGATATTTAAAATAAATAACCAGCGTACCATTAAGTAATAAGGTAACATAGATTTTCTGATTCAAATTGCATTATATAATGCGAGGGTTGATTTTATGTTTCTGTGAGGAATTGTTCATTTGAATGTTTTAAAAGAACCAAGAGCACATACAGTGACTCAAAATTAGATTTTTATAAATAAAATTGAATTTTTATCCAATTAAAGATCATACTGAATAAGAGTACCAAAAATTAAACGTGTTTAAGAAATAAACGAGATATATTCGTTTTATACATTTAGAACTATATAAGTAAATTTTGTTTTTAAGTAGTTTTAAGCGTTTATTTTAAAGAATAAAAAGTATGAAAATCAAGTAAAAGTAATTGGTCTTCTGATTGAGTAGTAAATCAGGATATTTTGAATATTTTCAGAGTACGTATATTTCTTTGATATGCATTGCTAAAGATTAGGTTCGGAGGGGGTTGGATCGCTCCCTACCCTGAACAGGCAAAGCAATACAATGTAGGCTGTGTACTCGAGTGAGGTTGGGGTCAGAGTTGATTGACCGCCGGCTTTATTTGAATGTTGTTAGCTCCTCGGATCAATGGGGGATAGGGTCAGAGTTGATTGACCTATCGTATCTGTTATAGTTGGGAATCATAAAAAAATATGTAGGGTAGAGTAGTAGGGATTCGCAGTGGCGGTGTCGTCCGGAATCAGAGGTGTAGATAAGTAATTTATTGGCGGTGTCGCCCAGGTTAGGGAATTTAATGATTCACAGTGGCCGTGGTGTCCTGAATCTAGTTTTTTTGTAGGTTTTTGGCGGTGTCGCCCAGGTTAGGGAATTTAATGATTCACAGTGGCCGTGGTGTCCCGAATCTAGTTTTTGAGTTATGATTTAGATTAGTAAGTTTATTAAGTTGGGGTTCTTGTACAGTAGTTTGCCGAACAGGAACCATAGGCGTAAGTGAGTTCTGACTCCTTACATAGGGAGGGTTTTGAGGCACTGGTTGACAAATTCCATCTAGTCAAGTCAACCACTCAGTTAAGTTTTATTGCCAAAGGGAAACCATGGATCAGGTTGAGTTTACTCCCTGAAGGGCGGGTTTTGAGGCAACAGGGGGTCGATTACCATCTTAGGCTTCCCATTTCAAGTTAGTCACCTGGGTCTCTCCTTGGCAACACACTATCAGGAACAGTTATGCAGGAGTAGATGTATCTACGTTCCAGGAAAGTACGATCACCTATACTTCCCATAGTAACTCTATCGTTAGTGCTCAGGACACTAGACTGGGATCAGAAGATGCAGATTTGACTAAGTTCTTCAGCTAGGTGCACTACTAAATATCGTTTTATTCTCGTCGTGCGGCGTGGCACGCCGTGTCACTGATAGGCCTTACTCTTTTTCCCCACTGGGCCTCCTTAGAAGTAAAATAGAATTGTAGGGAAAACTTTCTCGCCAGTCACTGGCAAAGCAATTTCTATTACCGCCATCTATTAGCAGATTCGTGATATTAGCAACAACTCAACGAACACACCGATCCAGTTTCATCTGCCAAAGAGTTTCCGCAGAAAGAAAAGGGAATCCATCTTGCACGAGATCAGATTTCTTGATCAGAAATCAGATCCTGATCTCAGATCAAAATTCGGATCATTTTCCCAAACAGAGTGACGATCAGATTGCTTACTTCCATTGAGCATTCTGAAAGGGTGCCTCCCTGCGAAAATATTAATTCAGGCACACACTCGCTCTGTTCATGATCGGTGCACACTGAAAATTTTAGATATTTTGTTCGCACTATGCAATTATGAAATTTGGTTGTGCACGTGACGTAGAGAAGGTCAGAACAATAAAATAGTGACAGAACCATTCGTTAGGCAGCAAGCAGAAAATAATTGTCGATGCGGCCGATATATTACTTTCAACTTGCCAATTCTGTCCGACGTGTCATCCTCCACAGTCCGTGCTAAATTTTAGTGTCAGATCCAAATAGTCAAACAAACAAAGTGTAAACCTGAAATTTCAATAGACTGAGAACTTTATTGGGTAGAGAAGAAACGTAATCTGATTTATATAACACTTTACGTCACATCGAATTTTAGGTGAAACTGTACTCACTCGCTTTTTCTTCTTGTAAATGATTTTTCTCCTATCCCTAATCTGTGGATGTCGAAAATATTAACAGGAGAAATCAACTAATATTCTGAGCGCACTTACCGTATACTGTATGTCGAGATTCCAATTTGACATGTGTCAACAAAAGCCATTACGATGAACTTGTGATATACCGTTGTCCGAAAAATTAACCTTTCTGAGGTGAAGCAAATGACAGCATAATGTTTTCATTTCAATTACATCTTTTTGTGGTCATTCTGACAGATACGGATACGACATACAAGTATTCTGGCAAGTTACTGAGGTTGAAATCCTCCAACCTTACGATCAGAAAAATACTTACATGTAACACCCAGTGTAATCTGACCCTTATTCTTGTCATTTACTTAACAAACTATTCGAGCTGTCATGCTCTAGTTGTCATGCAACTGTTCCGAACGAAAATATGCTCAGTGAGTAGATACCCTTAAGGTATGTTTTTGACACGCCACCTATAGAGCCAACTAACAACCAGTTCAAACACTGGAGAGCAGCCATGAGACTGGAAGTTAGGGCGTTGGCTGGTGGAAAAAAAAGAAAAAAATATGCTCTAAGAATATCAGAGCAGAAGTCATTTTGAAGAAAGCCATTGACCAACGAACAGCTCACTCGCAGAACGTAAACTTTTTCTCCGTGAAAAATTTGTGTTCCGACCAATTTACTTATTCTTGCCGTGCAAGGGCATTAGAATTTTACAAAATGATATATGGATTTTGGAATCAATTATAATTGAGGTAAGGTAACTAATTTATATACGCACCAAAGCAAGAAGTTAGAAACTTTTTTGCTTTGAGGCATGGCTATGCAATTTTTTTTATACATATAAATGGACGCACGAGGTCTGATACCTTTTTGGGTCTCTAGGTCTATCAACGTTTTGGATATACCAGAGCAGGCAGACGCATATCCAGCACAGGGTGCTAACCCAAGGATTTAAGACGAATTATCGGCGAAACCACATGGGATTCTTCCTGGCGTCAGGCGTCTGGGAGCAGATTACTACATCCGGACACATGGGCCCTACCTCATATATATATGTAAAGGCCTGAGAGCCTTCCTAGAATTTTGTGTAACACATAAAGATACGTCGCATTTCGATGCGCAATCCAACTGTGTTTCTTCCTTTTTTTGTCCATTTTGACTCACTGGAGTGTCTGTGAAAGACACGTTTCTACACGGCACGTGCGCCAAGGAGCTCCTCTAGAGGGCTTCTTTATCAATTATATTGAAGCAAGGCAATTGCGTGGAAGCCGTCTGGCGTTGATCCGTTCTGGCTCACCGACGGCCACGCCCTTTTCGTTTGATTTTGATTTTATCCTGGATTTCACCTATGCGAAGGTGCACCGCCTCCATATATGCATCATCACTTTTATCATACCTATTACATCAATATTATCAGCTCAGCGGAGCACGTCAACATCTATAAAAGCAACGGAAAGCCACTTCAAGTTTTCAACTGGACGTCTGGCTTGTACTATGTGCCAATGCCGGTCCATCAACTATATAATTACTCAGGGAATTTGCAAGCTACGTGGGATTTCCATAACCATCTATAACTCATCATCATCTTTAACCGAAGCAACAGTTCCTGCAGTGAATATATATGTGAAATTATGTGGAATTAAGAAAATAAGATCCTATGTAATGTACCAGGTAACAATTTTATTGTTCGTTATATTTCTTTTGTGTTTCGTGGGTACTGTGAAGAGCTAAAAAGCCTTTCCTACCTCTCACTCCCCGCATATCCGGTGGAACAAAAGAGGCCAATTCTGCCTCCACGACAAGCGTTCAACGCTGACGTCTTGTTGTTAACCACGGACGGTGGTGTCAACACAATATAAAGAAGTTTCCAAAGATCGTGGGCAACATAATCCACATCCATTACTACATTTTATATACTCATCTATAGCTTTTATCATAGGTATTATTTATATCTTATTATACGTGTTGCTGTGCTAATTATAGTGAAAATTTTATCCTTAAATAATTATTCCTAGTGTTCTTTTAACATATCTTTACATACTTACTCCTATGTTTTCGAATCCCAATCGAATATCGTGACGAATATTAATTCGCGAAGCCTTATCTCCGTCTTACAAGTCCATTTATTCGGTTAATTTCAAATCGGTAAATTTGATGTGTTTTGATACTTTCTGAAGAACATCTTCGAGTTCTTCGAGTTCAGTTACTTTTACTTACGGTTTCAAATATTATCACTCCGTGACAAACCAATAAACTTTTGAGAAGTTTATCGCGCGGTTCATTGCTTTCCTATACGGAACTGAATCCGGTGGCACGATACCGTGTCCAACTACCAAATCGTCGTACTCTTCGCGTATATTGAGGAAAAATCCTCATCCGTGTAGTTTATAATCGGTCTTTATTTATATTTTACTCCAGCCGAATTTGTGTCACAGATTTCTTTGGTGGAGTCATCTCTATCTCTTCTTTATCACTTCACGTGAATATTTACTTTCTTTTCTTTTTACACTTGTCATTTAAGACACTTACTCGTGCGTCGGTAGCGACCAATTCGAACTCAAGTTCAAATCCTTGTTCAGATACATATCTGACCCATCTGTTAGAGACGTGAATTCAATACTTGCGTTAAGAAAATCAATGAATTCCTTGCTTATTCTTCAAAATTAAATGTGTCTTCGTCTATTAGAGTGTGTGTACAGTAACATAAAGTGCAAACCATAAGCGTTAAGTATATACAAACGCATGCACCACACTTTGCACTTCTGAGTACAACACTTGTGTCCATACGATCCTAGTAAAAAGATTTATACGAAGTGAATAAGAGATCACTCTTATGAACTGCTCCTTACGATCATTGTTCTCTGAGGAAAAGTACAGCACGGAATGTTTTCAATTAGCGCTAGTCAATATACACTAACTTACCTATAACTTAATAAACTTTTATTTCAGAGGCATCCAGGAGTGCACTTCCGTATACCTTTGGAAGAAATAACTGAACTTATCAGCTGCTCAGTGCTGATGATCTTTCATACTCTTTAAAATATATTTAATATAATAACTTTTGCTATATTTAATCTTTTTATATATATTGCATGATTTCAATCGAGTATATAGTTATACACGAACTGTGTATGATTGTATATGGTAAACAATATTAATTATTTTAAAACTTTTTAAACATATTGACTACCTTTTTGCTGCTTCGGATGGAAACATCTCAAGCAAATCCTTGATGCCTGTTACTTTCGATCCTAATTTGAATTTTCTTGATCAGGTCGTATTCTTGTTCTGTGTATTACGTTTAACTTTTTTGTTGTAATTAATAATTATCGGTGTTTTCAAACGATATTTATCCACCGCATTTAGATACTTTAATATTCGAAGTTGGTATCTTTGATGATAGTTACGACAAGCTATCACCGCCGCGACTACGCGTTTAAACTAATTAGCATTTAACTTTAAACTTATGTATGCTATTATCGGTCCGCGATTATTACTTTTCCTAATCCTTTTTCTATCAACTTAGCTATAATTAGATTTTTTATTTTATATATAATAATTCTTTTTAAATCCTTATTTTTTTTGATAACACTGTACTTTCTTGCTAATGATCTGAGATCATTATTTTATCTTGAAGAATCAATACTTTGATAAACTTTTGTGAAAAAAATCCATAACGTAAATCTAGTTTCAATAATTGGAATAAAGATATTGTAGTATTACTTTCTATCAAGTGGTAGATCAAAAGCTTCACTATTAAGTCTCTTATAAATTCATGTGATAAATTCTTGACTACATTTACATTTCTAGTTTGAATTTTGAGAATCTTTATACGAATTTGTAAGATCAGGTTAAGATTAAGATTATAATAGGTATATACTTTTAGAATATCCTCTCTTGTTAGCTATTAAGAAAAACTTTTAATAAATGTTCAACATTATTATAACGTAATAACGAAATTTCCGTATTTCAATTTGATCATTCTTGGAAACTTTAGTTATTTTGGAAAATTTTGCAGATATATATTTAATATGGAGACGTAAGAAATTTATAGGGAGGGTGGCATCCCTCAACATTCCTTTGGGAGGAAACAAGGTGGTGTGAAGAAATGGAATACTATTAGATGTATTCTTTTGCAATGGTTTAGTTTCTTGTTGCAGCATTTTTGAGTAGGTAATGTAGTATTTTTAGATAAGGAGATTTTGTGAGCGAGCATATTATTTGCTTGCTTTTTCAGTTAAGGGGGCTACCTAAAATTGTAATGAGTCGTGGGGAGAGTTGATTTCTGCTTACGAATTGGGTGGGTTGAGAGACCTGGGGGATTGTTTAGCATCTTTAATCCTCCCTCCCCATACAGTTAGACACCTCATCCTCCACTATCTGCACAGCATCGTGGTAGCAGAGTGGAAGGAAGGTGACATGAGCCACGGCAGCCACGACCCACGACTATCGGTGGTTTGCTAGTCACCAATATACTTACGTGTCTTGTTCTTTTGGTTAATAAGGCAATGCGAACACGATTTCTTTTCTTTTCACTCACATTCACTCTCGTCTATTCTCAAGAGGTGCAAATAGAGATCAGTCTTTCTTTCTGTTGATCCTTGTCAATCTTGTCTTTGGAGATTATGACGGCCCTTAAGCATTCAAACATTCTTATTCGAACTCACCCATCTCGAGTTCAACGGTCGGCAGTGAAAAAAAGAGGTAACACCGGTCAGCTAGATCCCGGAGCAAGTGCCCACGGCCTGGCTGAGCTAGTCATGGCTATGGTACTGCCGGCCACCGCGACGGTCGATCTCGACCACGGTTCTACGTTGTCGGATGCCGTTCTTATCAGCTGTTTGCTGCAAATAGTTGGTGAGAAAGGGGGCGTTGCCGGCATAGGATCGCTTCCATCCCTACAGTTATGAGAATAGGTAGCACAGATAGATAATTAGATGTGATTTGGAGTAATTACTCTGGAAAAAGATATCGTTACTAAATACAGCATCATAAATCTAGTTGTGAGCCTAGGGATACTATACAGCTGCAAGCGGGACATCTATGACTTGTAGCGGATAGGCGCGGGCATGCTGGTAGGTACCCTCTAGGCTGTTCTACGGTGCTTTGTAGTCAGGACCTATGGTGCGCTACTAGATGGCTCGTGCTTCTGTGATGGGATGGAGTAGGAATATAGAAGAATGGGAAGAGGAGCAGGAGGGACGAGGTACCGTGTTTGCGAAGTGTAAGTATGTCTTTTACAAGGATGCTGAATACACCGATACATGGTAGGTAGACGATGTGGTTGCTGTCCCTTGGTATTGGAGTCAAGGTTGGATAGGGGTGCTTGTTCCTTCTTGCTTCCTCTTTGGTCCGTGTTGTTGGTGGGTATAGGTTCGAATCTCAGATGCTCATAGGGCATTTGGGTGGAGAATAGGTTGATGTCCATCAGCGGTGCGGGTGGTATACAGTGGTGGTATATAAATATTCTTTTATTATTTCTACACTTTTATTTCTCTACGTTACAGATGGCGCCCAACGTGGGGCCCGATTAATTGACAAAGATAAGATAAGGATTGATGAAAGCTAGGTCGATCCAGAGTAATGTGACAAAAGTTAGTAATTTTTGAGAGTTTTTCGAGATTTTTCAGTTTTTTTTGTGAAAATGAAGCCGACGATTTACTTGTTGATCAGGTCTTCTAGATGGAGGAATACCATCGAGATTAGCAGTGTAGGCACTATTTTGTCCAGTGGTTTGGTGAATTTTTCCCGAGTCAGTCTGTTGCATTAGGTCTACCTACTTTTCTCTACCTCTTGTCATTTCAGTATGTCTTCGATCTCTGTCCGGGTTGAGCAGTTGTTCTTGCTTAATCGTCAGTTGCTGAGGTGTTGATATATTCAATAGATGGTGTCTGAGATCCTGGCCGTATGAGAGTAGAATGAGCAGGTCTTCTGACCGGTGGTTGGTGCTTTTTGCCCGACGCACGTCAGCTGCAGAAGCTGGTCACTCGCTCGACTACGACCCTTTTTGTTTCAAACGCAACGCAGCTTATTTCTTTCGATTGTTTCGTTAACCAATTTGTAGTTGAAGTCATAGTCAGTTTTGATTGATGTTAGGAAGTGATGGTATGTGATGAGACATGAAGCGCTAACCGGTAGTTGGAGTTTTATACCCGATGTACGTCAGCAGTAGCGTAATGTCGCCGTTGCATACCTGAACAACTTTTCGTTAGGAGAAATTGTCTTTTCTCATACAACCGAACGCCGTAATATACCAAGTCTACACACACTAAAAATTTTTTTTTTTATTATTTTCCTTAACAATTTTTTTTTTGAGACGGTTACGTTGTAGAACCGTACACACACACCTTGTTTCCAAGAAGGGAGGGTGGGGGTTGCCACTTCCTGAACCTATTTATGACAAGTTATTTAAGTATTTAGTTATTTTTGAGATTTATTACATTTTGAGATATATTGCATTTTGATATATAATTTTTTTGAGATATATAGTTTTGAGATATATAGATTTTTGAGCATATAGTTTTTGAGCATAGTTTTTTGAGACATTTAGTTTTTGAGTATTCCGTCAGTCAAGTTGAGACGTAACTTCTTGATTGGATGTGTAAGTTTGGGATAGTGCCCGCTAATATAATATCGTTTGGGATAGTGCCCGCTAATATAATATACCGTTTAGAATTTTTGATTATAAAGCATAATATTAGATTTTTGATTACAATTTAAGTATTGATTATTGTATTCGAATTTTTCTCTTGATATAAATAAACATAGCTATATTATATTTCGTATTTCTTTTTTTAAGTATAAATCTATTTAAGTATCTAAATTAGAATTTTGAGTTTCGAGAACATTTTTGAATTTACGTTTTTGATAAACTTATTTACCATATATAAATACATACCCTTAGTATTAAGCATTTCTTTTTTTTATAAATCCTATAAAATTTCCCTTTTTTTTTGAATTATATCGACAAATATCCGTTTGAGGTTTTGCTCACGGAATATTTTGAATTTACCTCTTTTTGAATTTTTTTTTATATTAAACCAAAATTACTTACCTTAAGTAGTATCCGTCCGAGGACATCTCACGGACTACTTAAATTTTTATCTACCGGATTTACAGAAGACGATTACCCGTTAGAGAACTTAATCACGGGATATTCGCAAAATTTTATACCCAGACTTACCTTTTTCTTTTCTTTTATTGTTATATTCCTTGGTAGGAACCGTTCGAGGAACTTCTCACGGCCTACAAAACCTTCAATTAATTTTTTTTGACATACTCAAAGTTTATTCCGTCCGATTACCTTCACGGTTGAATGACTGACCGAAGCCGAAGGCGAGCTATTAGAAGCACTCACTTGACGAAATACAAAGACTTCGAGGTCATGGCTCCTACAGCTCCAAAAACCAAACCAGGCCGTAGCCAAGACGATGTAGTAGATAATCATTCAGATGATGAAATCAGTTTAGCTGAGAGCTTACCTAGAGACGATGTTGGTGAGAGAAGCATTGACGTAGATGATGAAGAAGTAAGGAGAGCAGAAGAGCAACTGCGAAAAGATGCTGCTGATCATTCTGCGTATATACAGAAAGTAGTTTCTGCCACCATTTCCCTACACAGGGTCGACGATAGAAAGTTTATGGCGGAAGCGCTAGAGAAAAGCCACATGCGCTTACTTGAACAGGTAACGCAACTTCTACAGAAACGAACTGTAAAGGCAACTCAACCCGCCGCTCCTTCTAAACCCGTCGCTCCTCCTAAGTCGTCTGCTCCTCCTAATCCAGTTGAACCTCTTGGTGCCACGTCAACCCAAAGAGCAACGCGACAAGTCAATTTAGCCAATTTAGACACTCCACGTGTCACTACACATACATAGCTAACAATCCAAATAATGTCGATAATGTCCAGTCCGAGCATAGGCCGATCGATAACATCGATTTCGCCGACCGATATACGCCTCACTACGAGCACGCTAGAGTACCACCGTTGTCGGATATCAATCCAGCACAGATGCCTCTAGGCTCCAATTTAGACGAATTCATGGAGCGGGTAAACGCATTCAATTTCAAAGATGAGTCACCTATTTCGCCACCCAGACCACCACCCTCTAACGCCACATCTTCGAACCGTGTTCATCCATTCCACAAATGGGGATTGAAGTTCGACGGGAAGAATATGGCTGTGGACGACTTTTTGTTCCGTCTGGGGTGCATACGCAGCAGTTATGGTGTATCATGGTACGAAATAACTGCAAATTTCTATCACTTTGTATCAGGTTCCGCCGAATCATGGTACTGGGTATACCTGAAAGGCAATAAACATACGACTTGGGACGAGTTGAAAACTGCTTTGGTAGAACAGTACCGCAGTTTAGAAAGCGATACCGAGCTATTTAGGAAATTGTCCGATCGTAAGATGTTGAATGGCGAGTCTTTCAATGACTTTTTCGACGCCATACAACATTTGAATTCCAGGATGAGAGTCCCTAGACCTGAGAAGGAACTAGTGGAAATCATCAAAACCAATTTCCGTAGGCGCATGGGGGAACTCCTTATAACCTACAGTCCGTCCAGTTTAAGGCAACTGGCCTATTACTGTCGAGCCATAGAGAAGGCTCAATCTCAATACGAGAACGTCCGTCCGAATTTTGTGCAAAATGCACAACGTCAACCTGCAAGGCGATTTGTCAATGAAATCATAGACGAACCTTGTCAAGATTTGACTGTGGCGATACCCTCTACGAGCGTAGAAGCTATCCAGAGAAACCGTAAGCCACAAAAATGCTGGAATTGCCAAGCCATTGGTCACAATTTTCGTGACTGTGCTAAGCCAATCGACAAAATATTTTGTTTCCGATGTGGCTTACCAGATGAATATAGTCCGTCCTGTCCGAAATGTCAAGCGGGAAACGAGAGGAGGAACAACCCAATATCCGGGGGGGTTCGCTCCGATTAGATTTACCCGGAGTTCAAGTGTCCGAACCGACAAAGCCTCTTGAACTTCCAAAGATTACTATTTTAAAACCAGACCGAACCAATAATGAATTACCGATTAATGATAAAGGTGATTGTGGAACAATCCCCATGTTGAATAATGAATCCAAACCTAATATGAATTTGAATTTTAGTATTAATGAATCAGAACCATTGTATCGTAAATCTTTTCATGAAAGATTACACAATTACAATGAAGTGCGTAGGAGAATTGTCACTTTTCCAGAATTGTCCAAACGGATAAAACGGGTAAGGGAACGCTTCCATCGGAAGCGGACTACTTATCGTAACATTGCGTCAGCAACAATAGGCCGAGAATCGAACGACCCACGTCCTTATGTGACGGTAGGTTTATTCGGCGATAGCTTTTTAGGTCTACTCGATTCAGGGGCAAGTATTAGTTGCTTAGGCACTGATATACTTCCCTATTTGAAGAGCAAAGATGTTACGGTAAGGAAGGTAGAGACTACCGTGTCCACGGCCGATGGACACAAGCAATCCATTGTAGGAGTAATTACTACTCCGATTCAATATAAAAGTGTGACAAAGGATATCGATCTGTATATTGTGCCTTCGTTAAGCCAACGTCTATATTTAGGCGTTGACTTTTGGCAAAAATTTCAGATTGCACCTCATGCAATTGCAAGTCTTTCAGGAATTACGACTGGTGGGCCAGAGGTAAGACCCACTAACCAGATTAAGTTGAATGATGAAGAGTCTAAGCGACTTGAAGCTGTTGTACGTAGTTTTCCTTCTTTCGCAGTCCATGGACTCGGGAAAACAAATCTAGTGCAGCATTATATAGACACGGGTGATGCAGTACCTATAAAGCAAAGGTACTATCCCGTATCTCCGGCGATACAAACCCTTATGTATGCGGAGTTAGACCGTATGCTTTCGTTGGGAGTCATCGAGGAAAGTTCCAGCGCATGGAGTTCCCCAGTTGTGCTTGTTCGCAAGCCTGGTAAGAACCGATTGTGCTTGGACTTTCGGAATGTGAACTCCGTAACAAAGAAAGATGCTCGTCCGATTGAGCATATAGAGGGGCTGCTGGCACGTCTGACAGAGACACGTTATATCTCTAGCGTGGACCTGAAGGATGCGTTTTGGAAGATACCGCTGGAGCAAAGTTCGAGGGAAAAGACCGCTTTTACGGTACCTGGCCGACCACTGTACCAATTTAAGGTCATGCCTTTCGGTCTATGTAATGCGGCACAAAGTTTGAGTTACCTAATGAGTCGCGTAATCCCATCAGGGTTACGAGATCAAGTCTTTGTTTACTTAGACGATCTGTTGGTTGTGTCAAAGGATTTCGACGAACATATAGAGACTCTGGAGATAGTCGGAAAGTGTTTGACGAACGCCGGACTGACGATCAACGTCGAGAAGTCGAAGTTTTGTTTTGATGAGCTTCACTATCTCGGTTATAAGGTCGGTCAGGGTTGCTTGAAAGCAGATCCAGATGAGATCGCAGCTATCACTAGCTTTCCGTTGCCAACCACAACTCGCCAAGTTCGCCGATTCCTCGGTATGGCAGGTTGGTATCGACGATTTGTTCAGGATTTCAGCACCCTAGCCGCACCCTTAACCGAGACATTGAAAAAGGGAAAGGCCTTCAAGCTCAGTCCAGAAGCTATTGAAGCTTTCCTGCAAATCAAACAAGCTTTGACTTCAGCGCCTGTACTAGTCAATCCAGACTTCTCCAAAGAATTCATCATTCTCTGCGACGCATCCGCGACTGGCATCGGATGTGTACTCTGTCAGAGAGACGAATCCGGGGCGGAGCAGCCTATATACTACTTCTCTCGGAAACTGAACGCTGCACAGAGAAACTATTCGGTGACAGAGCGCGAGTGCTTAGCAGCTTTTGAAGGTATCCAGAAGTTTAGATCTTACGTTGAGGGATACCATTTTCGTGTTATTACAGATCATTCCAGCCTGAAATGGCTGATGACTATGAAGGATCCAACCGGACAATTAGCGAGGTGGAGTATGCGACTCCAAGGTTTCGATTTTGTGGTGGAACATAGGAAAGGTACTTTGAATGTTGTACCAGGTGCTTTATCAAGAGCATACGAAGATGATGAGTTGACAGTGTCAGCTTTCCTTTCATGCCTACCACAGATCGGTGCCTCGGAGGTACTCCACATCGATCTTGAGGACCCGTCCTTTAAGTCTGAAGGTTATCTCGATATCATCAGTCATATCAGGAAGGAACAGGAACGATTACCTGACCTCAAAGTGTCGGAAGGATACATTTACAAACGCACTAAACATGCGATTGGTAATCCCTTGGCCGACGATCTGACTTGGAAGTTGTGGGTCCCCTCAGAGATGACGGAGTCGTTGATCTCATTGGCTCATAATCCGCCACGTGCTTCGCATGGTGGTGTAGTGAAGACAGTTTACAGATTGAAAGACAGATTCTACTGGCCCGGTATGTACACGCAAGTCAAACTGTACGTAGACCGGTGTGAAACGTGCAAGACCAGTAAAGCAGCTAACATGACGCTGAGAACAGAAATGGGAAACAGTTTCGAGGTGGATAGGTCGTTCCAACATTTATATGTTGACTTTCTTGGGCCGTATCCCAGGTCAAGATCCGGAAATATTTACATTGTAATCGTGTTGGACCAACTGACGAAATTTGTCTTCATTAGACCACTGCGCAAGGCTACAGCCGTGAGCGTAGTCAAGTTCCTAAAAGACGAAGTATTTTTGATTTACGGAGTGCCGGAGAGTATTCTTTCCGACAATGGTACACAATTTATTGGGAAGGAGTTCAAAAAACTCATGGATGTTTTCGGGGTTAAGCACTACCGTACGGCAGTGTATGCTCCCCAGTCTAACGCTAGTGAGCGGGTGAACCGTTCAATCTTGGCGGCCATTAGGTCGTATGTCAATCCTCGACAGACGGATTGGGATGCCCATCTGTCTTCGATCAGCAGTGCCCTCCGCACAACAGTGCATTCAACACTCTCAATGTCCCCATATAAAGCCTTATTTGGCCAACGAATGATAGAGCACGGGGCAGATTATCGTATGTTGAGAGAGTTGGGTGGACTGAACTGTTCGGAGGTAGATTGGCTTCCTAAGGTGGCCAAGATGAACATCGTTCACTCGTACCTGAAGCAAGCTTTGATCCGAACTCACGAAGCCTACGAGAAGAATTATAATCTTCGAAGCAGGAAAGTCATGTACAAAGTTGATGATGAGATTTATAAAAGAAACCAAGTTCAAAGCGATGCGACCAAACACTTAAGCGCAAAACTATGTCCCAAATTTATCAAGGTTCGTGTAATTCGTGTAATTAGAAATAATCTTTACGAAGTTGAAGACCGGCGAGGTCACAAAACCACGTGCCATACGAAAGACTTAAAACGGTAGCACACTTGAAATACAACCACAACCCAGACTTAACTTTTATTTTACTATTTCGATCTTTCGAAATATTAAACATTTTTTTTACCAGTAACCAATACATATGTCCGGCTCTCAGCTGTGCATGAGACTCTTGGGTCGTTTCATTGTTTTTTCTTTCTGTACTTACAGATACCCAAGTAGAGAATTCACATGTCTTCAGGCAGTAAGCCTCATATATTTTTTTTTGTCTTCGACCGACTAGACGTAAAAGAGTCGCAGTGTCTTCACGATACGACGAAGGGGAGATCCCTATATACAAAATTTTTTTTTTTGCGAGAAGTCATCCTTTTTCTTGGAAGTTAGACTAAGTGGACTTAGTCGAAATTCCAAGCTTTGTAGGGAAAACTTTCTCGCCAGTCACTGGCAAAGCAATTTCTATTACCGCCATCTATTAGCAGATTCGTAATATTAGCAACTACTCAACGAACACACCCATCCAGTTTCTTCTGCCAAAGAGTTTCCGCAGAAAGAAAAGGGAATCCATCTTGCACGAGATCAGATTTCTTGATCAGAAATCAGATCCTGATCTCAGATCAAAATTCGGATCATTTTCCCAAACAGAGTGACGATCAGATTGCTTACTTCCATTGAGCATTCTGAAAGGGTGCCTCCCTGCGAAAATATTAATTCAGGCACACACTCGCTCTGTTCATGATCGGTGCACACTGAAAATTTTAGATATTTTGTTCGCACTATGCAATTATGAAATTTGGTTGTGTACGTGACGTAGAGAAGGTCAGAACAATAAAATAGTGACAGAACCATTCGTTAGGCAGCAAGCAGAAAATAATTGTCGATGCGGCCGATATATTACTTTCAACTTGCCAATTCTGTCCGACATGTCATCCTCCACAGTCCGTGCTAAATTTTAGTGTCAGATCCAAATAGTCAAACAAACAAAGTGTAAACCTGAAATTTCAATAGACTAAGAACTTTATTGGGTAGAGAAGAAACGTAATCTGATTTATATAACACTTTACGTCACATCGAATTTTAGGTGAAACTGTACTCACTCGCTTTTTCTTCTTGTAAATGATTTTTCTCCTATCCCTAATCTGTGGATGTCGAAAATAATAACAGGAGAAATCAACTAATATTCTGAGCGCACTTACCGTATACTGTATGTCGAGATTCCAATTTGACATGTGTCAACAAAAGCCATTACGATGAACTTGTGATATACCGTTGTCCGAAAAATTAACCTTTCTGAGGTGAAGCAAATGACAGCATAATGTTTTCATTTCAATTACATCTTTTTGTGGTCATTCTGACAGATACGGATACGACATACAAGTATTCTGGCAAGTTACTGAGGTTGAAAACCTCCAACCTTACGATCAGAAAAATACTTTCTTGTAACACCCAGTGTAATCTGACCCTTATTCTTGTCATTTACTTACCAAACTATTCGAGCTGTCATGCTCTAGTTGTCATGCAACTGTTCCGAACGAAAATATGCTCAGTGAGTAGATACCCTTAAGGTATGTTTTTGACACGCCACCTATAGAGCCAACTAACAACCAGTTCAAACACTGGAAAGCAGCCATGAGACTGGAAGTTAGGGCGTTGGCTGGTGGAAAAAAAAAAGAAAAAAATATGCTCTAAGAATATCAGAGCAGAAGTCATTTTGAAGAAAGCCATTGACCAACGAACAGCTCACTCGCAGAACATAAACTTTTTCTCGGTGAAAAATTTGTGTTCCGACCAATTTACTTATTCTTGCCGTGCAAGGGCATTAGAATTTTACAAAACGATATATGGATTTTGGAATCAATTATAATTGAGGTAAGGTAACTAATTTATATACGCACCAAAGCAAGAAGTTAGAAACTTTTTTGCTTTGAGGCATGGCTATGCAATTTTTTTTATACATATAAATGGACGCACGAGGTCTGATACCTTTTTGGGTCTCTAGGTCTATCAACGTTTTGGATATACCAGAGCAGGCAGACGCATATCCAGCACAGGGTGCTAACCCAAGGATTTAAGACGAATTATCGGCGAAACCACATGGGATTCTTCCTGGCGTCAGGCGTCTGGGAGCAGATTACTACATCCGGACACATGGGCCCTACCTCATATATATATGTAAAGGCCTGAGAGCCTTCCTGGAATTTTGTGTAACACATAAAGATACGTCGCATTTCGATGCGCAATCCAACTGTGTTTCTTCCTTTTTTTGTCCATTTTGACTCACTGGAGTGTCTGTGAAAGACACGTTTCTACACGGCACGTGAGTAGGAATAGGTGCACTTTAGACTGGGAATTTTTCAGTGGTGCGTGAAATGAGTGTGATTGTTTATGTTGAGTCCGCAGTCATGAATTTTTTTTTTTTTTTTGTATCTCAAATTCTTAAGAGAAAAGAAATATGATGGGTGTGATGCGATTGTTTACACTTCTTGTGTAATTGAATTGAAAACATTAAGCTGACACAGCATAACTGCTAAAACACAATAGAAAAACGCAGCCGCAACCGCAGCCGCAACCGTACCGCATGCCGTACGTACCTAATTAGAAGTGCCCACAATGGAGTCGTACGTACTCCACGTTTTTTTACAATTTCCACTGAGAAACATACATAATTATGAATATAAAAGATGATAAAACATATATCGCATCATGTATAGTCTTTTCAATAAATTTTTAATTACCTGACCTAATTTCTAAAAGGATTTTATTAGCACGTTGCTCTTTTTTTTTTTTTTTTTTATGGAATGTCAAAAATACGCACGTATTTATTAAAAGTTGGCCAACTCGTCCGTCGGGGTTTGCGGCTGCGGTTGCGGATCCGTCTCGTTGTGTTCACAACATTGAATTCGTGTGTATTCAATATTTTGACATGCGATACGGCTGCGGCTGCGGTTCCGGCTCCGGCTCCATTGTGTTCCAGCAGTAACTGTGGTGCAGAGCGATCGATTGGATTCGATCGTTGTTTTTTTTTTCATTTAAGTCGAGAACTCCAGAAAAAAAAATGATGATAATTGATTCTTATATTTATTCTTCAAACGCTACAACGGACGTTGGATTTTGATTAAGATGAAACAATCTCAGTATTTAAGATATGGGGAGGCAAAGAGTGAATAAAGGAAATTGATATGAAGTTAATTGAGTATGGAATTGGGATGAATATGGGAATTATTATGAAAAGTAGGTATGAAAAGTATGTCTTGGAATTTTTCAATGGTTCGAGAAATGAGTGTGATTTTTTATGTTGAATCCGCAGTCATGCATTTTTTTTTTTTTTTGTATCTCAAATTCTTAAGACAAAAGAAAGATGATGGGTTTGATGGGGATGTTTACACTTCTTGTGTAATTGAATTGAGAGATTAAGCTGACACAGCATAGCTGTGCAGAAGGATTGATTGGATTCGATCTTTGTTTTTTTTTCATTGAAGTCGGGAACTCTTGTGAGTTTTCCTTTCCTTGAAATAGCATAACTTTGTTCTTCATTAAGAAAAGTAATATGCGTAAGAAAAAAGTGATGGTCAACGATAATTGTTCTTTAATGCTACAACGGATGATTTTGATGACACAATCTCAATATTTAAGATATGGGGACAAAGGGGTGAATTAAGGAGTTGATATGAAGTAAGTATGGAATTGGGATGAATATGGCAATCATTATGAAAAGTAGGTACGAGTGTATAAAAAAAAAAAAAAAAAAAAGTAAGAATTGTGCACAAGTGAATCTCGAAAACCGAGTTGACGAGTACGATGCAAGGACAAGATCTGGACAATTCAAGAAGGGCATCCGATAGGAACACTACTCTTTAAAGTTAAATAAAATGTCGTTCATTAACAAACTTAAGGCCAGAGTTAATATGCACAAACTGCACAAACCAATATTGAGTTTGGCAAAACTCATTCAGAAAAAACGCTACCCTATAATCGAATGCAAGAGGGCAAATGGAAAATATGGCGAACAAATCATGCTAGAACTGGAGAGTTGTTCTGTTTTCTTACCGCAACGGTGCAACTCTCAGTTGGACAACGAGGACATTGCTAATATGAGGCAATGTTCCTTCGAAGTAGTAGAGCCTTATGGAGAATTATCATTTCATGTTGATTTTCATCTAAAGGATGAAAACAATCAGCAACTGCAGCAGCCACATCAGGAACAGCAGTCACATCAGCAACAGCAGGAACTGCAACAACAACAGCAACAACAGCAACAACAGCAACAACAGCAACAACTGCAGCAACAACAGCAACAACAGCAACAACAGCAGCAACTGCAGCAGCAACAGCAGCAACCGCAGGAACTGCAGCAACCGCAGGAACTGCAGCAACAACAGCAGGAACTGCAGCAGCAACAGCAGCAACAGCAGGAACTGCAGCAACAACAGCAGCAGCAACTGCAGCAACAACAACAGCAGCAACAACAGCAGAAGCAACAGCCTCAACAACCACAAAAAAATAGGAGACAAAAGCATCATGAGGTAAATATATTACCAACACTGTATTTTGATGACGAGCATAATTTGCTCAATTCCCAAAAATATGCTTTTAAATAAATAAATGGCATTGAAAAAAATTTAACGTCTCTTTTTTTTTTTTTTTTTCTTGGACTTTCAGCGTTTTGAAATAATGAGCGATATTGTAACTAATATCAAAAGATTTAATATGAAAGGGCGCAAAATAGAATTCGCATTAAATCCTGTTCCAGACCAAGAAGAACCTACTTCATGGATTAAGAACGCAGTTGAAGATATTTTATGTTTAGCCATCAAAGATCTTAGTCCCAACGATAAGGTGGGTGTGACTTTTACTGGTAAAAGCTTCGTAAGCAACCGCGGTAGTGGGTGGATTAATTATAAGAATTGCTCAGAATTGAGTTTTTCTGATATATGGGACATGATATCGAAAATTTTCCAGAGCAACTCCGAAGGAATAAGCACAGATAACTTTTGCTTATCGGTTACTTCGGTGCAGATGCCAGTTGGGGAGGGAAGAAATCCATCAAAGATGTACAACACTTTCAACGAAGAATGCATCAAACGAAAAGGAATTGTGTACATAAAAAATACAGATAATTTATGCCTTCCACGTGCTTTGGTTGTAGCAAAGGCATATGCAGATAAGGAAGTAGATACTGATAAAATAAGAAGAGATATTTTAAAAGTTCAAACAAAGAGAACAATAAAACTTTTATATGATTCCGAAATAAATGTACCAGCACATGGTTCTGGAATAGAAGAATTGAAAGCTTTTCAAAATCATTTAAAAGACTACAAAATAACTGTGTATGAATACGGGACTAAAGGTAGGAAAATAATGTACGAAGGGTTTTCCAATTCCAATGAGAAAAAAATAAATTTACTATACTTCAACAACCATTTTTATGTGATTACTTCCCTAACCGCCGCATTTTGCTGCTCATTCTATTGTGAAATTTGCCATTTACCATACAACACAAAAAATAATCATCATGGATGCATCAAACAGTGTTCTCAATGTCAGCGGTCACCAATATGTTCAGAGACAAAACTGCAAATTGTATGTTCAGATTGTAATCGTAGTTTTAAGGGGACTAACTGCTATGACAACCACAAAATGTCTAGTTCATCAGGAAAACTGTCTATTTGTGATCAAATAAAAAGATGTCTTCTTTGCCTGAAATCCTATGGAGGAGGACGAGATCACATTTGTGGAGAATTCTTTTGCAAATATTGCAAAGTACATGTGCCAAAAGACCATTTTTGTTACATTCGCCCTGACACGAAGACACCTAATCTTAAAGATTTATTATATATATTTTATGATCTTGAGTGTCGGCAAGAAAAGATTATTGGAGAAAAAGATAAAGAGGAAACAAACATTGTTACGAAACAACATGAACCAAATTTGTGTGTATTTCAACACAAGTGTGATCATTGTATAGATCATGAAGATTTATATTTTTGTCAACGTTGTAAGTTATCAATCAATGTTTTAAAAGGAGACATGGTCACATCAACATTTCTTCAGCATGTGCTTGAAATGAGAAAACAATTTAAAAAAGTAATTGTGATAGCTCATAATGGTCAGGCGTATGACCATCAGTTTATCCTAAATTACGTTTTAAAAAAAACACAATTAAGCCCTGAACTAATTATGCGAGGTACAAAAATATTAAACATGCAGCTTGGAAACGTCAAATTCATCGACTCAATAAATTACTTTCCTATGGCTTTATCAAAACTCCCGAAAGCCTTTGATTTGGCTCCGGTTCTCAAAAAAGGTTACTTTCCGTATTTATTTAATACAAAGGAAAACGAACACTACAATGGTAAACTACCAGCAGTAGAGTTTTATAATCCTGATGCGATGAAAACTGAAAATCGTGATAACTTTTTAAAATGGTATTCGGAGCATAGAAATGATAGTTTTGACATGCATCATGAAATTGTAGAATACTGCAAGAGTGACGTCAAAATATTAACAGGAGCTTGTTTAAAATTTAGAAAATTATTTCTTAAACAAAGCAATGTTGAACCATTTTTGGAAGCGATAACTATTGCATCAGCGTGTAATCTTCTTTTCAGACGAAACTTTCTGAAACCTGACACTATAGGATTAATACCTAAGAATGGATACAGATGTATTGATAACCAATCTGTTCAAGCAATACAGTGGATGATTTGGGAAGAAAAAAAAAAAGAAACATTAACATAAAGCACGCATATAATGGGAGAGAAGAACTTATAAACGGGGTAAAGGTTGATGGTTTTTGTAAAGAAACAAAGCAAATTTTTGAATTCCACGGCTGCTACATTCATGGTCATTCTCTATGTTTGAAACATAAACGCGATGAACCTTTGCATGAAAATGAAACAGATACACTTAATCAACGGCATGAAAGAACAATAGCTAAAACTGAGCGATTAAGAAAGTTAAATTACGAAGTCATTGAAATGTGGTCTTGTGAGTTTCACCATCTTATTAAGAAGTTTAATAAAGAAGAATTAAATTTCATTGAAAGCCATGAATTAATTCAAAATTCTCCGCTGAATCCTCGTGATGCTTTTTATGGTGGACGAACTGGGAATTCATTTAATTATTTTAAATGTAAGTCAGGTGAAAAGATTCATTATATAGATATTTGTTCTCTTTACCCATGGGTCTGTAAAACCGGAAAATTTCCTATTGGTCATCCTAAAATCCATGTATACGGAAGTGCTAATTATTGTTCACCAACAAAACTAGAACACGTAAATGGTATTGTCAAATGCAAAATTCTACCCCCAGAACACCTACTTCACCCGGTATTACCAATTAAGCAAAATAAAAAACTCATGTTTTCATTATGAAAAAGCTGTAATGATGAAAAAAATCAAGACCAGATGTGTACTCATTCCAACGAGCAAAGAGCATTAATTGGAACCTGGGTAATTGACGAAGTCTTGAAAGCAGTTCAAAAAGGATATATTATAATTACTATTTTCGAAATATGGGAATATGATGTTGCGGAATATAACTTAGAAACGAATTCTGTCGGTCTTTTTACTTCCATGATGAACAAATTTCTAAAGATTAAACAAGAAGCATCAGGATGGCCAAATGAATGTTCATCTCACGAAGAAAAGGTTAAATACATAGATGATTTTCTTGCAAAGGAAAATATTAAGCTGGAATATTCAGAAATTTGCAAAAATTCGGGCAAGAGATCGCTGGCTAAGCTTATATTGAATTAATTTTGGGCAAAATTTGGACAGCATGAAAATCAAATTCAAACAATTGTTTTGAACACCCCTTCAACATTATTTCATCTACTTACACATCCATCAGTGGAGGTGTCGCATATTCTCCCCGTAAATGAAGAAAACATTGTTGTTAACTTTGAAATGAAAGAAGAAGCAGCCGACTCCCTATCGACAGTTAATGTTTGTATTGCTGCTTATACAACTATCTTAGCTCGTCTTAAACTCTACAGCTATCTAGAGAGTTTAGAGGAAAGAGTTCTCTACTATGACACAGATTCAGTTATATATGTTAGTCGACCAGGGGATTTCCTTCCAGCTACTGGGAAATTTATCGGTGATATGACAGATGAACTAGAAAGTTATGGCGTTGGAAGTTATATACCGGAGTTTGTAAGTGGAGGCCCTAAAAATTATTCTTTTAAAG
This sequence comes from Platycheirus albimanus, assembly GCA_916050605.2. Lineage (NCBI taxonomy): Eukaryota > Metazoa > Arthropoda > Insecta > Diptera > Syrphidae > Platycheirus > Platycheirus albimanus. Next base: position 143,048,968 of record OU696696.1, read on the forward strand.
TATTTAGTACAAGAGATAATACTGAACACGTTGTCTGCAAGGTAAAAGGCATTTTCCTGAATTATGAATCATCACAAAAAATTAACTTTGATTCAATTAAGAATGCTGTACTGAATTCTTCTTCATCAGATACTGAAAACAGTATAATAATAACATCAAATAATATTCGGAGAACTCAAGAGCATGGAGTTATCACCATACCAGAAATAAAAACGTATAGGGCAAAAGCAGAAAAACGTCGTTTTTTGGAAGACCATAGTTCCTTACCTTACGGTTATAAAAGGCAATCCTTATATGAAAATAATGTTTCTAAAAACTTGTGAAATAAAAGAAAATTTAAGTTTACAAAATTAAAAAAATTATTTTATTTACTTCGCATTACACTCATTCAAGAACATACTTAAAAGAAAAACATTTTGAAGTGCACAACATTTTACATGGCTTTCACATTTTATTTGATTAGGATAAATACTTCTGAGTTTTTTTAAATTTGGACAGCTAAAAAAATCTTCTACGTTTTTGACTTCTACATTTTCATTAGCAAGTAAGTTTCTAAGCCATTTTGCTTTGTCGATGCCTTTAACGTATGCCTTTACTTTTGCAAGACTGATATACCCTCCATTCCAACATAATCCATGATAATTATTATATAACCAGTGGGCTTGTCTTCTGAGTGATGTAGATAATAGACTCAAATTGCACGGGGGTGTAACAAGAAAATGATGATGATGATGATGTCCTTCATACAGTATAGCAAGTTCTTTCAAAATGAACTCTTTATTCAATCCTCCAATACCTTGGAAATCTACAATATAGGTATTCATAATTAAGATAATGTGTGTGTTCGTGATAAATTCACACTACGTTCTGACAAAGTTTTAAATTATGACATTCAATTTAAGTCAGTTTGTGAACTTCTCCAGTAATAGGGTTATATTCAATTAAACGATCATGAAGTATCAGACAAAATAGAGATGTGAAAGCTGGAATTGTAACCGAAGTTTTTAGTTCAATTTTTACATCTATAGGGCCTGTTTTAATAACTTCATTTTGACGTGAGCAATCAATAACTATAATAGGAGCAATATCTTTAAAATCTTTTCGTGATAAGAGCGGTTGTGATTGTTTATTATAGTATGATTCTTGAAATTTACAATACATTTCATAGAGAACAGCATACCGATCTTCTGTATATTTAAGATTTAAATCTTCACGAGGATACGATTCGGAGTTTAAATGCACCTTTACATTGATTACGTCACAATGATCAAATTTACTTGCACCTTTAGAACGTTGATTTTTTCTATTAGTTTGTAGAGCGAGAATTACATATCTTGGTTTTTCAAGTTGAGTTGAAGTTTTTACTGTCCATACAAGATCAGTAGTGGCTGGCAGTGTCGGGTATTCATAGAGCTCCCAATTTCTAAAGTGTATTTGAATTGGTTTTGATTGAATTTGTTTCAATAGGGTAAGTTTATTTGAATCGGACAATGTTATGTGTGGAACTCTCCAGTGTACTTTAGAAATCGATAACTTTAAATTTTCATTTTCATCTGAATTAGATAGATAAATATTCTCATTGGTTCGAGATCGAACTAGAATTAATTCATGCTTTGCGTTTGTTATATTTTTTGTATAGTCTTCTGCAAACCCCATCAGAGATTTTAGAGGCATACAAAAATTGAAAACATCTTTTGCTGGAATTGTAGCATTTCCAGTCCATGATCCATTTTCTAACCGCTTACTTTCATTACTAGTCGAAGATATATAATTTTTCAATGACGTTGTAACGCCAACGTTTTTATTGTTTTCAATTTCTATTCCATTGAGCTCATAATGTATTTCTTCAAATAAATATGCCATGGCATTATTTGTTAATCCTGTTGTAGTGGAAAATGTGTTATCAGGTTTTGTAAGACTTCCTTCAATATAGATATAGCTTTCACTAGGTAAAATACACAAGTCTTGATTCTGTATTGCAATACGTATTTCATCGCTTGTATTAAATGACTGAACAAAGGGTGAATAACTGTGATACTCGAACTTTGTTATACTATTATCATGGACAGGTCCATCAGATATATTTAATGTATCGTTCATATTTTTATTATTGTACTATCTTAACTCAAAGCCTAAGCTTTGAAGAAAAGTTTTCAGTTGTTAATGTTGGTCTTAAGGGTTTTACTGTCGGAGGAGAACTAATCAAGTGAAAGCTTCTGGTATTTGTTTTATAATTATTATTATTATAGATTAACATTATTCAGATTTTGGAATTAAATGCAAGCGCACTGTTATACGTTCTCCTCTAAAATTTATTAAGTCTCCGTCTTGGTCTACGAGTTTGAGCGTCAGAGAACTGATTCGTTTGACATTCACAGGTAAATAGATAACATTTTTTGGAACTTCTATTATCTTATACCCTGATCCTGTCTCCGGTGAAAATTCATGTATAGTATGTACAGGAGTATTATTCAAATAAGACCTAGTTATTATATTACACTCAATCCTGATGACATTTACCTTATTTATGTCTACAGGTAAATCCGACGTGTGCAATTCACTGGCAGAAAGAACAGTGTTGCTGAACCCGAGTAGTTTTCCAATGGTTCTCTCTTTATTGAAAAATATTTGTTCTGAAGATTTGATTGTAGTCAGCATTGTATTGAAATTTGCTTCTATAGTACAACTAATAGTTGAGTTTAATGATAATAATTTGTCGGTTATATAGTCAGCAATATTTTCAATTTCGTACGATCCTTCAGGAATTTCAATTGCATGCTCCCCTATATGGAATACATTGTTACGTTCGTCAACATTTGGTATGGAGTTATAAGTTTGAAAATCAATCAATCCACAAACATAGACCTTGGCAAGGTCCAAAGGTGGAAAATATTCTGCTGATAGTTGGGAAGTTCTCCCGCTTAAAGTAAGTGTCATTGCCATGACGATAAGAAATAGACTAAATGATTAACTTATTTATTTATTTATTTATTTTGAAAATAACAATCGTATAGGAATATTAAACATAAATGACCCCAGTTGAACGAATCATAATTTTGATGTTTGGTATAATTATAGCCAATTTTGTCCCCCAAATAATTAATTATTTCGATAGGAGGTTGCAAATTACCAAAACTATCAAAATATTCAATATGTTTGTCTTTTTTATAATACGCTACCCAATGTGTTCCGAGGCCAATTGATGAATCTAGATTAACAATTCCACACTCATTTTTAAAAGGCTTAGTTTTCGGTAGACTATCTCGCATAAAGACTCCTCGAAAATGAGGGATGCATTTGCTTGCAAAATTTTGTATATCTATTTCATTTAATGCACGATTGGGTAGCGACTTTATAAGTTTTTTGGCTGAGGATTTAAATATAAGCCAAATCCTTTTCTGTAAGGTTTAAGGTGTAAACCATGACCAACTGCAATAGATTCCATTTTTAAATTATGCCGTTTTTTCTCTAAAAGATCCTTTTTAGCATTGTTTACATCGTTGACAGCTTTGATTACACCGGCAGCACCTCCCGTCAGAGCTCCAAGAGCCGAAAGGCCAGCAAATAGAGGTACAAGGAATGGAATTGCCTCTCCAATTTTTGGTACTGAAATAACTCTAGGGGTTTTAATCTTTTCTCTTTTCTTTTCTACGGTTTTCATTGCAGAAGATAAGGCTATTTTGCTAGCATTTTCTAAATTGAAAGGTTTCTTTCGTTTGAGTTGTGTTCCAATAAGTTGTCTCAAGTTATTGAAGGTAAACTGTTTAATTTTGTTTTTTTTAGTTGTACCAGTGCCAGCGTCAGTTTTCCCCTTCCGCTTTTGTCTGGTTAAGTTAGAACAACCCATTCCAAGTTTTACTTTTGTTTTCATAAGATTAGTTACCAGAAGTGCATTTGTTCGTTCAGATAAGCTAGCGTCTTTAGATTTTACACGTTGCCAAGCTTTTTCAGTTAAAATTCTATCGGCTTTGTGACGATCAGGTGTATTTTTGTTTTTGGAATATGATATATCACGCTCTTTGCACGCTTGATCTAATATATTTATTCCTGAATCTCCTCGAGCTAACCGTTCTTGGAGTTTTGTTCCAGGTCCACAAAACTGATAACCAGACAAATGTAATTCAAAGGGTAGTTTGTTTATAACTGTGTTCAATAAACCTTCACCTTTCGCTAACTTACTGATGAAATTTTTCGAATAGTCAATCATTTTTATTTGATCATCCTTGCTATAGAAAGATTAGAAACTAAATGGTATTTTTTTAAATAAATACTCTACATATATAGGATTCTATTTCAGTAATTGGCACTATGCGCTTCATTACACAACAATATAAATTACCTGTGCGAAACTTAGAAGTTACATCAAATCTTAAAATAAATAAAAAACATGGAAAGCTTTTCCCCAATAGTATAAGATGTCTAATTACTGGTCCATCGAACTGTGGAAAAACAAATACTATGTTGAGTTTGCTATTATATCCAAACGGATTAAGATTTAAAAATATATATATATACTCAAAATCTCTACATCAACCAAAATATGAGTTCCTAAGACAAGTAATAAAACCTATAAAGAAATTGGGTTTTTTTACATTTTCAAACAACTGCGATGTTATTTTACCAGAAAAGGCTAAGCGAGATTCTGTGTTTATTTTTGATGACATTGCTTGTGAAAAGCAGGACACAATACGAATCTACTTTAGTATGGGACGACATCATCAATTAGATAGTTTTTACTTGTGTCAAACCTATACCCGAATACCAAAACATTTAATTCGAGACAATGCAAATTTTCTAATCATCTTTAAACAAGACGATATGAATTTAAGACACATTTACAATGATCACGTTAATTCGGATATGAAATTTATTACATTCCAAAATGCATGTGCACAATGTTGGAACACAAAGTACGGTTTTTTGGTAGTTGACAAAGAGAGCCCTTTGAATGATGGTCGAGTTAATATTTAAGAAAATTCCAGATAAAACTATTTACACTAAGGAAGACTTGAAAAATTACGATACCATATTAAACGATACAAATGCGTATAGGAAAGCATTTGATTCACAGAAACAAGTAAAAGGCAATGGGGGTTATAAATATAAAAAAATTATACGCTCATTTTTAGGAAAGACTTCATCAAGTTTTGATGATTCATTACAATCACCTATTTCAACTACAACACCAACAGGTAGAGGATTAATGCAATTTTCAAAAAATAAAAAAGAATATATATTTTGGGATGACCCGAATGAGCTTGTAGAGCGATTGAGACTTCTAGTTGGTTCACATCAAGCTGGACATAACAATCACTCAAATGAAATTATTTCTATTATTGAAGAACTTAAAGAGGCTAATATTATCAATTAAACAAAAATTAGAAATGCCAGTTGATAAATTCGGTCGTTTTTCACATAGAGCCCCACCCAGGGGACCCCGTGGAGAGCGTGGGGTATCTGGACCACCTGGTGAGGGTTTTCTTAAAACTGAAAACAGTGACTACAATATTAATTGGAAACAATTAAAAAACATTAAGGAACCTGAGGACCTAAACGATGCCACTACCAAAAATTATGTCGATGAAAAAATTAAGCAAATAAAAGAATATTTGAAAGATGAAATCGATAAAATTAAATTGTTAACTAAAGAAAAAAATTTTTAAGAAAAAACTTAAATATATACATATATTTATATATCTTCATGTCAAGTTTTAAATTCGATTCAGTCAAATGTGTACCTTACTCGTGACAGTGTTCAATATGTCTAACGTAAATTATAAATTAATTGTGCAAGATATCTCAAAACTTCTTAAAGAAAATAAAGAAATTATCCTTGATGAACACTATGAGGAGTTTTTAAATCTTATAAGTTTTCTCAAAAATTTTGAAAATGTCAACTGGGAGAACTCTAAGAATGGTTGTCATTTTACAAACTGTTGCTGGTCGTCAAATGAATGCCGAATTGGACCTGATACCTGTGCATGTTACATGCTTGATAATAGAATAATGAGAGTAAAGAAATTAATGTTATTATATGAAAGACTTAAATAATTTACGAATATATATATATGTATATATATATTTATAATCATTTAATTAAACAATAAAAACATACTTTATTTGTATAAAAACTCATAACACTATGTTGTTTCTATTATTTAATTTAAAAATGAGTAAAAGAGAAGTAGTGGAAGAGCTACATAAGCCCTCACGTAGGAATTATCCTAAAAGGCGAGTAGTTATCAAGGGTCTTGATGATTTATGGCAAGCTGACCTTGTAGAAATGCTTCCGTATTCAGACGAGAACAAAAACTATCGATATTTACTCACTGTGATTGATACATTTTCAAAATTTGCATGGACTGTTCCTATAAAAAACAAAACCGCTATAGAAGTCACAACAGCTATGGAGAACATATTCAATAAAGGTCGCAGTCCAAAAAATCACACACAGATGATGGAAAAGAATTTTTCAATAAATCTTTTCAAAACTTAATGCAAAAATATCAAATTAATCATTATTCGACGTTTACTCAACTCAAAGCTTCCATTGTGGAACGATTTAATCGAACATTAAAAAACCTTATGTGGAAAGAATTCAGTACTAATGGCTCGTACAAATGGATTGATATATTACCAACACTAACTGAAACTTATAATAATTCAAAACATCGTACTATCAAAATCAAACCATCTGAAGTCAATGCTGCAAACGAAAAGCATTTGCTCTCTACAATTTATAGTTACGTGAAAATTCATATTACTCCTAGATTCAAGGTAGGAGACTCAGTTAGAATAAGTAAATACAAACATGTATTTGAAAAAGGATACACACCAAATTGGACAACAGAAATATTTAAAATAACAAAGATTCAGCGAACTAATCCAATTACATACTTGTTAGAAGACTGTGAAGGCAACCCTATCAGAGGTGGGTTCTATGAATTAGAACTACAAAAAACCAAATTCCCCGATACATATCTAATTGAAAAAGTACTTCTTAAGAAGAAAAATAAAATGTTTGTAAAATGGTTGGGATTTTCTTCCGATCACAATTCCTGGATACCTATTCAAAAAATAAGAAAATAAAAAAAAAAATAAAAACAAATATATTTGATTTAACATTTACTCCAGTTTGAAAGCCTATAAAATATCTCTTTGCTTCACAATATCAAAAAACAAAAATTATTTAACAGACTTTGCATCGTCCACTCAAATGTATTCTAAATATATACAGCGACAGTGATGGTCGTTAAAAGTGTGTCAGTAGGTACTCCATGCCTAACCATATCTCAAAGACTTTCGCCGACAAGACACACTTCAAGCACTCGAATCCAATCAATCGTTCTGTTGTCTTAAGAATTTGAGACACAGAAAAAAAAATGCAAGACTGCGGATTCAACATAAGCAATCACACTCATTTCACGAACCATTTGACAAATTCCAAGACATACTTTTCATACCTACTTTTCATAATAATTCCCATATTCATCCCAATTCCATACTCAATTAACTTCATATCAATTTCCTTTATTCACTCTTTGCCTCCCCCCATATCTTAAATACTGAGATTGTTTCATCTTAATCAAAATCCAACGTCCGTTGTAGCGTTTGAAGAATAAATATAAGAATCAATTATCATAATTTTTTTTTCTGCAGTTCTCGACTTAAATGAAAAAAAAACAACGATCGAATCCAATCGATCCTTCTGCACAGTTATGCTGTGTCAGCTTAATGTTTTCAATTCAATTACACACGAAGTGTAAACAATCACATCACACACATCATCTTTCTTTTTGTCTTTCTTTAAGAATTTGAGATACAAAAAAAAAAAAATTCATGACTGCGGATTCAACATAAACAATCATTTCACGCACCACTGAAAAATTCCCAGTCTGAAGTGCACCTATTCCTACTCTTGTGCGCCAAGGAGCTCCTATAGAGGGCTTCTTTATCAATTATATTGAAGCAAGGCAATTGCGTGGAAGCCGTCTGGCGTTGATCCGTTCTGGCTCGCCGACGGCCACGCCCTTTTCGTTTGATTTTGATTTTATCCTGGATTTCACCTATGCGAAGGTGCACCGCCTCCATATATGCATCATCACTTTTATCATACCTATTACATCAATATTATCAGCTCAGCGGAGCACGTCAACATCTATAAAAGCAACGGAAAGCCACTTCAAGTTTTCAACTGGACGTCTGGCTTGTACTATGTGCCAATGCCGGTCCATCAACTATATAATTACTCAGGGAATTTGCAAGGTACGTGGGATTTCCATAACCATCTATAACTCATCATCATCTTTAACCGAAGCAACAGTTCCTGCAGTGAATATATATGTGAAATTATGTGGAATTAAGAAAATAAGATCCTATGTAATGTACCAGGTAACAATTTTATTGTTCGTTATATTTCTTTTGTGTTTCGTGGGTACTGTGAAGAGCTAAAAAGCCTTTCCTACCTCTCACTCCCCGCATATCCGGTGGAACAAAAGAGGCCAATTCTGCCTCCACGACAAGCGTTCAACGCTGACGTCTTGTTGTTAACCACGGACGGTGGTGTCAACACAATATAAAGAAGTTTCCAAAGATCGTGGGCAACATAATCCACATCCATTACTACATTTTATATACTCATCTATAGCTTTTATCATAGGTATTATTTATATCTTATTATACGTGGTGCTGTGCTAATTATAGTGAACATTTTATCCTTAAATAATCATTCCTAGTGTTCTTTTAACATATCTTACATACTTACGAAGCCTTATCTCCGTCTTACAAGTCCATTTATTCGGTTAATTTCAAATCGGTAAATTTGATGTGTTTTGATACTTTCTGAAGAACATCTTCGAGTTCAGTTACTTTTACTTACGGTTTCAAATATTATCACTCCGTGACAAACCAATAAACTTTTGAGAAGTTTATCGCGCGGTTCATTGCTTTCCTATACGGAACTGAATCCGGTGGCACGATACCGTGTCCAACTACCAAATCGTCGTACTCTTCGCGTATATTGAGGAAAAATCCTCATCCGTGTAGTTTATAATCGGTCTTTATTTATATTTTACTCCAGCCGAATTTGTGTCACAGATTTCTTTGGTGGAGTCATCTCTATCTCTTCTTTATCACTTCACGTGAATATTTACTTTCTTTTCTTTTTACACTTGTCATTTAAGACACTTACTCGTGCGTCGGTAGCGACCAATTCGAACTCAAGTTCAAATCCTTGTTCAGATACATATCTGACCCATCTGTTAGAGACGTGAATTCAATACTTGCGTTAAGAAAATCAATGAATTCCTTGCTTATTCTTCAAAATTAAATGTGTCTTCGTCTATTATAGTGTGTGTACAGTAACATAAAGTGCAAACCATAAGCGTTAAGTATATACAAACGCATGCACCACACTTTGCACTTCTGAGTACAACACTCGTGTCCATACGATCCTAGTAAAAAGATTTATACGAAGTGAATAAGAGATCACTCTTATGAACTGCTCCTTACGATCATTGTTCTCTGAGGAAAAGTACAGCACGGAATGTTTTCAATTAGCGCTAGTCAATATACACTAACTTACCTATAACTTAATAAACTTTTATTTCAGAGGCATCCAGGAGTGCACTTCCGTATACCTTTGGAAGAAATAACTGAGCTTATCAGCTGCTCAGTGCTGATGATCTTTCATACTCTTTAAAATATATTTAATATAATAACTTTTGCTATATTTAATCTTTTTATATATATTGCATGATTTCAATCGAGTATATAGTTATACACGAACTGTGTATGATTGTATATGGTAAACAATATTAATTATTTTAAAACTTTTTAAACATATTGACTACCTTTTTGCTGCTTCGGATGGAAACATCTCAAGCAAATCCTTGATGCCTGTTACTTTCGATCCTAATTTGAATTTTTCTTGATCAGGTCGTATTCTTGTTCTGTGTATTACGTTTAACTTTTTTGTTGTAATTAATAATTATCGGTGTTTTCAAACGATATTTATCCACCGCATTTAGATACTTTAATATTCGAAGTTGGTATCTTTGATGATAGTTACGACAAGCTATCACCGCCGCGACTACGCGTTTAAACTAATTAGCATTTAACTTTAAACTTATGTATGCTATTATCGGTCCGCGATTATTACTTTTCCTAATCCTTTTTCTATCAACTTAGCTATAATTAGATTTTTTATTTTATATATAATAATTCTTTTTAAATCCTTATTTTTTTTGATAACACTGTACTTTCTTGCTAATGATCTGAGATCATTATTTTATCTTGAAGATTCAATACTTTGATTAACTTTTGTGAAAAAAATTCATAACGTAAATCTGGTTTCAATAATTGGAATAAAGATATTGTAGTATTACTTTCTATCAAGTGGTAGATCAAAAGCTTCACTATTAAGTCTCTTATAAATTCATGTGATAAATTCTTGACTACATTTACATTTCTAGTTTGAATTTTGAGAATCTTTATACGAATTTGTAAGATCAGGTTAAGATTAAGATTATAATAGGTATATACTTTTAGAATATCCTCTCTTGTTAGCTATTAAGAAAAACTTTTAATAAATGTTCAACATTATTATAACGTAATAACGAAATTTCCGTATTTCAATTTGATCATTCTTGGAAACTTTAGTTATTTTGGAAAATTTTGCAGATATATATTTAATATGGAGACGTAAGAAATTTATAGGGAGGGTGGCATCCCTCAACATTCCTTCGGGAGGAAACAAGGTGGTGTGAAGAAATGGAATACTATTAGATGTATTCTTTTGCAATGGTTTAGTTTCTTGTTGCAGCATTTTTGAGTAATGTAGTATTTTTAGATAAGGAGATTTTGTGAGCGAGCATATTATTTGCTTGCTTTTTCAGTTAAGGGGGCTACCTAAAATTGTAATGAGTCGTGGGGACTCATAGGTCCACAGTAGCCAAGGTCGTAGAGTAGGAGAGTTGATTTCTGCTTACGAATTGGGTGGGTTGAGAGACCTGGGGGATTGTTTAGCATCTTTAATCCTCCCTCCCCATACAGTTAGACACCTCATTCTCCACTATCTGCACAGCATCGTGGTAGCAGGATGGAAGGAAGGTTACATGAGCCACGGCAGCCACGACTATCGGTGGTTTGCTAGTCACCAATATACTTACGTGTCTTGTTCTTTTGATTAATAAGGCAATGCGAACACGATTTCTTTTCTTTTCACTCACATTCACTCTCGTCTATTCTCAAGAGGTGCAAATAGAGATCAGTCTTTCTTTCTGTTGATCCTTGTCAATCTTGTCTTTGGAGATTATGACGGCCCTTAAGCATTTAAACATACTTATTCGAGCTCACCCATCTCGAGTTCAACGGTCGGCAGTGAAAAAAAGAGGTAACACCGGTCAGCTAGATCCCGGAGCAAGTGCCCACGGCCTGGCTGAGCTAGTCATGGCTATGGTACTGCCGGCCACCGCGACGGTCGATCTCGACCACGGTTCTACGTTGTCGCATGCCGTTCTTATCAGCTGTTTGCTGCAAATAGTTGGTGAGAAAGGGGGCGTTGCCGGCATAGGATCGCTTCCATCCCTACAGTTATGAGAATAGGTAGCACAGATAGATAATTAGATGTGATCTGGAGTAATTACTCTGGAAAAAGATATCGTTACTAAATACAGCATCATAAATCTAGTTGTGAGCCTAGGGATATAAGTAGAATCCATGGTTTTTGGTGTAAACCACGATACTATACAGCTGCAAGCGGGACATCTATGACTTGTAGCGGATAGGCGCGGGCATGCTGGTAGGTACCCTCTAGGCTGTTCTACGGTGCTTTGTAGTCAGGACCTATGGTGCGCTACTAGATGGCTCGTGCTTCTGTGATGGGATGGAGTAGGAATATAGAAGAATGGGAAGAGGAGCAGGAGGGACGAGGTACCGTGTTTGCGAAGTGTAAGTATGTCTTTTACAAGGATGCTGAATACACCGATACATGGTAGGTAGACGATGTGGTTGCTGTCCCTTGGTATTGGAGTCAAGGTTGGATAGGGGTGCTTGTTCCTTCTTGCTTCCTCTTTGGTCCGTGTTGTTGGTGGGTATAGGTTCGAATCTCAGATGCTCATAGGGCATTTGGGTGGAGAATAGGTTGATGTCCATCAGCGGTGCGGGTGGTATACAGTGGTGGTATATAAATATTCTTTTATTATTTCTAAACTTTTATTTCTCTACGTTACAGAATCGCAAGACCAGGTTCACAGGTTGGCAGGTTAAATAACCAATGTAACACAGTCGCGAGCCCACAGCAAGATCCCACGCCTGCTCCTGAGTGAGCCAAGGCCAGCTGCTGTCAACCGCCGCGGTGGGAGAGTCGTCGACACTTGGATCATAGGATACCTAACCACACCAGGGAGGTTGGAGGAGTCTCCATACCTAATTGGTGAAGAGCGGTGTCCGAAGATTCAAGAGGATTTGAAGTACAGAAATTCTTTAAATTGGTAAAAAAATAGATTGAAGGCTTGCAGTATGAGGTTATAGTTAGGATTAGGGTTCAGAGTTGGCACCTTTTTGCTTGACTGAAGGCGTACTTCAGGTTATTCTCGCGAAGAGTTTCAAGATTTCGGTTCCAGTTACAATTCACAGGTATGAGTAAGAGCAAGCATACCCAATCGAAGATTTTGTTGTTGTTGGATAACATGCGTACACCTAAATGTTATCTAAGAGTCGCCGTAGTATAGTATCGTCGTATTATTTCTTCTCTTATATGAATTCTTTCACACACATAATTTCAATAAGAGAATTTCTCCTTTACAAAGTGGGAAGATATATATATATATGTATATATGTGTAGATATATGTATATGGAAAATTAAGTTTTTTTTCTCTTTGTTTAGATCTTTCTTATTTCTCATGTACATGTGTTTGCATATGTAATGTATATGTATTTAAGGAGAAATTTCATCCCAACATTCAATCCACTATCAACTCGTTCAGGCAGTTATAAAATGTGAAGTATTCAACAAAAGGGTATCTTTTTCTCTGGAGCTGAACAAGGTGAAGTATGGTTGTACATTCTTGAGGTTTCTTTTCTGTTGATACAGTTTTGAGAGTTAATTTAGGTTTTCGATGATAGGTTTTAGATTAGATAGTGATAGTATGTGAGCAGGCAGTAATTGCTTGCTTATCATAGTAAGGGGTTGCCCGAGAATATAATCGAGTTTTGGGGACTCGTAGGTCCGCGGACAACCAAGGTCAACACCGAGAGAGTTGATTTTCGGTGTTGAATTGGGTGGGTTGAGAGACCAAGGGGGTTCAGCTTACATCTTAGATCCTCCCTCCCCTCAGAGTTAGTCACCTCTGCATCCACAGATAGCATATCATCGTGGCAGCTATCCGTGTAGATGATAATTATTTGCCATGGCGGCCACCATAATCTATGGTCAGCTTTTGTTTTAAATACTTACGTGTCGTGTTCTTTGGGATAGCATAAGATCCAAAACAGAATTCTTTTCCTGCTTACTATATTTTCTCGCTCTACATTAAGAGGTGCAATAGAGATTCGACGTACTCTACAATCAATTTCGATATAGTCTTTTCTTCGGCGATTCTGGTGGCCCTTAAGCGATATAACATTAATATTCGAGTTCAAACATCAGAACTCAATGGTCGGCAGGATAATAAGAGGTAACACCGGTTGTATAGATCCCGAAGCAAGAGCCCACGGCCTGGCTGAGCTAGCTAAGGCATGGGTGCTGCCGGCCACCGCGACGGTCGATCTCGGCCACGAACCTGCGTTGTCGCACGCCGGCCGTTCCCAACAGCTATTCTTACCAAGTAGTTGTTGAGAAAGGGGGCGTTGCCGGCTTAGGGTTGCTTCCATCCCAGTCACTCGGAATCAGACGTAGAAGTGCATACCGGAGTAGAATCTCTGGAAGGTCTATTGAAGGTTTGTTTGATAAGGGCACGATAGGTCTAGATGCTTTCGAAGGGATTAAAGTAGGGTCCATGGTTTTCAGGTGTAGGCTACCACACACACGAGCTGCAAGCGGAACACCTAGCTCTTGCGGCGGATAGGCGTAAACATGCTGCCGGATACCCTCTAGGCTGTTCTACGGGGTTTTGTAGTCAGCACCTATGGTATGCCAGTAGATGGTTTACGCTTCTGTGATGAGGATGGAAAAGGAAGTTGAAAGGACGGGGAGGGGAGTAGGAAGAACAAAGGGCCAAGGTGCGGAGGTGTAAGTATGTTTGGTGTTAGGAATACTACGTGCACTGAAGCATGGTTGGAGGACGATGGAGTTGCAATTCCTTGGCGAGGATCAAGGATAAGCGGGGCACTTGTTACTTCTTGCTTCCTCTCTGGTTTGTTTTGTCGATAGGTCTCAGGTTCGGACTGCAAATGTCCATAGGAGGTTTGGGGTAGGATCGTGAGTCTATTGATGGGCACGGATAGGGATGTGTAAGTATACGCGTTATTCTCAACCTATCTCTTCTTTCAATTTCTGAATATTTATGCATATTATATATATATATAAATTTTACGTTACAGATGTTTATGTACATATGTTTATATGTATGTATATATGTATATATATTAAAATTCTATAAAATTATTTAACGTTACAATTCGTTGTACATATTTGGAATCTACATTAAGTGGTGCTAATGATAGCATTTTTAAATTTCGGTTTAAAACAAAATTTAATAAAATTGTACAACAAAAGTAGTTTCTTTTCAGATTTTCCGCTATATCATTGAAAAATCTGAAAGGAAACTACTTTTGTTGTACACTTTTATTTGAAATGAAGCAAAGGGAGAGGAAATGGAGTTGGGACGGTGTTAGGATTCAGGGAGTAGAGGAACCGGATGGACATAGGTAGGATGAGGGGTCCGAGGGAAAGGAAAGCAGGATATGGAAGGGGAGGGGTTAGAATATCCGCTACGGAGGCGATGGCATGCTGGCAAGGCACGGCTTAGCTCGCCGGATTAGGGGGGGATCTTACCGTAGCTAGACCTCGCTCCTTTCAAAAAAAACATAAAACATGCCAAAAATTGAACTTTATCCACCACTTAAATTGATCATGCTCACCTACTCTCATACTCTTCACTAACATGTACGCACTCCATCAAATTATCATTCACACTCACACACCCACAACCATTCACTCATCCACACTCACATCCACACTCACACTCACGCTCATACCTACTCACACTCACCCTCACATTCACAAACACTCACACACACACCCACACACACACACACACACTTTGGGTTCTGCGGATGTCCTTGCAGAACGGACCACATCCCACCCCACCTGGGATTCAATCGGTCCGATTGTTTAGAATCCCCCTTACGTCCTGGATTGGTTTGGTGTTAGGCCATACTTACTCACCACTCGAGGCTTGCATCCGCCTTACCGCACCCCCTGAAATTACCTTACAATGCCATTGAGCTTAGTACCAGCTCAGAACAACGAATTTAAAAGCAATAGTTTCAACCTCATCGGCGTGATTTACAAACAGGATTTTATTTTCAAACTAACAACTAACATTTGGAATATTCTTAACATCTAACTATAGCTAAAATGCAAAAAAAAAACTAAAGAATTGAAACAAGAACTTAAACTGAACTGAATCTTGAAACCTACATATAATGGGTTGAATCAATAAAAAAAATATCTATAAGATCATATAACGAGAAACATAGTTTAATTTAACGGAGTTTAAAAAAAAATAAATTTACAAATATGAAGATAATATATTTAAGCTACAGATAAAAAAGAAAGATCTATTGCGAGCATGAGGGCAAATGCAATTATTCACCTTTTGTATTTGAAAAAAAACTATTGAATTGGATCAGGTTACCTAAATTTTCAATGAAAGAAATCAAATTTTAAAATAAAATGGAGATGGATAACGCCCCGTTTCAGGATGAAGAACCAACCCCCTTCTATCCCAATTGCTACGCGCTCCAAAAGAAAACGGTATCTTCCTTCTTTTAGCGGTGTTATTTATAACGGCCAACCCTACCTACAAAGAGCTCTATGTGGGGATTAACCGGTACAATAAAATAGGATCTTGGGTAACAGGACGTGGTCCTAACCTGTTATATTGGGTCGTTCCCGACTCGGTTAAAAAAAGTATTTACGAATATAGCACAATAATTTTTATCAAGGCGAAAAACTGAATTACCCCAAAAGCGCAAACAAAAGAATGATTTGAAAGAAAAACTTAAAACTAGTAGATTTAAAAAAAATGTAATGACCAAAAAAAAAAATAACAACTAATACTGAATAAATAATTTTAGATTAGATTAGATTAGATTTTATTTTCCTTATAAAATACTATTACATTTTATTAAATACAATCTATATTGCATGGCATTGCCGTCTGCCTGATTGACAACTAATTATTTCTTCATAAAAGTAAAGTAAGTTACAGTTTAAACTAGAACGCTTCATTTAATATTTGGTTTCTATACCTGAGTGCTATTTTACAATACATATATAACTTATTTACATCCATTTCGCAAAGGAGATCTAAGATTGCTTCCTCTGATAAATAGTCACTACCTAACGCGTATCTTCTTGTTTCTCTTAGAACCGCACATCTTCCAACAAAATGAAAAACATCCTCACGTTCACCCATATTGCAAAGGTTGCATAATAGCGGTAGGTCATCGCGGTGTGGTATATAATTCAGATTAAGGAGCTCGCCTCTTAGTCGGAACATGGTAGAAATCTGTTCGATTGTATAATCGTCTCGAAAATAGTTTTTTTTGTTCAGGTTGTAGTCCAGTCTACTATAAATCGTTCGGTGCAGTGACCCTGCTGCTTGCTCCATGAAAGATTCCCTTGCTGCTTCGTCTAAACGGGCGATCAAACTATATAGAGTTGACTTCCATGAAACAGGAGCGCTGTAATTCAACTCAAAGCCCACCTGCTCGGCTAGTTCTATCCAATCCTTGAACCAACCAGTTTGAGTTTGAATGGCTTGAAGAGCTACCTTCTTTGGCAAGCGATCATCTGGCATATTTAAGACTTTAAGGATATAATCAACTTGAAGTTTAAACGTTTTGACAAACAATGGTGATAAGCCCGTTTCCAACGTAATCATGTAGTTTGGAGTGTTTGGAGGAAGGCGAAAAATCCGTTTTATATAAAACCTGAGGAGTTTTTCCACTTGTTCATATTTCTTTCCTCCCCACACCTGCGCTGCATAAAACAGGACTGATTCCGAAACCGCTTCAAAAACTCGAAATTTGCTGCTGTGTGCAATATCTTTATTATTGAAGCATTGTTTCCATGCTACATTTATAGCGGTTTTCGCTTTTGATAGTTGTTCGGTGAGGTGCCTTTCCATGCTGAGGTTCTTAGTAAAGTAAACTCCGAGGTATTTGTACTCTGGAACAACTTCCAATGTTTCATTATTAAAATGCCAGTGCTGATTTGCCCCAGATCTGCCTCCACCCTTTTTAAAAACCATCACTTTGGATTTATTTATATTTACCACCAAATTCCATCTCATACAGTAATCATAGAGTCTGTTTATCATCAGCTGAAGCGACTGTGGTGTGTACGCGAGCAACACAATGTCGTCTGCAAAAAGGAGTGCTTTAATGGAAGCCCCTGCATATTCAATACCTCCAGGCAGAGCTTCAATTATATCTTCGATAAAGAGTGCGAATAAACTTGGGCTGAGGGCACAACCTTGTCTAACTCCTGTATTCGATTGAAACCAGTCGGATATGCTTTCGCCATTCCATACAGCTGCTTTGGTGTCCATGTACAAATTTTGCAGTACTCGTCCGAACTTGAACGACATTCCTTTCTGGAATAATTTGAAAAACAGTGCATTTCGGTCGACGGTGTCAAAAGCAGACTTGAAATCCACAAAAAAAGTAAACAGTTTTTTATTTCTCGATAGAAACGAGTCAGCGATCGTACGAAGTACAAAAATGTGATCTACAGTTGAGTATCCCGTTCTGAAACCAGCCTGAAACTCACTTAGAAGGTTATTCGAATCTATCCATTTATTCAACCTCTTAAGCAGTATCGACGTAAAAATCTTATAAGAAGAGTTCAGGAACGAGATTCCCCTATAGTTTGAAGGATCCTCGGTGCTTCCCTTTTTGTGGATTGGAAATATCAGGGCTTCTCTAAACTGGTTCGGAATGGTTCCCTGCTCTAGGATTCGGTTGAATATTTCTTGTAGATTCACTATAAGTTGTTGTGTTCCATATCTGTAAAATTCCGCTGGTATTCTATCAGAACCTGCAGCCTTTCCATCTTTTAGATTTCTTATCGAAAACCATACTTCCTCTTGCGTTATTTGTATGTCCAGAATGTTATTTTGGAAGCCAGGTTGAGCGTACTGAATCATGGACGCATTTGTAGATTCTGGAATAAATAATAAAAATTAAAAATTAAATAAATATGAAAAATACCACGCCAAGTTTAAACAATATAATATATAAAAAAAAATCTTGTATAAAGTTTTAGGCTAGAAAGCCTTCTGCGGACAGGTCTTCTCTGCGTCTTTTCGGCGTCTTTGGAGTGACACCAATGAACAGTAAAAAGGGCCAAGGTGAGCCCTCAGGTTTTTTTCTTTTTTTTTTTCGTTTTATAAATATATATATATGTAACTATCACCCTCTCAAACGGACCGCCAAAACAGGTACAACTAATATAAATTTGTATCAATTACTGGGAAGCCTGGGACTCCCACAGGCTTAATTCCGGGTTTTTGTATGTAACCTCCTTTTGTTCAATGGGTCCTTTGATAATTTCAGCGCACTGTACTAGGTACCCACTTTTGCTGATTAAAATCTTAAAGTCTGGCGGCCAAAACTTTTGTCCTCGCCGTTGACCGCCAAAATCTCACCCTTGGACACTATTTAAAATTCCTCATTAACATTCATTTTTCTAAAAGCAACTGAAAAAGGAAACTCACCCCCTTCCTGTCGGAATTCTAAGAAGACTCCTATTTCTCTCAGGATTTGGTTCGCCGAACGTTGATCAAATTACACTTTCTTCAAGTTGGAGTTTCTTAAAGTTTATTAATAAGTTACACGGCACTTGTCTTCTTCAGATTTTATTCTTTCTTCTTTTTTTTTTTGTTACGATTGCTTTAAACACAAGAAAATACTCTGATTGCCAGTGTATCAAATTCGAAATCTGTCTTTGAAAGATAAAAAAAAATCACTTCCAACGGTCGTTTCTTTTTTTTTCCACGGAAACTACCGATTTAATTTTATTTTTTTGGTATCGACTTTAAAATCTCCTCCACGACTGAGAATCTTGCTGATGACTTTGCACAATTTTAGCTAAAGCCGATCAGCGGTTTTACTTCTCCGTTTTATTTGCTTATCTCATGCAATTTTGTGCGTAGCTGCATCAACCAAAGGTTCGTCGACCTCGACCTACATTTGGTTTACAGCTGACGGGATATTTATTTTTAAGCAACATTTGTACTTGAGAAATTCCCTTTCATCGATCCTAGACACAACCCCTTTTTTCTAGTAGTTTGTTACCCTGCAACACCATCAAACTTCGCGTTACAAAGTTTTTGGAGACCCAAACGTCAAACTTTTGCCTCGTTTTTCTTCATTTTCGTAATGCCTTTAACGTCAACGAGTTATTTTGAGGAATTGTTTCGTGCAAAAAAAATAATATAATTAAGGCAGAAACCCATTAAAAATATCCAGGAGAGACTCCAATAGAAGGAATATCAGCAGCCACACATTAATTAACCCGTGTATACCTGGGAGGGGCGTTTTGGTTATCCTGCCTTACAAGCTAAGTTGTCTAAAATTTTACCAACCCCGGGTCCATTCGCCTATCAGGAATGCACCAGATAATGGCAAATGCTCCCGGGCTGGACTTCCATATCAAGTTCCCATCCCTAATACTTTCTTTTTTTTTCTATTCGTAGGTACGACGACCGAGGATCATCGCACCTCCATGCCTGAGGGAATCATAAGACTAACAGACTAAAACAAGATGCTATTTTTATTTCGACATGAAATTTACATTATCCTAAAGACAATCAACTATAATTACAATTTACGTTCATATTTATCGGCAATTACGCGGTGCATGTTGCCTCCCAAGTGGTCAATCATTTCGTGCTGACAGGTGTATACCTGCGACTTCGCATATCCGCACAGAAAACGGACAAGCGACGTTAAATTACACTATCCTAAAGGACATAAATGACTACTTCCAATACGAAATTCGCGTATTGAAATTGGGATATGCATTTCGAACCGAACCATGTATTGAACGTTAAATTTTCACAATTTGGAAGCGTTGTTCAGACGTTAGTCTATTTATGTGGGAATGCCAAACCACCACTCTTGACCGCAGACAAACCTCGTCGTGTCCATCGTGCCTGTCTTTTTTTTAAGAATTTGTATCTATACCAGAAATATTAAAAATACCATAGTTGATTATCGAGCCTAAATCAATTTCTTTATTATTTTAAGGTTGGAACTCGCAATTTATAGTTTTGATTGGGCTGGCAGGTGGCCGCAACAAAACACCGAATCTTGTGTTGATTCTAAACAACGATAAGAGGCGGTGGCCACGGATACCTGTAAGGAATTAATTTTGCTGAGGTTGGGGAAGAACCCACGTTTACAAAGCCGGGCATAATACGTACTGGGCTGGATATACTGGAGATTTGTTTAGAGGCAAGCCCTCCAAATAAGGTGGACGCTGGTTATGGACATCGGTCTATTATTACATGCAACGAGTGGGTGAGCTAAGTTAGTTTCAAACTAATCCGTAGTTATTCTTTTAGGTTTGAATTATTTTTACACACTTTCCTTAGTCTTTAATTATTTAATTATAGCTTGAATATTACTAATAAAATCGTAGCGTAAGTTAGTCTTAAGATATACTCTCGATTGAGTGAAATGCTCATAAATAAAGACGATTTAATCGTATTCCTGCATGTTTTTATTTTTTTTTTTTCATTATTCTTATTCTTTCTCCCGTGTATTGAATCGTCGATTTTTTTTTTCTGAACGCGATCTTGTTTCCGCGACCGTTTTTAAGTCGGTTTCCTGGAGTCGGTTAAAAAGAATGGAATTCATCTGTTTCTTCAAGTTTAAGTTCATGGGTTTTGGTCTTTCGAGAAGATTCTTTGGAATTGTATTTTTTTTTTCTTTTTACAAAAGAGATGAAATCCGGGGGTTTCGACTAAGTCTTATCACAGATGTTTTTAAAGAATATTTCTAGTGGACGGAAACAGAACGACTGGGTGTTATCACAGGTTGTTTTAATAGAATAAATTACGACATTCAAAGCAGGTACATTGTAACAGAGATATCACAGGCGTTTTCATTAAATCATTTTCTGAGCTGACTAGGCTTATCACAATTACTTGTCTCTATGAGATTGAAGATTCCACTAGAAAACCCAAAAGCTTTGGTGCATGGTATACCTTACTAACACCAGCTTTTAAAAATAAACTCGGTGTAAAACCTGGGGATATCTACAGGAGGGTCTTTTGCTTAGAATAAGATCAATGTGAACTTTCTTTTCTGGTCTTTTATTTGTTCTAAGACAAAACATTCATATCTTTATTGTTTCAAATCTTTTGCATGGAAGACTCCCAGTTTCTTACCTGCAAGGTTTTCTATTTCATACATGCTTTTCCCTACTGGTGTGACTACTCGGCACTTAACGTATTTAGGGCAAAGTTTTGCCGATAAGCGTTTCGAAGAGTCACTCAAGATAAAGTTTCGTTTGAAAACTTCTTGGCCTGGCGTAAACTTAATGTTTCTGGTACGAAGATTATACGTTTTTGCACTTTTTTCATTTGCTATCTCTATTTTTTCTTTCAGCTGATCGCGTATCAGCTGCAACCGACTTTGTCTTGGGAGGGTGTATATCTCGCCATCCTCTAGCGCCCACAACTTCTGTGCCAGCGTATAACCGCTACCGTGTGTCATCATATTTGATCCGTAAAGGGCGAAGTATGGTGACACACCTATAGCAGAGTGTACTGAGGATCTTAGGGCGCATGCTATGTCGCTTAAGTGCATGTCCCAGTCGCGTTGGTCTTCTTTTAGATAAGATCTTATGGCGGCTAGCAATGTCCTATTCACCCTCTCTGAGGCATTGGATTGTGGCGAATAGTTCGCCGTACGAAAATGTCTCACTCCATATTTCTGCAAAAATGTTTGAAACTCTTTTGCCAAAAATTGTTTCCCATTATCAGAATGGATAATTTGAGGAACCCCAAAACAGTTAAAAATCTCGTTTCTCAAAAACGTTATGACACTTAGTGAATTGGCTGATTTTAGTGGTTTCAAAAAGACAAATTTGGACATATGATCCAAAGCTACAAACACAAATGAATTTCCGGCTTTGGATCTAGGATACGGGCCTATGAAATCCACATAAAGTTTTTGGAAAGGACGATCTGGAAGAAAATTACTACTAATGGGTGGACGTTGGCTTGACTAGAGGATTTTGATTGCTTGCAAATATCACATTTAGCTACATACTGTCTGACTTGCACAGTCATATTCAGCCAGTAAAAGTACTGCCGAAGACGGTGTAGTGTTTTTGACATCCCCCCATGTGAAGACTGGGGAGGATTGTGAGCATTAGAAATCAGGCTTTCTGTCAGTCCGGATGGAATCCAGAGACGCCAATTGTGCTCAAGCAATGTTCCATCTTCGCTAACTGGTAGTGAACGCTTGTACACATATGTCTCCTCGATTCTCAAATCAGGCAACTCGTCGCTATGTTCTTGTATTGTTTTTATAAGGGTTGTGTATTCTTCAGAAGAAAATTCTTCAGAATTTAAGTCTACTATTGGCACTACATCTTCCATTACCATCAAGCTATCCAAGTGTACCCGAGAAAGAGTGTCCGGTACCACATTCAAGGACCCTTTCCGGTGCTCTATGTTGAAGGCGTATGATTGTAATTCCAACGACCATCTAGCCAACCTACCGCTTAGGTCTTTCCTGGTCATCAACCATTTTAGGCTAGAGTGGTCGGTGATGATGGTGAAATCCATCCCCTCTACATAGGGTCTAAACTTTTTGACTGCCATAACGGCTGCCATACACTCCTTCTCGGTCACACTATAGTTTCGTTGGCACGAATTCAACTTCTGTGAAAAGTAGGAGATTGGGAATTCGTCGCCTTCATCGTTTTTCTGAAATAGCACGGCGCCAATACCAGAATCTGATGCATCGCATTGCACATAGAACCTTTTTGAAAAATCTGGGTGCGTTAGCACAGGAGCGGTAGTCAGGGCTCTTTTTAAGTTCTCAAATGCGGTACTAGCTTCTTCGGTCATCACGAACTTAGCATTTCTTTTCTTCAATGTGTCCGTCAGAGGAGCAGTCGAGCTAGAAAAATCTTTGATAAATCTTCTATACCACCCTGCCAAACCAAGCAGCCTCCTCACCTGCCTAGCGTTTTTCGGTATTGGGAATTTGAGGACCGCGTCTACCTTTGCAGGATCGGTTTTTAATTTCCCCCCACCAACTATAAAACCTAGATATTTTAGTTCTTTAAAGCAAAACTTAGACTTTTTGACGTTGATTGTTAGATTGGCTTGCCTCAGACATTCGGCTGCTTCGTCTAGCAGAGCGATATGGGCTTCGAAGTCTGGCGCTATTATGAGCAGGTCGTCTAAATACACGAAGACGCGATCCCGCAGTCGTGCAGGGATCACCTTGTCCATTAGACGACATAGCCTTTGAGCTGCATTGCACAACCCAAAGGGCATGACTGTAAACTGGTACAAGGGTCTCCCCGGTACCGCAAACGCAGTTTTCTCTCGGCTCTCTTTCTCCAGCGGTATCTGCCAAAATGCTTCCTTAAGATCAACATTACTTATAAAGTAGGTATCCGGTAGACGACTGAGGAGCCCGTCGATATGGGGAAGAGGGTTAGCATCCTTTTTGCTTAACGCGTTGACCTTACGCGAATCTAGGCAAAAACGATACTTGATGGTATTGTTTTCACCTACTTTCTTAATAAGAACCACAGGCGAGCACCAAGGGCTCTCACTCTCCTCAATAACGCCGAGCTTCAGCATTCTATCCAGTTCTTGGTACAAGATCGCCTGCACCACTGGGGAAACAGGGTAGTGTCGCTGCTTCACCGGGACTGCGTCGCCGGTATCGATGACGTGCTCCATGAGCGACGTCTTTCCAAGCCCATGACGATCAAAATCCAGAAATTTCTGCTTCACTGCTTCTAATCTGGACATTTGATTTGGGGTAAGGTCGTGTACTTCTAACAAGTCGGCTTCTTCTAGCATGGATAAGGAACTTAAAACATTCGGAGCGATTTGAAACGCCTTCCAAAAATCCACTCCTAGATACAGAGTTTGATCTAGGTTCGGTACTAGAAAGAAGGTTATAAGTTTATTTTCGCCCTTGTATTCCACCATAGTTTGAATTTTTCCGATGATGGCTTGGCTTTTTCCATCTGCAGTTTTTACTCCAGACTTGTATGGTACGACTTGAATATTTAAATCATTAACAAAATCTAAACACCGCTTTCCGAGTATACTTACGCTGGCCCCGCTATCCAACAACCCTAAAACTTCGATGTTCGCTATGCGAACTTTGGCATATGGTCTGGGATCAGTGTTTGTATTTATAATAGTTGAAGAGATGCTCATTCTTAATTGTTTCCTATTTTTATACCTTTCCCTAGTGCTAAGGATTCTTTTTGTGATTTCTGGTTTTTGGTTAAAAATTCTTTCTCGGGCTAGGTAGTACTCTTTTAATCTAACCTGTAACGGTTTTATTTTTGATTCGGTCTTGTTTTCCGTGACAGGTTCTATCTCCTCTTGTTCTCTTACCAATATTGTAATGTTTTTATCAGTGTTTGCAGTTTCGCTTATAGGTTGGGTTGCGGGGTCTGGTTCGAACGTGACTCCCCCGAATAGGTGGCGTTCCGCACACGGTTTTCCGGGTTACACTGAGTGCATTTTGGAGTGATTACTCCTTCTTGTCCACACCGGTAGCAAAATATATTCCTTCTCGTAGAGGGACAGTCCATGAACGAATGACCGAGTTCTCTACAGTTCCAGCAAGTCCCTGGTCTACAATCTGCTTGACTGCGCATGGTTCTAGGCCGCAACCCTTGCTGTTGAAAGGCTTCAACACACTCGTCGTGATAGGGGTGCAACTCCGGCTCCCTTTCCAATTCATTGGCTACGAATCGCGCCGGTGGTCGTTGTTGTCTTGCCCCTTCTCTATCTCGGATCGGAAATGCATACTCCGCATCTTTACAGGATCTCCTCATTTGGTCCAGAGTGAAAATCGGTTGCGGATACACTAGTCTACCAATCCTCTCGTTAAGATTTCTTTTTAATATTCTCACGAGGTCTTCTTCTGGTATCGGCATTCTGAGTTGAGATCGTAATTTGTTCACGGCCCCAAAATACTCCTCGGTCGATTCCCAGTTACCTTGCCTGCGATCCATTATGTCCCGCATGATCTCGAAGTCCGATTTCGAGTTTTTAAACTGGCGCATCAGCGCATCTCTCAATACCGGCCAGTCGGGACGATAGCTAGACCGCTGGTGCTGCCAATACCAAACAACCGCGTCACCTGCTAATAGGAGATGGAAATCTCTGAGGACTTCCGTCCACGAGCACTCATAATGGCCCTGAAGGAATTCAATTCAAAAGATGAAGTCCTCAACCGACAGTTTTTCGGGTTTCCCATCAAAAATTATACCCCACTTGTCGATTCGGATGGGCTGTCTCGTGGGTCTACGCGGGCCCCATTGGGAGTTTTGATGGCATGATGGCTGTTGGTATCCTGGTTGATATTGGCTCGGGCTTTCATAAGGATTCTGCTGAAAATAGAGACGCGGACGAGGCGACGGACCTGGAGGCGGTCCTGATGGACGTTCCGTTGTATTCCCAGTTGGTTGACCTAGTGGAAGTTCCGATATAGGACCTGAAGGAGGTCCTGGTGGGGGATCTTGTAGGTGATTGGTCATCATTCCGTACGGATTCTGCTGAACTCCCATTACCGGAAGAAGCGCTGGACCTGGAGGCGGCGGACCCGGAGACGGTCCTGATCGACGTCCTGATGGGTTTCCTAGAGGGGGTTCTGGCGGTAGCCCTGATATCGGACCTGAAGGGTGTCCTGGTGGAGGATCAGTAGGATGACCCGATAACAGCCTTGACGAGGTACCTTGATGGGGTGGTCCACGCCCTACCATTTGTTCCTCGTTCTGAGCTCCTCCGTTCTGAACCGAGTCGACCTCTTGGTTTCTCCCAGGGATTATTGACCTGCCTTGCGGTTCCGGTTCGGTTCCCACTGCAATTGCTGATGTCGTTGGAGGCGGATATGTAAATGACGTTGGCATCCCTCTTTGACGTTGCATCCTTTCTTCTATCGGTGGAGTGGTGCGTACGGTGTTGTTGATTTCTTTCAAAAAATCCAAAAACCCATTTCTAACTACCGCTTTTACGGACTCTGATATGTCTTCCTTCATAGACTCCCTATAGGAGTCGTACGCGTTTACCACGGCCAAATTAATTACCGTTCTTAGTTCAGTGGATACCGTTGGGGCTTCGACAGGTTGGCTCCTACCCTTTCCGTCTAGACCGTTGTTTTCGTTTCCCTCACTATTGTTCATCATGCGATTTCTCTCGTCCCGACTTTGTTCGGCAGCCGCTTCCCTACTAAGGTTGCTGAATGTCGGTGTCTCGATTGATCCTGTTGAACTGCTCGACGTGTTTGAGTTCATCGACAATGGAGCTACTTCCCCTGCAGAACCCTGTGTTGTGGCTTGACCCCCTGCGGGAGGTACCGAGTCCGCAAGCGGCAGGTCGATCAGTAAGGGAGTCCCCGGATTCTTTGGATGTCCACTAGTCGGCGACCGTTGAAGAGGCATCTCAGCAGACGGCTCGTCGAAGTTTCTTAACAGGGAGCGTGTAACGGATCTATTCGCTAGCCTTTTCCTCAAAATACTTGCCTTTAGTTCTTCTTCGCAGGACAATTTATACCACATTCAACCAGCATACAAAAACCCAAATCCCAAGTCAATTGCGTCTTTTAAGACAGATGACAATGTTAATCTCACTGAATGAAAAGATTAAAAAAAAATGTTTCGTGACGGATAACCCAAGAAAATATCTGTGAATCAAGATTTTGATCTAAAGCATTCCGGTTTGATTTCTGACAGATAATTTATCCAGAAAAGAATTTTTCAGAAAAAAAAACGATTTTGCTAAGACTTAAATAGATAAATAAATATGACTAATAAAAATGATAAATTTCAAAAAAAAAGTATAAGAACAAATACTAAACCTAAATATATACTAACGAATAATGAATAGCTAATAAAACTATTGAACATAAAAATATAATAAAATCTAAAAATCTGATCTACTAGATCTTCCCACTAAATTTCTGAAAACGAATTCCTAAGAAATGTAAAAAAAAACGGAAGTTAATATAAATTGACAAACTAAGAAAATGGTCTCTAAACTTTTTTTTTTTTTTTTTTTTTATTGAAATACGGGGGTGTTTCGGGCAGATTGCCTCGGTGCTGTACTACGACGATGTATGGCTCAACCTCAATCCATTACCTAAATTTTTTCTATTTGTTCCAAAGTGTGTGCGAACACTTAACACGAGGATAAAGACAGGGATACAACTCATACACTCCATTGATTTCGTTGTCAGACACTAACTTTCCTCGTCGCGATCGGATGGGCGTTCTTAAGAGCGATCCCATCCAAGACATACGATTCGGTTTTGCATCTAACAACGAAATCCTTCCATCATACACTATCAATGTCTTCGCTGTTGAATTCGGGAAATCTTGTCGCTATTTACCTAGTACGTAAATACCTTCTAAGTAAAGACTTACAGGACACCGAATCGCCAACGAAGACCCACTATCACTTCACTTGGTTACTGCTTGTTGCTGTTGATCACATCCGGTCGCACCGTCGCAAGTGACCAAGCATTCTTGAGAGCGATCTCGTTCACGACATACGTTGCGTCCGGGTGCAGCCAGCAACACCAATCAGGAACCCTTCCACATCTGAAACAAAACTGAAAACACACTACACGAATGGGCGCCATTTGAAATGAAGCAAAGGGAGAGGAAATGGAGTTGGGACGGTGTTAGGATTCAGGGAGTAGAGGAACCGGATGGACATAGGTAGGATGAGGGGTCCGAGGGAAAGGAAAGCAGGATATGGAAGGGGAGGGGTTAGAATATCCGCTACGGAGGCGATGGCATGCTGGAAAGGCACGGCTTAGCTCGCCGGATTAGGGGGGGATCTTACCTCCGTAGCTAGACCTCGCTCCTTTCAAAAAAAACATAAAACATGCCAAAAATTTAACTTTATCCACCACTTAAATTGATCATGCTCACCTACTCTCATACTCTTCACTAACATGTACGCACTCCATCAAATTCTCATTCACACTCACACACCCACAACCATTCACTCATCCACACTCACATCCACACTCACACTCACGCGCATACCTACTCACACTCAGCCTCACATTCACAAACACTCACACACACACCCACACACACACACACACTTTGGGTTCTGCGGATGTCCTTGCAGAACGGACCACATCCCACCCCACCTGGGATTCAATCGGTCCGATTGTTTAGAATCCCCCTTACGTCCTGGATTGGTTTGGTGTTAGGCCATACTTACTCACCACTCGAGGCTTGCATCCGCCTTACCGCACCCCCTGAAATTACCTTACAATGCCATTGAGCTTAGTACCAGCTCAGAACAACGAATTTAAAAGCAATAGTTTCAACCTCATCGGCGTGATTTACAAACAGGATTTTATTTTCAAACTAACAACTAACATTTGGAATATTCTTAACATCTAACTATAGCTAAAATGCAAAAAAAAACTAAAGAATTGAAACAAGAACTTAAACTGAACTGAATCTTGAAACCTACATATAATGGGTTGAAT
Source organism: Platycheirus albimanus (assembly GCA_916050605.2). NCBI lineage: Eukaryota > Metazoa > Arthropoda > Insecta > Diptera > Syrphidae > Platycheirus > Platycheirus albimanus. The sequence goes on from OU696696.1 coordinate 143,077,931, forward strand.
CAATAAAAAAATATCTATAAGATCATATAACGAGAAACATAGTTTAATTTAACGGAGTTTAAAAAAAATAAATTTACAAATATGAAGATAATATATTTAAGCTACAGATAAAAAAGAAAGATCTATTGCGAGCATGAGTGCAAATGCAATTATTCACCTTTTGTATTTGAAAAAAAACTATTGAATTGGATCAGGTTACCTAAATTTTCAATGAAAGAAATCAAAAAATAAAATGGAGATGGATAACGCCCCGTTTCAGGATGAAGAACCAACCCCCTTCTATCCCAATTGCTACGCGCTCCAAAAGAAAACGGTATCTTCCTTCTTTTAGCGGTGTTATTTATAACGGCCAACCCTACCTACAAAGAGCTCTATGTGGGGATTAACCGGTACAATAAAATAGGATCTTGGGTAACAGGACGTGGTCCTAACCTGTTATATTGGGTCGTTCCCGACTCGGTTAAAAAAGTATTTACGAATATAGCACAATAATTTTTATCAAGGCGAAAAACTGAATTACCCCAAAAGCGCAAACAAAAGAATGATTTGAAAGAAAAACTTAAAACTAGTAGATTTAAAAAAAATGTAATGACCAAAAAAAAATAACAACTAATACTGAATAAATAATAAAAATTAAAAATTAAATAAATATGAAAAATACCACGCCAAGTTTAAACAATATAATATATAAAAAAAAATCTTGTATAAAGTTTTAGGCTAGAAAGCCTTCTGCGGACAGGTCTTCTCTGCGTCTTTTCGGCGTCTTTGGAGTGACACCAATGAACAGTAAAAAGGGCCAAGGTGAGCCCTCAGGTTTTTTTTCTTTTTTTTTTTTCGTTTTATAAATATATATATATGTAACTATCACCCTCTCAAACGGGCCGCCAAAACAGGTACAACTAATATAAATTTGTATCAATTACTGGGAAGCCTGGGACTCCCACAGGCTTAATTCCGGGTTTTTGTATGTAACCTCCTTTTGTTCAATGGGTCCTTTGATAATTTCAGCGCACTGTACTAGGTACCCACTTTTGCTGATTAAAATCTTAAAGTCTGGCGGCCAAAACTTTTGTCCTCGCCGTTGACCGCCAAAATCTCACCCTTGGACACTATTTAAAATTCCTCATTAACATTCATTTTTCTAAAAGCAACTGAAAAAGGAAACTCACCCCCTTCCTGTCGGAATTCTAAGAAGACTCCTATTTCTCTCAGGATTTGGTTCGCCGAACGTTGATCAAATTACACTTTCTTCAAGTTGGAGTTTCTTAAAGTTTATTTATAAGTTACACGGCACTTGTCTTCTTCAGATTTTATTCTTTCTTCTTTTTTTTTTGTTACGATTGCTTTAAACACAAGAAAATACTCTGATTGCCAGTGTATCAAATTCGAAATCTGTCTTTGAAAGATAAAAAAAAATCACTTCCAACGGTCGTTTCTTTTTTTTCCACGGAAACTACCGATTTAATTTTATTTTTTTGGTATCGACTTTAAAATCTCCTCCACGACTGAGAATCTTGCTGATGACTTTGCACAATTTTAGCTAAAGCCGATCAGCGGTTTTACTTCTCCGTTTTATTTGCTTATCTCATGCAATTTTGTGCGTAGCTGCATCAACCAAAGGTTCGTCGACCTCGACCTACATTTGGTTTACAGCTGACGGGATATTTATTTTTAAGCAACATTTGTACTTGAGAAATTCCCTTTCATCGATCCTAGACACAACCCCTTTTTTCTAGTAGTTTGTTACCCTGCAACACCATCAAACTTCGCGTTACAAAGTTTTTGGAGACCCAAACGTCAAACTTTTGCCTCGTTTTTCTTCATTTTCGTAATGCCTTTAACGTCAACGAGTTATTTTGAGGAATTGTTTCGTGCAAAAAAAATAATATAATTAAGGCAGAAACCCATTAAAAATATCCAGGAGAGACTCCAATAGAAGGAATAGCAGCAGCCACACATTAATTAACCCGTGTATACCTGGGAGGAGCGTTTTGGTTATCCTGCCTTACAAGCTAAGTTGTCTAAAATTTTACCAACCCCGGGTCCATTCGCCTATCAGGAATGCACCAGATAATGGCAAATGCTCCCGGGCTGGACTTCCATATCAAGTTCCCATCCCTAATACTTTCTTTTTTTTTTATTCGTAGGTACGACGACCGAGGATCATCGCACCTCCATGCCTGAGGGAATCATAAGACTAACAGACTAAAACAAGATGCTATTTTTATTTCGACATGAAATTTACATTATCCTAAAGACAATCAACTATAATTACAATTTACGAAAACTTTTTCCAACATGTGTGTTCATATTTATCGGCAATTACGTGGTGCATGTTGCCTCCCAAGTGGTCAATCATTTCGTGCTGACAGGTGTATACCTGCGACTTCGCATATCCGCACAGAAAACGGACAAGCGACGTTAAATAACACTATCCTAAAGGACATAAATGACTACTTCCAATACGAAATTCGCGTATTGAAATTGGGATATGCATTTCGAACCGAACCATGTATTGAACGTTAAATTTTCACAATTTGGAAGCGTTGTTCAGACGTTAGTCTATTTATGTGGGAATGCCAAACCACCACTCTTGACCGCAGACAAACCTCGTCGTGTCCATCGTGCCTGTCTTTTTTTTAAGAATTTGTATCTATACCAGAAATATTAAAAATACCATAGTTGATTATCGAGCCTAAATCAATTTCTTTATTATTTTAAGGTTGGAACTCGCAATTTATAGTTTTGATTGGGCTGACAGGTGGCCGCAACAAAACACCGTATCTTGTGTTGATTCTAAACAACGATAAGAGGCGGTGGCCACGGATACCTGTAAGGAATTAATTGTGCTGAGGTTGGGGAAGAACCCACGTTTACAAAGCCGGGCATAATACGTACTGGGCTGGATATACTGGAGATTTGTTTAGAGGCAAGCCCTCCAAATAAGGTGGACGCTGGTTATGGACATCGGTCTATTATTACATGCAACGAGTGGGTGAGCTAAGTTAGTTTCAAACTAATCCGTAGTTATTCTTTTAGGTTTGAATTATTTTTACACACTTTCCTTAGTCTTTAATTATTTAATTATAGCTTGAATATTACTAATAAAATCGTAGCGTAAGTTAGTCTTAAGATATACTCTCGATTGAGTGAAATGCTCATAAATAAAGACGATTTAATCGTATTCCTGCATGTCTTTATTTTTTTTTTCATTATTCTTATTCTTTCTCCCGTGTATTGAATCGTCGATTTTTTTTTTCTGAACGCGATCTTGTTTCCGCGACCGTTTTTAAGTCGGTTTCCTGGAGTCGGTTAAAAAGAATGGAATTCATCTGTTTCTTCAAGTTTAAGTTCATGGGTTTTGGTCTTTCGAGAAGATTCTTTGGAATTGTATTTTTTTTTTCTTTTTACAAAAGAGATGAAATCCGGGGGTTTCGACTAAGTCTTATCACAGATGTTTTTAAAGAATATTTCTAGTGGACGGAAACAGAACGACTGGGTGTTATCACAGGTTGTTTTAATAGAATAAATTACGACATTCAAAGCAGGTACATTGTAACAGAGATATCACAGGCGTTTTCATTAAATCATTTTCTGAGCTGACTAGGCTTATCACAATTACTTGTCTCTATGAGATTGAAGATTCCACTAGAAAACCCAAAAGCTTTGGTGCATGGTATACCTTACTAACACCAGCTTTTAAAAATAAACTCGGTGTAAAACCTGGGGATATCTACAGGAGGGTCTTTTGCTTAGAATAAGATCAATGTGAACTTTCTTTTCTGGTCTTTTATTTGTTCTAAGACAAAACATTCATATCTTTATTGTTTCAAATCTTTTGCATGGAAGACTCCCAGTTTCTTACCTGCAAGGTTTTCTATTTCATACATGCTTTTCCCTACTGGTGTGACTACTCGGCACTTAACGTATTTAGGGCAAAGTTTTGCCGATAAGCGTTTCGAAGAGTCACTCAAGATAAAGTTTCGTTTGAAAACTTCTTGGCCTGGCGTAAACTTAATGTTTCTGGTACGAAGATTATACGTTTTTGCACTTTTTTCATTTGCTATCTCTATTTTTTCTTTCAGCTGATCGCGTATCAGCTGCAACCGACTTTGTCTTGGGAGGGTGTATATCTCGCCATCCTCTAGCGCCCACAACTTCTGTGCCAGCGTATAACCGCTACCGTGTGTCATCATATTTGATCCGTAAAGGGCGAAGTATGGTGACACACCTATAGCAGAGTGTACTGAGGATCTTAGGGCGCATGCTATGTCGCTTAAGTGCATGTCCCAGTCGCGTTGGTCTTCTTTTAGATAAGATCTTATGGCGGCTAGCAATGTCCTATTCACCCTCTCTGAGGCATTGGATTGTGGCGAATAGTTCGCCGTACGAAAATGTCTCACTCCATATTTCTGCAAAAATGTTTGAAACTCTTTTGCCAAAAATTGTTTCCCATTATCAGAATGGATAATTTGAGGAACCCCAAAACAGTTAAAAATCTCGTTTCTCAAAAACGTTATGACACTTAGTGAATTGGCTGATTTAAGTGGTTTCAAAAAGACAAATTTGGACATATGATCCAAAGCTACAAACACAAATGAATTTCCGGCTTTGGATCTAGGATACGGGCCTATGAAATCCACATAAAGTTTTTGGAAAGGACGATCTGTAAGAAAATTACTACTAATGGGTGGACGTTGGCTTGACTAGAGGATTTTGATTGCTTGCAAATATCACATTTAGCTACATACTGTCTGACTTGCACAGTCATATTCAGCCAGTAAAAGTACTGCCGAAGACGGTGTAGTGTTTTTGACATCCCCCCATGTGAAGACTGGGGAGGATTGTGAGCATTAGAAATCAGGCTTTCTGTCAGTCCGGATGGAATCCAGAGACGCCAATTGTGCTCAAGCAATGTTCCATCTTCGCTAACTGGTAGTGAACGCTTGTACACATATGTCTCCTCGATTCTCAAATCAGGCAACTCGTCGCTATGTTCTTGTATTGTTTTTATAAGGGTTGTGTATTCTTCAGAAGAAAATTCTTCAGAATTTAAGTCTACTATTGGCACTACATCTTCCATTACCATCAAGCTATCCAAGTGTACCCGAGAAAGAGTGTCCGGTACCACATTCAAGGACCCTTTCCGGTGCTCTATGTTGAAGGCGTATGATTGTAATTCCAACGACCATCTAGCCAACCTACCGCTTAGGTCTTTCCTGGTCATCAACCATTTTAGGCTAGAGTGGTCGGTGATGATGGTGAAATCCATCCCCTCTACATAGGGTCTAAACTTTTTGACTGCCATAACGGCTGCCATACACTCCTTCTCGGTCACACTATAGTTTCGTTGGCACGAATTCAACTTTTGTGAAAAGTAGGAGATTGGGAATTCGTCGCCTTCATCGTTTTTCTGAAATAGCACGGCGCCAATACCAGAATCTGATGCATCGCATTGCACATAGAACCTTTTTGAAAAATCTGGGTGCGTTAGCACAGGAGCGGTAGTCAGGGCTCTTTTTAAGTTCTCAAATGCGGTACTAGCTTCTTCGGTCATCACGAACTTAGCATTTCTTTTCTTCAATGTGTCCGTCAGAGGAGCAGTCAAGCTAGAAAAATCTTTGATAAATCTTCTATACCACCCTGCCAAACCAAGCAGCCTCCTCACCTGCCTAGCGTTTTTCGGTATTGGGAAGTTGAGGACCGCGTCTACCTTTGCAGGATCGGTTTTTAATTTCCCCCCACCAACTATAAAACCTAGATATTTTAGTTCTTTAAAGCAAAACTTAGACTTTTTGACGTTGATTGTTAGATTGGCTTGCCTCAGACATTCGGCTACTTCGTCTAGCAGAGCGATATGGGCTTCGAAGTCTGGCGCTATTATGAGCAGGTCGTCTAAATACACGAAGACGCGATCCCGCAGTCGTGCAGGGATCACCTTGTCCATTAGACGACATAGCCTTTGAGCTGCATTGCACAACCCAAAGGGCATGACTGTAAACTGGTACAAGGGTCTCCCCGGTACCGCAAACGCAGTTTTCTCTCGGCTCTCTTTCTCCAGCGGTATCTGCCAAAATGCTTCCTTAAGATCAACATTACTTATAAAGTAGGTATCCGGTAGACGACTGAGGAGCCCGTCGATATGGGGAAGAGGGTTAGCATCCTTTTTGCTTAACGCGTTGACCTTACGCGAATCTAGGCAAAAACGATACTTGATGGTATTATTTTCACCTACTTTCTTTATAAGAACCACAGGCGAGCACCAAGGGCTCTCACTCTCCTCAATAACGCCGAGCTTCAGCATTCTATCCAGTTCTTGGTACAAGATCGCCTGCACCGCTGGGGAAACAGGGTAGTGTCGCTGCTTCACCGGGACTGCGTCGCCGGTATCGATGACGTGCTCCATGAGCGACGTCTTTCCAAGCCCATGACGATCAAAATCCAGAAATTTCTGCTTCACTGCTTCTAATCTGGACATTTGATTTGGGGTAAGGTCGTGTACTTCTAACAAGTCGGCTTCTTCTAGCATGGATAAGGAACTTAAAACATTCGGAGCGATTTGAAACGCCTTCCAAAAATCCACTCCTAGATACAGAGTTTGATCTAGGTTCGGTACTAGAAAGAAGGTTATAAGTTTATTTTCGCCCTTGTATTCCACCATAGTTTGAATTTTTCCGATGATGGCTTGGCTTTTTCCATCTGCAGTTTTTACTCCAGACTTGTATGGTACGACTTGAATATTTAAATCATTAACAAAATCTAAACACCGCTTTCCGAGTATACTTACGCTGGCCCCGCTATCCAACAACCCTAAAACTTCGATGTTCGCTATGCGAACTTTGGCATATGGTCTGGGATCAGTGTTTGTATTTATAATAGTTGAAGAGATGCTCATTCTTAATTGTTTCCTATTTTTATACCTTTCCCTAGTGCTAAGGATTCTTTTTGTGATTTCTGGTTTTTGGTTAAAAATTCTTTCTCGGGCTAGGTAGTACTCTTTTAATCTAACCTGTAACGGTTTTATTTTTGATTCGGTCTTGTTTTCCGTGACAGGTTCTATCTCCTCTTGTTCTCTTACCAATATTGTAATGTTTTTATCAGTGTTTGCAGTTTCGCTTATAGGTTGGGTTGCGGGGTCTGGTTCGAACGTGACTCCCCCGAATAGGTGGCGTTCCGCACACGGTTTTCCGGGTTACACTGAGTGCATTTTGGAGTGATTACTCCTTCTTGTCCACACCGGTAGCAAAATATATTCCTTCTCGTAGAGGGACAGTCCATGAACGAATGACCGAGTTCTCTACAGTTCCAGCAAGTCCCTGGTCTACAATCTGCTTGACTGCGCATGGTTCTAGGCCGCAACCCTTGCTGTTGAAAGGCTTCAACACACTCGTCGTGATAGGGGTGCAACTCCGGCTCCCTTTCCAATTCATTGGCTACGAATCGCGCCGGTGGTCGTTGTTGTCTTGCCCCTTCTCTATCTCGGATCGGAAATGCATACTCCGCATCTTTACAGGATCTCCTCATTTGGTCCAGAGTGAAAATCGGTTGCGGATACACTAGTCTACCAATCCTCTCGTTAAGATTTCTTTTTAATATTCTCACGAGGTCTTCTTCTGGTATCGGCATTCTGAGTTGAGATCGTAATTTGTTCACGGCCCCAAAATACTCCTCGGTCGATTCCCAGTTACCTTGCCTGCGATCCATTATGTCCCGCATGATCTCGAAGTCCGATTTCGAGTTTTTAAACTGGCGCATCAGCGCATCTCTCAATACCGGCCAGTCGGGACGATAGCTAGACCGCTGGTGCTGCCAATACCAAACAACCGCGTCACCTGCTAATAGGAGATGGAAATCTCTGAGGACTTCCGTCCACGAGCACTCATAATGGCCCTGAAGGAATTCAATTCAAAAGATGAAGTCCTCAACCGACAGTTTTTCGGGTTTCCCATCAAAAATTATACCCCACTTGTCGATTCGGATGGGCTGTCTCGTGGGTCTACGCGGGCCCCATTGGGAGTTTTGATGGCATGATGGCTGTTGGTATCCTGGTTGATATTGGCTCGGGCTTTCATAAGGATTCTGCTGAAAATAGAGACGCGGACGAGGCGACGGACCTGGAGGCGGTCCTGATGGACGTTCCGTTGTATTCCCAGTTGGTTGACCTAGTGGAAGTTCCGATATAGGACCTGAAGGAGGTCCTGGTGGGGGATCTTGTAGGTGATTGGTCATCATTCCGTACGGATTCTGCTGAACTCCCATTACCGGAAGAAGCGCTGGACCTGGAGGCGGCGGACCCGGAGACGGTCCTGATCGACGTCCTGATGGGTTTCCTAGAGGGGGTTCTGGCGGTAGCCCTGATATCGGACCTGAAGGGTGTCCTGGTGGAGGATCAGTAGGATGACCCGATAACAGCCTTGACGAGGTACCTTGATGGGGTGGTCCACGCCCTACCATTTGTTCCTCGTTCTGAGCTCCTCCGTTCTGAACCGAGTCGACCTCTTGGTTTCTCCCAGGGATTATTGACCTGCCTTGCGGTTCCGGTTCGGTTCCCACTGCAATTGCTGATGTCGTTGGAGGCGGATATGTAAATGACGTTGGCATCCCTCTCTGACGTTGCATCCTTTCTTCTATCGGTGGAGTGGTGCGTACGGTGTTGTTGATTTCTTTCAAAAAATCCAAAAACCCATTTCTAACTACCGCTTTTACGGACTCTGATATGTCTTCCTTCATAGACTCCCTATAGGAGTCGTACGCGTTTACCACGGCCAAATTAATTACCGTTCTTAGTTCAGCGGATACCGTTGGGGCTTCGACAGGTTGGCTCCTACCCTTTCCGTCTAGACCGTTGTTTTCGTTTCCCTCACTATTGTTCATCATGCGATTTCTCTCGTCCCGACTTTGTTCGGCAGCCGCTTCCCTACTAAGGTTGCTGAATGTCGGTGTCTCGATTGATCCTGTTGAACTGCTCGACGTGTTTGAGTTCATCGACAATGGAGCTACTTCCCCTGCAGAACCCTGTGTTGTGGCTTGACCCCCTGCGGGAGGTACCGAGTCCGCAAGCGGCAGGTCGATCAGTAAGGGAGTCCCCGGATTCTTTGGATGTCCACTAGTCGGCGACCGTTGAAGAGGCATCTCAGCAGACGGCTCGTCGAAGTTTCTTAACAGGGAGCGTGTAACGGATCTATTCGCTAGCCTTTTCCTCAAAATACTTGCCTTTAGTTCTTCTTCGCAGGACAATTTATACCACATTCAACCAGCATACAAAAACCCAAATCCCAAGTCAATTGCGTCTTTTAAGACAGATGACAATGTTAATCTCACTGAATGAAAAGATTTAAAAAAAATGTTTCGTGACGGATAACCCAAGAAAATATCTGTGAATCAAGATTTTGATCTAAAGCATTCCGGTTTGATTTCTGACAGATAATTTATCCAGAAAAGAATTTTTCAGAAAAAAAAACGATTTTGCTAAGACTTAAATAGATAAATAAATATGACTAATAAAAATGATAAATTTCAAAAAAAAAGTATAAGAACAAATACTAAACCTAAATATATACTAACGAATAATGAATAGCTAATAAAACTATTGAACATAAAAATATAATAAAATCTAAAAATCTGATCTACTAGATCTTCCCACTAAATTTCTGAAAACGAATTCCTAAGAAATGTAAAAAAAAACGGAAGTTAATATAAATTGACAAACTAAGAAAATGGTCTCTAAACTTTTTTTTTTTTTTTTTTTTTTTTATTGAAATACGGGGGTGTTTCGGGCAGATTGCCTCGGTGCTGTACTACGACGATGTATGGCTCAACCTCAATCCATTACCTAAATTTTTTCTATTTGTTCCAAAGTGTGTGCGAACACTTAACACGAGGATAAAGACAGGGATACAACTCATACACTCCATTGATTTCGTTGTCAGACACTAACTTTCCTCGTCGCGATCGGATGGGCGTTCTTAAGAGCGATCCCATCCAAGACATACGATTCGGTTTTGCATCTAACAACGAAATCCTTCCATCATACACTATCAATGTCTTCGCTGTTGAATTCGGGAAATCTTGTCGCTATTTACCTAGTACGTAAATACCTTCTAAGTAAAGACTTACAGGACACCGAATCGCCAACGAAGACCCACTATCACTTCACTTGGTTACTGCTTGTTGCTGTTGATCACATCCGGTCGCACCGTCGCAAGTGACCAAGCATTCTTGAGAGCGATCTCGTTCACGACATACGTTGCGTCCGGGTGCAGCCAGCAACACCAATCAGGAACCCTTCCACATCTGAAACAAAACTGAAAACACACTACACGAATGGGCGCCATTTGAAATGAAGCAAAGGGAGAGGAAATGGAGTTGGGACGGTGTTAGGATTCAGGGAGTAGAGGAACCGGATGGACATAGGTAGGATGAGGGGTCCGAGGGAAAGGAAAGCAGGATATGGAAGGGGAGGGGTTAGAATATCCGCTACGGAGGCGATGGCATGCTGGCAAGGCACGGCTTAGCTCGCCGGATTAGGGGGGGATCTTACCTCCGTAGCTAGACCTCGCTCCTTTCAAAAAAAACATAAAACATGCCAAAAATTGAACTTTATCCACCACTTAAATTGATCATGCTCACCTACTCTCATACTCTTCACTAACATGTACGCACTCCATCAAATTCTCATTCACACTCACACACCCACAACCATTCACTCATCCACACTCACATCCACACTCACACTCACGCGCATACCTACTCACACTCAGCCTCACATTCACAAACACTCACACACACACCCACACACACACACACACACTTTGGGTTCTGCGGATGTCCTTGCAGAACGGACCACATCCCACCCCACCTGGGATTCAATCGGTCCGATTGTTTAGAATCCCCCTTACGTCCTGGATTGGTTTGGTGTTAGGCCATACTTACTCACCACTCGAGGCTTGCATCCGCCTTACCGCACCCCCTGAAATTACCTTACAATGCCATTGAGCTTAGTACCAGCTCAGAACAACGAATTTAAAAGCAATAGTTTCAACCTCATCGGCGTGATTTACAAACAGGATTTTATTTTCAAACTAACAACTAACATTTGGAATATTCTTAACATCTAACTATAGCTAAAATGCAAAAAAAACTAAAGAATTGAAACAAGAACTTAAACTGAACTGAATCTTGAAACCTACATATAATGGGTTGAATCAATAAAAAAATATCTATAAGATCATATAACGAGAAACATAGTTTAATTTAACGGAGTTTAAAAAAAATAAATTTACAAATATGAAGATAATATATTTAAGCTACAGATAAAAAAGAAAGATCTATTGCGAGCATGAGTGCAAATGCAATTATTCACCTTTTGTATTTGAAAAAAAACTATTGAATTGGATCAGGTTACCTAAATTTTCAATGAAAGAAATCAAATTTTAAAATAAAATGGAGATGGATAACGCCCCGTTTCAGGATGAAGAACCAACCCCCTTCTATCCCAATTGCTACGCGCTCCAAAAGAAAACGGTATCTTCCTTCTTTTAGCGGTGTTATTTATAACGGCCAACCCTACCTACAAAGAGCTCTATGTGGGGATTAACCGGTACAATAAAATAGGATCTTGGGTAACAGGACGTGGTCCTAACCTGTTATATTGGGTCGTTCCCGACTCGGTTAAAAAAAGTATTTACGAATATAGCACAATAATTTTTATCAAGGCGAAAAACTGAATTACCCCAAAAGCGCAAACAAAAGAATGATTTGAAAGAAAAACTTAAAACTAGTAGATTTAAAAAAAATGTAATGACCAAAAAAAAAATAACAACTAATACTGAATAAATAATAAAAATTAAAAATTAAATAAATATGAAAAATACCACGCCAAGTTTAAACAATATAATATATAAAAAAAAATCTTGTATAAAGTTTTAGGCTAGAAAGCCTTCTGCGGACAGGTCTTCTCTGCGTCTTTTCGGCGTCTTTGGAGTGACACCAATGAACAGTAAAAAGGGCCAAGGTGAGCCCTCAGGTTTTTTTCTTTTTTTTTTCGTTTTATAAATATATATATATGTAACTATCACCCTCTCAAACGGACCGCCAAAACAGGTACAACTAATATAAATTTGTATCAATTACTGGGAAGCCTGGGACTCCCACAGGCTTAATTCCGGGTTTTTGTATGTAACCTCCTTTTGTTCAATAGGTCCTTTGATAATTTCAGCGCACTGTACTAGGTACCCACTTTTGCTGATTAAAATCTTAAAGTCTGGCGGCCAAAACTTTTGTCCTCGCCGTTGACCGCCAAAATCTCACCCTTGGACACTATTTAAAATTCCTCATTAACATTCATTTTTCTAAAAGCAACTGAAAAAGGAAACTCACCCCCTTCCTGTCGGAATTCTAAGAAGACTCCTATTTCTCTCAGGATTTGGTTCGCCGAACGTTGATCAAATTACACTTTCTTCAAGTTGGAGTTTCTTAAAGTTTATTAATAAGTTACACGGCACTTGTCTTCTTCAGATTTTATTCTTTCTTCTTTTTTTTTGTTACGATTGCTTTAAACACAAGAAAATACTCTGATTGCCAGTGTATCAAATTCGAAATCTGTCTTTGAAAGATAAAAAAAAATCACTTCCAACGGTCGTTTCTTTTTTTTTCCACGGAAACTACCGATTTAATTTTATTTTTTTGGTATCGACTTTAAAATCTCCTCCACGACTGAGAATCTTGCTGATGACTTTGCACAATTTTAGCTAAAGCCGATCAGCGGTTTTACTTCTCCGTTTTATTTGCTTATCTCATGCCATTTTGTGCGTAGCTGCATCAACCAAAGGTTCGTCGACCTCGACCTACATTTGGTTTACAGCTGACGGGATATTTATTTTTAAGCAACATTTGTACTTGAGAAATTCCCTTTCATCGATCCTAGACACAACCCCTTTTTTCTAGTAGTTTGTTACCCTGCAACACCATCAAACTTCGCGTTACAAAGTTTTTGGAGACCCAAACGTCAAACTTTTGCCTCGTTTTTCTTCATTTTCGTAATGCCTTTAACGTCAACGAGTTATTTTGAGGAATTGTTTCGTGCAAAAAAAATAATATAATTAAGGCAGAAACCCATTAAAAATATCCAGGAGAGACTCCAATAGAAGGAATATCAGCAGCCACACATTAATTAACCCGTGTATACCTGGGAGGGGCGTTTTGGTTATCCTGCCTTACAAGCTAAGTTGTCTAAAATTTTACCAACCCCGGGTCCATTCGCCTATCAGGAATGCACCAGATAATGGCAAATGCTCCCGGGCTGGACTTCCATATCAAGTTCCCATCCCTAATACTTTCTTTTTTTTTCTATTCGTAGGTACGACGACCGAGGATCATCGCACCTCCATGCCTGAGGGAATCATAAGACTAACAGACTAAAACAAGATGCTATTTTTATTTCGACATGAAATTTACATTATCCTAAAGACAATCAACTATAATTACAATTTACGTTCATATTTATCGGCAATTACGCGGTGCATGTTGCCTCCCAAGTGGTCACTCATTTCGTGCTGACAGGTGTATACCTGCGACTTCGCATATCCGCACAGAAAACGGACAAGCGACGTTAAATTACACTATCCTAAAGGACATAAATGACTACTTCCAATACGAAATTCGCGTATTGAAATTGGGATATGCATTTCGAACCGAACCATGTATTGAACGTTAAATTTTCACAATTTGGAAGCGTTGTTCAGACGTTAGTCTATTTATGTGGGAATGCCAAACCACCACTCTTGACCGCAGACAAACCTCGTCGTGTCCATCGTGCCTGTCTTTTTTTTAAGAATTTGTATCTATACCAGAAATATTAAAAATACCATAGTTGATTATCGAGCCTAAATCAATTTCTTTATTATTTTAAGGTTGGAACTCGCAATTTATAGTTTTGATTGGGCTGGCAGGTGGCCGCAACATATTAAATTTTGTTTTAAACCGAAATTAAAAAATGCTATCATTAGCACCACTTAATGTATATTCCAAATATGTACAAACCATATCTGTGAGTTGAACTGTTTGAAAAAAACAGCACATTGCAATTGTCTCTTTTTTCAGAATTTGACTTTTTATCGAATGTTTGACAAAAATATGCAATTGCAATGTGCTTTTTTTTCCAAACGGTTCAACTCACAGATATGGTTTGTACATATTTGGAATCTACATTAAGTGGTGCTAATGATAGCATTTTTAAATTTCGACTTAAAACAAAATTTAATAAAATTGTACAACAAAAGTAGTTTCCTTTCAGATTTTTCAATGATATAGCGGAAAATCTGAAAAGAAACTACTTTTGTCGTTGACTAATAGCACTTTCCATTGGACGAAAAGAAGCGTCCAGAAGCATTCGGAAGTCTTCTGAAACCGTTCCATTGGTAAGCAAATGACACTTCTGAGAAGAGAATTTCGCTTCTGGATTTGAAGTCAGAATCCACTCAAGAAGAACAAATACAAATATAACTCAAATGTCACCCATAGAATATTCACTGGGTAAATGTCTATTCGCATGCAGCAATGCCGAAAGTTTTGGTAATGTCCACAAATGAGATTTATTGATGAATCCAAATCTGATGATGAAGACGTCGAAGGTCAGCAACGGAGTTTAGTGAGTAGTATTTAATACGAGGAACCAGAAAAAATCCCTTTATACCGTGAATCGGGCTACGCACACCACTTTGACATTGGCAAAACTTGCGAAACTGATGCCTGCGAATACTTCATTGTGTTAAAATTGAACAGAAGCGGTTTTGCTTGTTCCATTGGTTTTCAAAATGAGTGGTTCCCCGAGTGAAACCAATGGAAAGTGTTATAAAACTGAAAGAAATTTTATTATTTATATAGAATGGAAGATAACACAGAAGACCAAAAAAGGAAGGTTATGGGCCTACTCTTGGCCTCGCTGATTTCGGAGGAGCCTCCACAAAACAAACAAAAAATTAAAAAAAAATTCTGGTTTGTACATATTTGGAATCTGCATTAAGTGGTGCTAATGATAGCATTTTTAAATTTCGGTTTAGAACAAAATTTAAAAAAAATTTATTTTACAACAAAAGTAGTTTCCTTTCAGATTTTTCAATGATATAGCGGAAAATCTGAAAAGAAACTACTTTTGTCGTTGACTAAAACTGAAAGAAATTTTATTATTTATATAGAATGGAAGATAACACAGAAGACCAAAAAAGGAAGGTTATGGGCCTACTCTTGGCCTCGCTGATTTTGGAGGAGCCTCCACAAAACAAACAAAAAATTAAAAAAAAATTCTGGGTTCATCCCTATCTCCAAAAACGGAACGTGGATGGGGCTTTCGTGACCGTTTTTCAAGCAATATCTGAAGTGAATGATCCTTTGCTATTTAAAAAATATTTGAGGGTAACTTCATCTCAGCTGGAAGAACTCTTGGAAATAGTTGGTCCGGCTATTCAAAAGGAGCACTACATAAGGGAGCCAATTCCCGCGAAAATGCGCTTGGTGATCACACTTCGGTAAGTAATTAAGTAAAAACGTGGGGGTTGAAATACTTTAATTTTATTATTGATTTTAGATTCCTAGCTACCGGTGAATCCCAAACGAGCTTGGCCATTTCTTATAAATGTTCTGCTTCCGTTGTGCACAACATTTTAATGGAAACAATGGCATCAATAACAACCAAAATGCGCTCAAAAGTGTTTCCTAAATTGGATAAAAACCGTTTTATAAACATCGCACATGGCTTCGAGTCTAGGTGGAATTTTCCGAACTGTGTTGGAGCTCTTGATGGCAAACACATCATGGTCCAAGCACCAGCACATTCAGGTTGGGAATTTTTTAACTATAAAAAGCATTACTCCATTGTATTAATGGCGATGTGTGACTCCAATTATTCGTTTACCATGTGCGATATTGGAGCTGCAGGAAGACAGAGCGATGGAGGTGTTTTTCAGAACTCTGAATTTGGAAAACAGTTCAGTTCAAACACTCTTCCGTAAGTAGATACTTTTAAAATATTCGTTCTTTATATTTTATATAATGTACTTATATTTATTTTTTATTTTAGACTACCACCATGTCGTGATGTAGCATCAGACTTGAAAAATGCTCCTTATGTTATTGTGGCTGATGATGCTTTCCCCCTAGCTCCCAATATGCTAAAGCCATACAGTAGAAGAAATTTATCTTTCGAAGAAAGAATTTTCAACTACAGGCTAAGCAGAGCTAGGCGGGTAATTGAAAACACTTTTGGGATTTTGGTTGCTAAGTGGAGAATATTTAGATGCCCAATTAATGCCAGCTTGCCGCTTACAGAACTAATTGTTCTGTGTGTCTTCACAATTGGTTGCGAAACCATAATGGAGCACGATTCATAGACCATGGCTTAGTTGACATTGACGAGGAAGGCCAAATAACAAGAGGAAGCTGGAGAGCGCTCGAAAATAATATGCTTCCACTTCGCTCGAATACTGGGAATTCATCCAATGCTGCTAAGTCTGTGCGAAATGATTTCGCAAAGTACTTTTTTGGATCTGGAGCAGTCAGCTGGCAGAATAGCAAAGCTTAACTCTGCTATATTTGAATTTCACTGTCGGCAAGAAAAAAACGTCCTTTTCAGGACGACCAATCATTTAAATAAAGAGTTCAGGGTTACGCTCAATGATTCCGGAGGAATGGAACGCTATCTACCAGTGTAAGTTGTATTTTAATCATCCACATTTTATATTCCTTTACATTTACCATATATTTACTTCTATGAATTCTTTTTCTAGAGTAAATTCAACATCAACCAGTCAAGAGTCTTTTGATTATATTATTCCTCAATCGAGCAAACTTGTATGGCTACATCAAATGCAACTACGGTGCGAACCAAAACCTCAACACAGCAGCAACAGATTTTGTCAAAACTCAACTTTTTAAAAATCCTGTTGAAATCATGACTAAGTCAAGCTCAGCCAACAACTGCTAAGCCAACGGGTATCGTCTAATCCATTCCGCATTCTGTATTGTAATAATTTAAATGACAAAATTAAGTAAATAAATAGTTATCTAATATTAATAGTATATTTCTGTCTCTTAATTATGACACTTTAAATTTGGTTCGGAAAAAAATATAGAATGCATTAACAAATAAAATTTATGTGGAATATGGATTGAAATCAAAAGACAAGGAAAAGAAAACAAAAACAGAAGAGATAATGAGTGTTTACAAAATACAACAATTTAAGTGTTCTCTGTGCATTAAAAAACACTTGATAAGGCAACTTAGACCATTAATCATTTAAACTTTAAAAACACAAATAAAAATCCTTCTACGACAACTCTATGACGGACGAGTTTATGCTGTTTTGTTTGCGATAGACCACTGTTACGTTGTAGCAACAACTCATCGATGTTGTGCTCTTTGACATCCTGCAGATCCAGTTCAAGTTCCTGCGCCTGTTCAACCTTTTCACCATACTTCTGCAGCAGGGCAGGGTTCTATGTCCTCATGTAGTTGGACTTTTTCTTTGATCTGAAGGAAGGGAAGTGTTTTAGAATAACATATACTTTTGTGTTTATAAAACAACTTACATTTTCTAACTCCATGGACAGGTTGGAAATTTCTGAATTCAAGACATCCCTTTCGACTTAAAGACGAGAGAGTTCCCATTGCAGTTGATTGACTTCACCATCCCGCTGTTTAATAAGCGATTGCAAACTGACGCAGCTTGTCGGCCAGAACTTGATATGCAATCTAGATTGTCCTAGGAAATAGAAAAAATTGTATAAATGCTGTAAATTCAGGTGTGCTCAGGTATATATGAAATAGGAATAAAATCCGGGCTCAATCAATGCATCCTTTTCACTGCAAGTTCATACCTATTTATTTTTAAATTGTCAATTAATTTTCACTTCAACCGTTTGTATTTATTTGTTATTATTTTAAAACTTTGATCACTTATCTAAAAAGAATTCTTTTTCCACAATGAAATTCACAGAATGCTAAAAAAATAAACAACAAAATTTGACGTTTGAGAAATGTCAAGTTATTGTAGTGTGTGTGCAAATGTGTGTTAAATCTCAATTTAAAACACAGAGGACCTAAGGGAGAGTGAAATCTTTCGTACGTATCACCCTCCGACACCCATTTCCGGTAATTTTTTTTTAGTTATTTGAAATCGTGTCTGTGAATAAATGTAAAAACCAACAACACAAAACGAAGAGGTGAGTTTTGTTTGTTTTGACATTTCATTTTTGTATTTTTATACGACAGATGTGAGTAAACAATTTTAGAAATTGTTTTGTCAAGAAATCATTTTTTTATAATTATTTACCTATGCTTTTTCATTACAGATACTTCACAATTACTTATGACAATACTCCATGGACTGAAAATACCAACAGCCAGACTGCCGGGAGAATCCTTAGGCTCTACTATCCAAACATAGAATTAAGGGTCAACTTTAACTAAAGGAAGGACGATATACAAAATAGGACCAAATGGTGAAATTTTTCACTTCTTTAAATGTATTTTCCAAAGGATTTCCAAATAACTAAAAGTGCTGGTGAGCAGGAACATAAAGGGTGTATCATTAATACCACAGTGCAAATGCAAGTGTTAACACGTTCTGCTCCAGGAACAATTATAACCGAAGCTATTGCAGCTGGTTTCCCAACAATTGTTTTTTACGTTCGGGATGTGGTTAGGTCAAAAAACGAAAGCTCAACCAGATTGCTTCAGGCTCCAGCACTGGTTCCGAGATCATGCTAACATCCTTTATTAAAGAGGTATATAAACATCTCAGTACTTTTGTTTTTAGATATCTTCACGACGTGGACATTCTCACAAACATATAAATTTATCCTGCTTATGAAAGTTCCGTGGACAAGAAGAGGATGAGCAGAAACCAGAAGCCAACCCAAAACTTATCATTGCGGATTGAACAAAATTAAAAGAAAACAGACAAACATTTAGACAAAGTGTATTTTATTCTTTTTTCAATATTTTAATTTAACACTCAACAAATATTTCTTTTTTTTTATTTTGATTAAAAAAAAATACACAACACATTCAGTAAGTTTATAATTTAAACCCAGCACACTCCTCGCACATGCAAATGTTTGCATATTGCATGGCAAAAGCAGTACACACTTCAGACTATCACAGAAGACAACAAAGCCAGATCTATGACAACAAGAGCTGTTGTGTATCTGAAAAGCTTATCAATCACGGTCTGAACAAAACGCATATCTCCACGGATGATGATTTGCTGAACTCTCATTGTATGTGACCATTTCTTTGAGACTTAAATGGACCTCCCTCACGAATAACCATTATTCCTCAAGGACCACTGCGACTCCTTGAAATAATATACAAATATATGAAAATATTTGCTCAAAAAGAACAAACATTCCTTGTACAATGACGAAGCTTTCGACGAGAACATAGCTAGTGCACTTCATTTGTCAAGAAAATGATAATCTATTACCATACCAGCTATTACCATATATTATTCTATACAGTCTTATGTTACAAATCGATTATATCTATACAAATATTTCAAAATCATAACCATGTGTGAAAGGGGCATAATAGAAAAATGCATAACCTTTGAACATACCCATAACAACTCTTGAACTTTCAAGAATAACCGCCAGATTTTTAAAATAACTGACAATTTAGTGGTGGGTGGTGAATATCATACCAATTGTGCGTGTATGCGAGTTTTTACGCACACATTCGCAGATGGTATGATTTATCTGTCAAATCAGCTTGTAGGCAAAATCCCATTTCCGGCCTACATTAAACTCTCTTTCATATATCCTCTCTGATTTAAAATGAGATTTCATTTCGGAGGTAAGATTTGATCAAACACCACAAAAAGATATGATCATTGCCCAAAAGAAAAACACTTTTTGACGTTTGATCATATTTCACTCGAAAAAGATTTGATCAAGCGGAAAAAAAAATCACATAAATGTAGGCCGGAAACGGGAATTGGCCAACAAGCTGATTTGACAGCTAAATCCAATTAGCTTCGAAAGTGTGCGACACTCTCAGCTGTCTGGATATTCACCACAATAGACATATTATACATGGACTGCTAGTCGAATATAGTTTCCATATAAACGCTGCTTAAAATCAGAACCACGGACCAATAAGATACAGACCGGCAACTCACTTTATGATCTCTCTTTTTGCCTATAAGCTGAAAATCACTGATATGCCATTTATTTTGAGAGTGTGGGGCTCTCCCTTGCTTTTTAAATGAAAGGAGCAAGCCACTCATCTCTTTATTACACTGGATAGCGTGTTCATACAAAAAAGTTGTGACAATTTGAAGATTGTTATATTATGGTAAAACCTTCACCAGTATAACAGTATAACAATGTCCTAGTTTTCAAAATGGCGTCTTGTTTACTTTTTATTTGCAGTCGAATATGAAGAAGTAAATATTCGATTTTTGTCTTTAAGATATAAAAAAATTGTATTATACCTAGGTAAATATGTGCAAATATTAAATTTTCGGGAATATATTTTGTACCGTGTCTATTGTTTAATTGTATTCTTATCTCCCAAAAAAGCTTATACGTCAACGGGTATTGGAAAACTAGCTGCCTCGGCAGAAGTTGTCCTGAAAGAAATTCATTAAATGCATAAGGTAGACAGAATTTAAACATTTTCTTAGAGAACCCCGAGATCACATACATTTTTCTTATCAAAATCGGTCAAAGAAATCTTAAAAATTGCAAAGGTGTCTCGTTAAATTACCATATGAAATCATAGAATTAAGAGGTGTAAATACTAAAATTAAGATAAATAACGACGTAAAGGCTCGCGCAAACCAAAGCGGCTGCGGTGGCGGTGGCGACCTAGCAGGTCGCGCGATAAAGAGGCGGGCAAAAAACTGCTCAAACCAACGCGATATTTTCAGTCGCGGCCAAGCCGTGAAACACCATCATTGTTAGTTGAATTGAGATAATAATATTTATTTAATAATATTTATTAATTAATATCTAATTATTCCCACAAAAATGGATGAAGCCATACTACTTTCAGGCGAGACAAAAAAAAGTAAAAAAAATTCATAAGTGTATCTTGCATATTTCTCATTATATTTTTCAAAAACAAAAGAAGGCATAATGGGACACAGGCACTGCATTATTTAGTAGTGTCAGCAAAATAATGTACTTTATTTTATTGCTTTTGAATATTGTTCAACGTAGAGTTAAGGCTTAGAATGTAAATATAGAGACTATAAGTCATTCATTAAGTTCTTTGTGTGTAAGATATATTTTTTGCATAAATAGGCTAAATTTTTCGACACTAAAGTCATTCTAGATTGAGGAATCTTTACCGGCATATTCTGGCCTTTTCTTTCAATCTCTAAGCTTTTTCAGCTAAGATCGGCACTTAAGCCATTCATTTTCAGGCTTTAGGAAGCCATAAAATATCTCTCAGCCTTGAAAGCGAGGCAGGGAAAACTCATCACAGGAGCACAAATAATGGGCCGCAAATCGTCGCTCCGAAAGGAAGTAGTACAGAGTGTTTAACGGCTAAAGACCTGACTTCGAGTGTTGCTTCACTCCTTGACTATAAGCGAAAGTTCCAGTAACTGCTCAGTCATGCAGCCTCCGTCAGGTAACAGACTGTATGCAAGTAATAGCACTCGAGTACTCGAAAAGTCTTGTAAGAAGAGGTGACCTTGTCGAGCTATCTCTCAAGCAACAACACCCCCAACCTTGGCATCCACCCGATCCCGACCATATCAATATGATAGATGGAGAAATGGCTGCAGATTTCCAACCTCACTCCCGAAATGGAATTTGTTTAAGGGAAGTTGTTGGTAGGGAAATAAGAATCCTCCGAATCCTAGTCAGAAGGCAGACTGGAAGACGTAAACGGGGGTGAGGGGTCAAACATGCAATTTTTTTTTTGGAAAATAACTGTCTCCAAAACAT
The DNA here is from genome assembly GCA_916050605.2 of Platycheirus albimanus. Lineage (NCBI taxonomy): Eukaryota > Metazoa > Arthropoda > Insecta > Diptera > Syrphidae > Platycheirus > Platycheirus albimanus. Next base: position 143,099,885 of record OU696696.1, read on the forward strand.
GTAACGTAATAGTTTTAAAAAACAATGAAAAATAATTAAACAAAATATTTTAATGAAAATATTTTAAAAATTTCATCGATGAATATCTACAATTCAATATGAATTCCCCATGAACATCCAAGAGCAAAACCAATACCCATCAACAAAACCGAAGAAGAAGCCAGTAGAGACAAGCACCCATACATCATTGATACCCATACCAAAGTACAGCATCTCCATCGTCATTAACCGCGTATCTGTGTTTTTAGTACCTCTGAAAAAGTCATACTTACACGTAGCAAACACGGCTTCCTGCTCTACTTACTCCTCTCACATCTTCCATATTTCCTATCCATCCCCATCACAGAAGCGCGAACCATTCAACAGCATACCACAGGTACTGACCACAAAACACCGTGGAACAGCCTATAGGGTACCCGATGACATGTTCGCACCTATCCACTACAAGTAATCGGTGTTGTCCTTGTAGTTATAATATACTGTAGCCTACACCTAAAACCATGGATCCTACTTAAATCCCACAATCATAACTAGAATTGAAATGCCATTTTTAAACTCGATACACTCATCTCCAGAGGCTCCACTCCAGATTGCATCCATTAATCTAGCTATAGCTACCTACTCCTGCCGTTAAGGGATGGAAGCGATCCTAAGCCGGCAACGCCCCTTTGCGTCAACTGCTTGTCAAGAACAACCGATGCGAATGGCATGCGACAACGTAGAACCGTGGTTGAGATCGACCGTTGCGGTGGCCGGCAGTACCTTAGCCATGACTTGCTCAGCCAGGCCGTAGGTACTTGCTCCAGGATCTACATAACCGGTGTTACCTCTTTTTTTTCTGCCGACCGTTGAACCCTCATAGTCAATGCCAAAAAGAATTATAAGAATTGAACGAAAAGCAAGAATTGATTCGAGATTGCACCTTCTAATAATTATAGAGTGAAACCATAGTGCGAAAGAGAAGAATCCAGATTGAAATATTATATCTACCCGTAGAACGCAACACGTAAGTATTTAAAAGAAAGCAAGTCATAGATGTTCGTGATTGCTATGGCGTATTATTAACTTCCTTCTATTCTGCTGCCACGATGTAATGCAGAAAGTGGAAGGAGAGGTGACTAACATTGCGGGGAGCGAGGATCAAAGGTATTAACGATCCCCCTGGTCTCTCAACCCACCCAATTCGCATACAAGAATCAACTCTCTTGTTAGCGACCTTGGCTGTCCTCGGACCTATGAGTCCCCACGACTCAATACTATTATTGGGCAGCCCCTGATATGATAGGCAAGCAAAAGATTGCTTGCTTATATCATCAACCTATCCAAAACCTAGCACCTAACCATGATACTAGATCTCATAACTCCACCGTTGCACTAATGATACTCCCTTTGAGTATTACACCTTGTACATTGCCTTGTTCCTTGCGAAGGAAGTGTGAGGGTTACCACCCTCCCTAAGAAAAACTTACTCAAACATCCTGAAAAACCTATAGAATTTTCATAAAATTCCAAAAAAGATTGAATTCAAATGCAAAAATTTTCTTTGAAAACGTTATAAAAGAAGTCTTATTTATTAAAAATTAACTTATGAACTAACACGGTATCAACTTTATTGATGTATCTTTTAAATCAAAAAAGGTAAATAGCACGAAAAAGATAAACTTGAAAGTATCTTATCTGATCGTTAATTAAATCAATGTTATAAAATTGTAATAAGCTTTCAAACAATAATCTAAAATAAATATACTGTAATCTTATCAAAGGCTCTAAATGTTTCAATTCTAATATCTTAATTGTATCAGCAAGTTAGGACTATTGCCCTGCCTTAAACTCTTAGGCCCGTATTTATCGAACGCTCTCAACTTAAGAGCCTCGTAAGTCTATGCATCAAGCACTATTAATACAAATTTACGAGCGCTCGCAAAACTTATGAGCGGTCAGGACCACTCCTAAATTACGAGCGGTATCTTCGAAAAATATTCGAAATCACTAGTCTATTCCTACGCAGTAGTGTAACAAGCGTTATTTGAATGCTAATTTGGCAGTCTCGAGGGATTGGATAGTAGTCTTCCAGACTAGTGAACAAAGTTTTAGTAGAGTACCGATATCGTTTAAGTTGTTGGGACTATGAAAAATGGAGTAAAAATGACTTTACCCCGCAAAGCAGGCAAATGAAATCATTCAGAAAAGTTAATTGAGGTAAGACTGCTGAATACGAATAGACTACGATTTTTATTGATTTGTCATTTGGACAACGAATACTCATTCGGTGAAAAAAAATTTATGGAGCTGTAGCAGAGTTTGCTGCTGTGAGTATTTTGTTCCTTATTTATCTACTTATTTTCTTTTTGAAGTTATGTTTATAGCCAAAAAAACAAACTTTTATGTATACTTTATATTGTAGGTACATATTCAGTAGCACTTCAAGCACATTGGAAAATGTAGAGCGGAAAATATATGCCATTGACAGGAAAGATTATTAATTCGTATTTATAATGTATATCTTAGCAAAGCCAAATATGAAGACCAATAATTAGGGTGTTTGTGACTACGGTAAGTTGGTGAAAAATTCGAAAAGAGCCCTCAAAGTGTTAAAGAACCCCTTGTATATCATAATCTTGATATTACAATGAAGAAAATGCAAGCAATAGTCACAAAAACAGGCAGAGAAGGAGTTGGACTAAAGGTTACCAGTCGAGTTCGATGCAGTGGTGGTAATTTTTCTTATGCCAGTACCCAGTAATAATCAGGATGGCTGCCGTCCCCACCTGAGGCGGCGGACGTAAATGATAATAATTCTATGAGACGAAAGCCATAATGGACATCATGTGCACACTGGAAAGTGTAACCTATAAGCAAATAAGCAAGAACCAGTGATCTGGCTAGTATTATTTTCAACTTTGTCTCAATAGTATAAGTATGTATATTCAAAAATAGATCTTAAAACGTTGAGAATGAGAATTTTAAATTAGAAAATGACATTTGACACACTGCTCCCCATCTTCTCCAACGCCTAAACAGGTCCCGTGAGACAACCGAAAGAAATCTTGCCCCCACGCCATCTGTAACGTTGATATTAGTGAGAAGGTGCAAACGGAAAACAGTATGGAATTCGAATCGCCAATAGTCACCCAGCCTCTTCACCTAAACACCCTATGGATATCTAAGATCCCAAACCTGATGCCTACTAACAACCCGAACCCAAGAGGAAGCAGAGAGAGATAGGCACCTAATATACCTTGGCTCTTATAGTTACCAAGGAACAGCAACCCTATCATCCATCGCCTGTATACCGATGTATCCAATGCCCCTACACTCATGACATACTTACATCTCAAAGTGGTAGCCTCCCGCCCTCTCTACTCCTCTCCCATTTCCTAAAATTCTCATCCATCCCTACCACAGAAACGTGAACTATCCATCAGCCTTCCATAGGTACTGACTACAAAACACCGTAGAACAGCCTAGAGGGTATCTGATGACATATTCCCGTCTATCCGCTACGAGTACTAGATGTTCTGCTCGCAGCTATTTCGCTCTGTAGCCTACACCTGTAAACCAGAAACCTTACTTGTATCCCCCATTGACGAACCTAATCTCGAAATGCTATGTTTAATTATTAAGGCATCATCTCCCCAGAGCTTTTGCTCTAGTCAGCATTCATGTGTCTAGGTATCATCATTTGACTTGACGTGATTTGGGATGGAAGCAACCTTATGTCGGCAACGCCCCCTTCCTTGCCGACTACCCGTTAAGCGTAGACGGTAAGGACGGCATGCGACAACGTAAGGTTGTGGTCGAGATCGACCGTCGCGGTGGCCGGCAGCACCCATGCCACAGTTAGCTCAGCCAGGCCATGGGCACTTGCTCCGGGATCTACCTGACCGGTGTTACCTCTTATTATCCTGCCGACCGTTGAACCCTGGTGGTTGAGTTCGAATAAAAAATATTAATACGCTTATTGGCCCTCATAACTTTCGAAAACTCGATTGTAATGAACTGACTGTAGAGAAAGTCGAACCAAAGCTGCACCTCTCAACGCATTGGGAATAACCCTAATCTGAAAGTAAGAAACCCTGTCTACTCTATTTCCCTAGCATATATGAACCCTGCACGTAAGTATTATCTTTTAGGCATACCATAGTTAGTCGTGGCAGCTACGGCTTATTATCATCATCAATATGTTCAGCCGCCGCAATACTTTGCTGAACATGGATATTGAGGTGTCTAACCATGTAGGGAGGGAGGAATCGAAGATGTTTATTGACCCTCCTGGCCTCTCAACCCACCCAATTCGATGTGAAAACCAACTCTCTCATCATCGACCGTGGTTGTCCGCGGACCAATGAGTCCCTACGACTCATAAAGAATAATGGGCAACCCCTTAATATGAAAGGCAAGCAGTCAAACCCCTTGCTTACTTCATAATCTCAACTATGACTTAGTATCTATCCGAGACACTATTTATCTAAACTTCAATCGTCAAAAAAAAAGAAAAAGGAAGAACTGCATACACACACAACACAAGTCCTACCAAGGAAGCGAGAGGGGTACCACCCTCCCCTGAAATAAACTTACTTCACGATCAAAAACATGATCGCATCTTATCAAGGAAAATCTAAAAAGGAAAAACTTTCTTATCGAAATAACAACAACTAGACATTCGTAAGAACGTTATAAAACGTAAATATCTTTTATTAAAAATGAATTTAAAGTTCTTAAAAATTACTTAAATCTACCTTATCGAGTATAGAAGGAAAGTTATAGTTAATAAGATATAGAAATTATAGATTCTATTGATCTATCTTTGATCTCATTGGATCTTTACAAATTCTTTTTAATTATCAAAACTTTAATACAAAAGAAATAATTACGAATCGATTTGTTATCGATGCTTTCACAAGAAAAAGTCTTAGACTTTGAAATTATTTTACGAAATGTATTGTTTGGGGTTCTTTTTTCTTATAACCCTATCATTTATTCATAAAAATTTTTGTTAATCTTATTCAAAAAAAAGGTTAAAAATGCCTATACTGAATACAAATATTCTACGTATGGGTCTATCGCATACATGAAACATATAAAAAAAAACGAAAAGTCAAACTAAGAAGTGAGATATGTAAAAACGAATCGATAGCAAATATGTTATGAACCAAGGTTACCGGATATAATCGCGACGTCAAGAAAGACTATTTCAAAAGAAACTAATCGCTTTACAAAAGTATCTAAATTTCCTGATTATTTACAGGCGATTATAAGCTTCACGATCAAAACGCGTATCAATTAAATGTTAATGGCGCACGGTTCTCGATCAAAATCGTGATCATAAGTAAGAATATCTCCTCACGACAACAAGTAAAGACGACACAAACAACGTACAAACAAATATACAACCATATATGTGAGATCTCAGTTCGATACCCCACATATAATCGATCAAGCAAATATTTTAAAGCAATATAGTGTGTAAAATAAAGTAAATCAATTTAATATAGTATGATTAATACAGCGCTGCCAATGGGGCAGCGGGGATAATATATTTCATAAGCGTAACCTCTGAAGTGCACTCCTGAGTTGGGCTGAAACAAAATTTTTATTTACTTTAATCTTCTAAATCAACAACACTATCTGGTTCTTTATTGCTGTCGATGATCCAATATCTTTGGGATTTAATGATTGTACTGACTTGGTTTATTCAAGTCGTTCGTGCTTCCGTTAAAAAAAAGGTAAGAATAGCTTATCGGACACGAAAAGGTATGAAGACATTTACTAAGCTTAATTTACTCGCACTCTAGAATAATAAGTCCGTATATGATCATCGCATTAGTAACAAATCTAATAAACCGGTAAGTGTAACCGTAAGTGGTTACCAAGCGCGACTGTGTAATCTAGGCGCCGTATGAAGGATTGATATAAAGAAATCATTCACAGGAAAGATAAATCTCAAACGCGGCGATCAACGCTGGCGTTAATGGTCGCTACCGACACGATACAGAAATGGAAAAAGGGTGTTATGATCTCAAAGACCGGAGAGATACTGTCTTATTGATTGAATAAGATAAATTCACCAAAGAACTAAGCACAAGGTTCTTCGAAACACATCATGATATTCGCACGAAATGATTAGCTGCTGTGATCTAAGTGCTACGGATCCACGAAAAGTGAAAGGAATTATGAGCACGGGCTCTGAAGAAATCTTTACGACAATTAAGTAATATCAAATTGAAATCTCGCGTTTACCGAAACTAACAAATGTCGCGATCTCAACTTACTGAGGACATGGATATCATTATCTTATCTTCACAATGGCACTTCTTAGAATAAGAAATAAGGTATCTAAATGCAGGTAAATTTACACAACTGCCATATATATGGCCAAGGAATTGGTATTCGTAATCTTCTAAAATAAACACATGCAATTTATACTTATAATAGAATATTGGTTACCTGGTCACAGTATATTTAGATTGTAATCTATATCATTTACACAATTTCCGGAACTGATGAAGTAAAGGTGATAGTATGCTGCTGCTAATGTGGGACCGGCATCGGTGCGGTTGGCACTCGCCAGGCATCCGGGTGTACACTGTCCCGCGATGAATAATGTGATCCAGCAAAATTCCCACGGCGTATTTTGTCTGGATGCATGAAGTGGAAATCCCTCCGTTGCGCCGATAGGGCGGTAATATTGAGTAATGCAAACAGCTCCTGTCAATGGGGCGTTATCATCCCGAGCCGGGATGTAATGTCCTCTTGGAATTGTATTCAAGAAAGCGGAGATTCCTATTAGGTGATGCCTTGTGGTGTGCCAGAATTGTTGGCACGTGCGACGTGGATAATGAATTTTCAATTGCGACGTTGATAATTGCCACGAAAAGCAAACATCCTCGCCTCGCTGGTGCTGCGCCGAGAGGGCGGCTTACGATGAGAACAATTGAGTAATTTCCTCCAAAAAATGTGGTGCGCCAAGGGGGCGACTTATATTGAAGACGAATAAGGTGTCTTCTCCAAAAACGAAAAGGTGCGCCGAGGGGGCGACTTATGTGGAAGATGTTTATGTCTTCTTCCAAAAAAATGTGATGCGCCAAGGGGGCGACTTATATTGAAGACGAATAAGGTGTCATCTCCAAAAAATGTGGTGGTGCGGCTGACAAATGTTGAGCGTGGTTGCGTCCGATGGCGAGCCGTCTGTCAGATCAACGCCTTGGTGACGCCACGTGTGAGTATCAGCCGGCACCAATGTAAATTCACAAGATTCCTGGACGATGTGAGGGGTACGTAGATCAGTACCCTCTTCTAAATCTGCTCTCAATTTGTGAGATGCCACTTTCAAAAGAAAAGAATAGAGAATGTCTTTGGGCGATGAGCAATTATGCGAATATGTGTATTATAAAACAAAATATCTGCGAAGTATGCACATTTTAAAGATGTTTTGTCAGCAATCCATCGGATGATATTACGTAGGTTCCTGCATTCTTGGCCTCGCTAATCCTTGGATCGCTGCTCCTGCTCACGGCACTCCAGATGGTATATCCTCCTATTCCACATGAAGAAAAATTTTTACCATCAGGAAAACCGCTGCCACATGGTCGTATAAAATAGTCACATTCTGAGACATATAGAATCGAAATTCTATTGCTCAGATATGTGAATATATTAAGGTTACTTACCTGGTATAATGTAACTAATTCCTAATTGGATGGTTCGAAAGAGGCTAATATATTGCAAAGCAAATATATCATCCTCACGATGAGAAAAAAAACTATGGCGGCCGCTTGATGTAGAAAAAAAAAATTTCTCTCAAGGTTCGGCTGCAGACTTGTTACTCGGGCGGTGGTCTTCTTCAAAATGAAGTTTCCGTCTGGCTTCCTGGAAAATATTTCTATTTTTCCAATCAGCCAACGCTCTGATTTCCAATGAAACTCTATCATTCCACATCTCTGTGTGTTTGTGACGTCAGAGGTGGTTTGTGGTTGTGGGTTTACAAAGCCTGTTTACACTTTCCCTGTTTTCGGTGTTCTGCATAATGATGCGAAATAAATCCGACAAAAGTGTAATTACGCATAATATTTTGTGTTTTGAGTATGTTCACACTAAAAATTGTGTCAGAACGTAATACTGGTTCGCAGTATATGCATTTTTGGGCAAACATGATGAGTGAAACACTTGTGATTGTCCTATCTGGGTGTTGAGTAATCTGTCAAATTCAACTGAGGAAATGTCCTAGCTTCAATTCTGTGAGTATTCTTACCTCGAATGATCAAATTATCCTGACCAGGCAATGCTGATCTGTTTATGGTAGATGACAGTACCGACAAGTTATATAAACAAATGTATGATTACTTCTGTCATTTGATCATAATTCACCCTAGGCAATATTATATGTCAATCTGATTTTTCCTGCTGTCAAATGACCATTCGTAAGGGAAAGGACTTTAACAGAGATTTCTGCTGGGCAGTAGATTTCAGGGTATGAGACGAGATTTGTGTCACTGATGACGTCATCGGTGCTCACATTATCCTTCACTCTCATATTGGACACTAGCTGTCAATGTGACATCTACTGGAGGACTATGCGATTACTCCTAGAGCATTTGACAGGTAATCGCTTATGTCAATAAAAAAAATAATATTGGGTTATGTCAGACAGAATATTCCTGTATTTCAGCTAAAACGGACTTGGCAATTTGACATTTATCTGTCACGTCGAAATTCTTATCGATTATGCATTATTGATGTTGTAAACACATTCTTCTGCAGTCTACGGTGTAAACCACATCTTGTGTAGTTCTGCGTGTAAGCCAAGCAAAATATCCGTAGCGACATATTCTAGTCGCCTATCGCTCAAAAATTATTCTTCCATTGAAATGGCAGACTGCGCATGTCTTGAAAATTCTCTTTTCAAACTGGAGACCAAATGGGTTCCGAGAGAAGTGGAATGCGTTCGTCGGGGTTTATTCTAGATGTGGATTCATTTTTAATGGCGGGCCATATTTAGTGCGTTCAGCACCCTGTGAGTTAACAATCGGTTTCCCCGATAGATGGCACCGCTTACAAACATTATTTGCAATTGGAGGACAAGAAAGTTTTCCCTACAATCTTTATACTGTGCAATCGTGATATAGACATGGGAATAAGGAAAATGGGTGGTCTTCAACAACTTTGTCGAGCCAGGTCGTCGTATGATAAACGCTTCGAATATGTAGAAATAATCTAGTCACACTAAGAACCAGTATCGATCGATGGCTCCTAGAATGCAAGGCAAGGTAAGTTCTTGGTTAAGGCTACAGAGAATAAAGATGCTAAAACATAATTAATTTATTTAAATATAGGCTTGCCTTCATCATCATCCTTATACCAACAACAAAAGTTACAATCATCAAATAAACCAAATTCAAAAGCAGTTTTTGACTAACCCACTGAAGAAGATGAAAATATTATCAAATCAGTTATTTCGAAAATGGTCCAGAACTTGCGTTAATAATACTTCCTGTTTATAATTCTAGCTAAATATTTGCATTTGACGAAGTTGGCCAAGTTAAACGACGCTCTGCTGCCAATATTGTGACATTTTTGTTGAGTGATGTACCTATCTATCTACATTATGTTTACCTATGCCTTAGAAATTTAATTAAATAAAGTGCACGACTGGGTCGTACGAAACTTGATCTAATGTGTTAAAATGTTCTTGGGGGCTGAGATTTTCGGAAAAAGCATTTATAAGTTAATTAGCAATTTTAATAATCGCTTAAAAATCAACAGTTAAAACGTTTTTTGGAGTAAGCCATCAGATTTCTTTTGCTTTTTTTAATTTCAATAAATTTTTTTTTTCCCAAATCGTTGGACCAGTTTTTTTTCAAAAACGGGGGGTTTTTTTTTTAAATTCAAGAATTAATATTGCGTTGTTTATAAAAGAGCTCTCGCATTAGAAATTTAATCCAAATCTGTTGAGTGGTTAACGAGAAAATCTGTTATGAAAAAATTGGTCCGTTACAAGACTTTTCCTGAAAAATTAATTCCAACCAAAACATAAATTTTACTCAAAAAACACCATTCAGAAAGATTTATCAAAATCGTAAGAGCCGTTTTTGAGAAAAATTAATTTTTCATACAAAATTAAATAGCAGGTACCGTTAGTTTTGGAGCTAGAATGCTAATTCCAAAAATCCATCTGTAGGACATCATAAAAATTCTATGTACCAAGTTTGAAGCGAATCGGTCGAGCCGCTTAAGCTGTAGGTGCCGATACAGACACAGTCGGACAGAATTGTCGGACTCATTTTTTTCGACTTCTCTATCATGGTAATGTTATATTTGCTAATCCAAAAAAAATTTATAGCGGTTATACCAATAAAGCATCTGGCAACCAATATCTTCACAAATTGGATTGGTTCCGTTCAATTCCAAGAGCAAGTTAGATTTTTTTTACGGAAAAATTGTATTTTTATTTTCATATAAAATAACAGAACCATAAAGCCATTTTTGTGTTTACTTCTTCTAAGACACACCAACAGTGCGCCCACGACGACCGATTGTCTTTGTGTGTTAACCACGACGAGGAGATCCCAGTAATGACGCATACCGCGATGGGCCCGGATCTTCTTCAAACTTTCCAAATCGTTACGAAGTTTTCAGTCCAAGGATGAGGAAGTGTATTGAGTGTACTTGCCATCAACCACATCCTTCGCCCTGTTGAGAAACCAGTTAGTAATTTTTTATTGCCTTGGTTCTGGATGATAGTGCCTATTTTGCCGACTTCTTCATCAGTGCACTGGCACTTGGTGAGATCAACTTCGGCCTGCTTGAGAACAGTGTTCGCGTAACGACATCCAACACCCTTGGTTGCTGTCATGGCGATGGTCACCTTGCGTTTACCATCGATGTTCGTATTCATTACACGAATAATGTGCTGAAACTCCTGTGGAATAACGAGACACTTTGTCTTCAGAGTTCATCGAATCCAAGTGAAAAACGAAGTTTAAAGGAGGTTCTTTGCTCGTCAAACTTCAGCTGCGGTGTTCATGGTGCAGACACGCATCGATACCTGTGTCACACTGCATAGCTTGTTCTGCGGGAAGCAGAATTCAAATTGGTGATGAAATATGTTATTAGAAGGAGTTCTCAAGTATATACATCGCTTTGGAGTTGACCAAAGGCTTTACATCAATTTGTCTTTATAAATAAATAGTAAAACAAGTTGGTTGTAACAGCCGTATTCATGGCATTGTCTTTAAAGTAATTTGGAACTTTGGGAACCTGCAAAATGAAGAACATTTTTTGCATTTTATAATAATTCATAATATACATAGATTTAAGTAGTATTACCTGTAATCAAAGACCTTTTTAGCTTTGAGTTTGAATCTTTAATTTTTGCATTACAAATTTAATTTTTGCCTGGCTTATTTTGATTTTTTTTTTTGACATTTGCTTTCAAAGAATGAGTTTACTGTGCGTTCCGGTATAAGGAATCCGCCATTTTTCGAATTAGAGTTAATAGTGTTCGATGAATAGCACTTTTCGAACTTAAGTTAAGGGGCTCGTAAAGTTACGAGCGGTTTGATATTGTTCGCTTAATATGGGCCAACTTGCGCTCAGTTTATAAAGAACCATCACGCAGAAAAATTTTGGTTGGAGTGTCCAGAAGCGGTCGATATTTTGACGCAGCGTACATACGTAGACGATAACTTCAACAGCCACGATTTTGTAGAGAAAGCAATCTCTGTAACTTGACGCGATTCGTATTTGCGAGTCAATGAATTTTGATCTTGTAGGCGTGCAGTCAAACAGTCATGATTTTCTCAAAAGTACCCCGCAGAGCAACGTCAACGCAAAGCTTGTTAGTCTGGAGAATAACAGTTGTGACAACATCGTTTCGAAGATCTTGAAAATGTTCTGGGTTCCTTCTTTGGACCAATTTACCTACAAGCTGTGGAGCAACAGTTCCCTGGAAGAGATGCTCCTACCTGACGCAAATATAACAAAATGAGAAATTCTTAGGCTTGTTATGAGGATTTTTGATCCACTCGGACTTATAGTTTTCTACATAATTCGTGGTCGGGTCATTCTTCGAGAAGTATGGCGCGAAGGTTTCGATTGGGATGAACCTGTAACAGAAGACATAAAAAAGACATGGCTAGATTTTATCTTGGAGCTGAAGAACATCGAAAATCTGAAGATTCCCCGCAGCTATCTTTCATGGAACCCAGATGATTCTGAGGTGAGTTTGGTTATTTTTGTTGATGCTTCAGAACAGGCATTTGCTGCAGTAACATATTTGCGCTTCGAGAAAGACAACAATGTGGAAGTGGCTCTTGTCATGGCTAAGGCAAAGGTTGTTCCTGTAAAAAAACTATCGGTACCGAGATTGGAGTTGCAGGCAGCAGTACTTGGAGTGCGTTTAGCAGATTCGGTGAAGAATTCACATTCTATCAGAATTCACAATTGTTTATAATATTTCTCTGACTCAAATACTGTGTTGTCGTGGATAAACACTACCACATTCAAGTTTCCATCTTTTGTTGCCGTAAGAGTCGGAGAAATTTTAGATTCAACATCGCCTCGCCAGTGGTATCACGTGGGTACTAAAGACAATGTTGCAGACGATGCTACAAGATGGAAGGTTCCATCAGTTGGTGACACGAATACAAGGTGGTTTAAGGGACCGACATTTTTGCTTGATCCTATAAGCTCTTGGCCTGTGACTTCCGGAAAAAGTGTAGCTATCAATCACAGTACCGATATGCTGGAACCCAATAAGTTTGTGTACACGATAAACAAGTTCCTATTTCTTTCAGCATATACGATGAGATTTAGCCTAGATTAAAGGCTAGATGGTCATCTTCCGTTCGAGTGATGGCTTTCATATTGCGATTTACGTACATATACCGAAAAAAAGATACCGAGATATTTTCTTTTGTTACCCCAGAGGAGTATCGGAGAGCTGAAAGTTGGTTATTCAGGAAAATACAGTCAGAAGCATTTCCAAGTGAGGTAGTTTCCCTGTTGGCAAAAAAGAATGTTGGTAATTCAAGTAAAATAATGAATTCCTCAGCATTCATGGACCAAGAAAATACTATCCGGATGAGTTCCAGAGGTCAAAAGGCTTTTATCTCATACGCTGCAAGAAATCCAGCAATTTTTCCGAAATCTCATCCATTGGTGGACTTGTTCGTCACCCATCATCATGAGAAAAACCTACACATCGGAACAGAGTCAGTCATCTGAGATATCAGAGAACATGCTTGGATCATTAGCATTTGAGTTGCGGTGGAGAGAGTTCGATCCAGATGCAATATGTGCAAGCTTCTGAAGGCTAAGCCAGTGATGCCGAGAATGGGACAGCTTCCAGAAGCCCGTTTAGATTTTGATAAGAAACCCTTCAGCCACGTTGGCGTGGATTGTTTCGGACCATTGCTGGTAAAATTTGGACGAGGGACGGTCAAAAGATACGGCATGATTTTTACTTGCTTGACATTTAGAGCAGTTCAAATCGAGCTTTTGAATGACCTAAGTTTGGATCAGTGTACAATGGCCGTCCGGCGTTTTGTCATCAACCGTGTGGTTACCCGTTATTTGTACAGCGACAACGGGCTTCACTTTGTTGGAGCCAAAAACCAGTTCCAAAAAGACGCGAAAGAAATGGAAGCAGCTCTTGGTGATTTTGCGTCCAAGTACGAAGGTATACTGCGTGGCACCACGATACTAAGTCTGTGGAAGAAGGAGCTCTTGTGCTTATAATCGATCCACATGAAATTCGTTCGTCGTGGCAGATGGGTCGAGTTATCAAAACATATCCTGGACCAGATGGAGTAGTCCGAACAGCAGATGTGCAAGTTTCAAATGGATCCGTTAAGACAAAAAGATCTGTAGGACGTCTCGCTGTTCTAGATTTGTCTTCACAGTTTCAGACGGGCCCCGGGATTTCATCGAGCCGCCGAATGTTATTATAGAGTACTTATTAGAATTAACTACTTTATCTGTAAATCTTACTCTTTTATAATTTGTTTTAACAACCCTGCTTAAAATTCTTTTGTCTCATTCCAATTTGCTATTCTTTATCTTTATGCTTTCATTCGCTTTATGTCAAATCCAGTAGTCTGTTTTAAACCATCGAATATTTTGTAATTCAGTTTTCTCATTCATTCGTTAACCAAAGTTGTAGATACAAGTTGTAAAAGTAAAATACCAAGCGAAAGGAATGTAAGTTAGGATATTCTTTAAGTTATTATTTTCTAAATGTTATATTTTTCTTTTAGAAAATAAAATTGTTATTTGGATTTCGTACAATATTTATAATCCTGAAAAGTTAAAGTTTTTTAATTTGGCGCTACAACATCATTTTATTTTATTCTGGTTCAGACATTTTCTCTTGTTCAAGCAGAAAGATACACCATTTTGTTTTGTGGTGCTGTATTTAGAGGATTTGTTCTAGAACAAATATATTGAAAAACCATTTTTGTTGGTTTTTGAGAATTCAACGATGGAACATAGCTGTAGTTGCGAGAAATGCGAAAAACCAGACGATGAGTTTATGGTATCTTGTGACCGATGTAGAAAGTGGTGGCACTATACTTGTGCCAACTTTGATCCCAGCAAATAAGACGCAGATACTCCTTGGTTTTGCAGAGATCCTAGTTGTAAACCGGGGGAAGATGGTGATGCACATTCGTCTAGTCAAGAATCTACTATGATTCAGTCCACCGCTGCAAACTCTCGAGCGGTAGATCAATCATTAGACATTTTAATAGAAGCTACAGCTCAAGCAGCATTAGCACAAAAGGATGACGAGCTTTCGGCTTTTCGCAAAGAAATGGAGACAATGAAGCTGAAGTTCGCCAAAGAGTCATCGGTTCCAAAACAGATGGTGCTCGATGTTGCAAGGAACTCACATGTGGATGTCGCCAGCGAAAGGATTATGAGGATTAAGAGAATCCAAGAGAACCACAAATCGTTGTTGGAAAATTTGGTTCTTCCCAGCCAGTCAAGCAAATCACTACGAAAAGATAGCACCGCTGGACCTTCCTCAGCTGATTCCACATTTCGCGATTCAGACATGGCGAGTTTACTCACAATCTTGAACTGCAACAACTTTCAATAGTTGCTAGCCTTTTCTGGTGCTGACAAGCAAGAATGGCCCTACTTCGAGGAAGTTTTTAAATCAACTACACTTGAAGGTCGATATAACGGGAAAGAAAATGTATCTCGGCTTCGCAAAGCTTTACATGGCGAAGCTTATCAGTTAGTGAGCGACCAGTTAAAATACTCTTCAGATGCGGATGCCACAATGGATTCTTTGCGAGCAATTTTCGGACGTTATGATGTCTTAGTTCATGACCTTACTGGTGATTTGCTAAATCTGCCACGGTTTTCATCCAAATGCGATTCTCAGCTACGTCGATGGGCATTTAAACTCAACGGATTTGTCGCTGCTCTTAAATCCATGAAAAGAGAAGACGATTTGAATAACGGGTATGTTCTGACTTGTCTTTCTGGTAAATTAGGTGCTGGTCTCTACCAAGATTGGATCAAACATAAATCAGCGAACCCTCGATTCAATTTAGTTGATTTTGCTAAGTTTTTGACGGATCAAGTTGTTGACCTTCCTCCTGATCTACTTAAGGATGCTGAACCGGCTATATTAAGAAAACTGATCAAGAACCCGAAGTCCTCTGGTCGTGTTTTGACTCACAATCCTACATCTTCAAGTGACACTTCCATTAGTTGTGTTCTTTGTAATCGCAAGCATCTCCTTGCTCAGTGTGCAGAGTTCAAGAACTTATCAGCAGAACAGAAATTGAATTTTGTCAAAGACAAACGTATCTGTTTTTCCTGTTTGGTCCCGGAGAAGCATAACTGGAGGTCATGTCGAGAGAAGACCACATGTGGATTTAAATGATGTTCTGGATACCATCACCCTCTCTTACATCAATCAATTCCATCCAACAAATCCCAATTGAGTGGTTCTGCAAATCCCTTTGTGCCAGCTTAGCATATTCACTCATCGCATGTCGGAGCCAACGATAAGTCAATTTTGTTTAAGATTACACCTATTCGCATCTATGGTATCAACAATAGGTTTGTGGATACAAATGCATTTCTTGACGATGGTTCATCACTTTCAATGGTTGAAAAAGATGTTTTCGATGAGCTTGGGCTTACTGGTAGTGCAGAGGATCTAGTACTTCAGTGGACTAAAGGAGTTTCAAGACATGAAGATTCGATCCGTACTTCTTTGTCAGTTTCGGGTATCCACAATCGCAAGCGTCATCAGCTGGGAAATGTCTACACAAATAAAAACTAAGAGCTTCCTTCACAATCTATCGATTATGCTAGTTTGAAAACTGCCTATCCGCATCTGCGAGGCCTTCCACTTTCGGATATGGTGAATGCCAAACCAAAGATTCTTGTTGGCCTGGATCAAGCCAAGTTTTTATGGGGCCATGGACAACGGCAAGGCAGAGACGAAGAACCTTGTGCCATCAAGGCATTGTTGTGTTGGGTGGTTTATGGTAAATCTGCACCAGCCTACAACCTTTCTTGCTTAAGTCAAGCAGCTAAGCCAAGGATGCATTTCCTCATGCACGATGCAATTAAAACTGACGACGACCTGCACGATCTTGTAAAACACCATTTTTCAACTGAGGATTTCGGTGTAAAACCTCTCAAAGGTGAGTTGGTGGGCAAAGAAGTTGGTCGTGCAATAGATGTCATGCAAAGTACAATAAAACAAGTCGGTAAGCAGTATGAAATCGGTTTACTTTGGAATATGGACGATGTTCAACTTCCGGATAGTTACCCAATGGCACTGAATAGGCTAAAAGGTTTGGAAAGATCATTAAAGACTAAGCCGCATCTACTTGAGTGGATGACCAACCATATTAAAGAGCTTATTTCGAAAGGTTACGCCAGAATAGCGTCAGAAGAAGAGCTTGCAAAGAGTTGGCCCGAGTATGGTATGCCCCTACGTTCTTAGTACGGAACTTAAATAATCTACCACCAAAGCCTCGATGTGTTTGTGACGTTGCTGCCAAGGTGAAAGGTGTCGCTCTAAACACTTTTCTGTTGAAAGGCCCAGATAACCTAGTGCCACTCCAAGCTGGACTCTTCAAGTTTCGTGAACGGGCTATTGCGGTCAATGCGGATGTTAAGGAAATGTTTCACCGAATCCGTATTAAAGAAGATGATCAACATTGCCAAAGGATCTTGTGGAGGGATGGATATTGCACTCGAGAACCAACTGTTTATATAATGGAGGTCATGATGTTTGGCCCAAGATGTTCTCCAACTTGCGCCCAGTTTATAAAGAACCATCATGCAGAAAATTTTTGGTTGGAGTGTCCAGAAGCGGTCGATGGTTTGACACAGCGTACATACGATTACTTCAACAGCCACGATTCTGTAGAGAAAGCAATCTCTGTAACTGTTGACGCGATTCGTATTTGCGAGTCAATGAATTTCGTTCTTGTAGGCGTGCAGTCAAACAGTCATGATTTTCTCAAAAGTACCCCGCAGAGCAACGTCAACGCAAAGCTTGTTAGTCTGGAGAATAACAGTTGTGACAACATCGTTTCGAAGATCTTGGGATTGTTCTGGTTTCCTTCTTTGGACCAATTTACCAACAAGCTGTCGAGCAACAGTTCCCTGGAAGAGATGCTCCTACCTGACGCAAATATAACAAAAAAAAAAATTCTAAAGCTTGTTAAGAGGATTTTTGATCCACTCGGACTTATAGCTTTCTACATAATTCGTGGTCGGGTCATTCTTCAAGAAGTATGGTGTGAAGGTTTCGATTGGGATGAACCTGTAACAGAAGACATAAAAAAGACATGGCTAGATTTCATCTTGGAGCTGAAGAACATAGAAAATCTGAAGATTCCCCGCAGCTATCTTTCATGGAACCCAGATGATTCTGAGGTGAGTTTGGTTATTTTTGTTGATGCTTCAGAACAGGCATTTGCTGCAGTAGCATATTTGCGCTTCGAGAAAGACAACAATGTGGAAGTGGCTCTTGTCATGGCTAAGGCAAAGGTTGCTCCTGTAAAAAAAACTATCGGTACCGAGATTGGAGTTGCAGGCAGCAGTACTTGGAGTGCGTTTAGCAGATTCGGTGAAGAATTCACATTCTATCAGAATTCACAATTGTTTATATTTCTCTGACTCAAATACTGTGTTGTCGTGGATAAACACTACCACATTCAAGTTTCCATCTTTTGTTGCCGTAAGAGTCGGAGAAATTTTAGATTCAACATCGCCTCGCCAATGGTATCACGTGGGTACTAAAGACAATGTTGCAGACGATGCTAAAAGATGGAAGGATTCATCAGTTGGTGACATGAATACAAGGTGGTTTAAGGGACCGGAATTTTTGCTTGATCCTATAAGCTCTTGGCCTGTGACTTCCGGAAAAAGTGTAGCTATCAAGCACGGTACCGATATGCTGGAACCCAATAAGGTTTGTGTACATGATAAACAAGTTCCTATTTCTTTCAGCATAAACGATGAGATAAAGCCTAGATTTCGGGCTAGATGGTCATCTTCCGTTCGAGTGATGGCTTTCATATTGCGATTTACGAACATATACCGAAAAAAAGATACCGAGATATTTTCTTTTGTTACCCCAGAGGAGTATCGGAGAGCCGAAAGTTGGTTATTCAGGAAAATACAGTCAGAAGCATTTCCAAGTGAGGTAGTTTCCCTGTTGGCAAAAAAGGATGTTGGTAATTCAAGTAAAATAATGAATTTCTCACCATTCATGGACCAAGAAAATACTATCCGGATGAGTTCCAGAGGTCAAAAGGCTTTTATCTCATACGCTGCTAGAAATCCAGCAATTTTTCCAAAATCTCATCCATTGGTGGACTTGTTCGTCACCCATCATCATGAAAAAATGGACACATCGGAACAGAGTCAGTCATCTCAGATATCAGAGAACATGCTTGGATCATTAGCATTCGAATTGCGGTGGAGAGAGTTCGATCCATATGCAATATGTGCAAGCTTCTGAAGGCTAAGCCAGTGATGCCGAGAATGGGACAGCTTCCAGAAGCCCATTTACTTACTTACTTACTTATGTTGGTGCCACTGGAGCGTGGTACTCCAAGGCCTTGCTGAGAATGCCCCTCCAGCCTGCACGATCTCTAGCCTACTGTCTCCAATTTCGTACTCCAAGTTGACGGATGTCTCCCTCTACCTGGTCACTCCATCGAAGATGAGGTCTACCTTGGCTTCTGACTCCCTCGGGTTTGGCGTTGAAGACTGTACGAGCTGGAGCGTCGATGTCCATTCGCTCTACATGGCCCAGCCATCTTAGTCTTTGGATTCGAATTTTTCTGGCTAGGCTTATGTCGCTGTACAGCTCGTACAGTTCATTGTTATATTTTCTTCTCCAAACGTTGTTTTCGCGATTTACGCAGACAGGACCATAGATCGTACGCAGAACTTTTCTCTCGAAGACTCCAAGAGAATTTTCATCCGAATGGGAGAGGGTCCATGCTTCCGCACCATATAGCAGGACCGGGATGATGAATGTTTTATACAGTGTCACCTTGGTTCTTCTCGATAGGGCTTTACTCCTCAATTGCTTACTCAGCCCAAAGAAACAGCGATTAGCAAGAGTTAGTCTGCGTTTGATTTCAGCGCTGATGTTGTTGCCTGGGTTTACAGCAATGCCCAGGTAGACAAATCCACTGACTACCTCGAAGTTATACCTATCAATGGTTACGTTCTGACCAAGTCGGTGATGGGATTAGACTTTTGTTGATGAAAGCATATACTTCGTCTTGTCCTCGTTTATTTTCAGCCCCATTCTGCTTGCTGCTGACTCCATAGTAGTGAAAGCACCGGTTACTGCTCGCTTTGTTCTCCCTATCACGTCTATGTTGTTACGTTAAAAATTTTTGAAATTAATGAAGATAAAGAGAGAGATGAGAAGAACTCACGACTCCCCTTATGATTGCCGATAGACACTTGAATCTACCCCGAACATCCTATGGATAATTAAGACTCAATCCCGATGTCCACCAACAACACAAACCAGAGAGGAAGCAGGAAGAGACAAGCATCCCAACCATCCTTGACTCCTATACCAAGGATCAGCGACTCCATCATCTCCGTGTATCGGTGTATCTAGCACCCCCAACAAAGGCATACTTACACATCGCTAACACTGCCTCCTGCTCCTCCTACCTCTCTCCGGTCCTTCAAATTTCCCATCCATCCCCATGACAGAAACGTAAACCATCCACCAGCCTACCATAGGTACTGACCACAAAGTCCCGTGGAACAGCCTAGAGGGTAGCTGATAGCATGTCTACGTCTATCCGCTGCGAGCACTAGATGGACCCTACTTAAATCCCCCACATCCGTATCTAGACTGGTGTAGCTATTTCGAAAATCTTCAAATATATTTCCAGAGGTTCTACTCCAGATAGCACTTGCATGTCTAGCTACTTTCATATGGTTCCGTGTGAGTGGGATGGAAGCAACCCTATGCCGGCAACGCCCCCTCTCTCGTTAACTATTGAATAAGAATAGTCGTCAAGAGCGGCATGCGACAACGCAGGGTCGTGGTTGAGATCAACCGTCGTGGTGGCCGGCAGCACCTAGCCACAGTTAGCTCAGCCAGGCCATGGGCACTTGCTCCGGGATCTACACAACCGGTGTTACCTCTTATTATCCTGCCGACCGTTGAACCCTGGTGGTCGAGTTCGAATAAAAATGTTAATACGCTTGTTGGCCCTAATAGCTTTCGAAAACTAGATCGGAGTGAATTGATTGAGAAGCAAAGGATGATTCGAAGATGCACCTCTCATATTTTTATAGAGTGTACGTAGTAAGAACAGAGAGAAATTCTGTTTGAAATTGTTGTACCCGCCACAAGATACAAGCAACGTAAGTATAAAAAAAAACAAAGCGAACCATAGGTGGTCGTGGATGCTATGGCATACTGTTAACATCTGCACATGCAGCTGCCACGATGATATGCTGCATGCCGATGACGAGTTGTCTAACCTAGAGAGGAGGGAGGATCAAGGTGTTAATTGATCCCCCTGGTCTCTTAACCCACCCATTTCAGTCCCAAAAATCATCTCTCTTGAAACTGACCATGGTTGTCCAACGGACCTAAGTGTCCCCATGACTCAATATATTTACTGGGCAACCCCTTTATTCAAAAAGCAAGCAACAACTATTGCCTGCCTAAACTCTTCATCCTTCTGGGAACATAATATCAACGCCGAGATACTATATTCCGAATCATCAACCTAAAACTAAATCTCAACCTAAAACTCAAGTAAAAAAAAGGAAACCGCACACACCACATGTTCTTCCAGAGAAAAGAGAGGGGTACCACCCTCCCTAGGAAATAACTTACTCCATGGATGACATGGCTTATATCTTCTCAAGGAAATCTATAAATGGTTCTTCAAATCAAAAGAAAAACTTGAACTTAATTTGCGAAAACGTTACAAAAATTGTTTCTTTTATTAAATTAAAGTCTAAATGGATACTTATCATAATGTTTATTCTAACAAGAAATATAACTATGTCGGATCTTCTCTTTATATTATTGGATCCTTATGACGATTCTAATAATTCATTAGTGTTAAAGTTAAACTGTTGCAACTGGTAATTATTAAAGCCACTTATCAAAGTGAGTTCCAAACTATTGAATTCATAAACATAATTCAAAATTTATGACAATGAATTCCGTTAAATGTCATATTCATTGGAACTATTCAAATTTTAAAATGGAATTTCGTTTTTTTTTGTTAATAATTCCTACAAGTCCTATTTTATTTATTATTTTTTTTCTTTTTATATTGGGACTTGAAATTGGTTTTCCACAAAAAAAAAAAAATCAAAAATGATACCTAACAAAAAATTGTTGTACATAAATTACAATAAAAAGTTAAAAGTTAAAAGATATTAAAGAAGAGAGTGAAAGATAAAGACACGGACCGATAGCATAGACGCTATGAACGAGAACGAATTCGATCTTCAACGCGACGGTGAATTATTACTATCGATTATAAGATTATGTATGTTATGTCGAATATCCATCTTACATATTTATTCTTTTGAACAAGGTCGAAAGAGAAAAAGGATAAAATAATACCGATTAAAGGTAAATCAAATGCTACAACTCAAAATCCGGACAAAGTATTAACTTCCCATCCCAGAATATAAAACATAACCAAGATCAAAATGTGTAAAAATGTACCATATACATGAGATTGCAGTTCGCCGTCTCACATATAATCGATAAAGTATATGTTAATAGCAATATAGTATGTAAGCAAAAAGGTTCAAAATAAGTATATAGTTCAAATAATACAGCACTACCAATAGGGCAGTGGGGATTTTAATGTTCACTTAACGAAGCTTCGGAAGTGCACTCCTGAATCTGCTGTAATAAAAGGTTATTAATTATATAAGAATATCTAATTGCTACTATCATGCCACTACACCAATGCTTCAACGCAATAGTTGAAACTGACCTTCGTATCTGATAAGCCTGGACAGTCAAATATCTTGGCTTGGTATGTGCTATTCTCTTCACGAATTAGTTCGAATTATTCATATGTATAGATGAATCGGACAAACGATCATAAAAAGGTAAACCGAAAATAAAAACAGGGCGAAAGCTACGGTAGCTATAATTGATCGACGCGACAGCTATGCACCAAGGGCAAAAAAAACTTGCGAAAACGCGGGTGATAATCAAGTGCGACTGTGTAGCCGATAGCTAAGTGAGGATAATTTAAAGAAAGTAAATTCTAACGCGGCGTTAGAAACGCTAACGCGGTTGGTCGCTACCGACACGAAACAGTGATCAAAAAGAAAATGAAAATCTAGTCTTAATGACCGAGTGAAAAACGCAACACAAAACAAAATACAAGATTTTTAAAGGATACAACTTCAAAGGCGAACGATAATGTTGGTTTGTGCAGCTCCTGCATTAAGGATTTAAAATCATAATTTTGGAGCACGGGCTCTGAAAGCTAATTCTTCTCAAAAGAAACCGATCTTAACATTATAGTCAGAAGATATTTTTCGAATAAACTCCAAATAATTAATCTCCGTGAGCTATCGACCGAAATTTCCGAATAAAATCAAACACTCCCGATAGAAACAACGCAGGAAATTGGAAACCTAGTATACACTTTTGATTCACAATACAATAAGATCAAGAATAAAGATAACTTATGGCTCTTTATACGTATGTAGTAGGTAGGCTAAGCCACCCAAGTGTGACTTAAATGTCCACTAAATCAGCTTGCGGTACCACCGTCCGTGGTCTATTATGTCTACGCCTGCGTAGGACGTGAACTACATGGCGTTATTGCACCCACCGAAATGTATATTTTTGGTAGAGTGCTCGAGCTCCCAGGCTCCCAATAGGTATCACACAAAATAAAATAAAGTGAAAATTGTCTTTACCTGGATATATATCCTGTATACTTATAAATCTTATTACGATATGAATATATTTCCAGGAACTACTGGATGCAGATATGATGAGTGAGTTAAAGATGAACTATTCTCTCGACGTTTGATATTTTGTTACAGATGTTAATGGATACTGAGGACCGGCATCAACGAACATGCGCTCGCCAGACGTCCTCTAAGTAGAATCCCACGACGTGTGTGAAATCCCACGACGTGTGTCTTCAAAATCCCTCGACGTGTGTCTTCAGCCTGTCGTGGCTGGGTTGAGAAGGTGTCCTTGCAACAATTGGAAGCTGATTCCTGCTAGTGAGGGCACGTGCGGCACCCGCGAGTGGCCTCCGTGTTGCGCCGATAGGGCGGTGAAGATAAAGACTTCAATGATAGCCTCGAACAATGGGGCGTTATCATTGGTGATTTGGGCGCACAGTGCCTATTCCGAAAATTGATCGTGTGTGTGTCAGCCGTCAAGGAACTGACCGAGAAAAATAGTATTTTCCTTAAGATTCACAGGCCGACGAGTAATAAGGCCTTTGTAAGAGTGGGTGGTGGGTGTGGCTTCCAAGTTTCCACAATTATAACCCACTTTAGTGTCCACGTGTGCTCGTGCAATAGCAATTTGAGCAATTAAAAAAAAACTAACGAGTTTCTTGAAAAAATACACTTGGCGAGTTATGAGGCGCCAATGGCATTAACTTTGATATATTTCGGTAGCAGTATAAGCAGGTACAAACTCCTATGTCTCCACGCGGTGCTCTTAAAAAGAAAACCATGTGTGGGAATATCTTATCCTGTCGTGGCTCCTCTGTGCTGCTTGGCTCGTCCTGTCCCGTGAATACGTTTGGATTAATCCTTTGATCCTCGTAATGAACGATCATAAGCCAAAAAGGGTATAGTTATATTAACACAACGTAATATGACCATGTGACGCTGCTCATGTTCGCATGCGGGAACAAAAGAAAATTTCTTCTGTTTCGACGAAATTGACAATAATTGTTTTCTTACCTTGATCTAAATGATATTGTCCACCTTACGATGGGATTTCCTTGATTGCATAGCAATCAGGAAATTGTTCTCCTTATTGAAGATAAGAGTTTGGCTGCGGTACTTATAAAAAAAAACTTTTCTTTGTTAATCAGGTTCTGCCGCCGAGTTGTGAGTTGGTCGATTTCTTTCTTCAAAATGAAGTCTGGTGTCGGCTTCCTGGATAATGTTTCCACTTTCCAGCAAGCCAACGCCTTAACTTCCAATATGATTTCTTTTATTCCAATTGTAGCTTCGTGTGTTTGTGACGTCAAGGGTGGTGTGCTGTTGTGGGTTTACATGGTCGGTTTACACTTTTCCGATTTTCAGTGTCCTGCATGTTGATGCAAAATAATTCTGACAGAAGTTGCAATTATGCACGATGTTCTTGCGTTTTGAGTAAGTGCACAATGAGAAATGTGACAGAACGTAATACTGGTTTGAGATATACGCATTTTCGGGTATACATATTGGGTAAAAGCAACTGGGCTTATCTTGACTGGGTGTTGAATGATTTGTCATATCTGACGGAGGAAGTGTCATTGCTTCAGTAATGTGGGTATTCTTACCTCGAATGGACAAATTATCTTGATCAAGCGATGCTGATCCGTTTTTGATGTGTATCAGTACCAACAAATTACACAATTAATGGCATGACTACTTCTATCATTTAAGAACAATTCGAACTTGGCAGTATCATGTGTCAAGCTGACTTTCTCTACTGTCAAGTGACCATCTGTAAAGAAAAGGACTTAAGCAGGGATTTCTGCTGAGCAGTAGATATCAAGACAAGGAACGAAATTGGAGTCACTGATGACGTCATTAGTGCTCACATTATCACTCGCACTCCTCTTGGACACTAACTGGCAATGTGAATTCTATTGAGAGACTCCGAGATTACTCCTAGAGTATCTGACAAGTAAATCGCTCACGCCAATTAAAGATATTACGTTAGGTTACGTCAGCTGGAGTATTCCCGTATTTCAGCTAAAAATGAACTTAGCAACCTGACATTCATCTGTCACGCCGAAATTCTTATCGTATACGTACTTTGGTTGGTGTAAACAAATAATTCTGTAGTCTACAGTGTAAGCCACATCTTATGTAGTTCTGCGTCTAGGCCAAGCAAAATATCCGTAGCGGCAACTTCGAGTCGCCTATCGCTCAAAAATTTTACTTCCATGGGAATGGCAATCTGCGCATGACTTGGAAATTCTCTATTCAAAATGGATACCAAGTAGATTCCGAGAGAAATGGAATGTGTTCGTCGGGTGGATTCTAGATGTGGATTCGTTTTTAATGGCCGACCAAATTGGGTGCGTTCAGCATCGTGTGAGTTGACAATCGGTTGCAAACGTTATTTGCAATTGGAGGGCAAGAAAGTTTTTCCCTACAAAGCTTGGAATTGCGACTAAGTCCACTTAGTCTAATTTCCAAGAAAAAGGAGAACTTCTTGCAATTGAATCCTCGCGTCTAGAATCTTATTTCTCTTCGTATCACATTGGCACTGCGACTCTTTAACGTCTAGTCGGTCGAAGACAAAAGAAAAGGACTGTTATGCATGACGTTAAGTCATAGTGTAGATATTCTATCGGATATCTGAAAACACAAAAACAAAAAAAAAACATATATATTAAGTCAGGGAGATAATTTAAACCAAGTGTCTCATGCACAGCTGAGCGCCGGGCATCAGTTCAAATTTGTAAATCTGGGTCAAGTATCTTGTAGTATTATACTATACCTGTAGGTTACGTCAAAAAATAAAAAACATGTGTCTATTTATGTTCATTTGCGACTAGTATATTATAAAGGGTTTATCGAATCAGGTGTAATAATGGTCGCTGAGTTATTAGTTTACCTCTTTAGGTCTTTGGTATGGCAGGTGGTTTTGTGGCCTCGCCTATCCTCAACTTCGTAAAGGTTGTTACCGATTATTTTATTTACACGAACCTTGATGAACTCTGGGCACAACTTTGCACTCAAATGCTTAGTTGCGTCACTTAAGACATGGTTCCGTTTGTAAATTTCATCATCCACTTTGAATGAGATGTTCCTACTTCTAAGATTATAAGATTTCTCATATGCTTCATGAGCTTCCGTTAGTGCTTGCTTCAAGTATGAGTGTATGATGTTCATCTTCGCGACTTTGGGAAGCCAATCTATCTCCGAACAGTTCAGTCCACCCAACTCCCTCAGAAGACGATAGTCGGCCCCATGTTCGATCATACGTTGCCCGAATAAGGCTTCGTATGGGGACATGGAAAGAGTTGAATGCACCGTCGTGCGTAGATCACTACTGATCGAAGACAGATGGGCATCCCAATACGTCTGTCGCGGATTTACATATGACCGTATGGCTGCGAGAATGGAACGGTTCACTCGTTCGCTCGCATTTGACTGGGGAGCATACACTGCCGTGCGGTAGTGTTTGACCCCAAAAATGTCCAAGAATTTTTGGAATTCCTTACCCACGAATTGCGTGCCATTATCAGAGAAGACTCTCTGGCACTCCGTAAATCAAGAAGATCTCGTCTTTCAGAAATCTGACCACGCTCGCGGCAGTTGCCTTGCGCAGTGGTTTGATGAAGACGAACTTAGTTAACTGGTCTAAGGCTATTACGATGTACACATTTCCGCACTTCGATCTGCGGTATGGCCCAAGAAAGTCAACATACAAATGTTGAAATGGCCTATCAACTTCAAAGCTATTCCCCATTTCTGCCCGTAATGTCATATTTGCTGCTTTACTGGCTTTGCATGTTTCACACCGGTCTACGTAAAGTTTAACCTGAGTGAACATACCAGGCCAATAAAATCTATCTCTCAGACGATAAATTTAACAAGTATCAAACGTCAAAGAGTATGCACGTGTAATTTTTCGCGCCTGCAAATTAATTAGCCAACCGCGTAATTTTACCAAATATATTGCTCTCCTATTCCTGATAATTAATATTAATAATTAATAGTCATTATCAATACACTGTTTATCATTTTCGCTTTTCTTAAATAAATAATATCTGGTAATTAATAATCTATTCAACATGCCAACTGACACAAGGCTAGGAAAAAAAAAATGCGAGTGAAAATGAGGTTACGAATAATGACTTAGCCAATATATTAAAATCAGTGCAGCAATCAATTATTGCGTTAGAGAAACGTTTTGATATAATCGAACAATTTAATAATCAAATTGAAAACCGTGTTATGAAGCTTGAAGAAGAGGTGCTTGCAATTAAAGCCCAAAATAATGTGTTTAAATGTTAACTTGATAAGATAATTTGTAAAGCATATGAAGCAGACTTAATCATAAGTGGCGTTCCCGTAAGAACGGATGAAGATCTTCATAACATATTTGCAAAGATTACTAAAGTTCTAAATATTAAAGTCATGAAACCTAAACCTATACATATTTTTCGAGCTCCTGCAAAGAATAAAAATGTGCCTGTCATCATTGTTAAGCTTCTTAACAAATTCGAAAGAAGCAGCATTATGAAATCATTATTTGCTTATATTAAAAACAGTGAACTCTATCTCTCCAAAATTGGGTTCCCAGTTGAAGACAAGCGGGCGTTTTTTATCTCTGAAAGCCTTTCACCCGATGTTAAAAAACTGTTCAACTACGCTCTAACCTGCAAAAAACAAAAACTAATCGAATCTGTCATTACGATTGCTGGTAAGATCTGGATTAAAGAGCTTGGAAAGACGAAGAGGGTGCTAATTAATTCAATTCTGGACATTGATATCCTACTTAACAGAGAATCAACAGCTGTTAGTGGAAGTGACCATGATAGTGGCACCCAGACCCAGACTTAATTGTGTCTTACTTTATCATATTATAGTTTTAAGTATTCTAGTTCTTGGATGCAATTTTTTTTTTCATGAATTATTTTTCTTTTTATATACTTCATAATTATTTCTATTTCTATTTCTCTTTCACTTTTCTTTTCTTTTTTAATTGCATTGTAATGAAATTGCTGTATGCTACTGTTTGCTCGTTTTATTTTTGAAGTGAAACTTCTTTAGAATCGTTGTGATTTCAAACCGGATGCAACGAAAAAACGACATGTAAGAGACACAAATACAAAAATGTGTAGGATGAAGCCAGGAAAGAATGAGACAGAAATAAACATACTATTTTTCTGACGGAAGTAACGCTCAGTATTCCAATATGGCGGCACCGATGACTCGCATTAGCTCACCGTGTGCACGAACGATTGAGAATATAAATACTGTAATCTTACTCATTCATGCACGTGCTCCATGGCATTTGTTTGTTTTGATCAATGTAGGGATGGGCAAGTAAAAAATATATCGATATTTATCGTATCGATATTCTTTAACAGTATCGATAATTATCGGGTGAAAAAAATCAATATATTGATATATCGTTAGTTTTCTCATGATTATTTATACATATTACGAAAGCATTCAAAATTCGTTAAAAAAGAATAGACATGAAGAAAACAGTATGTTTTTTTTTTAAATGTTGTTTTGGCTAAAAATACAAATAACGGACATCTCTGTTTATAAACGACTGAATTTAATAAATAAAAATGCGCAACATAAACACAAGAGTTTGAACTTCTTTGCTCGGAAACTGTGTTATGTTTCATCGTATGCATTTTATTTTAAGTTGCATGAATGAATTAAATTGGGGAAAAGCGCACTGCGACCTTAAAGATCTATTGTGAAAGAGAACGAATGAAAAAAAAAATTATGACACAGTATTTTATATTCTAGCTCTCATTTTCTCCTATCATACGTTTTGCCTCTCACTCAGGTCTACTAAGCATTATGTTAAACAAAATCGAGTGAGCAGGCGCGTTGGTACGATTAAGTTAGTATGTTAGTTAATAGGTACGTGATTTGAATGCTGTCTAACAAGAAAAGCTTTACAAAAGGTTTCAATAAACTTAATTCAAGAAGAATGTAAAATTCAAACAAATACATATATAACAAAAGTATTTATAAAAAATTGGCATTCAAAAAAATTTTTTAAATTTTAAAAAAGTATCCTGAATTTTTGAAAATAGTCAGTTTTCGAATATTTTTTTGACTTGTTTTAAATAGTGGCGTCCTGGAGTTCATACTTTAAAAGGGAGTCAAAAGGACGCAAAGTATGTCGGTACGTCTGTATGCTTGAATATTTGTTGAAACTTTTGTATTTGTACAGATACGTGTTGAAAGCATTTAGTCATACATAACATAAGGTTTGAAAGTAATCCGAAAACTGGTGCTGGGTGGCTGAGTATTTCATCTCATTCTCTCTTTAATTAGGTATACTAACTTCTTTGAAGTTTCACTTCAACCGAGTGTGAATTACGCACACACATTTTTTTTATTTTTTCCTTCGTTTTTGATTCTGAACTGGGTCTATTGTTTATATTTATATAATGTCAATAATTAATGAAAATAATTATACTAATGAAATGAATGATTATAATATTAGTAAAAACTTAATTAACATATTTTCTAATCAGAGCACTGGTTTCAAAGTTATACATATCAATGCTCAAAGCATCCCCGCGCACATTGATGAGCTGAGAGATTTTCAAATTCTCCTGTAAATGCCATTATGTGTATCTGAATCTTGGTTAAAACCTGAAATTAATGATTGTGCTATTGGGATATCCGGATATAAAATTTTGGGTAATGATCGCACTTCAAGGAGAGGTGGTGGTGTTGCAATATACTGTAAACTGTCTTTAACATGTAAAGTTTTATTAAAATCTCCACCTGATTCGTTGAGTATATTTTTATTGAAGTATCTGATATTTCCAACAAGTGCTTTCTCGCGTGCAGTTACAACAAAAGCAGGGATTTTAGTTTGGATCCATTTTTTGACCACTTGCGTGAATTTAGTAGTGACTTTATTTTTGTTATAGTTTGTGGAGATTTCAATGTTGATCTCTTGGATAATAATGTGGTCTCAAGGTTTTTCGATGAATGTTTTTGTGCGGGAATAGACATTGTTAATCAATCAACACCCACTCATTTTCGACCCAACTGCAGACCTAGTTTAATTGATTTATGTTTAGTTTCAGATGTCCACCTCGTCTCATTTTTTAACCAATGTTCTGTTCCATTTATACCCTGCTATCATGACCTGCTTTTTATAACCTTGAGTGTTCATTTTAACTCTCCATCATATTCCAATAATTTAGTCTTTAGAAACTTTAAATCAATCAATGAATCATCATTGGTTCAGGATTTAGTCCGATGGCCTTTCAATTATGTTTTGGATATTCCTTGTGTAGAGGAAAAAGTTCAATTTTTTCAGGATGCCATCCAGAATCTTTTTGAATTACATGTACCAATGAAGGTAGTACGAGTCAAAAACATTTCTTCACCTTGGTTCAATTCTCAAATAAAAAATTTAATTAAGCAAAGAAACAGGTGTTATACTCGCTGGAGACGTTGCAGGACCATTAATAATTTGGACATGGACATGTACAAATCATGTCGTAATCTTTTGAGTGCTACTATTAGAGATGCAAAAAGACAATACTATGCGTCAAAATTACATACTCATTTACAAAGCAAAGTTCTCTGGAATAATCTACGGGAGTGTGGTGTAGTTAAGAATAAAACGAATGCATGTACCTTTGACCCTAACTTGTTAAATGATTATTTTATGCAAGCTGGCAGCACGTCGAATGGGATTTTCCCTGCACGTAGATATTTCTCCGAAGAGTTCGAACTTAGGTGTGTCTCTGAACCTGAAATCATCGATGCCATCAAATGTATTAAATCTAATGCCGTTGGAGTGGACAATGTGCACTTAAGATTTATTAAAATTATTCTACCTTGGATTTACTACTTGTTTAGTATTTAATATCTTTTTTTTTATTCAAACATCTATTGAATTATTTGTTCCACTTTACCTAACTTACATGTATTTACCCTATAATTTATCTCTTTTATTAATGTGAATTTACTCTCTAACTACGGGAGTGTGGTGTAGTTAAGAATAAAACGAATGCATGTACCTTTGACCCTAACTTGTTAAATGATTATTTTATGCAAGCTGGCAGCACGTCGAATGGGATTTTCCCTGCACGTAGATATTTCTCCGAAGAGTTCGAACTTAGGTGTGTCTCTGAACCTGAAATTATCGATGCCATCAAATGTATTAAATCTAATGCCGTTGGAGTGGACAATGTGCACTTAAGATTTATTAAAATTATTCTACCTTGGATTTACTACTTGTTTAGTATTTAATATCTTTTTTTTTTATTCAAACATCTATTGAAATATTTGTTCCACTTTACCTAACTTACATGTATTTACCCTATAATTTATCTCTTTTATTAATGTGAATTTACTCTCTAACTGTTTGATCAGATGTTTGCTAACTTGGAAAATTGCTCTATCAATGCGAATTGTATTTTCTGTTATTTTGCAAACTGGAAAGCTTACTCTCTAGCTGTAAATTAATTCTCTTAAATCAAAATTAGCCGTTAGTTTTTGTTGAAGCAATTTTCTAAATTAGGTTCATCTTGCTCTTTTCTGTTCAACTGCCAACCTGGGCACATCGTATTCCGTAAGAAATAAATTTATTATAACGTTTGTGCTAAGTGCTGAATTTATTTTCTGAATCGTCGTCGTATGAATGTTTTGTTGGTACATGGTCGTTGTTTTCTTCTTCAATTGAATCTTCAAAAGTATTAGTTAAAAAACAAACTGGTCCTTTGAGCCGAATCAATTGAGCGTTTTTTTGTTTTTGTTAAATTCGTGTACCTACTTGAGAAGTGGTCATTTAGTAAAGTTTTGTTGGGAAAAGTATATATTTTTTGGACATTAGTCATACATTCCCGGCAGTTTAAATTAACAGAAGAGCATTTTGAAAATATCTTCAGATCGTGTTAAAAGATAATTTTAATTTTGTAAATATTGCTGATATTTATTTGTTAATTTCATAATTTTGTGCGTTAATTATGAATGTCGTTAAAGCGAAACGTGGTCGTGCCAAGGGAAGGCTGACAAAAGCAGCAGATTTTGCTTCTACAGTGGATGCTAATACTTCCCTTGCAATGCTGCAAATACGTTTTGAGAAATTGGAGGAAACCTGGGCTGATTTTGTGTCGCTCCAGGATGAGATGTATTTGTACTTTGATGAGGAAGACTTCGTAAACCCAGAACCAGAGTTCTTCGAATACGAAGCCAATTTGTAGCTCACGCGGTATACAGGAGTTTTATTAAAGTCAAGCAGTCATCGGAACCTACTCAAACTTCGGCCAAGTCGTCAGTAATTCTTCCTAAAATAGCAGTGTCAACCTTTTCGGGCAAATACGAAGATTGGCCTTCCTTTAAGGACATGTTTCTTAGTTCTGTTGACCAAAATTCTTCACTCACATCTTCCCAGAAGTTTTACTATTTAAAAACTTTCTTGAGTGGTACAGCAGCTGACTTAGTTAGTCACATGAAGCTTACCGATAATAATTATATTGAAGCTTGGGATAGGTTGGAGAAAAGATTTGACAGGTCACAGCTAATAGTTCAGTCATATATTCATTCGTTTCTGTCCCTGACATCGATTAAGTCTACTAACGTTGAGTTGCTTAGGAAAATAACAGACGGTGCCGACGAGGTGATTCGGGGTTTG
The DNA here is from genome assembly GCA_916050605.2 of Platycheirus albimanus. Lineage (NCBI taxonomy): Eukaryota > Metazoa > Arthropoda > Insecta > Diptera > Syrphidae > Platycheirus > Platycheirus albimanus. The sequence continues at coordinate 143,132,958 of OU696696.1, forward strand.
AATGCTCTGGATACCAATGGTCGTGATCCTTGGTTAATTTATTTGCTTGTACAAAAACTTGACCCAGATACAAAGCAAGCTTGGGCGGAACATATTGCGTCAAAGGAAGATGCTGCAATAGACGAACTTCTTGAGTTTTTACATAATCGTTGTGATTGTTTGGAATCTTGTTCAACGCCTGTTCAGCATCCTTAATCTCGGAATCAAACTCAAAGTACAATACGATCGCATGTTGTTGCATCTGTACAAGGTTGTCTAAAATGTAAAGGAAACCATAGCCTAGCAAATTGTGAACAATTCCTCGGATTAGATGTGGATGCTCGTCGAGGTTTTGCTAGGGAAAATTCTTTGTGTTTCAACTGTCTACGACAAGGACATTCTGCCAACAAATGTTTTTCACATCAGCGTTGCAAATTCTGTAAGTCTCGACATCATATCTTAGTTCATCAAGAAGTCGCTGCCATTCCTCAACCAAATCATACAGCATTAAATACAAATCAATCGCTAGCTGCTGATGATCCTGTCATACCTCGGTCTTCATCGTTAAATCCAGGTCCATCGTCGTTTTTAAATCATCATACGAGTGAATCCAGCCATAGTTTCCAAACTATCCTTCCTACTGATGTGGCTAAAGCCCAAGATAGAGAGAGGTCGTTCCATAATATTCGTTTGCTTCTTGATACTGGATCCCAAGTTTCATTTATTACTGAACAGGCTGTTCAGCGCTTGGGACTTCAACGAAGTCAGTCTCGCATTCCTGTGCTTGGAGTAGCTTCAACTTCAGCAGGCACAACTAATGGAGTTGTGACAATCAGGCTTACTTCTCGTTTTAGTTCAAGGTTTGTTGATGTTGTCTGCCATGTTCTTTCAAAGCTAACATCGCTGCTGCCAGAATCTTCGATAGACAGTTGCGATATCGGAAATCTTGTTTCTTTTGAGCTCGCCGATCCTTACTTCAACAAACCAGGTCATGTCGATGTTTTACTTGGGGCAGATCATGTTTTCAGCATAATAACAGGACCACCTGCTGACAAAATAGTTGGCATACCATACATAATTCCAACGATTTTCGGATCGGTTATTGCCGGAAAGTTTGCTCAAACTCCTCTTAATTTTGATAATGCCATAAAAACGTTTGTTTGTACGCAGCTGGATCATTCCCAAGAATTTGACCTCGAGAAATTCTGGCGTTTAGAAGAGATTTCTAACGAGCCCACCATCTCGATTGAGGACCAGCGGGCTGAAGAGATTTTTGCGTCGACTCACGAAAGGCTTCCTGATGGTCGATACTTGGTTAAGTTGCCTTTCAAATCCAATGATAACGTTAACTTTGGAAATTCTTTTGCTATGTCCCTTCGCCATCTTCACTCAATCGAACGAAGATTCTCAACAAATTCATCTTTGAAGGAACAATATCACAAGTTCATGAATGACTAATTATCGTTGGGTCATATGGAGGAAATTCCTGCTGGCGAAATATATATATCACCTTATAAGTCGTACTATCTGCCTCATCATGCGATATTTAAAGAAGATAGTAGTACAACAAAAGTTAGAGTGGTTTTTGATGGATCTGCCTCAACAAATCACTCTATCTCTTTAAACGATTCTCTTCTCGTTGGTCCCTCTATACAACGTGACATCTTCTCTATTTGCCTACGTTTTCGAAGACATTTGTACACCATCTCTGGAGACATCGAAAAGATGTACAGACAGATTCGAGTTTCGCGTGATCATTGTGATTGCCAGCGATTATTTGGCGGAACACTCCCGAGGAACCTGTCAAACACTTTCGACTGTTAACTGTTACGTATGGAACTGCGTGCGCTCCTTTTTTAGCAGTAAGAACATTGAAACAGATGGCCTTACACTTTTCTGAAAGGTATCCACTTGCATCGGCAACGATTCTCAACGATTTCTACGTCGATGACGTAGTCAGTGGTGCAGACACAATTGAGGAAGTCATATCCTTGCGGGAGGAATTGGTGGAGTTGCTAAGAACAGGAGGATTTAATTTGCGTAAGTTCACAACAAACTGCTGGCCACTTATGCTTTCGATTCCTGAAGACCAACGGGAGATGTCACCAATTCAGTTCGAAGACTGTGATTCGGTTAAGGTCTTAGGTTTGCAATGGAGTCCTGCGAAAGATCGCTTTTCTTACAAAGTAAAATTCTGCGAAACTGCGGTATGTACTAAACGTCGTATATTATCAGATGCTTCTCGAATTTTCGACCCCATGATATTTCTTGCTCCCATCGTTATTGCAGTGAAAATCCTCCTTCAGGATCTGTGGAGGGAAAAACTGAATTGGGACGAAGAACTTCCCAAGCAGTTAGCGATGGATGACGATCCGACAGGAATTAAATCATATCAGAGATGTTCAAATTCCGAGGATTATTTGGACAAACAAGAGGAATTTTGAGTTTCATGGATTTTGTGATGCATCTTTCTATGCATATTCAGCAGTGGTGTATTGCAGAATTAAGAATGAGGTTTTGTCTCTTCCCCGACTGGAGCTCTGCGGAGCCCTTTTATTAACTCGTCTAATCAATAAAGTTAAAACATCTTTACAGGATAAAGACATGGAAGTTTTTGCTTGGACAGATTCATCAATCGTACTTCACTGGCTTCTCTCTCCTCCAAAAAAATGGTCGGTGTTTATCGGAAATAGGACTTCAGAAATCATCTCTTCGATTCCACATATACGCTGGAGTCACGTTCGATCTGAGAGCAATCATGCTGACTGTGCAACTCGTGGAATTCCACCATCTCTTTTGCCATCAAACGAGCTGTGGTGGAAAGGACCCTCGTGGTTGTGGCAGGAGAAGGAGCAGTGGCCATATTCGAATCCATGTACAAAGGAATTTCCAAAGGAGCAATTGGAGGAAAGGAGAAACCTGAAAATGCAGGTACTTCTTGTAAATGCTATTGAAGAAAATGTATTGCAAACTCTTCAAAATAACTCTTCAAAATGGTACAAGTGTCAAAGAGAACTTGCAACAATGTTTCGGTTTCGCTTTAATTGCCGCGTTCCCGAGGAAGAAAAGGGGCTTCGTAACTATAAACCATTGGACGTACAAGAACTTTTTAAAGCAAAAATAACATTGATTAAGTATAGTCAAATGACAATTTTTTCGTCGGAAATTCACGCGTTACAAAAAGGAAAGGAGCTATCAAAAAACTCTAAACTTTCAAGCCTTGCTCCGTTTATCGATTCGGATGGAATTCTTAGAGTTGGTGGGCGTGTGCAGAACTCTGAACTCTCGTATAATGAAAAGCACCCCATCATACTCTGTAAATCAATTCGCATCTCTGAGTGAATTGTGAATTATATCCATGAACATTATTTGCATGCTGGGGTTACACTCATGTTTGCATTATTAAAACAACAATATTTTATTGTTGGCTGCAGAAATCTAGTGCGAAAAGAAGTTCATAAGTGTATTTCATGTTTTCGGCAACGTCGCGACTCGTCAAAACAGTTGATGGGAAATCTTCCCATAGAAAGGATTCGATTTTCGCGTCCATTTAGCAAGGCAGGATGTGACTATGCGGGTCCAATAACGTGAAGACTTTCTCGCGGCAAAAATCCCAAATTTGTAAAAGCATACATTGCCTTATTTGTTTGCTTCGTAACAAAGGGTATACATTTAGAATTGGTTGGTGATTTATCATCAAATGCATTTCTTCTGGCCTTAGATCGGTTCTGTGCGCGTCGCGGAAAGCCAATGGAAATTTGGAGCGACAATGGAACCAATTTTCATGGTTCCAAACGTTTGTTGAACGAGATGTATCAATGCCTTTTAAGTCAACAGCATCAAAGCCTTGTCATCGATCATCTCGCCAAGGACAACATCACTTGGCGGTTCCTTCCACCGTCTGCACCTCACTTTGGAGGCTTGTGGGAAGCTGGTGTCAAGTCGGTGAAGCAGCACTTAAAAAGGGTCATCGGAGAGCATATTTTGACTTACGAAGAAATGTATACTCTCCTCACCAAAATAGAAGAGCTTCTCAACTCACGCCCTATGTGGCAGACATCGGACTCAGAACCGTGTGCCCTTTCACCTTTGCATTTTATGATTGGTGAATCTTACACCTCAGTTCCTCAACCTGACATGGTAAATTTTAAAATCTCTGTTCATACTAATTGGTATCTTTTGCAGAAACTTTCACAAGGCTTTTGGCGGAGATGGCATCAAGAGTACCTAACGTCTCTCCAACAAAGACAAAAATGGCAGAAGACCCAACCAAATCTGTGTGTAAATGATGTCGTTCTTTTGAAGGAGCCAAATCTTCCACCTTCTAAATGGATCCTTGGTCGTATCATTGCTGTACATCCAGGAAAGGACGAAAGGGTCAGAGTGGTCACAGTACAGACTACGAACGGAGAATATACACGTCCAGTTGTGAAGGTTGCCCCACTTCCGTTTGCTGAAAGACCAGAGTCTTCCAGGGGGGGCTGAATGTTTAGTATTTAATATCTTTTTTTTTTATTCAAACATCTATTAAATTATTTGTTCCACTTTACCTAACTAACATGTATTTACCCTATAATTTCTCTCTTTTATAAATGTGAATTTACTCTCTAACTGTTTGATCAGATGTTTGCTAATTTGGAAAATTGCTCTATCAATGCGAATTGTATTTTCTGTTATTTTGCAAACTGGAAAGCTTACTCTCTAGCTGTAAATTAATTGTCTTAAATCAAAATTAGCCGTTAGTTTTTGTTGAAGCAATTTTCTAAATTAGGTTCATCTTGCTCTTTTCTGTTCAACTGCCAACCTGGGCACATCGTATTCTGTAAGAAATAAATTTATTATAACGTTTGTGCTAAGTGCTGAATTTAATTTTCTGAATCGTCGACGTATGAATGTTTTGTTGGTACATGGTCGTTGTTTTCTTCTTCAATTGAATCTTCAAAAGTATTAGTTAAAAAACACTACTCTTTTACACATATTGTTAATGCCCGTATTACTCAATCATACTTCCCTAAGTGTTGGAAACTTGCGAAGGTTGTCCCAGTACCTAAAAATCAAAAAGTTAATGAACCCTGTGATTTTCGTCCCATTAGCATCTTGCCTTGCTTATCGAAAGTACTTGAAGTGGTTGTAAGAAATCAAATTAACCAATATATTGAACAGAATAACTTACTTATAGCCACTCAATCTGGTTTTAGAAACGGTCACAGCTGTTCGACTGCATTAGTCAAAATTTTAGATGACATACGAATCGAATATGATAAAAACAATGTCACTGTTTTATGTCTTTTAAATTTTTCGAAAGCTTTTGACAGTGTCAATCACTCATTGCTGGTTAAAAAATTAACAACGTCATTTGGTTTTAGTAAAAATCCTGCTAATTTTCTTAAGAGTTTTCTTTCTGATCGATACCAACTAGTAAGTACCGAGTCTGGTGACTCGGATTTTCTACCTTTTACTACTGGAGTTCCTCAAGGGTCAATCCTTGGTCCACTTCTTTTTTCACTTTTCATAAATGATATAGCTGAAGTCTGCCAATATTTCTCTGTACACCTTTACGCAGATGATGTTCAAATCTATTTCTCGAGGCCTATTGGTTTGATGGAAGATTGTATTTATAGAATTAATGAAGATCTTAATGCAATTTGTGACTGGGCTTATAGTAACGACTTGAAACTCAATCCAGATAAAACCAAGCAAATTTTCATCTCCAAATCGCTTGCGTACGTAACTTGGGTTCCTCCATTAATGATGATGGGTAGCATTATTCTGACCTCTAACTCTGTTTGTAGTCTTGGTATTCAAATTAACAGCAATTTAGACTGTTCCTCTCATATAAACGGTGTAGTTAAACGTATACACTATGGTCTGCGAATGTTAAGAGTCTCAGCTATGTTCACACCCACCTGTACTAGGCTTCGATTGGTTAAATCGCTTTTAATACCTTTTATCAGTAATAGTGCTGTCATTTATTGTCATTTGGATGCTATTTCATTTAGGAAACTTGAATTGGCTTTTAATGCAATAGTAAGATATGTTTTTGGTCTACGGCGTTTTGATCACGTGTCTGCCTATAAACATAAAATTCTAAATATGAGTCTCAAAACCTTTTACAAAAGCCGAAGTTGTATTTTATTACACAGCATTGTTCATTCAAAAAAACCGTCGTACTTATATGGTAAAATTACATTTTCAAATTCTAATAGAACTCAAAACATTAATTCCCATTCGTTCAACTTCCTTGAAAGCAAAAGATTATTTTTCATTCATTCCATTAGTTTCGGGAATTCACTTCCAGTTTGTCTTAGGCTAAATAGTAGCCCTTCTAGTTTCAAAAACAAGTTATTTAAATTTTTGATGAGTAGTAACAGCAGCAATTTTATGTAACGTATATATTCTAAAAGAACTTTCTATTTGTATCTTTCCTCTATAATTTTTTCTTTTACCTACTTTACGTATTTTTTGGTTTGAAATACCTAAATTACTTTGTGGATATTCTTTTGATGTTTGATTTATAAAAATGAAATTATGTATGAAGTACTCTATAAGGTTTTTAATCTTCTGTACTATTTTTTTGTATTCTTCAAAATAAATTTAAAAAAATACATAAATAAATTGTCTTCACCACCCCACCGTGCGAAGCACGCGGGGGATTGTGAGCCAATGAGATTAGAGATTCTGTCATCTCTGATGGGACCCACAACTTCCAAGTTAGATCATCCGCTAAGGGATTACCAACCGCGTGTTTAGTGCGTTTGTATACATATCCTTCCGACACTTTGAGGTCGGGCAATCGTTCCTGTTCCTTCCTGATATGACTGATGATGTCAAGGTAACTTTCGGACTTAAAGGACGGATCCTCCAGGTCGATGGGGAGTATCTCCGATGCACCGATCTGCGGTAGACATGAAAGGAAAGCTGACACTGTCAACTCATCGTCTTCATAAGCTCTGCATAGAGCGTCTGGCACGACATTTAATGTTCCCTTCCTATGCTCCACCACAAAATCGAAACCTTGGAGACGCATACTCCACCTCGCTAGTCTTCCAGTTGGGTCCTTCATAGTGATCAGCCATTTCAGGCTGGAATGATCTGTAATGACACGGAAATGGTATCCTTCGCGCTCTGTCACCGAATAGTTTCTCTGTGCAGCGTTCAGTTTCCGGGAGAAGTAGTATATAGGCTGCTCCGCCCCAGATTCGTCTCGCTGACAGAGTACACATCCGATGCCAGTCGTGGATGCGTCGCAGAGAATGATGAATTCCTTGGAGAAATCTGGATTGACCAATACAGGCGCTGACGTCAAAGCTTGTTTGACTTGCAGGAATGCTTCAATAGCTTCTGGACCTAACTTGAAGACTTTTCCCTTTTTCAGTGTCTCGGTCAATGGTGGCTAGGGTGCTGAAATCCTTTACAAATCGCCGGTACCAACCTGCCATACCGAGAAATCGGCGGACTTGGCGAGTTGTAGTTGGTAGCGGGAAGTTAGTGATTGCAGTAATCTTGTCAGGATCAGCTTTCAGGCAACCCTGACCGACCTTATAACCGAGGTAGTGAAGCTCATCAAAACAAAACTTCGACTTCTCGACGTTAATCGAAATCTGTCAGTCCTGCATCAGTCAAGCACTTTCCAACTATCTCCAGAGTCTCTAGATGCACGTCGAAATCCTTTGACACAACCAACAGATCGTCTAAGTAAACGAAGACTTGATGTCGTAATCCGGAAGGGATTACGCGACTCATCAGGTAGCTAGAACTTTGCGCCGCATTACATAGACCAAAGGGCATGACCTTAAATTGGTACAGTGGTCGGCCAGGTACCGTAAAAGCGGTCTTTTCCCTCGAACTTTGCTCCAGCGGTATCTGCCAAAACGCATCCTTCAGATCCACGCTAGAAATATAACGTGTCTCCGTCAGACGTGCTAGCAGCCCCTCAATATGCGCAATCGGACGAGCATCTTTCTTTGTTACGGAGTTCACCTTCCGAAAGTCCAGGCACAATCGGCTCTTACCAGGTTTGCGAACAAGCACCACTGGGGAACTCCATGCGCTGGAACTTTCCTCGATGACTCCTAGCGAAAGCATGCGATCCAACTCCACATACATAAGAGTTTGTAACGCCGGAGATACGGGATAGTACCTTTGGTTTATAGGTACGGCATCGCCTGTATCTATGTAATGTTGCACTAGATTTGTCTTCCCGAGTCCATGGACTGCAAAGGAAGGGAATCTACGAACAACAGCCTCAAGTCGTTTAGACTCTTCATCATTCAACTTTATTTGGTTTGTGGGCCTCTCATCTCGCCCACTGGTCGCGATTCCTGAAAGGCCTGCAATTACATTTGGTGCGATCTGGAATGTTTGCCAAAAATCAACGCCTAAGTATAGACGCTGGCTTAATGAAGGCACGATATAGAGGTCGATATCTTTAGTCACATTTTTATATTGGATCTTGGTAGTGATCACCCCTACAATAGATTGCTTGTGTCCATCGGCCGTGGACACGGTAGTCTCTATCTTCCTTACCGCAGCATTTTTATTCTTCAGATAGGGAAGTATATCAGTGCCTAAGCAACTTATACTTGCCCCTGAATCGAGAAGACCTAAGAAACTGTCACCCAATAGACCGACTGTCACATAAGGACGTGGGTGATTTGATTCTCGGCTTATGGTTGCTGAAGCTATGTTACGGTAAGTAGTCCACTTCTGATGGAAGCGCTCCCTTATCCGTCGTATCCGTTTCGACAATTCTGGAAAAGTGAATATCCTCCTACGCACTTCATTGTAATTGCGTAATCTTTCATGGAAAGGCTTGCGGTATAGTAGTTCTGTTGATTCGTTTTCAAAATTCAAATTCATATTCGGTTTGGGTTTTATATTCGAAGTTGGGATTATTCTACAATCATTAACATTTGGTATATCATTATTTTTAATCGGTTTCAAAATAGTAATTTTTGGAAGTCAAAGAGGCTCTGTCAACTTGGTCACTTGAACTCCGGGTAAATCTAATCGGAGCGAACCCCCCCCCCCGGTTGATGGGTTGTTCCTCCTCTCGTTTCCCGCTAGACATTTTGGACAGGACGGACTATATGCATCTGGTGAACCACATCGGAAACAGAATATTTTATCGATGGGTTGGCGCAATCACGAAAGCTGTGGCCAAGAACTTGGCAATTCCAACATTTTTGCAACTTACGATCCCTCTGGATCGCTTCAATGCTATTAGTGGGCAATGCCGCAACTAGATCCTGACAAGGCTCTCCCACAATTTCGTTGACGAAACGCCTTGCAGGTGGACGTTGTGCATTAGGCACAAAATTCGGACGGGTGTTCTCGTATTGAGATTGGGCTTTTTCTATGGCTCGACAGTAGTAGGCCAATTGCCTTAAACTGGACGGACTGTAGGTTATGAGGAGTTCACCCATTCGCCTACGGACATTTGTTTTAATTATTTCTATTAATTCCTTTTCTGGTCTTGGAACTCGCATCCTGGAGTTCAGATATTGTATGGCATCATAAAAGTCATTGAAAGACTCGCCATTCAACATTTTGCGATCAGAGAGCTTTCGGAAGAGCTCGGTATCGCTTTCTAAACTGCGGTTCTGTTCTACCAAAGCAGTGTTCAGTTCGTCCCACGTAGTGTGCTTGTTACTTTTCAAATACACCCAGTACCAAGATTCTACCGAACCTGATACGAAGTGATAAAAGTTTGCGGTAATTTCATACCACGATACACCATAACTATTGCGTATACACATTACAGGCGGAACAGGAAATCGTCAACTGACATATTCCTCCCATCGAACTTCAATCCCCACTTATGGAATCGGTGATTGCGATTCACAGATGTGACATTCGATGGTGGTGGCCTGGGTGGCGACACGGCGGACTCGTCGTCGAAATTAAAAGCATTTAAACGAGTCATAAACTCGTCCAAATTGGAGCCTAGAGGCATTTGGGCTGGATTGACATCCGTCATAGGTGGCACTCTAGTTGGCTCATAATGAGGCGTGAATCGGTCTGCCAAATCGTTTACATTGTTTGGCCTATACGCGGACTGGACGTGTCTGGACGTAGCTGGTCCAGAAGGAACATCGTAATTTACAACACGTGTAGTGTCTGGGTTGGCTAAATTAACTTGCCGTAAGACTTTTTGAGTCGAAGTGGCATCCGGTGGAGCAAGTGGCCTTGAGGGGGGAGCAACTGGCTGAGTAGTTTTGACCGTACGTTTTTGCAGTAGCTGAGCGACTTGATCAAGCAATCGCGTATGACTCCTCTCTAGCTCTTCTGCCATGAACTGCCTATCGCTGACTCTGTGTAGGTCAATAGTAGCGGAAACTAATTGCTGAATGTAAGCTGAGTGATCAGCTGCATCTTTCCGTAACTGCTCCTCGGCTCTTGCTACCTCATGGTCGTCTACCACGATACTTCTGTTACCGACATCATCTCTAGGTAGACTCTCGGCTTGACTGCCTTCATCCTCCGTGATTCTCCCCGATATCGTCTTGGCCACGGCTGGGTTTTGGTTTCGGAGCTGTAGGAGCCATGCCTACGTAGTCTTTATACTTAGTAAGGTAAGTACTTCGGATAGCTCTTCTACGACTCCGTGAATGTAATCGGACGGATAACGTCGGGTACGTAAATGAAAAAAAAAGGTATTCTAGGCCGTGAGAAATTCCTCAAACGGTTCCTACTCAAGGAATATATAACAGTGAGAGTAAAGGTAAGTCAAGGTAATGAAAATTCCAAATATTCCCGTGAGTAAATCCTCCAACGGGTATTCGTCAGTACAAATAAGTATAGATTGATAATCCGGTATATATGTAAAAAAAAAATTCAAGAGGCCCGCGAGAAATCCTCGGACGGATGTTACTTGGGTATAGCAACAATAAATAACGCAAGTCAAAAATTGGTAGTAAAAAAAAATTTCAAATACACCGTGAGCAATTCCTCGAACGGCTATTTGTCGATCAGGTAAATCAAATAACGAACTTTATCAAATAGGAACTTAAATCTAAGGGTGCTTAATATTAAAGGTAGTTCTTTGCCTATATAATTATATCCTCACGTAATAGGTCCTAAAATTACGGAAGAAGAATTAAAAAAAAAGAAGTAATAATAAAAAAAAGTTGATACTTAACTATGTTCTCAAAACATATGCTTAACTTTATACTGGTAATCCAAAAAAAGAAAATTGTTAATTATACTTAACTAATGCTAAGGGTCTTAATCTGTATTTAGTAACTAAAGGTTTTCGGAAATCTATTCTATAATTGCTAATTGTCGGGCACTATCCCAAAAAAAAATCAAAAACTGTAATACGGGCTCTATCCCACTAAATACTGAATAACTGTAATCTATAAATGACGGGCTCTATCCCAAACTACACATCAATCGAGAAGTTACGTCCCAGCTCGATCGACGGAACCTCAACTACAAAAAAAAATTACTTGATATCTCGGAAACTGTTTTGTTTCCTACCAACTAAATACGAAAATTCAAAAATCATCTAAACTATAATATGCCTCAAAAGAAAGGTATGCTATATGCTCAATTAAATATCTGGTTCGTCATAAAAGATTCGGGAGGTGGTAACCCTCCTTTCTTGGAACATGGCGTGTGCGTTGTTTCGGTTCTATAACATGACCGATTCAATAAATTAAAAAAAAATTTAGTGTGTGTAGACTCTAATACTTTGTGACATTATGGTTGTAAAAGAAAAGACAATTCCTCCAATCCATAAGTTGATCAGGTATGCAATAGGGACATTGCGCTACTGCAGACGTACATCGGGTACAAGAACTCCAATTACCGGTTAGCGCGCCATATCCCTTAACATCCTATCTCTTCCTAAAGAATATCGGAAAATCATGTGTGGTACAACATATAAGAGAAGTAAATCGAATTGTAGATGAAACAACTTGGGTCGCACCTGAGTGAATGACCAGCTTCTGCAGCTGACGTGCGTCGGGCAAAAAGCTCCAACCACCGGTCAGAAGACCTGCTCAATCTGCTCTCATACTACCTGGTTCTCAGACTTCACGAACTGGAAATTATCAACACCTCTGCTACAGACGATCGAGCACAACTACTGCTCAACCCGGACAGAAATCGAGGATAATCCTAAGTGACTTAAGGGTTAAGAGAAATGGATAGACCTAATGCAACAGCTGACTCAGGAAAAACTTCACCAAATCACTGGACAAAATAGTGCCCACGCCACTAATCCCGATGGCATTCCCTTGCCTAAAGAATCCTGAACATCATACAACCTGTACTTGGAAAACAAAAAAAAAAAAAATTTACAAAAATTCTCGGAAAATTCCTAACTTCTTTCTACGTAACTCTGAATCGACCTTACTTTAATCAATTCTAATCTCATCGTCATCAACTAATTCGGGCCCCACGTTGGGCGCCATCTGTAACGTTAATTTTTTTTTGAAATTAATGAAGATAAAGAGAGAGATGAGAAGAACCCACGACTCCCCTTATGATTGCCGATAGACACTTGAATCTACCCCGAACATCCTATGGATATTTAAGACTCAATCCCGATGTCCACCAACAACACAAACCAGAGAGGAAGCAGGAAGAGACAAGCATCCCAACCATCCTTGACTCCTATACCAAGGATCAGCGACTCCATCATCTCCGTGTATCGGTGTATCTAGCACCCCCAACAAAGGCATACTTACACATCGCTAACACTGCCTCCTGCTCCTCCTACCTCTCTCCAGTCCTTCAAATTTCCCATCCATCCCCATGACAGAAACGTAAACCATCCACCAGCCTACCATAGGTACTGAACACAAAGTCCCGTGGAACAGCCTAGAGGGTAGCTGATAGCATGTCTACGTCTATCCGCTGCGAGCACTAGATGTTCCACTAGCAGCTGTCTCTCATGGCAACCTACACCTGAAAACCAAGGACCCTACTTAAATCCCCCACATCCGTATCTAGACTGGTGTAGCTATTTCGAAAATCTTCAAATATATTTCCAGAGGTTCTACTCCAGATAGCACTTGTATGTCTAGCTACTTTCATATGGTTCCGTGTGAGTGGGATGGAAGCAACCCTATGGTGGCAACGCCCCCTCTCTCGTTAACTATTGGATAAGAATAGTCGTCAAGAGCGGCATGCGACAACGCAGGGTCGTGGTTGAGATCGACCGTCGCGGTGGCCGGCAGCACCCAAGCCACAGTTAACTCAGCCAGGCCATGGGCACTTGCTCCGGGATCTACACAACCGGTGTTACCTCTTATTATCCTGCCGACCGTTGAACCCTGGTGGTCGAGTTCGAATAAAAATGTTAATACGCTTGTTGGCCCTCATAGCTTTCGAAAACTAGATCGGAGTGAATTGATTGAGAAGCAAAGGATGATTCGAAGATGCACCTCTCATATTTTTATAGAGTGTACGTAGTAAGAACAGAGAGAAATTCTGTTTGAAATTGTTGTACCCGCCACAAGATACAAGCAACGTAAGTATAAAAAAAAACCAAGCGAAACATAGGTGGTCGTGGATGCTATGGCATATGTTAACATCTGCACATGCAGCTTCCACGATGATATGCTGCATGCCGATGACGACGTGTCTAACCTAGAGGGGAGGGAGGATCGAGGTGTTAATTGATCCCCCTGGTCTCTCAACAAACCCATTTCAGTCCCAAAAATCATCTCTCTTGAAACTGACCATGGTTGTCCAACGGACCTAAGAGTCCCCATGACTCAATATATTTACTGGGCAACCCTTTTATTCAAAAAGCAAGCAACAACTATTGCCTGCCTAAACTCTTCATCCTACTGGGAACATAATATCAACGCCGAGATACTATATTCCGAATCATCAACCTAAAACTAAATCTCAACCTAAAACTCAAGTAAAAAAAAAGAAACCGCACACACCACATGTTCTTCCAGAGAAAAGAGAGGGGTACCACCCTCCCTAGGAAATAACTTACTATATGGATGACATGGCTTATATCTTCTCAAGAAAATCTATAAATGGTTCTTCAAATCAAAAGAAAAACTTGAACTTAATTTGCGAAAACGTTATAAAAATTGTTTCTTTTATTAAATTAAAGTCTAAATGGATACTTATCATTACCTTATCAATAAGAAAAAAGGAATATCTTGATAATAATGTTTATTCTAACAAGAAATATAACAATGTCGGATCTTCTCTTTATATTATTGGATCCTTAGGACGATTCTAATAATTCATTATTTTTAAAGTTAACTGGTAATTATTAAAGCCACTTATCAAAGTGAGTTCCAAACTATTGAATTCATAAACATAATTCAAAATTTATGACAATGAATTTCGTTAAATGTCATATTCATTGAAACTATTCAAATTTTAAAATGGAATTTCATTTTTTGTTTTTTGTTAATAATTCCTACAAGTCCTATTTTATTTATTATTTTTTTTTCTTTTTTTTTTATCTTGGGACTTGAAATTGGTTTTCCAAAAAAAAAAAAATCAAAAATGATACCTAACACAAAATTGTTGTACATAAATTACAATAAAAAGTAAAAAGTTAAAAGACATTAAAGAAGAGAGTGAAAGATAAAGACACGGACCGATAGCATAGACGCTATGAACGAGAACGAATTCGATCTTCAACGCGACGGTGAATTATTACTATCGATTATAAGATTATGTATGTTATGTCGAATATCCATCTTAGATATTTATTCTTTTCAACAAGGTCGAAAGAGAAAAAGGATAAAATAATACCGATTAAAGTTAAATCAAAAGCTACAACTCAAAATCCGGACAAGGTATTAACTTCCCATCCCAGAATATCAAACATAACCAAGATCAAAATGTGTAAAAATGTACCACATACATGAGATTGCAGTTCGCAATATGTTAATAGCAATATAGTATGTAAGCAAAAAGGTTCAAATTAAGTATATAGTTCAAATAATACAGCACTACCAATAGGGCAGTGGGGATTTTAATGTTCACTTAACGAAGCTTCGGAAGTGCACTCCTAAATCTGCTGTAGTAAAAGGTTATTAATTATATAAGAATATCTAATTGCTACTATCATGCCACTACACCAATGCTTCAACGCAATAGTTGAAACTGACCTTCGTATCTGATAAGCCTGGACTATTCTCTTCACGAATTAGTTCGAATTATTCATATGTATAGATGAATCGGACAAACGATTATAAAAAGGTAAACCGAAAATAAAAACAGGGCGAAAGCTACGGTAGCTATAATTGATCGACGCGACAGCTATGCACCAAGGGCAAGAAAAACTTGCGAAAACGCGGGTGATAATCAAGTGCGACTGTGTAGCCGATAGCTAAGTGAGGATAATTTAAAGAAAGTAAATTCTAACGCGGCGTCAGAAACGCTAACGCGGTTGGTCGCTACCGACACGAAACAGTGATCAAAAAGAAAATGAAAATCTAGTCTTAATGACCGAGTGAAAAACGCAACACAAAACAAAATACAAGATTTTTAAAGGATACAACTTCAAAGGCGAACGATAATGTTGGTTTGTGCAGCTCCTGCTTTAAGGATTTAAAATCATAATTTTGGAGCACGGGCTCTGAAAGCTAATTCTTCTCAAAAGAAACCGATCTTAACATTATAGTCAGAAGATATTTTTCGAATAAACTCCAAATAATTAATCTCCGTGAGCTATCGACTGATATTTCCGAATAAAATCAAACACTCCCGATAGAAACAACGCAGGAAATTGGAAACCTAGTATACACTTTTGATTCACAATACAATAAGATCAAGAATAAAGATAACTTATGGCTCTTTATACGTATGTAGTAGGTAGGCTAAGCCACCCAAGTGTGACTTAAATGTCCACTAAATCAGCTTGCGGTACCACCGTCCGTGGTCTATTATGTCTACGCCTGCGTAGGACGTGAACTACATGGCGTTATTGCACCCACCGAAATGTATATTTTTGGTAGAGTGCTCGAGCTCCCAGGCTCCCAATAGGTATCACACAAAATAAAATAAAGTGAAAATTTTCTTTACCTGGATATATATCCTGTATACTTATAAATCTTATTACGATATGAATATATTTCCAGGAACTACTGGATGCAGATATGATGAGTGAGTTAAAGATGAACTATTCTCTCGACGTTTGATATTTTGTTACAGATGTTAATGGATACTGAGGACCGGCATCAACGAACATGCGCTCGCCAGACGTCCTCTAAGTAGAATCCCACGACGTGTGTGAAATCCCACGACGTGTGTCTTCAAAATCCCTCGACGTGTGTCTTCAGCCTGTCGTGGCTGGGTTGAGAAGGTGTCCTTGCAACAATTGGAAGCTGATTCCTGCTAGTGAGGGCACGTGCGGCACCCGCGAGTGGCCTCCGTGTTGCGCCGATAGGGCGGTGAAGATAAAGACTTCAATGATAGCCTCGAACAATGGGGCGTTATCATTGGTAATTTGGGCGTACAGTGCCTATTCCGAAAATTTATCGTGTGTGTGTCAGCCGTCAAGGAACTGACCGAGAAAAATAGTATTTTCCTTAAGATTCACAGGCCGACGAGTAATAAGGCCTTTCTAAGAGTGGGTGGTGGGTGTGGCTTCCAAGTTTCCACAATTATAACCCACTTTAGTGTCCACGTGCAGGTACAAACTCCTATATCTCCACGCGGTGCTCTTAAAAAGAAAACCATGTGTGGGAATATCTTATCCTGTCGTGGCTCCTCTGTGCTGCTTGGCTCGTCCTGTCCCGTGAATACGTTTGGATTAATCCTTTGATCCTCGTAATGAACGATCATAAGCCAAAAAGGGTATAGTTATATTAACACAACGTAATATGACCATGTGACGCTGCTCATGTTCGCAAGCGGGAACAAAAGAAAATTTCTTCTTTTTCGACGAAATTGACAATAATTGTTTTCTTACCTTGATCTAAATGATATTGTCCACCTTACGATGGGATTTCCTTGATTGCATAGCAATCAGGAAATTGTTCTCCTTATCGAAGATAAGAGTTTGGCTGCGGTACTTATAAAAAAAAAACTTTTCTTTGTTAATCAGGTTCTGCCGCCGAGTTGTGAGTTGGTCGATTTCTTTCTTCAAAATGAAGTCTGGTGTCGGCTTCCTGGATAATGTTTCCACTTTCCAGCAAGCCAACGCCTTAACTTCCAATATGATTTCTTTTATTCCAATTGTAGCTTCGTGTGTTTGTGACGTCAAGGGTGGTGTGCTGTTGTGGGTTTACATGGTCGGTTTACACTTTTCCGATTTTCAGTGTCCTGCATGTTGATGCAAAATAATTCTGACAGAAGGTGCAATTATGCACGATGTTCTTGCGTTTTGAGTAAGTGCACAATGAGAAATGTGACAGAACGTAATACTGGTTTGAGATATACGCATTTTCGGGTATACATATTGGGTAAAAGCAACTGGGCTTATCTTGACTGGGTGTTGAATGATTTGTCATATCTGACGGAGGAAGTGTCATTGCTTCAGTAATGTGGGTATTCTTACCTCGAATGGACAAATTATCTTGATCAAGCGATGCTGATCCGTTTTTGATGTGTATCAGTACCAACAAATTACACAATTAATGGCATGACTACTTCTATCATTTAAGAACAATTCGAACTTGGCAGTATCATGTGTCAAGCTGACTTTCTCTACTGTCAAGTGACCATCTGTAAAGAAAAGGACTTAAGCAGGGATTTCTGCTGAGCAGTAGATATCAAGACAAGGAACGAAATTGGAGTCACTGATGACGTCATTAGTGCTCACATTATCACTCGCACTCCTCTTGGACACTAACTGGCAATGTGAATTCTATTGAGAGACTCCGAGATTACTCCTAGAGTATCTGACAAGTAAATCGCTCACGCCAATTAAAGATATTACGTTAGGTTACGTCAGCTGGAGTATTCCCGTATTTCAGCTAAAAATGAACTTAGCAACCTGACATTCATCTGTCACGCCGAAATTCTTATCGTATACGTACTTTGGTTGGTGTAAACAAATAATTCTGTAGTCTACAGTGTAAGCCACATCTTATGTAGTTCTGCGTCTAGGCCAAGCAAAATATCCGTAGCGGCAACTTCGAGTCGCCTATCGCTCAAAAATTTTACTTCCATGGGAATGGCAATCTGCGCATGACTTGGAAATTCTCTATTCAAAATGGATACCAAGTAGATTCCGAGAGAAATGGAATGTGTTCGTCGGGTGGATTCTAGATGTGGATTCGTTTTTAATGGCCGACCAAATTGGGTGCGTTCAGCATCGTGTCAGTTGACAATCGGTTTCTCCGATAGATGGCCCCGGTTGCAAACGTTATTTGCAATTGGAGGGCAAAAAAGTTTTTCCCTACAAAGCTTGGAATTGCGACTAAGTCCACTTAGTCTAATTTCCAAGAAAAAGGAGAACTTCTTGCAATTGAATCCTCGCGTCTAGAATCTTATTTCTCTTCGTATCACATTGGCACTGCGACTCTTTAACGTCTAGTCGGTCGAAGACAAAAGAAAAGGACTGTTATGCATGACGTTAAGTCATAGTGTAGATATTCTATCGGATATCTGAAAACACAAAAACAAAAAAAAAACATATATATTAAGTCAGGGAGATAATTTAAACCAAGTGTCTCATGCACAGCTGAGCGCCGGGCATCAGTTCAAATTTGTAAATCTGGGTCAAGTATCTTGTAGTATTATACTATACCTGTAGGTTACGTCAAAAAAAAAAAACATGTGTCTATTTATGTTCATTTGCGACTAGGATATTATAAAGGGTTTATCGAATCAGGTGTAATAATGGTCGCTGAGTTATTAGTTTACCTCTTTAGGTCTTTGGTATGGCAGGTGGTTTTGTGGCCTCGCCTATCCTCAACTTTGTAAAGGTTGTTACCGATTATTTTATTTACACGAACCTTGATGAACTTTGGGCACAACTTTGCACTCAAATGCTTAGTTGCGTAACTTAAGACATGGTTCCGTTTGTAAATTTCATCATCCACTTTGAATGAGATGTTCCTACTTCTAAGATTATAAGATTTCTCATATGCTTCATGAGCTTCCGTTAGTGCTTGCTTCAAGTATGAGTGTATGATGTTCATCTTCGCGACTTTGGGAAGCCAATCTATCTCCGAACAGTTCAGTCCACCCAACTCCCTCAGAAGACGATAGTCGGCCCCATGTTCGATCATACGTTGCCCGAATAAGGCTTCGTATGGGGACATGGAAAGAGTTGAATGCACCGTCGTGCGTAGAGCACTACTGATCGAAGACAGATGGGCATCCCAATACGTCTGTCGCGGATTGACATATGACCGTATGGCTGCGAGAATGGAACGGTTCACTCGTTCGCTCGCATTTGACTGGGGAGCATACACTGCCGTGCGGTAGTGTTTGACCCCAAAAATGTCTAAGAATTTTTGGAATTCCTTACCCACGAATTGCGTGCCATTATCAGAGAGAAGACTCTCTGGCACTCCGTAAATCAAGAAGATCTCGTCTTTCAGAAATCTGACCACGCTCGCGGCAGTTGCCTTGCGCAGTGGTTTGATGAAGACGAACTTAGTTAACTGGTCTAAGGCTATTACGATGTACACATTTCCGCATTTCGATCTGGGGTATGGCCCAAGAAAGTCAACATACAAATGTTGAAATGGCCTATCAACTTCAAAGCTATTCCCCATTTCTGCCCGTAATGTCATATTTGCTGCTTTACTGGCTTTGCATGTTTCACACCGGTCTACGTAAAGTTTAACCTGAGTGAACATACCAGGCCAATAAAATCTATCTCTCAGACGATAAATTTAACAAGTATCAAACGTCAAAGAGTATGCACGTGTAATTTTTCGCGCCTGCAAATTAATTAGCCAACCGCGTAATTTCACCAAATATATTGCTCTCCTATTCCTGATAATTAATATTAATAATTAATAGTCATTATCAATACACTGTTTATCATTTTCGCTTTTCTTAAATAAATAATATCTGGTAATTAATAATCTATTCAACATGCCAACTGACACAAGGCTAGGAAAAAAAAAAGCGAGTGAAAATGAGGTTACGAATAATGACTTAGCCAATATATTAAAATCAGTGCAGCAATCAATTATTGCGTTAGAGAAACGTTTTGATATAATCGAACAATTTAATAATCAAATTGAAAACCGTGTTATGAAGCTTGAAGAAGAGGTGCTTGCAATTAAAGCCCAAAATAATGTGTTTAAATGTTAACTTGATAAGATAATTTGTAAGGCATATGAAGCAGACTTAATCATAAGTGGCGTTCCCGTAAGAACGGATGAAGATCTTCATAACATATTTGCAAGGATTACTAAAGTTCTAAATATTAAAGTCATCATTGTTAAGCTTCTTAACAAATTCGAAAGAAGCAGCATTATGAAATCATTATTTGCTTATATTAAAAACAGTGAACTCTATCTCTCCAAAATTGGGTTCCCAGTTGAAGACAAGCGGGCGTTTTTTATCTCTGAAAGCCTTTCACCCGATGTTAAAAAACTGTTCAACTACGCTCTAACCTGCAAAAAACAAAAACTAATCGAATCTGTCATTACGATTGCTGGTAAGATCTGGATTAAAGAGCTTGGAAAGACGAAGAGGGTGCTAATTAATTCAATTCTGGACATTGATATCCTACTTGACAGAGAATCAACAGCTGTTAGTGGAAGTGACCATGATAGTGGCACCCAGACCCAGACTTAATTGTGTCTTACTTTATCATATTATAGTTTTAAGTATTCTAGTTCTTGGATGCAATTTTTTTTTCATGAATTATTTTTCTTTTTATATACTTCATAATTATTTCTATTTCTATTTCTCTTTCACTTTTCTTTTTTAATTGCATTGTAATGAAATTGCTGTATGCTACTGTTTGCTCGTTTTATTTTTTTTTTTATTTTTTCCTTCGTTTTTGATTCTGAACTGGGTCTATTGTTTATATTTATATAATGTCAATAATTAAAGAAAATAATTATACTAATGAAATGAATGATTATAATATTAGTAAAAACTTAATTAACATATTTTCTAATCAGAGCACTGGTTTCAAAGTTATACATATCAATGCTCAAAGCATCCCCGCGCACATTGATGAGCTGAGAAATTTTCAAATTCTCCTGTAAATGCCATTATGTGTATCTGAATCTTGGTTAAAACCTGAAATTAATGATTGTGCTATTGGGATATCCGGATATAAAATTTTGGGTAATGATCGAACTTCAAGGAGAGGTGGTGGTGTTGCAATATACTGTAAACTGTCTTTAACATGTAAAGTTTTATTAAAATCTCCACCTGATTCTCTCGTTGAGTATATTTTTATTGAAGTATCTGATATTTCCAACAAGTGCTTTCTCGCGTGCAGTTACAACAAAAGCAGGGATTTTAGTTTGGATCAATTTTTTGACCACTTGCGTGAATTTAGTAGTGACTTTATTTTTGTTATAGTTTGTGGAGATTTCAATGTTGATCTCTTGGATAATAATGTGGTCTCAAGGTTTTTCGATGAATGTTTTTGTGCGGGAATAGACATTGTTAATCAATCAACACCCACTCACTTTCGACCCAACTGCAGACCTAGTTTAATTGATTTATGTTTAGTTTCAGATGTCCACCTCGTCTCATTTTTTAACCAATGTTCTGTTCCATTTATACCCTGCTATCATGACCTGCTTTTTATAACCTTGAGTGTTCATTTTAACTCTCCATCATATTCCAATAATTTAGTCTTTAGAAACTTTAAATCAATCAATGAATCATCATTGGTTCAGGATTTAGTCCGATGGCCTTTCAATTATGTTTTGGATATTCCTTGTGTAGAGGAAAAAGTTCAATTTTTCAGGATGCCATCCAGAATCTTTTTGAATTACATGTACCAATGAAGGTAGTACGAGTCAAAAACATTTCTTCACCTTGGTTCAATTCTCAAATAAAAAATTTAATTAAGCAAAGAAACAGGTGTTATACTCGCTGGAGACGTTGCAGGACCATTAATAATTTGGACATCTACAAATCATGTCGTAATCTTTTGAGTGCTACTATTAGAGATGCAAAAAGACAATACTATGCGTCAAAATTAAATACTCATTTACAAAGCAAAGTTATCTGGAATAATCTAAGGGAGTGTGGTGTAGTTAAGAATAAAACGAATGCATTTACCTTTGACCCTAACTTGTTAAATGATTATTTTATGCAAGCTGGCAGCACGTCGAATGGGATTTTCCCTGCACGTAGATATTTCTCCGAAGAGTTCGAACTTAGGTGTGTCTCTGAACCTGAAATCATCGATGCCATCAAATGTATTAAATCTAAAGCCGTTGGAGTGGACAATGTGCACTTAAGATTTATTAAAATTATTCTACCTTGGATTTACTACTTGTTTAGTATTTAATATCTTTTTTTTTATTCAAACATCTATTGAATTATTTGTTCCACTTTACCTAACTTACTTGTATTTACCCTATAATTTATCTCTTTTATTAATGTGAATTTGTAGGGAAAAACTTTCTTGCCCTCCATTAACTTCGTAGGAAAAACCTACTTGCCCTCCAACTACAATAGATGTTCGCAACTGGTGCCTTCTATCGGGCAAACCGATCGTCGACTCACATTGTGCTCAACGCACGGAAACCATGGTCCGCCATTAAAAATGAGTCCACAGCTAGAATCCACCCCGACGAACACAATCCACTTCTCATAGAAGCCACTTGGCCTCCACTTCCAAAAGAGATTTTCCAAGACATGCACAGTTCGCCATTCCCATGGAAGTGTGATTGTTGAGCGATAGGCGACCTGAAATTGTCGCTACGGATATTTTACTTGACATACATGCAGAGCTACACAAAGGATGATTTACACGGCAATCTGCAGAATGGTATTTACTTCATCCAACATATGTAAACGTGAAGAATTTCTGCCTGACAAATGAACGTCAGATTGCTAATTTCTTTTATCATCTGAATTACGGGTATACTCTCATCATCCCACTGAAGCTGTCAAACGTAATTGTTAATCCTGACTTAAGTAACGTCATCTGCCGCTTACACTAATGGTAATTCCGAAGCCATTCAAGGAAATTGTTTTGACAGACGATTATTGCATTGAGCGAGAACAGTCAAACATTCACTGCTGACGTCATCAGTGAAGTAGGTTTATTTCCCTTTTCTCGTTCCATACTGCCTAGCTGAAACACCTGCTTAAGTCTCGTTTCATAACATTAACGACCCGACAGTATAAAATGTTAATGCGATTTGATACGTTGTCAAGTGCGGACACACTTAAGATGATAGAGTTATTTCCAGCAATAGTTACGTATTCATTGGTAATTTACACTTACCAAAACCAGGTCAGTTCACACATATGAGGTAAGAGCAACTTTCAGGATGAGAATGTCCATAACATTATGGTGATGACAGTTTCACTGACAGAAATGTCAAGTCGCTCGACTTTACGTCAAAGTTCACCCGTCCATTTTCATTGTACTACTCATTCCTGAAAGCATGTGTATTTCAGCCTAATGTTACCACTTGTCACTTTCTGACATACGAGTATACGCAGAACGTGAAAAATACCATACTCGACTATGAAGCTTGCCATACTTACCATTTGCCCAAAACGCAGAACCTCCAAAACCAGAAAGGTGTAAACAGACTGTAAAGACCTACATCTACTTACCGACAATGACGTCACAGACACATGAAATTACGAACTGAAACGTAAGAATTCCTATTGGAAAACAGGGCGTTGGCTGAGTGGAACGTGGAAACACAATCCAGGAAGCCAGACAAAAAGATACCCCATTTTGAAGAAGACCATCAATGGAGCAAGATCAATTCTGCTCCAGAACATAATAAAGCATTTTTTTGTCGCTGCTAACTTTTCACTTTTTTTTGATGGGAGAATAATTAGAAATTGCGTATGTATTTCTTTATTCTTCCATCTATCAAACAGATAATAGGAATACATACGAAATCAGGTAAGTTCAAGTGTTTTAAAATTCTGAACAAAAGAATTGGTTGAGATGTGTAGAAATACACATACCTACCAGAACCATGTGGCCAACGAATTAATTCTTGCTTCATCCGTGTAATTCAGGGGGAAAATATCATCATAAAACACTGGATACGGATTATTTACCTGAAAAGAATTCCCATCGAAAGACATTGGAGTTCGCCAGGACATCATCCAGACGATCCTGGGAGCATCTTTCTACCGTGCGGCAGGAATTTTTCTTAATTTTTGGCCATCCGTCCATACATAACGTGTATATACGCCCAGACATGTGAATTAATATATGTGGAAAAACGAAAATTACGCTTTTCACGAATTTTTTTGATGGCAAAACTGCGTCTCGCTACAGAGAGCAGATTCAGAAGTGGGTACCATTGTGTGTACCCCTCGCATCATAAGGAATACGACATTTATCGTCCGTGCCGGCTGGTATTCCACGTGGCAGGACCAAACGAGGCGTTGATCCGCTAGTTGGCTCGCCTACGTAAGCAACCTGGGCACACACACACGCCAGACGCACCACCTTTTTCGTGCCTTTATTTTTTTTTGTGAACACACGGTGGATTTTATCACTTCCTCCTCATCTTTAAACACTCCACCTAAGGCAACATAAGCGAGGCGAGGTATTCTGCTGGATTTTCTTCACAAATACCGGCGCCATACATGTGTTTGTAAAAACCAACGGAGGCGACATTCTCCATCTTCTGTGCCATAGATTGAGTTACTCCACAAGGCTTTTCCCTATTGGAACGCCAACTCGATCCTTAGAGGCACACTGTTGATGACATCCTGTTCTTCGGAACCTAAGTTGATAACGTACCATTGATAGAAGCTGGTACTTCCAGGCATTCTCTCTTCACTATCGCCCTATCGGCGCAACTGTCAAGGCATCTTCAAGTACCTTTTTTATTCTGAGGATTACTTCGTGGGAACGTCAAGAATACGCCGTGGGATTACCATAACGCTCTTCTTGATTTTCATCGCGGGAAATTCATTCACCTGGACGTCTGGCGTGTGTATCAACACAGATGCCGGTCCTATATCCGCAGCAGTTCCGCATTATTCATCTCAACATCCACCAGATCCTGTACATTGTGTAGCATATTTGATAAAAATAATAACTTTAAACAGGTATCAATCCTATTTTTTTTTTGTGTTTATGTATAAAGTGCTCGTTTGTTTTATGATTATTTAAGCGTGAAGCTCTGGTGCACATCCCACTAGTCACAAGTAGCATTCGTCCGAGTACGACGCGTTAAGCGAAGCGTACGTAATCAGAATTTATTGTCCACGGACGGTGGCAAGTGAGCATGAAGTTTTCTTTTGATGTATATTTCAAGTCTAATATTTTGTTTTGCGGTGAATTTGATCTTTTAAGTATCAACACATTAACGTGTCACGGTCTTGGTAAACAATTACCCTTCAGTCATTAAGGCAATTTAACTTTTTATCCTCTTTTTTGTATCTCGTGTCGGTAGCGACCAAAAACGTTCGCGTTGAACGCCGCGTTTGAATCCGAATCATAAATTTTTTTTTTTGTCTTTAAACCAGTGGCTATTACGCAGTCACACTCGGTAACCACACGCGGTTAAGCGTGTCATTGAGTGGATTTTAGCTACGGCTACCTCCAATGTACACGGAGTTTAAAGCCAAGATTTTTTTTTGTATTTCGGTCGGGATTCTTTACTCTAATACTTTCTTCTTTTGTCGTAATCGTCTTCGTCCTATTCACGAATCGTAAACAGGAACACTTTTGAGAAACGTTAGGCATATCAGAGCGATATTCCTACGAATATAAGGTAGTGTCATAGTAGTCTAACTTAACCATACTTACCTTTACAGCCTAGCTCTGGAGTGCACTTCCGAAGATACGCTATTTAAACCATAAAATCTCCACTGTCCTATTGACAGTGCCGTATTGCTTTTAAAATATATTATGACATTATATTGCTTACAAATTATATTTGATCGATTATACGCAAGAAAACGAATTGTGATCTTGTGTATATGGTACCTTTTTTTTTACATCGTGATTTTTTTTTGATTGTCCATTTTTGTGTTGTGGGATTAGATAATAGCACTCGACCACGGTTTGGTCTTAACAACGTTTAATCTTGCGATAGGCATTAATCCATTTCTTATCAAAACTATCGAATATAGATCTCCGGTTTAGTTTATACCGTCGCGTAAAACGTTGAGAATTTATACGTTCTTTATATCAGTACGTTCGGTTTATACCATATTTGCTCTCTCTCACTTTGTTTTGTTTGTTAATTTCTTTTTGTACACTGTATGAATATCCTTTACATATTTAAGATAAAATCATTAAATAAGATCTGAATCAATTCAACTATATTTTTGGAAATTATTTGAATCTTCATAGAAAATATCAGATCTCCAACATTAATAAAGAATTATTTTTACATTTTTGAAGATAAATCATAATAATTCAGGCAAAGATTCCTTGAATAGCAATAACTTTTATTGCCAAAATAGATATCTGCGATATCTTTTAATATTTTCCTGTTGACAAATAATTTACACTCAGGATTATAACTATAGATTTTTATAAAGTATAAGGATTTATTTTACATCCTTTAAGGTAGATTTAAGTAGATTATTAAGATCATAGAATATTAATAAAACACTTTTCCGTTTTTATAACGTTTATAGAAATTTTTCTAGTATTCTTATTTCGTTTATTTGAAGACTTATAGATTTCAGTGATAAGATGCAAAAATGCATTTGATCATGGAGTAAGTTTTTCTGAGGGAGGGTGGTACCCCCTCTTACATCCTTGGCTAAGGAAATGTGTGTGTGTGGTTTCTTCTTCGTTCTTTCGTTGAGATCAGAGTTTTTGAGATTAAAGTTTTTGAGATTAAAGTTTTTGAGATTAAAGTTTTTGAGATTAAAGATTTTGAGATTAGATTTTTTGATAGTTTTTTTTTGATTATGATTGAGTTGATAAAGTAAGCAAGCGATTTCTCTGCTTGCTATTTTAGTTAAGGGGTTGCCCATTTAAACTTATGAGTCGTAGGGACTCTTTGTTCCGCGGACAACCATGGTCAATATAGAGAGAGATGATTTTCTATATTGAAATGGGTGGGTTGAGAGACCTGGAGGGTCGTTTATCAGCTTTGATCCTCCCTCCCTACAAGGTGAGACACCTCGACATCCGTGCCCAGCACTTCATTTACGGCCGCTGGACACGCTGATGATAGTAATTAGCCGTAGCTGCCTCGACCATCTAAGGTACGCTTTAGATTAAATATACTTACGTGCTGGGGTATATGTTTTAGGACAGTAGGACAGACAGGGTTTCTTACTTTCAGGCTAGGGATATTCACATAGCGTTAAGAGGTGCAGCTTTGGGTTCGACTTACTTTTGGGTCAGTTCGTTATAGTCGAGTTTTCAAAAGTTATGAGGGCCATCAAGCATATTAAAATACTTATTCGAACACGACCACCAGGGTTCAACGGTCGGCAGGATAATAAGAGGTAACACCGGTCAGGTAGATCCCGGAGCAAGTGCCCATGGCCTGACTGAGCTAGTTGTGGCATGGGTGCTGCCGGCCAACGTGACGGTCGATCTCGGCCACAACCTTACGTTGTCGCATGCCGTCCTCACTGTTTACTTTTAACGAGTAGCCGGCGAGGAAGGGGGCGTTGCCGACATAAGGTTGCTTCCATCCCAATTCACGACAAACCAAGCTGATGGTATCTGAGCACATAGAGGCTAACTGGAGCATAAGCTCTGGGAATATGATGCCGTGATAACATATATAGTGTTCCAAGTTTAGATTCATCAGTGGGGTATGAGTAAGGTTATGGTTTACAGGTGTAGGCTACCAAGTGACACAGCTGCGAGCAGAACACCTAGCACTCGCAGCGGATAGACGGGAATATGCCATCGGGTACCCTCTAGGCTGTTCTGCGGTATTTTGTAGTCAGTACCATGGTAGGCCGATGGATAGTTTTCGTTTCTGTGAGAGGGATGGATGTGAGTTTGAGAATTTTGGGGAGGGAAATGAGAGAGGAGTAGATGGAGATGGAGGCTACCGCTTTGAGATGTAAGTATGTCAGGAATGTAGGGGCATTGGATACATCTGTACACAGGCGATGGATGGAAAGATTGCTGGTCCTTGGCATAAGAGCCAAGGCATATTAGGTGCCTATCTCTGTCTGCTTCCTCTCGGGTTTGGGTTGTTGATGGGCGTCTGATTTAGGATCTTGAATATCCATAGGGTGTTTGGGTGTTAAGGTTAGGTGTTTGTCAGCGAGTCGAATCCCCATGCTGTTTTCCCGTAAGCACCTTCTTATTGTTTATTAGCATTACAAAGGGCGTGAGGCAGAGTTTCCTTTGTGGTTTGTCGCACGATCCTCGTATATAGTTAAAGAAGATGGGAGTAGTGTGTGAAGTATCGTTTCCCGGTGTGAATAGGGATTCTACTATACTTTTATTAACTCGTCTAATCAATAAAGTTAAAACATCTTTACAGGATAAAGACATGGAAGTTTTTGCTTGGACAGATTCATCAATCGTACTTCACTGGCTTCTCTCTCCTCCAAAAAAACGGTCGGTGTTTATCGGAAATAGGACTTCAGAAATCATCTCTTCGATTCCACATAAACGCTGGAGTCACGTTCGATCTGAGAGCAATCCTGCTGACTGTGCAACTCGTGGAATTCCACCATCTCTTTTGCCATCAAACGAGCTGTGGTGGAAAGGACCCTCGTGGTTGTGGCAGGAGAAGGAGCAGTGGCCATATTCGAATCCATGTACAAAGGAATTTCCAAAGGAGCAATTGGAGGAAAGGAGAAACCTGAAAATGCAGGTACTTCTTGTAAATGCTATTGAAAAAAATGTATTGCAAACTCTTCTAAATAACTCTTCAAAATGGTACAAGTGTCAAAGAGTACTTGCAACAATGTTTCAGTTTCGCTTTAGTTGCCGCGTTCCCGAGGAAGAAAAGGGGCTTCGTAACTATAAACCATTGGACGTACAAGAACTTTTTAAAGCAAAAATAACATTGATTAAGTATAGTCAAATGACAATTTTTTCGTCGGAAATTCACGCGTTACAAAAAGGAAAGGAGCTATCAAAAAACTCTAAACTTTCAAGCCTTGCTCCGTTTATCGATTCGGATGGAATTCTTAGAGTTGGTGGGCGTGTGCAGAACTCTGAACTCTCGTATAATGAAAAGCACCCCATCATACTCTGTAAATCAATTCGCATCTCTGAGTTAATTGTGAATTATATCCATGAACATTATTTGCATGCTGGGGTTACACTCATGTTTGCATTATTAAAACAACAATATTTTATTGTTGGCTGCAAAAATCTAGTGCGAAAAGAAGTTCATAAGTGTATTTCATGTTTTCGGCAACGTCGCGACTCGTCAAAACAGTTGATGGGAAATCTTCCCATAGAAAGGATTCGATTTTCGCGTCCATTTAGCAAGGCAGGATGTGACTATGCGGGTCCAATAACGTTAAGACTTTCTCGCGGCAAGAATCCCAAATTTGTAAAAGCATACATTGCCTTATTTGTTTGCTTCGTAACAAAGGGTATACATTTAGAATTGGTTGGTGATTTATCATCAAATGCATTTCTTCTGGCCTTAGATCGGTTCTGTGCGCGTCGCGGAAAGCCAACGGAAATTTGGAGCGACAAAGGAACCAATTTTCATGGTTCCAAACGTTTGTTGAACGAGATGTATCAATGCCTTTTAAGTCAACAGCATCAAAGCCTTGTCATCGATCATCTCGCCAAGGACAACATCACTTGGCGGTTCCTTCCACCGTCTGCACCTCACTTTGGAGGCTTGTGGGAAGCTGGTGTCAAGTCGGTGAAGCAGCACTTAAAAAGGGTCATCGGAGAGCATATTTTGACTTACGAAGAAATGTATACTCTCCTCACCAAAATAGAAGAGCTTCTCAACTCACGCCCTATGTGGCAGACATCGGACTCAGAACCGTGTGCCCTTTCACCTTTGCATTTTATGATTGGTGAATCTTACACCTCAGTTCCTCAACCTGACATGGTAAATTTTAAAATCTCTGTTCATACTAATTGGTATCTTTTGCAGAAACTTTCACAAGGCTTTTGGCGGAGATGGCATCAAGAGTACCTAACGTCTCTCCAACAAAGACAAAAACGGCAGAAGACCCAACCAAATCTGTGTGTAAATGATGTCGTTCTTTTGAAGGAGCCAAATCTTCCACCTTCTAAATGGATCCTTGGTCGTATCATTGCTGTACATCCAGGAAAGGACGAAAGGGTCAGAGTAGTCACAGTACAGACTACGAACGGAGAATATACACGTCCAGTTGTGAAGGTTGCCCCACTTCCGTTTGCTGAAAGACCGGGCTGAATGTTTAGTATTTAATATCTTTTTTTTTTTATTCAAACATCTATTAAATTATTTGTTCCACTTTACCTAACTTACATGTATTTACCCTATAATTTCTCTCTTTTATAAATGTGAATTTACTCTCTAACTGTTTGATCAGATGTTTGCTAATTTGGAAAATTGCTCTATCAATGCGAATTGTATTTTCTGTTATTTTGCAAACTGGAAAGCTTACTCTCTAGCTGTAAATTAATTGTCTTAAATCAAAATTAGCCGTTAGTTTTTGTTGAAGCAATTTTCTAAATTAGGTTCATCTTGCTCTTTTCTGTTCAACTGCCAACCTGGGCACATCGTATTCTGTAAGAAATAAATTTATTATAACGTTTGTGCTAAGTGCTGAATTTAATTTTCTGAATCGTCGACGTATGAATGTTTTGTTGGTACATGGTCGTTGTTTTCTTCTTCAATTGAATCTTCAAAAGTATTAGTTAAAAAACACTACTCTTTTACACATATTGTAAATGCCTGTATTACTCAATCATACTTCCCTAAGTGTTGGAAACTTGCGAAGGTTGTCCCAGTACCTAAAAATCAAAAAGTTAATGAACCCTGTGATTTTCGTCCCATTAGCATCTTGCCTTGCTTATCGAAAGTACTTGAAGTGGTTGTAAGAAATCAAATTAACCAATATATTGAACAGAATAACTTACTTATAGCCACTCAATCTGGTTTTAGAAACGGTCACAGCTGTTCGACTGCATTAGTCAAAATTTTAGATGACATACGAATCGAATATGATAAAAACAATGTCACTGTTTTATGTCTTTTAAATTTTTCGAAAGCTTTTGACAGTGTCAATCACTCATTGCTGGTTAAAAAATTAACAACGTCATTTGGTTTTAGTAAAAATTCTGCTAATTTTCTTAAGAGTTTTCTTTCTGATCGATACCAACTAGTAAGTACCGAGTCTGGTGACTCGGATTTTCTACCTTTTACTACTGGAGTTCCTCAAGGGTCAATCCTTGGTCCACTTCTTTTTTCACTTTTCATAAATGATATAGCTGAAGTCTGCCAATATTTCTCTGTACACCTTTACGCAGATGATGTTCAAATCTATTTCTCGAGGCCTATTGGTTTGATGGAAGATTGTATTTATAGAATTAATGAAGATCTTAATGCAATTTGTGACTGGGCTTATAGTAACGACTTGAAACTCAATCCAGATAAAACCAAGCAAATTTTCATCTCCAAATCGCTTGCGTACGTAACTTGGGTTCCTCCATTAATGATGATGGGTAGCATTATTCTGACCTCTAACTCTGTTTGTAGTCTTGGTATTCAAATTAACAGCAATTTAGACTGTTCCTCTCATATAAACGGTGTAGTTAAACGTATACACTATGGTCTGCGAATGTTAAGAGTCTCAGCTATGTTCACACCCACCTGTACTAGGCTTCGATTGGTTAAATCGCTTTTAATACCTTTTATCAGTAATAGTGCTGTCATTTATTGTCATTTGGATGCTATTTCATTTAGGAAACTTGAATTGGCTTTTAATGCAATAGTAAGATATGTTTTTGGTCTACGGCGTTTTGATCACGTGTCTGCCTATAAACATAAAATTCTAAATATGAGTCTCAAAACCTTTTACAAAAGCCGAAGTTGTATTTTATTACACAGCATTGTTCATTCAAAAAAACCGTCGTACTTATATGGTAAAATTACATTTTCAAATTCTAATAGAACTCAAAACATTAATTCCCATTCGTTCAACTTCCTTGAAAGCAAAAGATTATTTTTCATTCATTCCATTAGTTTCGGGAATTCACTTCCAGTTTGTCTTAGGCTAAATAGTAGCCCTTCTAGTTTCAAAAACAAGTTATTTAAATTTTTGATGAGTAGTAACAGCAGCAATTTTATGTAACGTATATATTCTAAAAGAACTTTCTATTTGTATCTTTCCTCTATAATTTTTTCTTTTACCTACTTTACGTATTTTTTGGTTTGAAATACCTAAATTACTTTGTGGATATTCTTTTGATGTTTGATTTATAAAAATGAAATTATGTATGAAGTACTCTATAAGGTTTTTAATCTTCTGTACTATTTCTTTTGTATTCTTCAAAATAAATTTAAAAAAATACATAAATAAATTGTCTTCACCACCCCACCGTGCGAAGCACGCGGGGGATTGTGAGCCAATGAGATTAGAGATTCTGTCATCTCTGATGGGACCCACAACTTCCAAGTTAGATCATCCGCTAAGGGATTACCAACCGCGTGTTTAGTGCGTTTGTATACATATCCTTCCGACACTTTGAGGTCGGGCAATCGTTCCTGTTCCTTCCTGATATGACTGATGATGTCAAGGTAACTTTCGGACTTAAAGGACGGATCCTCCAGGTCGATGGGGAGTATCTCCGATGCACCGATCTGCGGTAGACATGAAAGGAAAGCTGACACTGTCAACTCATCGTCTTCATAAGCTCTGCATAGAGCGTCTGGCACGACATTTAATGTTCCCTTCCTATGCTCCACCACAAAATCGAAACCTTGGAGACGCATACTCCACCTCGCTAGTCTTCCAGTTGGGTCCTTCATAGTCATCAGCCATTTCAGGCTGGAATGATCTGTAATGACACGGAAATGGTATCCCTCAACGTAAGATCTAAACTTCTGGATACCTTCAAAAGCTGCTAAGCACTCGCGCTCTGTCACCGAATAGTTTCTCTGTGCAGCGTTCAGTTTCCAAGAGAAGTAGTATATAGGCTGCTCCGCCCCGGATTCGTCCCTCTGACAGAGTACACATCCGATACCAGTCGCGGATGCGTCGCAGAGAATGATGAATTCTTTGGAGAAGTCTGAATTGACTAGTACAGGCACTGAAGTCAAAGCCTGTTTGATCAGCAGGAAAGCTTCAATAGCTTCTGGACTGAGCTTGAAGGATTTTCCCTTTTTCAATGTCTCGGTCAAGGGTGCGGCTAGGGTGCTGAAATCCTTAACAAATCGTCGATACCAACCTGCCATACCCAGAAATCGGCGAACTTGGCGAGTTGTGGTTGGTAAAGGAAAGCTTGTGATGGCTGCAATCTTATCTGGATCTGCTTTCAAGCAACCCTGACCGACCTTATAACCGAGATAGTGAAGCTCATCAAAACAAAACTTCGACTTCTTGACGTTAATCGTCAGTCCTGCATCAGTCAAGCACTTTCCGACTATCCCCAGAGTCTCTATGTGTTCGTCGAAATCCTTCGACACAACCAATAGATCGTCCAAGTATACAAATACTTGATCTCGTAACCCCGACGTGATTAGGCGACTCATCAGGTAACTCAAACTTTGTGCCGCATTACATAGACCGAAGGGCATGATCTTAAATTGGTACAGTGGTCGGCCAGGTACCGTAAAGGCGGTCTTTTCCCTCGAACTTTGCTCCAGCGGTATCTGCCAAAACGCATCCTTCAGGTCCACGCTAGAAATATAACGTGTCTCCGTCAGACGTGCCAGCAGCCCCTCTATATGCGCAATCGGACGAGCATCTTTCTTTGTTACGGAGTTCACCTTCCGAAAGTCCAGACACAATCGGTTCTTACCAGGCTTGCGAACAAGCACAACTGGGGAACTCCATGCGCTGGAACTTTCCTCGATGAATCCCAACGAAAGCATATGGTCTAACTCCGCATACATAAGGGTTTGTATCGCCGGAGAAACGGGATAGTACCTTTGCTTTATAGGTACGGCATAACCCGTGTCTATATAATGCTGCACTAGATTCGTTTTCCGGAGGCCATGGACTGCGAAAGAAGGAAAACTACGAACAACAGCTTCTAGCCGTTTAGATTCTTCATCATTCAACTTAATCTGATTTGTGGGTCTTTCCTCTGGCCCACTGGTCGTAATTCCTGAAAGACCCGCAATTACATGAGGTGCGATCTGGAATTTTTGCCAAAAGTCGACGCCCAAATATAGACGTTGGCTTAACGAAGGCACAATATACAGATCTATATCTTTAGTCACGTTCTTATACTGAATTGGAGTAGTGATCACTCACACTATGGATTGCTTGTGTCCGTCGGCCGTGGACACGGTAGTCTCTACCTTCCTTACCGTAACATATTTGCTCTTCAAATAGGGGAGTATGTCAGTGCCTAAGCAACTAATACTTACCCCTGAATCGAGTAGACCTAAGAAGCTATCGCCGAATAAACCGACTGTCACGTAAGGACGTGGGTCGTTCGATTCTCGGCCTATTGTTGCTGACGCTATGTTACGGTAAGTAGTCCGCTTCCGATGGAAGCGCTCCCTTATCCATCGTATTCGTTTGGATAATTCTGGAAAAGTGACAATTCTCTTACGCACCTCATTGTAATTGTGTAATCTTTCATGAAAAGATTTACGATATAATGGTTCAGTTTCATTATTACTACAATTCAAATTTATATTAGGTTTGGGTTCGTTATTCAAGAGGCGTTTTCGACTCAGACGCTTGAACTCCGGGTATATCTAATCGGAGCGAACCCCCCCGGTTGTTGGGTTGTTCCTCCTCTCGTTTCCCGCTAGGCATTTCGGACAGGACGGGCTATACGCATCTGCTAACCCGCAGCGGAAACAAAATACTCTATCGATTGGTTTGGCGATTTTTTAAAATAAAACAACTACTTTTGATTGCAAAAGCGGGATAATAAGAAAAGTAAAATAAATTAAGCAATGAGTGATTTTTTTAAATGCATTTTATTCTAACAATGAATATGACAATCTTCAATAAATTACAAGAAAAAAGTATAAGGTAATGCTATACGATATTATTCAAAAGGGAACAAAAAAAAAACTTTAAACCATTAACAAATCTTTTTATTTTATTAGTTTTGTATATTATAAGCAATGCGACGCAAAAAACCTGTTTTACTCATATTTTTTCTATTTCGCATTATTTTTTTTTACTGTGCGTGACTTTATAAAATAAGCTTATTTTATAAAAAAAACGGGATTAGCGGGATTTGTCGGGATTTTAAAAAGCGGGATTATAATAGATCGGGATTTTGAGCAAGCGGGATTTTAGAAGACGGGATTATAAAAAAGCAGTATTTTAGCAGACGGGATTTTAATACTTTTTTTCGGGATTTTTGAAAAGCGGGATTTTAAAAAGCGGGATTCCGATACGCTCCCGTAGAAGTCTTATCAAGGACTGTATATTAATATTATCAGGATCAGCCACACCTGGTTGTCCTTGGGGATTTGCATTGTTCTCATTAGGCATTATTTTTAATTAATATTATATATCATGTATTTAATTTTAGGTATGTAGGTACTTTCTTCCTCGTCGCCACTATTATATTCGATAGTACGAATATTATTTATCTATTTAAATTATAGGAAAACTACCAACCACGTTTTTATCTTACAGATCCTTTATTTTTCACAAACTCATTCACAATGAATACATTCTATCTTCGAAAAGTGTTCTACTCGAATCCAGACATATTATGACAGTGTTGCCATGTCGTGCATATATAACAGTAGGTGATGAGATTTACAAGAGGAACCAAATTCTAAGCGACGCGACAAAACACCTGAGCGCAAAACTATGTCCCAAATTCGTCAAAGTTCGTGTAAATCGAATAATCGGAAATAATTCATACGAAGTTGAAGACCGGCGAGGTCACAAGTCAACATGTCACACAAAAGACTTGAAAAGATAGAACACTTGAATTACAATCACATCCCAGATTTGAACAAATTTTTTTTTACCATCTCAATCTTTGAGATCTCAATTTTTTTCTTTACCAGACTTTACATACAAGTACTTATAGTACTTAATACCCAGCTTAAGACCTTAACATATGTCCGGCTCTCAGCTGTGCATGAGACTCTTGGGTTAGAATTTTTTTTTTACTAAACCCTTATCCTCGATATATAATTTCAGATAACCGATAAAGTATCCAAAAAAAAAGGGGGGTCAACTGACAACATGTTATACGATTTCATTTTCATTTTTTTTTGTCTTCGACCGACTAGACGTAAAAGAGTCGCATTGTCTTTACGACACGACGAGTGAGTGAACCTCAGACAAGGAGGTTAGTTTGCGAGAAGTTCTCCTTTTTCGTGGAAGTAAGACTAAGTGGACTTAGTCAAAATTCCAAGTTTTGTAGGGAAAACTTTTCTCGACAGTCATTGGCAATGAGTAAATGTCACTACTTCCATCTACCAGCGAGACTTCAGTATTACTCGCAACGTTCCAATGGCTGATGAATCCACAAAAAAAGGAATCCATCTTGTAAATTTAGATTCCCTTTCCAAGTCGGAATCCACAATTTCTCCAGGCAAAATCAGTTTCCAGAACGTTCACATTCCAGTAAGTAATGGAAGGGTGCCTCCCTTCACAAAAAAAAAGATAAACCGAACACACACTAGCTCGTTTTGTACTCGGCTCACACCAAAACTATAATCTTATTGTTCACACTAGTTGAAACATGAGAATGGATGTACATGTGACGCAAAGAATGCCAAAACCAAAAGAAATAATCACCGATAGTTGTCAGGCAACAAGGCGGATGTAATAGTCGATGCGGCCGACTTAATTATCTCCACTTGTCAATCTTGTCCGACACACGATATTCTCTGACCACTACGTAACATATGCTATTATGTCATTTTTCAGATACTCAAAACTTAGTGTGATCCAAAATCTTGATAGGCTAAATATTTCGAATTCGATAGAAAAACACAATGCAAAATTTGTGCGATTTACACCTGACATATGTCAATACCAGACGGAACAATAAATCTGATATATGCTAAAAATCTGGATAATCAAACAATCCAAGATGTGAATAAGGAAGATACTAGTACCATTACGATATCTTTACATTTTTATCTCGTGATTCCGACAGGTGTGACCATAGCATACTTACTTCTGACGTCTGCGACGATAAATGTCTTCTCATTTTCGTAGTCAGTATTATGGCTTATTTTGTTAATCAATACAGTCAGAACTTCACCACAGTCAAATCCCGGCCTAATGTTTATTCTGTCATGATTCTTTTTGCAACTTACCACTTCCACATGAAAATGGCACAGTGCGCATTACCCTTTAATGCATACTGTGTGACACGCCATCTATCGTGGCAACAAACAAACAGATCAAATGTTGGAAAGAGGAGATGAGACTTGAAGTTTGGGCGTTGGCTACCTTGAAAGGTGGAAATATGATCTATAAGATCAAATGTAGAAGTCATTTTGAAGACATACGTAGAACGAGCAACAGCTAAATTGCAGAACACTTTTTTTTTTGTTAAATATTAAATCACGGCCATTTTTTATAATTTCTCGATTGAGAAATTGGCCCATCGTTTCCTAAGAAGGAATATTAACCCAATATGGATTTTTATCAACAGATGAGGACCATCAATTCTATAAAGGTAACTAGGAGGTTCATCGCATAAGGACCTAGAAGGTGGAATAACATAATCCTGAACGGATTCCCAAACCCAGCTATCCAGGATTTACATTTTTTTTATTCCGTGGGATAACCCTTGAAGTGCATATATATATTCATGCACGTGGACTCATTCACATAAATTTCATCACGTGTATTATTAAATACAAATATACAGAGGCGCATGCCACATTTTTGGTACACACACCCTTTCTTTTGGGACTTACGGTGGCCTCATCATTTATTAATCATTTTATTGGTATAATACGTTATCGTGCGTACATATATACACACATCGGATTCAGCTCCTGGTCTCACACGCGTGACACCTAGGAGCACCTACAGAGGAACATACATTGGAACAAAGCGAACGGGTAGATACCGTCAGGCGTTGATCCGTTACGGCTCGCCGACGGCTACTCCATCGACCCAAGGACTCATCGATTTTAATCTGGCTCCACAACTGTGGACAATTGTTTCATCAGGCTCTCGGAGCAATATAGACGATTAATCTTGGCAGAACTTGGAAACCCTCTACAAGATTCATCTGGACGCCAGGCGCGTGTTAAATCACCGATGCCGGTCCACCAGCTATACGCTCTATCCACGTGGAATATACTTTTGAACGTCGAGGGAAAACCTCAACTCATCTTTACAACTCATCAGCTACCTAAAGCAGCAGATCCAGATAAATTATATTTTGTGTATTATTTTGAAGAAAGATAAGAATTTGTATGGTGCTATAAGACCTAAATAATACCAGGTAACAATATTCTAAATTCTATATGTATTTTGTGAACTTTGCAAGGAGCCAAGGAGCTCCAATTACCGTACTTTTGGATACATAAAAGAGGCTGTATACGCCTCCATAATAAGCGTTGAACGCCAACGCCTACGTTGTCATCCACGGACGGTGGTGAAGACATTTATCTTTTGAGATTACTTGATGGTTGTTTGGGATTTCACGCCCCCCTTCTCCATCCAAATATGTTTGCATGCCAATATAGATACGTAGAATATATATAGTTATCTTTATTATTATTCATTCTTTGATATTACTTAGTAGAGATATGTCAA
Organism: Platycheirus albimanus; assembly: GCA_916050605.2. Lineage (NCBI taxonomy): Eukaryota > Metazoa > Arthropoda > Insecta > Diptera > Syrphidae > Platycheirus > Platycheirus albimanus. The sequence continues at coordinate 143,171,802 of OU696696.1, forward strand.
TACAAGTGTTGTGAAAATTTACTAAGTAATTTCGTCATCCAACTACATTGAAGTTTGTCATCCATCTACGTTCATTATATCATAGACAGTTGATGTTTTGGAAACAAGTTCCCGTAATTTTACTTTACTTTTCATAAATTCAGTTCAATCCAACCGGGATACAAGAAATCCACAATAGAATTTAGTGTGGAAGCGTCTATTTCCCCGAATTCGGTTTCATGTGACTTTAGTTCGATAACCTTGATTCGTATTTAAAGTTCCTTCGTTTTTATCGCTAGTAGCATTTTTGAGAGACACCTCACTTTGAGGCGGAATCAGATCCGGTGGTACGAATCCCCTTATGTATATATATACATCAAACCGTCGCGCTCTTTTCACGGTAGAAGAGGAAGAATCCTCGTTTGTGTTGCAGTTGTATTCAGCCACGAATTTATTCGCACTTTAACAATTGGGAATATAGATTTCCTCGATAGGATAATTTTTCCTTCAACTATTATTACCGCACTTTAAAATTTTTTTTAATACTTGTCCTTCGGGATACCAACAATCCGCGTCGGTAGCGACCAACTCGAACTTGCGTTCAACGTCGCATTTGATTTTTCATATTTTATTGTAATTCTGAGCAATATACTTACCTACTTTGAATCGTTCTCATCTTTTAATTTTGTTTGTCTTCATTCAGTGAACGTCAATCCGTGTTTTACCTATACAACGATACGTACTTTTATTTTGAAAAAGCGTTAGCAATATATATCCGCATTTCCTCGCCGTGTACGATAGATTATCCTCGTTGTATCCGTGATAGTATGTGCCTATTTGGAAGGATAAACCTTTTTGGATTAGGTTTCATACTTACTTAGTGCCAAGCATATCACTAGTTTAGGAAGTGGGTGACGCATTCTGGTCCACATAAAGCTCTGGTCAATGTTAACAATAAGAAAAAAAAATCCTTTCAAATAATTAATTTTTTTTTTCAGGGGAATCCAGGAGTGCACTTCCGAATTTCCGCGTATGAAAATATTGAGTAATAACATCTACTCAGTGTTACAAACTTATATATTATTACTATATTTGTTTACATATCTTTCAAATATATTGAATTTTAATCTTTAACATATTTGCAATCGAGTACATGGTCGCACGCGAATTGTGTGCAATCATATTATGGTACATTTATTTAATTATATTGAACCATCTTGACTACATTTATGTTGTTACGGGTAATTGACCTGTAACAGATCCCTAATGCCTGTTGGTGTCGATCCTTTGTAAGTCATATTGACTTTTTTTTGGTCAGGTCGTATTTCGTGTTTTGTGTTTAGTTGTAAATAATATCAATCGTAATCATTGATAACTTCCAAAAAGCATATACGTTTATGCTCTTGCGATAGATACAGGTCTGACTACTTCGTTATTAGTCGCCTAGACATTATTGTCGTCGCGTCAAAGTACGTCACTTTAATAATTTTCCTTTGAATATTAACGTCGGTCCGCGAACATAAATTTTAATTTTCTTTTACTAAGCGTTAATAAAATTTTTCCTTTTGACATTCCTTTTAGTTATTAACTTTTTTTTTGCACTTGCATTTTCAATCAGTCTTCTAACATCGTTCACATAATAAAGTTACATTTTCTCAATTATTATCGATAGGACAAAGTTCCTAACTCATTGAAATATTAAATTGAATTTTGTATTAGCGATTCTATCTATCTTAAAGATAGAACTTTACTTTCAAAGCCAATTGAATTTGTTAATACATTAAATAGATAAATTAAGCCGAAAATATTTGATAAATTTTCTGAAGTTACTTTTAAGCGGAGTTTATAATAGGTATTATAATAGGTATCCCATTGTTAGACCATAAGAATTACTTTTAATAAATCAAACATTATTCTTTTATAACGTTAAAGAAAATTAATTGCAGTTCAGTTTATTCATTTCAGACATAAAGATTTCTTTTAAAGAATTTTCAGATGTTTAGAATGGAGAAGTAAGTTATCTTTAGGGAGGGTGGCAGCCCTCGTTCTTTTCTCGGTCGGAACAAGGAGGTGTAAAAGAATGGAATACAGTTGAAGTATTCTTCGTGTAGCGTAAGAGTTTCTCTCGTTGGTATAAGTATCTCTGGATACTATAGTTTAGTCAGGAAGATGAAGAAGGCAAGCATATTAATTGCTTGATCTTCTAGTTAAGGGGCTACCTAAAAATTTTATTGAGTCGTGGGGACTCATAGGTCCGCAGTTAGCCAAGGTCGTAGAGTAGGAGAGTTGATTTCTACTTACGTATTGGGTGGGTTGAGAGACCAGGGGGATTATATAACACCTTTGATCCTCCCTCCCCTCACGGTTAGACACCTCATCCTCCACTATCTGCACAGCATCGTGGTAGCAGAGTAGAAGGAAGGCGACATTAGCCATTGCAGCCACGACCACCTATGGTTTGCTAGCTATTAATATACTTACGTGTCACGTTCTTCGAGTTGATATTTCAATTCAAACACGATTTCTTCCTTTTGACCATCGTTTACTCTCAACAAATTATATGAGGTGCAATCAGGAATCAGTCTTTCTTTCTGCCGATTCTTATCAGTCTTACCTTTGGAGATTATGAGGGCCCTTAAGCATTTTAACATACTTATTCGAGCTCATCCATCTTGAGCTCAACGGTCGGCAGTGAAAAATAGAGGTAACACCGGTCAAGTAGATCCCGGAGCAAGTGCCCACGGCCTGGCTGAGCTGGTCATGGCTATGGTACTGCCGGCCACCACGACGGTCGATCTCGACCACGGTTCTACGTTGTCGCATGCCGTTCTTACCAACTGTTCTCTACGGACGATTGGTGAGAAAGGGGGCATTGCCGGCATAGGATCGCTTCCATCCCTTCAACAATAAGAATAGGTAGCCACAGTTAGATAAGTGAATGCGATCTGGAGCAAAGTCTCTGGAGAAGGGTATCGTTTCTAATTACAGCATTTCGAATCTAGTTGTGAGCCTGGGGATTTGAGTAGAGTCCATGGTTTTTGGTGTAAGCCACAATACTATACAGCTGCAAGTAGGACATCTATAACTTTTAGTGGATAGGCACGGGCATGCTGGTAGGTACCTTCTAGGCTGTTCTACGGTGTTTTGTAGTCAGGACCTATGGTGTGCTACTAGATGGCTCGTGCTTCTGTGATGGGGATGGAGATGAAATTGGAAGAATGGGGAGAGAAGTAGGGAGAGCAAGTAGCCGTGTTAGCGAAGTGTAAGTATGTCTTATATAGGGGTGCTTGATACACTGATACACGGGCGAAGGACGTTGGAGTTGCTGTTCCTTGGTATAGGGATCAAGGATGTTTGGGGTGCTTGTCTCTTCCTGCTTCCTCTCTGTTTTGTGTTGTTGATGGGCATTAGGGTTGATTCTTGGGTATCCATAGGGTGTCCGGGGTAGATTCGAATGTTTGTTGGCAATCGCAAAGGGGGGGTGAGTGAGTTCATTCACTATGTTCCCTCTCGCTTTACAATTCTTTCATAATATTCATTCATTTATTATTTTTTTTACGTTACAGATGGTGCCCAACGTGGGGCCCGAATTAGTTCACGAAGATAAGATTAGGATTGACGAAAGTTAGGTCGATTCAGAGTAACGTGGAAAAAGTTAGGAATTTTTGAGAGTTTTTGAAATTTTTCAGTTTTTCTTGTGAAATTGAAGCCGTTGTTTTAATTGTTGACTAGGTCTTTTAGGTGGAGGAATGCTATCGAGATTAGCAGTGTAGGCACTATTTTGTCCAGTGATTTGGTGAAGTTGTTCCCGAGTCAGTCTGTTGCATTAGGTCTACGTTCTTTTCTCTACCTCTTGTCTCTTCGTTATGTCTTCGATCTCTGTCCGGATTGAGCAGTTTTCCATGCTTGATCATCAGTAGCTGAGGTGTTGATATATCCAAACGGTGATGTCTGAGATCCAGGTCGTATGAGAGTAGAATGAGCAGGTCTTCTGACCGGTGGTTGGTGCTTTTCGCCCGACGCACGTCAGCTGCAGAAGCTGGTCACTCGCTCGACTACGACCCTATTTGTTTCAACCACAACGCAGCTTGTTTTATCTAATTGTTTTATTAACCAAATTGTATTTGAAGGTTATAGTCAATTTTGATGGATGTTAGGAAGTGATGGTATGTGATGAGACATGAAGCGCTAACCGGTAGTTGGAGTCTTATACCCGATGTACGTCAGCAATAGCGTAATGTTGACTTTGCATACCTGAACAACTTTTCGTTTAGAAGAAATTGTCTTTTTCTCATACAAAAGAACGCCGTAATGTACCAAGTCTACACATACTAGTCTTTTTATTTTTTTGTTGACAAAGTCTTTTTTTTGAGTCGGTTATGTTGTAGAACCGATCATACACACCTTGCTCCGAAGAGGGGAGAGTGCGGTTACCATCTCCCGAATCTTCTATGACAAAGTTATTTAAGTATTTAGTTAATTTTTGAGACATATTTCAGCTGAAGTATTTAGTTTTTGAGTTTTCCGTCAATCAAGTTGGGACGTAACTTCTTGATTGGATGTGTAAGTTGGGATAGAGCCCTAATTCAGTTTATAGTTTCGTTATTGTGATAGTGCCCACATTTAGTCATATTTTGTTTGATATAGAGCCCGCATACAGTATACCGTTTAGAGTTTTAGATCATAAAGTATAAAGTTAGTTTTTAGTTTTTAAATACAATTAAAGTATAGATTTCTGAATTTGAATTTTTCCGACAGAAGTAAACATATGTATATTGTACATCCTTTTTTTTAAGATTACAATTAAGTATCGACTAAGATTTTTAGCGCTAGTTAAGTATCAATATAATTTTTCTTTACTTTTTTTATTTTTTTTTTGAATTTTTCTTCCGTAATTATAGAACATATTTAGTGAGGATACAATTAGGTATTCATTTGAACTTTTCGTGAGAAACTGATTGTTGTTCCACGGAACAAACTGGAAAAACGGATATTAAAACCAATAATAAATATCGAATATCCAAAGACTGCTGAACCAGATAAGAAGGTAGATGGTAGTATCCAAAAACAAAATCCACTGAGCACTTTTTCACAGCAATACAAATTCGATTTTATTTTCTGTAATATGAACAGATTAAAACTTGACTGCAAAAAGACATTTTAAACTTACAAATTGGTATTTGAACGTATCTTAACACTTCCAGAATGCACTTGGCAACAACTCAAAACAATATTTAAATGCTTTAAAAATCTAAATTTAAAATAATATTATTTTACAAATATAAGAAAAATAATTATCAAATTTACCAAAGCTAAGATTTAATTAGGACTTTATCCTCTGACTTTCTTTTGACTTTAACTTAAACTAGCAAGGTCAAAAGTACGCGTGTACATTTATCTTTAAATCAATTGTCTCTTTCTCTTTCTCAAATTAGAAAGAGATGAAATTAATAAAAAAGTGCAATAACTAGCTACATTAAGTACTTTTGGTGTTGCCAATGTTACATTTGAAGTACATAACTACTTAATATGTACATTTTTCGTAGTTTCAAAATTCAAAAATTCAAATATTCAAAAAATTATAAAAAATTCACAAATATTTTCTAATTATATGTATGACTCGATGACATTCCGGGGGCCGTCTGAGACTATGATGAAGACTTTAAATCTAATACTGCGAGTCTTCCAATGGATCTCTTTGCCTTTATTGAACCGTTGGGTAGTTTTACGTCTGCCATTCGAACAACTCCTTCCGGACCGGGGTAAATCTTGATGACACGACCTAAGTTCCAGGCTGACCGTATTTCATTAGGTTCGATTACGATGACAATGTCATCTATCTGAACTGGTCTTACGTCCTTAAACCATTTGGACCGCCTTGTGATAACAGGCAAATATTCGGCGTACCAACGCTTAGTTAGCTCAGCCATCAAGTGTTGAGAACGACGACTATAGAGCTTGCTGCAAAAATCTCTATCCGAGAAGATTCCGGGGGCCGTAACGTCTCTCATCATCGCCGAAAAGCATTGAATTCAGGGTTAGAGGTTTGGGGTCTTCCGGATCGACTGGGATGTGAGTCAGTGGGCGACGGTTTATCTGGCCCTGGGCCTCCATGAGGGCGTTCCGCAAGACATCTTCTCTAGGTACGCA